>CM055822.1:8888826-10088826 GCA_029582265.1 Zoroaster sp. YZ-2022
TGCTCATTTCGCTGCTCATTTGCTCATTGCGCTGCTCATTTGCTCATTGCGCTGCTCATTTGCTCATTTTGCTGCTCATTTGCTCATTTCGCTGCTCATTTAGCTGCACATTTGCTCATTTCGCTGCTCATTTGCTCATTTCGCTGCTCATTTTGCTGCTCATTTCGCTGCTCATTTGCTCATTTCGCTGCTCATTTGCTCATTTCGCTGCTCATTTACTCATTTCGCTGCTCATTTGTGATACCCTTTCGTGTTTGTATTTCCGGGTGAAAGAGCACGAATGAGGCGGCGGGCAAATGAACGGCAATCTTCGTGGCTGGCGAAATAATGACGGCAACGAAATGAGCTAACCATGAGCAGCGAAATGGGGCTGAAAGGTGGGCGGCAAGTGAAACAGATGAACGGCTGCCAATGTGGCTGGTGACGAGCTCTGACAAATGAGCAACGGTAACGAATGACGGCGGCGGCCAACAAACGGCAAATGATTTGGACTGGTGTGGCTGAAATGACAAATGATTTCAGCACAAATGTTGCAACAAAAACAGCTAAATGGATGACGACAAGGCGGGCGGCGGTGGTGGTTGTGGGCGCATGCTGGCTGTTTCTTCCGTTTCTTATCGATCAGATAACATCGAGATTCAACGCCAGATGACCCATATTCTGCTGTCAAGCTCGCTGCTAACCCGCCAGTGCTGACCTGCGCTGCTGGTTGTTCATTGTGCTGCATGCTCCGGGTGTAGAAATCTGGGTAAATGAATGATTTGACGATGGTTCTGATTAAAACTGTGGCTAATCTGGCTGGTCGGGCGATCGTCAGACCCGGAACACAAAATTTAAAGCGTGGTTGGAGGTTCGGAAATGAAGGCAGTGAGAACTGGTCTGCAGGACTGGTGGGGAAAAGTTCGAGAATCCGGTGCACCGGAGGGTGAGTAATGGGCAGATCGTCGGAGAACAGTCTGGTTCTGACGTGGAGAGACAGCTGCACTCGAGACTGACGGAGGCGGGCTACTGAGATGGTTGACGGTGGCGAGGCCGTCGGCGGGGTGTGACGGATCGAAGCGGGAAAGGCCAGCTGAAACCCGCTGAACGATCAGCTGATCTTTCAACAGGCAAATACTGAGGACCACTGATCGAATTACCATCTGAAAGGCACTCATCGGGGTATTGCGGAAGATCTCGAAGAACAAAAGTAATGGCGTGAGTGAGCAAGCTCTTGAGCCAAGACGGATTGCTCCAAACAGAACTAAGTAGGATGAAGGCTGATGAGCCAGTGTTCGAGAAGCCGTGTTGCAAGTGAGGGTTCGACCTGTTTAAGAGATGGTAGTTAACTGATGCGTGTATTCCCCAGATGTTTACCTGGCAGTTGATGATAATCTCGGCCCGATGGGGCTGGCGGTGTTTTGATGAGATAAACGGTAACGCTGCTCGCCCGTTGCCCTGAGAGTGCAGATGAATTCCGGGCCGGTTTGATTTCAGCCGCGTCTTTCCGGCTGCACGACCGTTTATGTTGCCTGTCAACTCATCGTTGACCTATCAGTCGGCCACTGCCCTCATTCTACCGTATCCATTCGACCTGGCTGTCTGGTCTTTGTAAAATTACGCCAATGGCTGCCCAAGCGTGCATGGCTGTCGACCACATTCTTCACATTGTTTTAAACCATTTCGGCTAATACACAATGTTGGGCCTGTTGATGATTCAGGGACATCGCAATGTTTCTGACCAGTGACAACCCGGTAAAAATCACGCTGGTCGAATCATCCGTTAACGGTAACAAATGAGCAAATAAGAACTGGTTAAAGTTTAAAACTGTTACATCGGCGCTGTTCGATGGTAATGGTCTCGGGGAGGTCGCCACGATGTGCATTCGACTGGTTCAGCGTGCCTGTCAGATTCGGTCGTAAAAACGTGAGGTAAGGGCTGAGCAGGCGGCATCGTCGGGGTTCGCCTCGTGGGCCAGTTTCCCCTAAGTCATGGAATCCCCATATTGATCCTGGTCAGCTCACTGTTGTTGAATGGGTGTTTCGCATGCGTCAAACGCACACTCATGATCGATAGACGTCGCGCAGTTCACCGCTCTTCGCGTTACAGCCTCGTTGCGGCTGAGCAGCATGCCTGAAAAACGCTTTTAGACTCGGCCGGTCACGTCAACACCATCCGCTCAATTCTTTTGATTCTGGCAGCCTGTGTGTCGTAATCGCGGTCGGGGCTGACCGATATCAACCGATGGTGACTCGTGTGGCTTGATCTCACGTGTCTCCTGGAATGAGTAGTAAACAAAGAAAAAAGTTAATAGCTGTGTTTACATCGTTCCCAGGGCTTTTGTAATGTCGGTGCTCTGTCCGGCCAGCATCATCCACTCTTCGGTGGTGAGATTCAACCTTCTTCCCAGCCAGCAATCGGGTATTGTTCATGTTCAATAATACTCTCTGATATTAACGGGGGCGCCCCTTGAAACGTTTTACATAAGCGTAACGCTCACCTCCGATCTTGAATCTTTTGGTATTCTTCTGGTTGTCCACCTCTTCGGGGTCTGGGCTGTAGCTTCTCTGACGGTGTCCTTTTCCCTTCACGTGGGGTGAACCCGAAGCCCATGGTTGTCTGCCTGCACCTGAGGAGATTACCAGTCAACTCGTTCACAGCAGCCGCCAGAATGTCCACTCCGGTTGAGTCGACCAGTCTTCTCTGTTCACGCTGGATCGGCATGGTAGTAGGGATGGACCAAACACTCTCTCTGGTAAATATGTTGTAGAAGTAACATTTACCCTCAGTCGAACTGTACGCTTCACGCCAAGCGGTTTTGACTTGCTCGTGTGTAAGTTTTTTCACAGTCAAACGGTCCACCATCCAACAGAGACGTCAGGGGAAGTTGGCGGTGCTACTGACATCGATGCAGCATCGTAGGTTGTATTAAGATTGGAAAGTTCAGCCATCTTGTGAGAGATACAGTATACAGCAACGTATATTCTAGCAGAAGTCAGAAGTCAGTTGTCCGGGGTATGGAATGAGTTGTAAATGTCAAACAGTTGCCCTTTTATGAGTTTCAGACACCAGCAGTCAAATTGACAGCGTAAAATTGACAGCGTAAATTATTTCGGGTTAACCTTTATTATCCAATCAAAACGCAGCACGATTGACCATTCATAGCACAATACAATGGTTACGTGACTTGTCCGTGACGTCACACAGGCAACTTCATTCATCACGGCAACTTCATTCATCACCAGGTCAACGCGTCTTAGCTAACAACTTACGAGTAATTCTATCCATTAAGATTTCTAGTAGTCCTTTTGTTTACCTAACAACTTACGAGTAATTCTTTCCATTAAGATTACGATTATTTCTTTCCATTAAGATTACGATTATTTCTTTCCATTAAGATTTCCAGTCCTTTTGTTTACCTAACAACTTATTTCTGTTCAATTTAATAGTAAAAATAAATTATATATGTACATGTTTTTTATTGCGTGTTTGCTCGTTCGTTTGTTTTGTTTTAAAGAAATTTATTACAAATCTCATTGTATTATGTTATAAACCGCTGAATCATGTTACTAAAAAGGAACACACTAACGGGTTCAACGAAATATATGTCCCAATATAAAAAAAAACCATAAACTCCACAAAAAACCCACCCTCCATTTACCCCACATTTCACCACCGGCCCCCACCCTCCATTTACCCCACATTTACCCACCGGCCCCCACCCACCCTCAATTCCACATTTGCCCCACCGGCCTCCACCTCAATTCCACATTTGCACCACCTCCCCCCACACTCAATTCCACATTTGCACCACCTCCCCCCACACTCAATTCCACCACAATTCCACCACCTCCCCCCACACTCAATTCCACCACAATTCCACCACCAAACGGGGTGTCTCCTGCTCCTCTCCTTACTACTCCTATGCGTGACATCTGTATAGCCATGTCTCCCATTTCGGCACAACCTGTATTCTCCTTGTCTCAAACTAACACACAAATTAAAACCACCGTATACTAATAGTAATCTCTCAAGAAATACATTCAAGTTTAACCAAAGTTTAAAAAAACCTTAGTGTGAAAGGATGATTATCAAACATCCATTCAAATCTTCCCGTCTGAAAAGTAAAATTTGGCAAATGAACTTTTGAATGAACTAAAAATCTAGTGACCTTTGTGACATTTCTTAGAAAATATGTGGACCAACAGAGTTGTGAATATCACAGGTTGTTTATATAACCATATTATCTGATCCATTACGGTACGTAATAGATGCCAGTCTTCTATGAGTGACTCCTATTCCGTATCTTTTACTATCTTTTTTAGCCCAACCGTGTCTGTTCGGTCATGTGAAAGGGAACCTTCTTAAAACAATAGTATAATTACAAACAATGACCTTTTACCGAATGTGTATTTTGGTTTTTAAAGGGACAGTATCGTCACGATCAGAGCAGACTTTCGACAGGGCATGGAATCGGTATCCTAGTTTACGATGAACACAGTGACTGTAAAATTTGGCAATGAACTTTTGACTGAACTAAAAATCCAGTGGCTCTTCAATTTTCTACGAATAATAGCCGAGTTGGTTCGGCTGGAGATTTTCAGTAAAATGTTACTTTCATTTTCGTATAACGGCAATCAATTTCGCAAAGTGAGAATTTAAAAAAATATGAGCAACAAATGCAAAAATGACAACATAATACGTTTCATATGTTTACTTTAACCCAAACTTAATTTTGTTTTCTTTATTCATGTGAGTTTCTCGTACACTTTATATAGGGCCAATCCGTCTTACTTTGTTTTGTTCATTCTCTGATTAGAATCTTTATTGGTTTTCTCACCTGGGCCTAATTCTGTAATGCGTTTTTAAAACATTTACCGGTATGTTATATTGGACTGTTTCATTATAACATGTTTTTATTGTTTGAGCGTGTCTTTATAATTTTTGTTATCCTGGTTTCTTATTGTCCATTCATTCATTAGTGAACCGTTTTTATACCTTTAAAAATCTATAGGAAACTAAAGTTTAACGAAGTTTAACAAAGTGTCAATTAAGTTGCACACATTTCAGAAATGCCTGCCCAAATGAATTTAAATGACCAAATTACGCGCCGCGAAAAGCTCCTGCGAAATTGAATGCTGTTGGAGTGGATTGTTAAATTGGATGGTTATTTTGTTTAAATCGCATGACGCAAGAGTAGTATTGCCTACTCATAAAGCGAAACAGAATGACGCAGTGTTTAAATTGGCTGCTCATTTGCCGAAATTGACCGGGAAAACCTACATTATAGAGAATAAAACGAAAACAATCTTTCCCCTCTCCTATAAAAGAAATACCGGTAGTGATTCCGTCCAAATGGGGGGTTCATTTGCAACTCCCGATCCCCCGGCGATTTTTCTCCCATTTGGTTTAATATAGCTTTGGTAAGCCGGCATTTCATGTATTATGGACTAACGGGGAGGGGGAGTGATACAATTCACACTGGATTTGTAATCAGGGCAAACTGTTGTGTATCACTCCCAACAGAGGGCGGTAGCAGCATGATAGCGAGTGATAGATTGATCATGGAGGAAGGAATTCCTTCATCCATGGGTTTATTTATTAACCATATAATATAGCAGCTTTCCCGTTTTCTTGTATATTATTCATTTGGCACAGAAAGACTTGCACAGTATTTTCAACATCATTGTAAATATAGTTATCCAGCCAATTGAAAACTCTGTGACTACCGTACCTCATGGTTTGGAAAAAATGAGTACCACTTGCGTACTTAATACGAGGTTGTGTACAAAGTCAATGGGGAGGGGCCGAATTTGTTGTGACAATTGTGTTTTTTAACGTATACTTTTTTAACAAGAAATTTCTCTTTTGGAAATTGATTAGATCATAAACGGAAAAACTCGCCCCAATGAGTTTGTACACAACCTCGTACGCAATGTAACATACCGTGAGGTAGTCATATTTTGCAAAGGTCTATCAAAATTTATTATAACAATATCAATTTCATATTCAAAAGACCTGTCAATTTTGCGTTAGAATGTGTGAATTTAAACTTCTTATTTGCACCGGAAGTAAAGGTCAGGTCAATTGAAGGTCATATATATATGACGAAATAAAACTTCCTGGTGATCATGACAAAATAACGTTAGTATCTGCTTTGGTTCATATTCAGGACTTATGGCCTGTACTTCTTGCCAGGTAGTAATTTTGCCCCATTTGAAGAGGTGAAAGTACCAGTTTCTGAAAGTGCTGAATTTTTTTCCCCAAAAAGTGCCCCTGGAGGATTTTGATGGATTTGGGGTTGTTAGGGTTAAGGTTCTTTTTTGTTGCTAGATAAGTTTCACCGAGAAGAAAAAACCAACAATTTAAAAGAGGCGTTTGTGATGTCGCTAAAAAGCATTCACAATGTTTGCACTTTAGATGAGAGCACTTTAGACGGATGATTGATAACGTTTACAAACTTCACATCAACATAAGCTTTCGTATAATAATTCTGTAATTTTTTAAACAGGTCATTACCAATGTTGTGTACCTCGTAATAATAGCTTCTTCGTGTATTGTATAAATCAAAATAATCAAGTAATCGATAAGTTTTTTTTAAATGGGATGAAATAATGGGCTGTCCAAATGTTCTACATTTTTCAAGGTAGTAGGGGATAGAGAGAGTACTACCGGGGGATAGAGAGTACTACCGGGTGATAGAGAGAGTACTACCGGGGGATAGAGAGAGAGTACTACCGGGGGATAGAGAGAGAGAGAGTACTACCGGGGATAGAGAGAGTACTACCGAGGGATAGAGAGAGTACTACCGGGGATAGAGAGTACTACCGAGGAATAGAGAGAGTACTACCGGGGGATAGAGAGAGTACTACCGGGGGATAGAGAGAGAGTACTACCGGGATAGAGAGAGTACTACCGGGGGATAGAGAGAGTACTACCGGGGAGTAGGTTGCCTGTCACATACATCTTTGAAAATGCTGATTTTAGAATGCAGAGACTGACAGATATCAAACTATAGAAGTCTTATTTATTTAGTTAGAGAGTTGATTTGATTTATTTTTTTTACTAGCTTGAACATTTAGATTGTTTTTGATAACCCTCAAGTTTCATGGATTCTATGACATTAGAGCATGACATTATTTTACTTTCAATTCTGTAGAAAACGTCATCTTTAATATTAATTTCTGGTTTTGTCTGTAATGATTAATAAATGGCTACGAAAAAATATATATATATATATACCTTATGATTTTTTTCATCTAGGAGAAAACAAAGGATGTGGGCCTATTTCAAGTTTCAAAACGTTGCAGTAAAAGAAATGAAAAAATATTCAAAAGACATGCGACAGTTTTTGTCGTTTTCTAGAAAACAGGTGTTCCTTTTGCGTTGAAACATTTCATGCATTTTTTATGGACGGTATATGGAATCCTTAAAATAAAAATGTGTCAACATATAAATCTGGAAGAATAATTTGAAAAACTACAAAAAGTACCATTACATTCTACAATGAAAACAATACCTCAGTTATCACTGATATCAGCAATAAGGAATGTGGGCAGTACAGTGGACAGCTATTAGATCACAGTCGGAGATCGACGTCAGTCACCTGGGACGGATTCAGGAATCCAATGGGGGGGGGGGGACTGAATCACCTTACTGAGCGCGTAGCAAAAAGTAATTAATTATGCCTACGCAGTTATGGCGTTATGTCTTCGTTTATATTACTTACAAAAATGGGGGCGGGGCAGGAGGGATGGGAGGGGCTTAAGCCCAAAGGCCCCACCCAATGAATCCACTAATTACATGGACAATTTGTTTCAGTTCAGAGAAAGGTCAATTAGCTACTAATAGGGCGACATGAATTCCAAGCAGGAATGTAATGGGCTCAAGCCATCAGTGAGAAAACTAAATTAATATATTAGATTTGAATCATAAGGTTAATGGTCTAAGTATATATTTTACTATGGCTCACCATTTCTGGTGTCTCACTCTACATGTTACAAATGTTTATTGTATAGATTCTCATTCCATTGTTTCTACAGGATCACAAAATAATATAATTTGACAATAGTGGAAGATACCATAACACTATTTCATAAAGTGAATAATGAATAATAAAAACGTCATTATGGAGCTCTGTTGTATAGATTCTCATTCCATTGTTTCTACAGGATCACAAAATAATATAATTTGACAATAGTGGAAGATACCATAACACTATTTCATAAAGTGAATAATGAATAATACAAACGTCATTATGGAGTTCTTGTTATGGATAGTGATTTGCTCAAAGTGCAAACTAATCGACATATGTGATGTGATCTGGGAAAACCCTCCACATGGTGAAATTTGTAATTTTTGTGTTTTATACATCAAATTAATCGGGACTGCATGTGCTCTTATGTGAAAGAACTCTACAATAGCGTAACTCAAGTTATAGACATTCTAGAATCATGAATAAAACAGTTTTGAAAAGAGCACATGCAGTGTCCCGATTAATTTGATGTATAAAACACAAAAATTACAAATTTCACCATGTGGAGGGTTTTCCCAGATCACATCACATATTTGATTTAAAACCTCATGTAAAGCCGAAATTAAACAACAAAATATTTCATAGTTTTATAACATGATACTATAATTTAATAAATGGATACTTTTAATTTAAAAGTCTAATGTACAAAATAAACGTGATTTAGAAAATATTATCTCTTCAAAATAAACGACTAACTCATGAATTAATATAAAACCAAATATTGTTTAAGGCACAGATAGTCTCTTGATGTTCAGGTAAAACAACTAGACATATAAAACAACGATCTTAATGTTGGCTGGTTCACATGCAAGCGTGAATACCAAGTAAATCGTGATGTCATGATGTTACATAACTTTCAACTTGTGCGAGTTTTTTGACGTCACAATTGCTTCCGCCATTCCATTGCGAGGATTACGAACCCACCTATAAGCATTTAATACTTTAACAAAATAACACATTAAAGTAAAATAATTGTTTTAATACTTTAATAAAAACGACACAGTAAAGAAAAGATCGATTTAAGTATGGTATCCTCTGTATTATAAATGTCAATTTTGTTACCGTTTACAGTACATGTATTTGTGCACCACCGGAGGCATGTTTTCAACAAAAATGAAAACGAGTATCCGGGTATCCAAAGTTTCCTGATTTCGGGTATCCGGTTCCAAAATATCCGAAAACGCATACCCCTATTTAATTTTAGTACCGTTGTGTGTTTTCGTTCAATTGCGTCTATGATATTCTACAGTAAAGTGTTTGCACAAAAATATAACCACGCTAACACAGGTGGATTAAGTTTTACTTTGTTAATTGAAAGCTGCATAAATATATACAAATATGTCTAGATAATAATATTATTTAATCAGAAAATTCTGACAACAAAAAATTGCAATCAAATGTGTTGCTTAAATCACTGCACAATTATTTTACTACATTAAGATTTGTAGTTTTCATAATAGCACGTTCGGTACAACAAAATAATGTAGGAAAGTATTTTCTGGTATTTTTCTTTGTTCTTAAACTGCCTCATTGTGACCAATGGGCTGAATAGAATAATACAAAAAAAAAAAAAATCAATCTCCACCTCGTCAGAGGTTACAGGTAGGCCCCATCATGATTGTCAAATACATAGGTAAAACTTGTAGCTTTGCATGGTGAGGATGATAAGTAAGACTAATTGCGGTGACACCATGTGGAATCTCAATTGAGTAGTAATTAGTTCTGATCAGAGCATACTGATCGAAACGTCGAGTTGTACCACCAGTTCTTTTCAGAACTAATTACTACTCAATTGAGATTCCACATGGTGTCACCGCAATTAGTCTTACTTGTCAAATACATATTATGTGAGAAGATGATTTGAATGTATTTCTTATATAAATACTGAGATATATTTCTTTAAATAGATATAGTAGAGTTTGTGAAGATCTTTTTGAGCCCATTTTTGATCAGTATATAGAGACATAAATTTACACATGATATTGCAAATAAGAACATTTGTAATGTTGATGTGCTTTAAAGAAAACTGCTTCCAAATTCTTCTCCTGAGCCAAATTATACAAACTACAAACAGGAATTGGTTAGATATTAAATACAATATAGAAGTTATGTACTTTGAGTCTCATTTTATAATTTAGAATGTTATTTCTTCAGAAATATACACAAGAATCACAACACAGTTAAATATTATCACAAAAGGAAAGCCTGCATCAATAATAAACTTGTATCAACAGAAAACTGACACAAATTGGAAACATTACATTTTACCCAAAAACAATTAACTGAAAAGTAGCGATTTGTTCGTACTCTTATTGTGCTTATGTGAGTTTATAATGAATACAGTACACATTGACTCCAAACACACCTGGCCCAATTATCATAAGCACACCTGACCAAAAGAAGAAAATTCTGACCTTCGCATTCTATGGACGGCCATCAGTGAAAAACAAAACTAGAAATAAATGTGTTTAAATACTAGGCAAATATTTGAAAAACCTATATAATTAAACAAAATGAAGATGGATTCTTTCTTCAATGCTAAGGGCATTATATGTTTCATTTTGGTCACAATCTGTTGCCAAACATTTTTACTTACTGATGGCCGTCCATACAAAATGGTACTCAATGTTTACAAGATATATCATCTTGTCCTTGATGGCCGGGCTGCTTGGATTACATGACAGCACAAGCTCGGCTGCCTCCCTCTGCCTTGTCACCTCCTCCTCCCCCTCCGTTGGATTGGACGACCTTGCCGTTACCATCCTTCACTATCTTCTGCAGTCGTACAATCAGTGGGTTTGGAAAAGAAGAAGATGGAACGAGTATAAGAACCAATGTATTGGATTCAAGAGTAGATTGGTCCGAGTTGGCATCTTTACCTGACATTCTTTGGACTGCTTTTTGTTTCACAAACAACCCACATGCTGGCAAGATTATGTAACAACTGAATGTCGGCTATAACAATATCGCCCCCGTGATCCCTCTGACTACTAAAACTAAACACCTCACTTATTGGAATTTGTGTTCTTTGCTTGAAATGTTCTAATTTAAACTAATCCCCCAGATATATATATATATATATATATATATATATATATATATATATATATCTATATATATATATATATATATATCTATCTATCTATATATATATGTGGGAAAAACAAATGAATGAAATTGAATAAATGAAAGAATACAAATGACCTTTACCACAATCAGACATAACCAGAACTAGAACCATAACCAGAACTTGAACCATAACCAAAACAAAGACCCTAACCACAACAAATTCAAACCCCAAAACAAGCCAAACAAAAACCATACCAAAAACAAAGCAAATACTAACACAAACAAATAAACAAATAAACAAACAAACAAACAAACACCCCAATAAACAAACACCCATTAAACAAGCATAATGTAATAATTTACAAATGCAAATACTTCTTCAGCCCACCCCTCTCCACATTTCTCAAAGCAATTCAGAAAAAAAAAAATCAGTCCAAACAAGACCAGGCAGGTAATTTAAGGACAAATGCACCATTTGACTATTATACTATTAACCAAAGAGTGCTTTTGGATTGAGTCTGCAATTAAAACATTGAGGAATCATTCTATAAATTGAGGTGCCTACTGTGCATGAAATGCTGACATCTGAATGAATTTAAAGACGAGTTATTCATTTTATAGTATTAGAAGATACATAAATGATTTTCAAAACATGGTTTTATATATTTTTGAAGGGGGGAAGGCGGCCTTCATAATCGTGCATCAAATATGTCTCATTGAAACAAATTATATATATTTACAAATATATCTTATAAAGACAGACATTATTTATACATGAAGAGACAGGACACAATACGGTAAACAAAAAATCGGAACTTATGTGAACTCTGGCTGGGGATCCATACTGTCACAATCAACATGGCATGGAATCAGAGTGCTAGTTTTAGATTAACTCAGTGACTGAAAATAATACCCCACATGATTGGATTCCACGCCCTGTTGAAAGTCTGCTCTGACCGTGACGATATTGTCCCTTCAACTGCAAACAATAAATAGTTGCTGGTACACTTTTGTTCAAAAGCAAATATCAGATCTCTATTGCACTAGATCTTTGTCACTAATTGCTTATAGAATAGAACAGCACTGACGTAATGATGTCACATTTAAAATGAAAAACAAAAATCACTAAATTCTTTTTTAATGTTTTATGAAAGAAAAAAAAAAAGAAAAAAAAAAAGATTGTTTAGAACTAACAAGCTGGTTTTCATGATGTCTCAAAGTTAAATTTTTGACAAATGGCAAATATGCCTTTGTATGAACCAAATAAATTATGTAAAACAATTTGTCCATTACTTTGAAAACCAGTTTGTATGTGATAATAACCAATATTATTTTGGAAGCATACATGCACCAAAGGCCACATGATCCCACTGTTGTTCTAAATGCTGCTTTTTAAATTCAAATCTATAGAATTAATAGATCCAACCCGAGTAACACACAAAGTCCATACTACAGACAAGGAGCACGATCAGCTAAAAACACATGTAATACAACCCTCTTCAACAATTTATAAATCATCCAATAATTCTACATAAACATTTCTGGTGGAAAAACCCCTGCTCATTTGCATCAATGATTTGTTGATTTTGATTGTCATGGTAACATGATATATTTGGGCTGTGGTATGGGATATTGATGAGTATGAGTACAGTGCCGTGTAGGAGTATGAATAGGAGTATGAATCAAGCAACTTTAAAATTGTCTAACGATTTCTGTGAATATGGCAATTAGTGCAACATTATAACAAACTGCAAATAATGGTGCATGTGACATTAGTGCTATTAAACATGATGGTGCCAGTCAAAGTTTAATCGTGCTTCATGAGTTCACTATAGCATCTGTATATGAGACTCACTTAAAACAAACAAAACTCTAAAAGATGCACCACAGCATGTGTCCATTAACCCTCCTACAGTGCAATTTTTCAAATAACCCATTCAGGCCACTCCAAGCCATTAGCTGTTGCCAGTGGCCTCCTATGGTTACCCTTCTGTGCACTGTCACACCACTGAGATTGCAGGGTAAAGTGGTCTCCCATTGATACATTGCAGGCCATACTAATATGTTCAAACATTTACAGTGGCCTTGGGTGACACACAGTTGATTTTGTAAGATTACTTGGAAAGGACAGCAGGCTTGTACATGTATGTACTGAAGGTTGCTCAAGAGCAGAATTTTGTGGATTGGAGTGGCCTCCATGTGTAGAAGGGTTAACAGGCTCATGGGTTTGGGAAGGAAGAGGGAGTTTGAGCGGTGACATGGCGCCCTGGATCCGCTGCACAAGTTCTGCTTGTTGTGCACAATGTGTAGAAAATTACCGTAAAATTGCTTGAACTGAATTCTTCCTGCAGATGTTTGATTTTTGTTTTTCTCTTGAAAGGATCCCCCAATTTCAGCCTACAATGAATGTCTTCCAACATCTTCATGTTTGAAAGGTGCATGTTTTTGCAACAAAAAAATAATAGTGTAAAATGAAGATAAGGACAGAATGTTATTGCCAGAGGGGGAGGATGGGGGTCTATAGTGACAATGTACCCCCATTCAATCACACTACGTGTACAATGTTTTCTTGTGTGCCCTCCCCCAATTTGTTTGTGACCCCAATTGTGGCCACCCTAGATAACCCTAAGCATGAATACAATTAACATAGTATTATTATCCTGTATTAGATAATAATCTTTTCAGAAATTTTGTAAGCACACTAAATCATGGGCACGATCAGTTGTTTTGAGGTATTTTATTTTAAGTGAATCTCACATAAGATGCAAGAAGAAGAAAAAACCAAATTCACTTCAGTTAATGATTAGCATGAGTGCAGTGAGAATAAGGTTGAACAGTGATTAAGACGGCAGGTTTTACACACACATCAATAATAAAACAATCTGTTCTGGGAAGGAGATTATCTCATCAGCAATCAGTTTGTTCGTTACAGACATAAAAGTAACATACAGATTTTTAAAGAAAAAAACTTTTTATCATAGTGTTAGCATTTGTAAATACATGACATTATATTTATATTGAAAAGCAGCATCCTTTAAAATTATCTTAATAGACACATTACCAAAGAAATCCCCCAACAAAAATAAAGGGAAAAAAACGAGAAAAAAAACATATCTTCCAACAGAAAAAAGAAAAAAACTACCCTTACTAATTGATTATTAATTTGTTATCAAGATGACTTATTTCCCAGCAGTGAGGCTATAGCAAAAAGTGTTAGTTTGTGATGAATATAAATATACAAGAAGATTCAAGTAACGAAAGCATTAAGATTGAGGCAGTATAAGATTTTCAAGATGTTGCTCTTATGACATGCAGAGGTTATTTACAGAGAGGCTCTACAAATACCCATTCAGCCTGCCAATCAAATAGCACAGATTAACTAATAGGGTCACGTTTTTCCATGACAACTGTAACTATGTTGAGGGGGGGGGGGGGCTGGATGGGTGTATTGTGCTTTATGAACAGTTTTTCTATGCGAAGGGATGGTATTACGCTGCTCTGATATAGTTGACTATCTTTGAGGTCAACTTTGATTTAGCTTAAGGCCCAAAAAAGTCTTCGGTTTCTGGTCATAGGTCGGCTTCAAAATCAAAATCGGTGCAGTGATGCGCTTTTTTTCCCCCTTTTTTTTTGCCAACGTGGAAATACGTGATACATGTAGACACAAGGACCAAACTTCCCATATACAAAGTATGGTGGCTAAGAGAGGGCTCACAAATCGGGCCAATGTGAAAAAGTCGTTTAAAACACAGAATGGCATATTCCAATCGATCCAGCTATTTTATCTGCAAATGGACATCGTTTCATAGCAAAAAATAAAATAAAAATTTAAATGTTGATACACGGGTCTGAGGTGATGCGCACGAATACCAGAAACCGGAGACTGTTTTGGCCTAAAGCTGCATTAAGTTATCATATATTTCTATGCAATACATCTGCTTCTTTGACTAATACTGCATCAACTTGATAAAAAAAGGCATGCTGCCCTACTTATTAGACTGATTCAGATTGGACCACGCCCACCCTCACAAACTCTGAAAACTTGCATCAATACTTTTATGAGTAATCTATTCTCACTGTACAGTGTGCGGCTACAGCTCAAGACTAAGCTCAAGACTAAGCTCAAGACTAAGCTCAAGACTAAGCCAGTACGTGAAAAAACACAAATGACTTTCTCCGCACTCAGTGTGGATACATAATATCTGATGAACAAATACTGTAAGAGCACCATGGAGGAAGGGTTTCATGATAAACTGGCAAAGTATGATTTTGTTCATCTCAAAACGTGGATATTATAAGACCACATAACCGTGAAAAGCTTGGCCAGGATACATGATGGATATAGCAACAGTTGTCAAGTATAGTGTAACCTTATTAGTCAATCTTGGCCGTTTGATAACACCGTATCGGTGTTACTTGTGTGTGTTACATAAAGAGTTACAAAATGCAACAGTCGTTTAAAGTAAAGTTGATTGCTGTCACAATGTGTGACATCAAGTGTTACCATCTAAGCTGTATATGTCTTGCAATTTTACATTTATGAGGGAGAAGGGATCAACATTATTTGTAGAGCAGCTCTGCAAATTGACCTAATTATGTTTTTAAGCATGTTTGATATTTTGAGAGAAATAGCAGAAAGGTTTCAGAGAAGTGATGACTTAAGAATATATAATCCAATTTAGAAATAATTAAGGCAGATCATGCATTATATTAAAGATATGAGGTCTTGGTTGTTGCTATGGTTACTAGATAAAGATCCACCTGTTTCTATGGAAACGGCTAGCACTACATGAGAGAGCACACTTGTGACTTTTGGCCCGTGGTTTTTTCTTGGATTTGCCTCATCTGGAAATAAGTGAAGCGTGAAAATTGGGAAAGGAAAAATACACAAATTAGGTTGGAGTTTAAAATGGGAGATTACCCAAAATGGTACTATGAAATGAGATATTGTTACAAATTTTCTTTGCCTATAGGATGTACTATTGTATCAAATTTAAGCAAACAGCAACTTTAGCAAATTTTACATTAAAACTTTGACCATAGATTCTTTTGAAAATTCACAAATGTTGCAATGTGTGCCTTGAATTTTAGAAGTCAGTTTTGCAACTGAACTTTGAAAGTAAATTGAGCATTTTGAGTCAACTCAACTTGATGTGTGTATATGTATAACGAGGAAAGTCGCTGTGTTCATCCTTTTTGTTATATAAGAAGATGAGTTGTAATGCGAGCCTTTTGAGACTTTCCCATTGTTTACGTAATTCTGAGCATGATATTGAGAACAATTTGAAAAGAAGTCTGGCGCTAGCATCTCAAATGTCTCCCATTGGCAGCAGATTATAAGTATAAATTACTCCTGCAACAAAATCAGAGAGTTAATAGACAGTATGCATGTAGGCATATATTCTTGCATCAGGCTGGACGTCTTACACGCTTCATGATAGGTGAAAACACAGCATCAGACACGCACCATATAAAAAGGATGACAAAGTTTGTCCATTAGTATTGACTTTTTTCGAGTGATCTTCTTTTTGTTGAGGAAAATTCCTTCGGACATTTTGTCATTTTCGAGAAAACGTGAATAAAAATTCAAATCTGAAATGGATCATCAACTGATGATCTGTTTCAACATTTGAATGAATTAGAATGATATGAACACATTTTCGCTATTTCCTTAATGACACAACGAAAGAAGCTGAAACTGCCACAGGTTAGGCACCCCAAAAAGTCTCCAGTTTCTGGTCATATGTTGGCTTCAAAATCGGTGCGGTGATGCGCTTTTTTTTGTAGGGGGTGGGGGTAATCTTTTTTTTGCCAAGCAGTGAA
This sequence comes from Zoroaster sp. YZ-2022, assembly GCA_029582265.1. Taxonomy (NCBI): domain Eukaryota; kingdom Metazoa; phylum Echinodermata; class Asteroidea; order Forcipulatida; family Zoroasteridae; genus Zoroaster; species Zoroaster sp. YZ-2022. Next base: position 8,905,734 of record CM055822.1, read on the forward strand.
ATACATGATACATGTATATGCGGTAATTGGAACCAGACCACATTTCCCATACACAAAATATGGTGGCTAAGAGAGGCCTCACAAATCGGCCAAATGTTCATACCTCTATGTGAAAAAGTCAATTAAAACAGCACAGCAGAATTTCAATCCATCCAGCAATTTTGGCTGCAATTGGACATCGTTTCGTAGGCGATGCGTGTGGAGATCAGAAACTGGAGACTTTTTTTGGTCGCAGTTATTTTTAGTGATTTTTTTTTTTAGTGTACAATGTCTTTATAAGATGACCATTTGAAAGAAATGCGATTAAAACATGTTTTTGTTGGGTATTGATTGTGCATAAAGCTCAACAACTATTACCTGAAATCTATATATAGTTATATAGTTATTTCTTGATGTTTCAACTGATTAATTACAATTTTATTGTTGTTATAGTACAGCTCTGTAATGTTCTTGCAAGGAAATAACTATAGCAGAGTAAAAGGTTTTAAATTGCATTATTTGTAGTGCATTATGTTAGTTTAATGCAGCGAAAATGATTTTGTTTTTATTTTATAAATGTGCAAACTACTTGAAACATCATTAATACCAACTAACAAAATAAATTTCATCCACTAGATTCATTTTTATATCGCTAGAATGTTTCATGGTTATTTAGGAAAATGGCATGCGGGGGGGGGGGGAGGGCCTGATCTTAGAAACAAAATGAAAGGCAATAAGGAAATGAAAGGAAATAAGGACATCTTTTTTTCAGAATTGTCACAAGAGGAGTTTCTGCAAGTCTCTATAACCCTGGATTCACAGTTGCTCTGGGATTACACGGTTGAGCTTCCCAAATGACCCAGGGGGGTGGAGGTTGAATCAACAGAACTTCTGAATATATTTTAAGCTGATCATGCTCAATGAAAGAAACAGAAGAATATCACACACACACACACACACACAAATATTCCCACAAAGCTGACAAGAACATCAAGGTTATGACAAGAATCCATGCAAATGACAGAGACAGAGGGAGGGGGGGGGGGAGAGGGTGTAGAACTCCTAGCACACACACTGCTGGGAAACAAACAGTCACCGTTAACAAAGCTTACGTTCTTGGTTGAACCATTTGCTTTTTCCTTGTCCCCATGGCTATGCACCTCGCCCCCCTTGGACATCCCGTTTGTCTGGATTTGGGTAGGGGGCGGGGCCTGTTTTGGGCTTGGTTCGGGCTCCTCTTTGATTGGTTGCTGCTTTGCCGGTGATGGGTCATCGAGTTCAAAACTGAACACGCTGACAGAGTCCTCCTGATTTTGTAACAAAATTGTTGGAGATCAAGGTATGTGTCCAAAAAGATAAAAAATAAAGTTCAACAACATAAGAGGACGCTGCCTTGGGAGGGATAAAGCTAATGTGGCAAGCTTACAGGGTACCTAGACTCTATTCACCTAACCCACAATACGCAAATCTGCAGAAGCCAAAGACACAGTGGCGCACTTAGATGAAGTTATCAGGTTACAATCCCCAACAATTTACTTTTGGTTTACCTCATACCAAGTCTGTAATTTCATTCAGAACATTTTTAAGGGGTACCAAGGCCAAGAACACGGCAACAGAGGCCATGGTCTCTGTGGCCTCTATGAAAGTCCAGGCCTGTCCTATGAATCCCTGTTTTCAGCGTTTGCGTTTTGTTTCAGGTAGTTTACCAGTTGTTTTATTTTTGTTCAACCCATTTTTGATAAGTTTTGTCCTCTCCCTGTGTGCCACTGTCTGGAATATGATGGAAACATTTTGTAAGTTACAAAGTCTACTTGATCTTTTCCTAAATTTAGTAGTTTTATCTTTGTTATGATTACGTGTAGCGATGCATAGTAATTATAAAAAACATTGATGTATTTTTGTTTGATATCTGTTTTCCTTCTGTTTTCCTTTTTTCTCGGTCAGTTATTTCTATTAAATATTCCGAATTCAATTCAGGAAGATAAAGATGTTTATTGAATGCCAAAGCTGGAATACAATGATTGGTTTTGCTGATAAAAACTTGACCAATTGGGCTTAGTTTCTGCCACTTTCAAAGTATTCACTGTTCTCATGAATGATCGGTGGATGGATACATGACAGGTGAGAAGTGAGGGGACTACTTTTCCTCTCAACTGAATGAATGTTTAATACACACTATGATGGAGTGTGGTGAGTGGGTTCTTACGTCTGGGTTGCCGTTTTGTGTTTCCACGAGTGCTTTGTGTCCCTGTATTATCTGCTCATGAGGATTAAGAGACAAATACTAGCCCGTTAGGTCAACGGTGAAAGTTCAGAGGTACAAAAGGGAAAACATCTTTGACCAACTGAAAATCAACAACACTTTGTGATATATTTGTAGTCTATTCCAAAAGACATGTATATAGGCCTGTGGCTGAATTTAAGCAAATGTTTTTCCACCAAACAAAATAAATTCAGGGTTAGGTCAAATTATTGTTTCACACAATGTTAAAAAAGGTTCACCATTTGTAATATTAGCAAAATGTTTCTACCAGTTTGTTAACTCTTTTTAATATATTTCTTCATGAAATATATTTAAAAAGAAAGAAAAAAAAAGAAAAAAAAAAAAAGTGAAAGTTTATTTCGCTGTGTCGTTAAAAAAATAGTAAAAATTCAAGCAATTTATTTGTATTCATCCTAACGTGGAATTTAGGAAAAAGTTCTCTTTCCTAAATTTGAAGTGGCAATTATTTCACTTTCTTAAAACTGACAGGATCTATTTCTGGGGAAGTTTGATACCATCATCAGCTAAACACTATAAGTAAGTTTTACATTAAAATTGGAATATTTGGTTATTTTTGAATCACTAATTCAATACCTTATTTTTAAAAACTGAACAATTTATGGAGAATTTAAAACATTTTTTTGTATGTGAACATATACTCTTTAGTCTTTTTAAAGAGGGGATCTAAGTAAATTAAAAATAAATATTTCCCTATCTGTTGGAGGTTGTATCACATGGAAACTATACAACACGTTACATTATCTAAATAATTGTAATTAGTCATTTTCTTAGAACCCCTTTCGTCTAGTGAGGTAAAACAAAATGGCCTTTAAGTTGACAAGGTCACTCCAGTAATAATAATAAATAATAATAATGTGTGGACTTATATAGCGCACGTATCCACCAACTGAGTGGTGCTCAAGGCGCATATTATTACCCCTGCTCATAAGGCTCATAAATCATTCCTGAAACCATCTCAGCTCCCTGGGGAGTATACAGCTCAATTGCTGCCATTACAGCGCATATAGGGCTAATCAACCAACTCTGCCCTCACAGGTACCCATTTAACCCCTGGGTGGAGAGAAGCAATTATGGTTAAGTGTCTTGCTCAAGGACACAAGTGTCACGGCCGGGATTCGAACCCACATTCTGCTGCTAACACCAGAACTTGAGTCCGGTAAGCTAGACCGCTCGGCCACGACACGCCATATTGGCCAAACATTATGTAAATAACACCGAGAATATTTTAAAGACCAGCGTCCAATTTCACAGAGCTGCTAATAAGCAGAAATAATTGTTTACCAGAAAATTTTGCTTAGCGGATATCTTTGGTTACCAGCCAACATTTCATACAAAATGTATGCCTACTGGCTGGTAGTCTGCATTCTATTGCTTAGCAATAATATTTGCTTAGCACAATTCTCTGCTTAGCAGCTCAAGGAAATTGGCCCCAGTGCTTAACAAGAATATTGGTGTTGCTTTATGTGTAAAAGTAAGAGAGGCCATTTGTTTTCCCTCAGTGTTATAGGCTTGTCTGAATATTAGACAAACAGGGGTTCAGACAAAATTACCTTTTTACAATATTTTACCTTGGGTTTAGATAATAAAACTTACGTTATTTAGTTTCCTTATGAAATAACCTCTCTAAAACGGGAAAGGTCAACTATTGATATTTGCTTATAGCCCCCATTCAACATAAACCATCATGCTGTTTTACTGCTGCAATTTTCTGAAAGTGCCACATAATTATCCTCATATAAACACTGGATTTTGAATTGCTACTTGGAACAATACCATATTTTCTATCTGCAAAGGGGAAAGTAATGGTTAACGATCAATGGGGAAGTTAAATGATGAAGAAAAGAATGTTACCACACACTGGAAAAATTAAGAAAACAGAAAAGTGCATGTTGTTCTTTGTTCTAGAAAACAAACTAGTGCATGTTGTTCTTTGTTCTAAAACTGTGCCTGAACAAAATAACAATAAGCATTTTTGGGGGGTGAAAGGTTTCTGTAAATCAGGAAGATTAAATGTATAATGTGTCACGTCAATCTCATTAAAAATTCACCTAGCAATCAAAAGCATTCACATCAAAATAAAGACAAACCAAAACAAAAGAAACATTATAATTTTTGTAAACATCAAATATGAAAATATGACATAAAAAAAATAAATAAATAAAGTCACTCAAATATTTGAGCAGTTTACCTGTCCAGTAGGCAACCACTTTAAAGAAAAGAAATGGACAAATATATACGGTTTCTGCTTAATCTGATAATTTGGTTTTCAATGAGAATTTGAATAATATAATGATCAAAGAACTACAGGAGAGTGCTATTAGTATGATTGGAACCCGATAAGCCATTCTGAAGCAAGGCAGGTACAATTATATGAAAGTGAGAGAGATTGCCGTTCGAAGATAGCAGTCTTGCGTAAAAATAAAAATATTTACGCACAGCGCCCTCGTTTGCATACTTCACAAAACTTTCATCTCCTTTGATTTTAACTAATGATTGATATGACAAAGTGCATAAATTAAGACCCGAGTGTATGTCTGAGAAAAAGAGTAATTTCTCGGCCCATTGAGGTCTTACTTTGTTCAGCATGTGTACGCGAGTCTTCAGTTTGGAACCGGTGCTGAATGCCACAGCTGAGACGGAACGATAGAAGGAATCAAACTGCTGTTCCTCCCTTGGTTTGTCCTCCCACTGTTTACAAATCTCCTGCAATCAAGAACAAAAACGGGTAAAATTCCTTTCAAGAGTTGGAATGGGGGTATATTTTATGTAAGCAGTGTTGGAGCGAAGGCCGGGACTCTCAAGGCCAAAGCCAAGGCCATGATTATTATTATTATAAAACAAGTCACATCTTTACAAATCGATGGTATACACATAACAACAAAGAAACTAATATTTATTTGCCATCCACAGTCTAAACACTTTGGTATAGTAGTAACAATGGGAAAATGGGAAATAAACATCTATTCGGCTAAAAAAATTCAACATCAAATTTGTCAAAATTTTACAAAGTGAAATTTTAGTTTCTTTTAGTTTCTTTGTTACATGTATACCAGTGATTTGTAAAGATGTGACTTGTTTTATAATAATAATAATCATGGCCTTATTGGCCTTGGCGGTCCCGGCCTTCACTCCAACACTGTATATAAACTATTAAAGAGTACTCTTTCCTAGAATTTAAATCTGAATGCATTACAAAAAGGTTCTTGTTACAACAAGAGCATGAAAAAATGCTTGAAATTTAAGCAAACATTCCAGCAGACATTTGACTTTTACACCCTTGGCAGACCATATAGTGGACCCCTACTGACCTGCAATCTTCGCTCCTTCTTCTCCAACCTCTCAAACTTTCTCTTGAGCAGCAGAAGTTCACCTTTAACCTGTCCAACCTCGTCCTGTCCCTCCCCTTCAGGGACCATGGAACCAATCCGTGTCTTCCTACCAGCGTCCTGCATGTTCTCCATCTGCCGTAGCTCCTGCAAGAATAACAATTGCATTCCTGTATCAATTGTATTGTTGGCTGACGTGTCTTATCTTTTAAAAAAAATGGTTTTATCTCAAAACTTTTCCTGTGCTGTATAAATAGCAGAAGCAGTGTTTGTGATGTCACTGGTAAACCATCATGCTATTATTATGTTCAACTTTACTCTTTCTCTTTAAATGCTTGTGTAGAGTACACTGTGATATCGAGAAGTTAATGTTAATTTTGGTTTTCTACATGAAGATTGTTTCTATTTCTCATTGTACTACACATGATTAACCCTAACCCCCTGGGTATTCTGGCTAGGAACCTTCCTAAACCCTAACCGCCTAAGTATTCTGGCTAGGAACCTTCCTGAATCCTCCAAAATCCATCAGTGCACTTTTGGAAACATGCCCTTATCTTCAAAATACACCATGCCTTTTCTGTTGATCTTTCATATTCAGCACTTACGGCCTGCACTTCTTGCCAGTGAGTAATTTTGTCCCATTTGAAGAGGTGAAAGTACCAGTTTCCAACAGTGCTGAATTTTCCCCAAAAAGCGCCCCTTGGAGGATTTTGATGGATTTGGGGTGGTTAGGGTTAAAGTGGGGCTCTCAGTTAAAATACAAACCATACAATTAAACCTAGTGAGGCTACGCCCCCCTGGGAAAACTATGACAAAAAAACATGAGCATGTATGAAAGATATTCAACAAGACACATGCTTATCAAGGTAGCTGGAGAAAATTACTTTTAAAAATGTGTATATTTCATGCTCAGCTTGCACATGGCTACTCATCTCTTCGCTGTTGGCCCTATGGTGTGATCCCAGGTCATATTGGAAGATAAATTAACTAAAATGGACCATATTGTCAGTTCACATTTAAAATGACATTTAAAGTTGGGTGTAGAATTGGTAAAAATAACCAATTGGGCGAATAGGAATGTGAACTTTTCTCGGTGTACAGCCGATTATGCTATCAATCTTCCATAGATAAATTTGTCTGAGGTGCTGTCCCTTTTTATAAAAGGGAAATTTTACCAGTTCCTAGAATGAATACAAAAAATCTGAATGCATGTTCACTATTTTTGACGTAATAAGCTGAAACTTACAGGTGGTGGTTGTTTAATTTATGTCTTGATTCAAAGAGAATAAGCATACTTGTAAAGTTTTGCCAACATTACGGATGTTGTACCTTCCATTTAAAGGGACCAGGTCAGCTCAGTTTAAAGGATTCTGAAAGTGAAAGAACAGATTAGGGGTCAGGTGGCTTTTATCAGTCAGCCAATGATATACAAACCTTTGTGGTGAGTTTGGAGAGCTTAGAGTCGGGGGCGGAGTCAATTTGCTTGCCGTACACGCTGAACTTTATGCTGGAGTTTTCAAAGTAAGTCAGGACGTCCTCGGTGACGCTGGGAATGGACATGACCCTATTGTGGTTCCACTCTGGTGACAGAGTGTCCTTAATCTCCTGGGTCCATGTGAAGTCTTGCTCACTGTAACACTTGTACTTCACTTTCAGACCCTTGGAGAAACGAGACTTGTGAACCTCACCGTTGCGGATGGAGACCTTTAAGACAAAATGTGAAGAGATGGCTTTGTAACATTTCTAGGCTGAATACCCTTTTGGTATAAAGGTTATTATGTATTAACAGAAGCAGCTTTGTCAACAACCATACATCTATTGCATGAATGGTTTCCATTAAAGTGAAGGTACAGCATTGGTAATGCATGCTTCCTCTCTTAGAACCAAGATAAACATTAAACGACCAACCTAGTTTCAGCTAATTACGGTGTTAAACGTCATTAACGAGTAAATAGTAAATTCTGACTTTTCATATTTATTATAATGTTGAATTAAGGAAAATGTACTCTTTCCTAAAATTCAAACTGGAAATTATTTCACTTTTCTTAAAAATGACAGTGCCTCAGACTAAGTTATTTCTAGAAAAGATTGAAACCATCATCAGCATAACACCAAGTAAGTTTTAGGTTAAAATTTGACCATTTTGCTTATATCAATTACCAATTGTATACTATATCTTTAACCCTAACCACCCCAAATCCATCAAAATCCTCCAAGTGGCACTTTCTTGGAAAAATTCAGCGCTGTTGGAAACGGGTACTTTCACCTCTTCAAATGGGGCAAAATTACTACCTGGCAAGAAGTACAGGCCATAAGTGCTGAATATGAAAGATCAACGAAAATGCATGGTGCATTATGAAGATGAGGGCATGTTTCCAAAGGTGCACTGATGGATTTTGGAGGATTCAGGAATGTTCCTAGCCAGAATACCTAGGGGGTTAGGGTTAATAATGATTATTACTTCAACACTTGCCTGTTATTAAAAATTCAATCATCAAAAAAACTATACCAAAACTCACCTTAAAGTGATAGGGCTTTCCCAATAGTTCACTTGGTTCATCCACAAAGTCATCCTCTTCTATTGCTTTACCCTTTTGATCACACGGCTCGATACCTACGACCAGCGACCCTTCCTCTTTACCCTATGGGAAGTCAAGAATGAAGTGGTCAAATATCATGACGTTACAAGTGCAGCATGTGTCGTTTTGTCAGACCTATATCAAAACTGAACTGGTCAAATATCATGACGTTACAACTGCAGCATGTGTCGTTTTGTCAGACAAATATCAAAACTGAACTGGTCAAATATCATGACGTTACAACTGCAGCATGTGTCGTTTTGTCAGACAAATATCAAAACTGAAGTGGTCAAATATCATGACTTTACCACTGCAGCATGTGTCATTTTGTCAGACATATATCAAGACTAAACTGGTGAAATATCATGACGTTACAACTCCAGCATGTGTCGTTTTGTCAGACAAATATCAAAACTGAACTGGTCAAATCTCACAACGTTACAAATGAGGCATACTTTATGTGGACTGCATACAGTGTTTATCGTGTTTATTGTGTTTATTAAGTATTTATACTGTAATCACCTTGAAGTCGGTGACTGTGATCCGCCCGTCAAAATCCAGGTTGAAGCCAAGACTCTGGAGGAAGGCATTTGCCGTGCCGATCAGGACGTCCTCAGCGGGTTCCCAGAACGGGTCCTCCTCCTTGGGAATGGTCATGATGCTCTCATCGCCCTCGATGTATTTCTGGTAGAGATCCTGGGGGAAGAGAAAGAACGTTTCTTGTTTATATAATAACACAGGAAATAATATTAATATAAAATATAGAGAGCAAAGTATAAAATGACTTCATGTTAAGAAAATCACAGAGCCATTTTGTAAGTGTGGTGTCATAGAACAAAAAAGATACAAATAATGTGTAGAACCAGCTGCAGTGCTTAATATAATATTATAAAAAAAATTCTCAGCTCCTATAATCTTTCTCAGTTCTTTGGGGAGTATACAGCCCTGAGCTACCATGGCGCTTTTTCAAACACAACATCAACGTCTATCCCTGTAGGTACTCATTTATACTCCTAGGTTAAGAGAAGCAACTGCAGTAATTGCAACCAGGATTCAACCCTCGACTCATGTTGTGTGAATGTGACATCACACTTTCGTGCTCTATAATCAACGCAACGTTACCAAACATTTGGTTGAATATGACCCTTTGCTTCCAGCTTAAAGAATAGCACATCAACCATGGATCACACTAATGCATGACCACTTTAGTGAACATTTTCCGTGGACCCCATGATTTTCGACCGCTGTGCATTTCACATGAAGCCTACATATGTGGGGACCATATGGCCGGTTTTAAACTTTATTACGTTTACAGTTCATACCTGGATGACGTATCTACGATTGATGAACTTTCCTCTTTCCCAAAGCCAACTGTTGCGGTTAAGAAGGTCCTTCATCTTCACCATGACTCTAAAAGTTAAAATACAACACCGATAACTTGTTAAAATCCATCAATTAATTTTATAATCAAGGATTACCAATGTTGTACCTTCCCTTTAAACCGCTTTTATTGGTTTTTGCGAAAAACATAAATGGAACTTACTTGGTGTAAAGTTGCTGGTATCAAACATCCCTTAATATTTCTGTCTAAGGTCTTATAATATTAGTACAATTAATCATTGCAGGAGATGAACATTTTATGTTGGAATGAATGCAAACGATTTGAAAGCATTTTCACTATTTTCTCATTTAACGACATGGTTGGTTTTGATACGTATATGTTGATTCTTATTAACCCTCCTACACATAGAGGCCACTGTAAACCACTAAATGTCCAATGTGTTGTACACACTATAGGCCGTATTCATAAAAATAAGTAATTGCTTTTACTAAAGTAACAACCCCCTTTTACTAACCTTTTACTTAAATGTTTATTCATAGAAATAAGCAATGACTTTCAAGTAAAAGCTACAAATTTTTCGCATTAGTAATTGCTTTTTACTTATAAGTAAATGCTAGAGAAATTAGCACCTACTTCAATTTGTATTCATAAAAATGACCTTTGACTAGCATTTACTAGTGATTGTACAAGCATCTCATTTGTGGCTTGCTGTTTAGCCAGTACAGACATATCACATCTTCTGCCATGTTTTTACCTCAAAGACCACAACCTAAGGTGTATAACATCAGGCTTAATCGTGATGAAGTCAACCCTACCCTACAAATTGAACATAAACTTATTTGTTCTTTGAATGTTTTGATTGCACTGTCAAAGTAAAGTTTATAAGAAACTGACCTTATTGTTAGCATTTGAACTTGGAGACTGGTGCAGTAGGCCAGCAGAAACAGCACAAGACATCTTGGTTACAGTGGGGTTTTCAGCACCTTGAATCAGGCTGAAAACTTCCTGTTCCCAAGGACACAGGATTATTTTCCTGTTTCCTGTCTCCTTTGCATCTGTCTTTTTCTTTAGTTGTGCTTTCATGTTGGCGATTTTTTTGGCAATCTTCTTTTCATCCATGGTAAGGCCCATTTTGGTCGTGATGATTTCTTGGGCCTTTTTCAGTGCTGTAGCCTTTTTGGCTCTAACGCCAGGAAGCTGTTTTTGTTATGAGCTCAGGATATTCCTTAATAATTGACACTAACGAGTGTTAAGTCGGTGGTTGCATCGTTAGACTCCATGATGTATAATTACAATATAACCAAAAGGCCTATAGCACGTAGCGTACATGTAACCACAGAAGATGAGATGGAAATAGTTGAAAGGTAGTGAATCTGTACCACCACTATTTTATTCTGGCCCTATACCATGCTTTCTAGCTTTTTAGAATTTGCCTTTTGTGGATGGTACTGTAGTACAATAGCAACTACTTGAGAACTTACTAGCAGTGGCAAGTAACACCTGTAATCATTTAGCAAATGGTTATGAATAAGATTTTTAGCAATTGCTTAGACTAGACCTTTTACTTACCTAGCTGTTGCTTTGACTTATAGCATTTACTAGTTAGTAATTACTTATTTTTATGAATACGGCCTATTGTTTGTGCATATAAGCCACACTGACCCTTTGAAGTAATCTCCAATGTACATACATGCATACAAAGACACATGTATACCACAGTTGACCTTATTTTCAGCAGGTTATACTGTAAACAAACTCCCAATAATAAATCAACATCAGCCACTGAGACCAATAAACCATACCAAGCCTCCATCATCTATTGGGATTTTCAGCAGTTATTTTGTAAACACAGACTCTCCATAGTAACCTACCACCAGCCACTGAGTCTGGAACAAAGTAATATGCCCTGCAATATGTCAATCACAAACCACTAAAACCAACAGACATATGAGGCATTATGTTACTATGCAGTAGAGCTAATGAGGAGCCACTGCCTACCATAGCAATGGCTTGGAGTGGCCTCAATGGGTTGTTTCAAAAATTTCACTGGTTGTAGGAGGGTTAAGTATGGATGCATTTACAGACATTTTACCAAATGTGTATACCCGCTTTAACCCTCCTACACATGGAGGCCACTCCCAACCACTAAATTCTGTTCTTTAGCAACCTTCAGTACATACATGTACAAGCCTGCTGTCCTTTCCAAGTAATCTTACAAAATCAACTGTGTGCCACCCAAGGCCACTGTAAATGTTTGAACATATTAGTATGGCCTGCAATGTATCAATGGGAGACCACCTTACCCTGCAATCTCAGTGGTGTGACAGTGCACAGAAGGGTAACCACAGAAAGCCACTGGCAACAGCTAATGGCTTGGACTGGAGTGGCCTGAATGGGTTGTTTCAAAAATTGCACTGATTGCAGGAGGGTTTTAAAGGGAAGGTACAACATTATTAATAACCTGATTACTAACTTGATGTAAACTTAAATAAAAAATTAGCTGTTGCAAACTGTTTACCAACCTAAAGGACCTGTAGTATAGATACAAACTAATGGTTATTGCCTTACGTTTTGAACCCAGCAGGTTCTTTCTCAAAGGCAAAGTGGATGAAATACATACATTCATACATACATAAATACAAGACTGAGCAGAAGTTAGTCAGGTGTGAAATGAACAAAAAAGAAGAAGATACAAAAAAGCAGAGTCAGGTTCTGGTCCTGGGACCGGACAAAACAGGGATTACACATGAATGTATATCTTGATTCAAAGAGAGTAAGCATACTCATAGAAGCAGTTTGGCCAACAATACCAATGATGTACCTTCCCTTGAATGTATATCTTGATTCAAAGAGAGTAAGCATACTCATAGAAGCAGTTTAGCCAACATTACCAATGTTGTACCTTCCCATTAATGTATATCTTGATTCAAAGAGAGTAAGCATACTCATAGAAGCAGTTTTGCCAACATTACCAATGTTGTACCTTCCCTTCAATGTATATCTTGATTCAAAGAGAGTAAGCATACTCATAGAAGCAGTTTTGCCAACATTACCAATGTTGTACCTTCCCTTGAATGTATATCTTGATTCAAAGAGAGTAAGCATACTCATAGAAGCAGTTTGGCCAACATTACCAATGTTGTACCTTCCCTTGAATGTATATCTTGATTCAAAGAGAGTAAGGATACTCATAGATGCAGTTTGGCCAACATTACCAATGTTGTACCTTCCCTTGAATGTATATCTTGATTCAAAGAGAGTAAACATACTCATAGAAGCAGTTTGGCCAACATTACCAATGTTGTACCTTCCCTTGAATGTATATCTTGATTCAAAGAGAGTAAGGATACTCATAGAAGCAGTTTGGCCAACAATACCAATGACGTACCTTCCCTTCAATGTATATCTTGATTCAAAGAGAGTAAACATACTCATAGAAGCAGTTTGGCCAACATTACCAATGTTGTACCTTCCCTTGAATGTATATCTTGATTCAAAGAGAGTAAGCATACTCATAGAAGCAGTTTTGTCAACATTACCAATGATGTACCTTCCCTTCAATGTATATCTTGATTTAAAGAGAGTAAGCATACTCATAGAAGCAGTTTTGCCAACATTACCAATGTTGTACCTTCCCTTTAATGTACATCTTGATTCAAAGAGAGTAAACATACTCATAGAAGCAGTTTCACCAACATTACCAATGTTGTACCTTCCCTTTAATGTATATCTTGATTCAAAGAGTAAGCATACTCACAGAAGCAGTTTTGTCAACATTACCAATGCTGTACCTTCCCTTCAATGCATATCTTGATTCAAAGAGAGTAAGCATACTCACAGAAGCAGTTTTGCCAACATTACCAATGTTGTACCTTCCCTTCAATGCATATCTTGATTCAAAGAGAGTAAGCATACTCACAGAAGCAGTTTAGCCAACATTACCAATGTTGTACCTTCCCTTTAATGCATATCTTGATTCAAAGAGAGTAAGCATACTCACAGAAGCAGTTTAGCCAACATTACCAATGTTGTACCTTCCCTTTAATGTATATCTTGATTCAAAGAGAGTAAGCATACTCACAGAAGCAGTTTAGCCAACATTACCAATGTTGTACCTTCCCTTTAATGTATATCTTGATTCAAAGAGAGTAAGCATACTCACAGAAGCAGTTTTGCCAACATTACCAATGTTGTACCTTCCCTTTAATGTATATCTTGATTCAAAGAGAGTAAGCATACTCATAGAAGCAGTTTTGCCAACATTACCAATGTTGTACCCTCCATTCAATGTATATCTTGATTCAAAGAGAGTAAGCATACTCATAGAAGCAGTTTTGCCAACATTACCAATGTTGTACCTTCCCTTCAATGTATATCTTGATTCAAAGAGAGTAAGCATACTCATAGAAGCAGTTTTGCCAACACTACCAATGTTGTACCTTCCCTTTAATGTATATCTTGATTCAAAGAGAGTAAGCGTACTCATAGAAGCAGTTTGGCCAACATTACCAATGTTGTACCTTCCCTTTAATGTATATCTTGATTCATAGAAGCAGTTTCACCAACATTTCCCTTCCAGAAACTATTATTTCTTACTTTGTTTCTCTGTTGTTGCCCTCTTGCACTTCCTCGCTGAGCATTACAATTTCAAAGCCCTTGTGTTTATCCAATTCCTCACTGACTGCGTTCACCTCGTTCACCATGGGCAGCAATTCCAATATCTGATCCTGCGCCCTCTGCTGATCTGCAGCAACACATAAATGTTGTAATTGAGATTACACGCCGTGCCAAATCTTCTTAAATTTTACTCTTTTTTTAAAATAAGTTTGTTGTTTTCTTTTGAACTGTTTAATAATGTTTGTTCATATACCCAAGACAGTTTAGACAATCTGACTGGACAAAACATAATCCTGTGGGGGTGTATTAACGGGTGGTATAGACTGGCTTATCAAAATCAGAACAGTGTGTATGTGCTAGTTTTTCGACAGCTGTTTTGTGAGACGCGCGACGCGGATTTCAACCAATCAGAGTGATGAAGATTGGCATCACGTGCCTGACTCATGTACTTTGGAAGTGTTTCGTGCGTCCCCAAAATGCGAATTTGCCCATTTCTATTTGGCTTTATTCAACAAAAATTACATTTTTTTTTTTACATTTTGAAAATTAAATTGATACGGGCGACCACGCCAAAAACTGGTCGTTAACCTGCGGTAAAGATTGTGCGACAAACTGTTATTCCCTTAATTCTTTATAATTTGCTGCATTTCTGTTAACCTTTATGATTCCCTCCTCCAACTCCCAGAACTCTGTGGTGTGCCCTAATAACAGTCACCTAGTTACAGATAGACAAATAACCTCAGTGATCAATACTCTTAGATATTGATAAGTATATAGTGAGGAATTGGTTGGAAATTTACTGCCTTCATTTGCTTTTGACTAGAACATTATAACTACTACTACTACATCGAGTGGTGTCCTCAGACAATGAAGTCACAAGAAATATGTCTCCAAATCCCTGTTTTTCACGCAGGTTGATAGCTCATTTGTTGACACAAACTCTCCATGAACTTGTTATATAGCTCTTATGCACTGACATCACAAACTGGAGGGCAAAAGGCCATTCATTGGTTTGTGCACACACCCAAAGGTGCGGCACATGTACACACAGCGTGCATACATGAACCAATGAGTGGCCTTCTTTTGCCTCTGAACGAGGGCGCTCTTCAGTTTGTGACATCATATGCGTAAGGTCTATTCTACCTTTTGTCAGGTTTCCACCTGCCGTCAAACCCCTGGCCTCAGCCAGTTCCTTCTGGGCAAAGTCCCACTCTATCGTGTTAGGTGTCCCCTCCGGTGCCTTAGGATTGACAGGATTGTGGAAGACAAACATGTGATTGGAGCCAAACATGACGCGATCTAGATGATCTAGGTTGCGTGCTCCTGTCAGGGAAAGACCGTTGACTTTGATCTTACAGCTGGAGCTGTAAGGTTTGAGGGTGATCTCACCGTTGACGTTGGTGATAATGGCATGCTGTTTGGAGATGCTGTATGATCATAAATAAGAAATCTTGATATGTAATGTGTTCTGATTCTGGGCCTCTCAGGGTAATTAAAAGGCAAGGCATATTGGTAATACCAAATTAACCAAATTGTTGAATCATAATGTAAAACTTACTTATAAAGCTATATGGAAGCTACATGGAAGCTACATGGAAGCTACATGGAAGCTACATGGAAGCTACATGGATGCTACATGGAAGCTACATGGAAGCTATATGGAAGCTATATGGAAGCTACATGTATATGGTACAAAGCTGATGGAAGTATCAATCTTCCCTGAGAGTACTTTTGTCTGAGGTGCTTTCGTTTTTGAAGAAAAGTGAAATTATTGCTCATAACTTTTAGTTTGAATTTAAGATTTGGTGCTACATCAGTATTGTCCACTATGGGAATGAATACACTTTCAGTTGACTAGTGGTGTGAAAAACTTCTGACCAATTTGAGCTGAAACTTTCAAAAGTTGGTTGTTCAATGTATATCTTGATTCAAAGAAAGTAAGGATACTTTTAGAAGGAGTTTTGCCAACATAACCAATACTTTTACCTTATCTTTAAATCCACACACACTTGCCACTTTTAAAACTAAAATTTGGTTTTCACTAGTGGTGTAGCCAGGATGATTTCAGTTGATGAGGGCCTAGGGGAGGGGAGGGGAAGGTAATAGTATTTGCTAGATCAACTTTGAAACCTTTTTGTTTATTTCAAAATGTTTATTTTCAGTGCACAGCCTCAATCACTAGACCAAGATCCCCCTATGACTACAAGCCCCCCCCCCTCCCCCCATCTCTTGTCCTTTCTCTTCCTCTGCTTCCAATTTCTCTCACCTGAGTCCACTAAGCATGACGGTTGGTTGAGGGTCGGCGTCCTTGCGTCCGATGGTCGTCTCGCTGGCAGATAAGAAATGAAAGACCACATTGCTCAGCATGTTGTCCTCGTTCAAGTTGGCAAAGTAGGGTTCTTTGTTCAAGCGGGACTTCCTGATGGCTTTGTCGTTGACACCACTCGTGTCTTCCTCTTGTTGTTGAGCATGCTGAGGTCCGAGAAGGGCGGAGGAAGAAATTGATTATGATAAGTGAGACAATAATGTGAGACGGTAATATGTGGACATCATGGAGAAAGTGTCATATTTTATTGAATTTAATGTACGTTTTTGGTAATAACATGAAAACAAAAACTGAACAAATTGTCTAAAAGCTTATTTGGTTTTAAGATGGTAATGGTACCAAACATCCTGAGAAGTTATTTTGTCCGACATGTTGTCATTTTCAAGAATAAACGTGAATACAAATTTGAATATGAAATTAATCATGGACCGCGATCCATTTCCACTTAAGAATACATACCAACAAATCAAGATGCATTTTTCACTATTTTCTTGTCAACAACATTATTCATACTTGTACTCGCTCGACGAGTCTGTTTCTATACTACTCAAAACAATTTAGGGAACACCGGAATAATCTCAGTTAAAGCAAGATAATTTATTTCAGTGAAACATTGTGTTTATCTGAAATAAATTATCTTGCTTTAACTGAGATTATTCCACCTCACTACATGCATCCTTTATCGATTACACATTTCATGACATGACTACTGAAAGAGAGAGGGGGTTGCAATGACAATGTCAATGACTGAGCACGTAAAATCAACCATCAAAACAGTCAATTTCCACCTCCGAAATATTTACAGAATACGTCGCTATATTACCGTTGACAGCTGCCATCACCTCGTCCGGTCACTGATTTTATCTCGCTTAGATTATGCAAATTCTTTACTCTATGGCATATCAGCAAAAGATCGTAAAAAGTTACAAACTTTGCAAAACAGGGCAGCTAGAATTGTCTTTAGATCTGATAGAAGAGAACCATCTGCACCACTCCTTAGAGAGCTCCACTGGTTACCAGTTGACGCTCGGGTAATCTTTAAACTTATGTTATTCACCTTTAAAATTTTCCATGGACTACTTCCATCTTATCTGGCCGAATTTCTCACTCAGTACATCCCGAGTAGATCCAATCTAAGGTCAGGTGACGATACACTTCTTCTCAACATTCCCCGAACCAAGCGTTTTAAGAAGGCCCTCAAATTTCATCTGTTTCCAAAAATGTAGGTTCCCCGCCTTACGATTGCATCGTGCTTTGTTTTGGTGTTTTTTTTTTCTTTGTTCTGTTTGTTGTATTTGTAAGATTGTAGGGTATTGCAGTAGTGTAAGATTGTATTTTACTTTAAGTCGGTAGCGTAAGTTTTGTAAAGCGCTTTGGCCATTTTTGATAAGGTGCTATATAAATGCTTTTTATTATTTTTTATTATTATTATTGCAAATGAAAATCCCGGTTCATGGAACATTTCAAACCTATTTGATGTTAAAAATCCGGTGTTCCCTAAATTGTTTTGAGTAGTATATATTTCTCCTGAAAGTTGCAAATATTTTTGTTTTGTTTACAATTCTTCATGCATGATACAAATACTTCAGGTTGTCCATGCGTTATTTCTACCCATGCTGTGCACGCTTTTTACTTATCTTTGCAAAGAGTGCATCTTCACGAAATATATTTAACCCTATAGGCTTAGTTTCTGAAGGAGGTTGCCAGATTACCTTCTTATCCCAGTCGAAATCCTCCATAGCTTCTTGATTAGCTAACAGCTGGGCTTTAATCTCCTCCATCATCTCATTTCTCATTCTCTCTTTCTCTGGAGATAAGAATCAAACAATTCCTTTAAAATCAGTATATCACACTTATTTTGGTAAAATGTCTGTAAATGCATCCATACTTTAAAAGATATTAAGTATAAAAACTTAACTGTGAAAGTTTATTTCATTGTGTTGATAACAAGAAAATAGTGAAAATGCATTTGTTTGTATTCATTCCAACATGAAGTTTTGTCCTCAGATGTGGAAAATTAATTTTGGAAATTGAGACAGAAATATTTTAAGGAATGTTTCATCCCATAATAAACTTTACACTTAATTACTATGTAGCTCTCTTTGCTTTCTTTTCTTTTAGGAAAATATTAATTTAAAATCACCCATGAAATAATGCAAAGCATGGGTGATGAATGTATAATAAATCTAATCAATGTACTGCAAGAAGCCTACCTTCTGGTGACATATTCACACCCCCCTGATCAGCTGTCGGCAGTGGTCCTCCTGTCATGGCAGTCTTCAGCCTCTCGTTCTCTTCTCGGAGTTCTCGGATCAGCTTCTCGACAGGGTTCTCATTGACGACGGCCTTGTTCTTGATCTTCTTGGCTCGGTCAGCATAACGCAGGGTGCCTAGGGTCTCATCGTGGTTGATGTCGGCCGGCGAGAGAGCAGCGATCATAATAGTTTTGCTGAGTTATGGGGTGAATCAAGACAAGATAGGAGTCAAGTTACCTGATGCGATAGAGCTGGTGGGGGGGGGGGGAATTTTTTCTCTGTCCTTAAAGAGGCTAGCCAACAGTTGCTGGCACTATTTCTTAGATAGATCTGGCCTTTATCTTGACTGGAAACATATATATCCTAGGGTATGGGACAGGCTTAAGGCTGGTTGATACTTGTGAAGCCAATTTAGACATCATAAATTTGCGGCGAATGATTTCAAGAGTTGAAATGTGTCCAACCTTGTGAATCATTCGCACGAATCTGAGGTTTTGTGTGACGTTTTGCTTCATGTTCACCGGCCTTTAGGCTTAGATATGCGGCTGAGAGTCAGCATGCTTATGTACATGTGTGCTGTAAATATATCACTTAGTCAGAATTATTTAAATGAAGAGGCTGGTCTCTGGCATAAATCCATGAGCTAGGCTGATTATTGCACTGATTCTTAGCCTATTTCCTGGCCTTGTCAGTTTGGTCATGTTGATTTGTATGGAAGATGGCATTCTCAGAAAGATTCTGCTAGGTTGGAAAGGTCAGGCCAGTAACTACCACTTTTACAAATAATTATTTTTTTAATAATTGCAACAAAAAAGATGATTTTACCTGTTACCACCAAGGGCATTTTGCAGTAGTTTTGTAAGCGCGGAGTCACGGTATGGAACAAGCACTTTCTTCTTACCCATAGAGAGATCTGCCAGAGCCTGCATGTGGGGGGGGGGGGGGGGGGGGAAACAAATACAAATGAATCAAGCCAATGGGCACAATTATGGTGGGCACATGGGCGTAAATCCCAGGGAACATGGGGTAATATACCTGTAACAACTGATGTCCCCTTATAAATAATCCTTTAGTCAGACTGGTATTAACAAGTCTATTTTTCATTAATAAAGACGTGTGTACAAACGATTACGTGTTCATGCAAATTGTTGACCTAGTTTAAAGAGCCATGGTGAAAGTGAATCTTGATTGTTTGTTGTGACGTATGTGTTTTCCGAGCGTATGATTGGCTAGAGGTGCATCAACAGCAGAATTTGAAAGTAAAAAGATTTTCACTGTTTGATTGAAGTGATAACAGTTGCTTGGGAAATGTCAAACGAAGCGCTGCTTTGCCTACATTTTCAGTTATGATTTTAGGCCAAGTTAAGCCCTGAAAACCGTAAGTTGTAATATTTTGATGATATATAACTGCATTTGATAATGTAATATATAGTGAAGTTTATGATTAGTTTTATGGGTGATAATGTAAGGACTCTGTCTAAGGTCAGTTTATATAATGGACATATTACTATTTGTATACCACTGTTACTTGAGTTTTACAAGTTATAGAAGCCCTGATTTGTTGATATTTTATAGAGACATGCTTACTTTCAAAGGGTTTTAGCATAAGCTAGATATGTTTTATTATAAGATTAAGGGGCAAGATACCTATGTTAAATAATATAATAGAAATGACGTCACCGTTAGCCATGTTGGTTATTTAAAAGTTAAAAATGGCCGCTGTTGCAGATAACGTTTTAAGTAATTTAATTTTAAATCTGAGTGTATAATTTGGGAATTGTAACAATTTTCCAGATGGCTCATATGCTGGACCAGAGTGGGAGAGGGCATAACAACCACCACCCTGATTGGCTCTCCATATTCCGTTAGCCCGACGACCGATGTAAATCAACGCGAGAAAGTAGAGAGGTCAGCACCATAAGCTACTTCGTACACATGGGATAGGACACCGGGATGCAACACGGGATTACAAGATGAAATTGTGGTGGGCCCATCGCGATTTTTGTTTGACTGACCAGCGTACTTTACTTATATATATATATATAGGGTCAGAAGTGTGAATTGTGGCTGATGAGGGCCAATTTGAGAGGCCATATTTAAAAGGCCATAATTATATAAAAGTGGTACAGTAAACGTAAATTTTGGGCAGACAATTAATTATCAATTTGTTTGGGTGGTAAATTTATTTGGAATTGCTTGATGTCAAACATTTTGTTTATCCAAATAAAACCACCGTGAGGTTCAAAGAGGACAGTCAAGTCCAGCTGTAACAGGGTTCGTACACTTTTTACTTAGATAATTCCATGACTTTCCATGACCTTTACAACAAGTATTCCATGACTTTTCCATGACTTTTCGATTCGTGCGAAGATTCGCGCCCAACATTAACAATGCGAATCTAAAGCTGTGTTCGCACTGGACTTTTTTTGGTAAAACTTACCGAGACGATGGGTACTTTTCCCATTTTAAGTCCAGTGCGGACAGCCTAGGACATTTTCCTCTCAGTTACTTTTCCCGAGTCCAGCGGTTACTTTTACTGGCCAACTGCTGCCCAGGAAAACTTCCCAGGTAACTTTTCCCGAGACGATAAGTCCAGTGCGGATAGTGCGAGTCGGTAAAAGCGGCTCAGGAAAGCGTACATCCGGCCCGAGCACAAGGTCGTGCTACACAGGGACACCACGCATGCGCTTTCCATTGTTTCACCGCGCGGTGGGGGCGGGCCGGGCGCATTTAATGCATGTGTACTGTGCATGTAGCAAGTTTTCTGTGCGTTAATTGTTGGGTCAATCGGGTCAACGTAGAAAGGTCATGCAAAGCGCCCTCATGAGTCATTATACTGACAGCTCGGTTACTTCTACCACGGTCTCGGTAAAATTTTCCCGTGTCGAAAGTCCAAGTGCGGACAGAGGTAACATTTGACCATTTTTCATTCTACCATCGTCTTGGTAAAACCTTCCCAAAAAAAAGTCCAGTGCGAACACGCCTTAAGTAGAATACCACTGTTCTAGCCAGGCATGCCTGATACGCTATAAAAAATACCGATACGCTATAAATCGGCCGATACGCTATCGATACGCTATAAAAGTATAATTTATTCCATGGTGAAAAAAAAAAACACCCCCAAATTTCCTTTGTTCAGTTCGAGAACTAATTGTGAACAACAATAATTTGTTGCCACTGAGGGATTTATTTCATCTTGAAGGAAGCTTTATTGATACATTTTAATTGGCCGGCAACTTTGTTTCTTTTCAAGAGAATGTTTTTGATGCACCGCATTTGTAACTATGCGGCCTGCCGCGATCTATTTATAAGCATTCAACGTTAGCGACACTGGTTCCGCTACCACACTGCTTAGGCAAAAACCAGATGAGCGGGGTACCCGCGTGCCAGGCAGAGTGGGACCCACGCGTGTTTAGTTTATAATAGCTTGTAAACCAGCCAAGAACCAGGTCCCAGAGGTTATTATCTCTTGGTCTGGGAGTGTAAAACCACAACCTGTCAGTCATTGTCAAGTGAACAATAGCCCCAACTCTTGTCTTGGCTCTAATCCCAAATTGATACATTCAACATTCCAAAGTCGGCAGACATTTCTTTGATGTGAACTTGTGACCCAGAAATTGTGTCTTTTTGGTTGCCGGTTGTCTTGTTTCTTTTTCTTTTAAAACCAGTTTGTGTCGGGAATAAAAAAGTTTTTCTGGGCCCCTGTGCGGATTTCTTTTTCACACACAAACACGTTATTTTTTTTGCGTGAATTTTTTTTGGTTACGTCAATGAAACTAAGACGAGACACCCCCATTTAGCTTATTAGCAGATAAATTGGCGAGTTCCCCGTAGGAATTATAGCCAGGAGGGCGTATTTGGTGTTGCATCTTTAGAAGTCCACCGAGCCCTCTAAAGAATTCTTCCTCGTATTTACATGTCAACCGAGCATGGAGGAAGGATTCCTTCCCCATTATCCGAGTGGCATGGTACCGAGTAACAATGGGACAATGGTGCACGGTAATTGGTCTATAGAAATCTTACAGATTTCAATGGAGACAAAGACAAAGGTGTGGAACAGGTTTACGAGTGCCCCCCCACAACCACCCATGTGAAGCGAGCGCGTTTACACGGCCCCCGCTCTTGTGCCGAACAAGTATTGCACAATAACACGTCAACCGAAGCACGAGCTCTGCCAAAATGGCGTGTTTTCACGTCACCCGAAAGGACAATGGAAGCTTCCACAGTGTGTGGTCACGTCTTCTGGTCACGTCTTCTGTGCATGTCACTTTACGCACGTGGCTTGTTATCACGTCAACCGAGCATGCATACAAATATTCCCGAGTTTCCTATGGCGTGTTTAGACGCTCTCCGATCCGCAGTGCGAAAAAAAATTGCGTGTGTACACGGCCTCCGACGCAAACTGGTTTTAATAAGTCTTAAAATTCCATGACTTTCCATGACTTTTAAAGAAGTTTACCCATTTCCATGACTTTCAAGGCCTGGAAAATGCAAAAGCAAAATTCCCTGACTTTCCAGGTTTTCCATGACCCGTACGAACCCTGTGTAAGAGCGTTTAAAAGCAAATTTATTTATTTATTTAAAACTTTCATTGTGTACACAAAGATAATATTATGAATTTGAAGACATATAATCGATGAATAATTGATAACCTAGTTTGTTATTCTTCCTTAATTTAATTATAGATATCTATATCCCAAAATTACTAGTTTAATGTTTTAGTTTGTTAATTTGGAATTAAATATTAATTAAATTTAATTGAAGATAAATCGATTGTCAGCTTGATTTTCTTTCTTTTCTTACCTTGTCATTGGATTGGTCTAGGCAAACTACCCTTCTATACTTAGGAACGTCACAGCATTTCAGGCGCACGTTACAATACCCCCACTTTTCACTTTTTCGTCATTCCCCCAAATTATTGGGTTGAGTAATTTTTATCAGTTGTGAACTCAATTCATTGATAGCGCTTTAAATTACATTTGATAAATTATTAAGGACTAGTATTTTAAAAAATTATTCATTTTTTTCCCTAAAATTTTCCCAGTTGTACAGCTGTATAGCTGCATTGTGGGAAATAGTATGAAATATGTTGTTTAGATTAACTATTTTTTTGTTTGGAAGAAAAACATTCTCCAAAATTATTCAACAAATTTAAGCAATTGAATGGGTGCAACCATTGGTACATACATACATGTACATTAATATTCCACGGCTTAATCACGCCATTGTTGGCCACATCTGACAGCAATGTGGGCTAGTCTTTGAAATCTATCATTAAAGTCTTTTTGAAACAGTCTTTTAGGAACTTTGATTCGTCGGTGTAGGGCATTTCCCGAGTAGGTATTTTGCGTCTACTTTTCGGAACTACATATCGTTTGACGACTGTGTTGTATAGTAACGTTTGCCTAGGACTCATGTCTACTGGAAAGGTGAGTATTTTTACTACAGCATTATTTGGTTTTCTCTCTACACGGATGAGCCATTTGAGCTACATTTGATGGATGAATTTGACAAGGCTCGGCGTTTTGCATTTCTGTTCGATTTCGACATTTGAGTATCGAAAACTCCAGTCCATTTTTCCTGATTCTTCTTTCTGGTGCAATCATGTGGCTTTAAAAATTGGTCTAGTAATCTTTAAATTTGTTGCATTTTTTTAAACAAAGGTTAGGGATTCCCTCAATAAATAACCCATAAGTGATACACACTATGATTAATATGGGAGCTGTTTTTTTTATAGCTTTTAAGAAAAATCTTGCTTCAGTTGCCAAAATGAGACAAGCTCTCCTGCCGAATCGACCAAGACAAAGAAGGGAGGGTATAGAATCATTGAGGAGAACAAAGAAAGAAAGATGAAGTTGGAATGGATGTAAGAACTTACAGAGATGACGTTACCAAGTGAAGATAGAGATTTATTGATGTTTGCTCCTTCCTTAAGCCTGTCTCCAGTAGCACCAGTACTGTCTGCACGCTCGCTGCCTGTATGAGACAACAGAGTAATAACCAGATGAGTAAAATCAGTCTATTATGTTTTTATCTACTCTGTGCGTATTATTAAGCTGTTGAGGGCGCATGCTTTTTTTTCACTGCTGATTTATCAGGCAATGACAGTGCATCACGTTTGAAGATACAACATTGGTTATTACCCGAGTACAAAATGACTGGATTATTATCCAAAAGTTAACACGAACATTTATGCTGTCTAAAGTGCTTCTCATTTTAAGAGAAAACACAAAAAGACAAGTACATTTTCAAAACGTTGCCGTTAAACATTAAACAACCAACCTGTGAAAGTTTCAGTTTGTTTTTTGTTTTTTTAATTTTTTTTATTTACTGTCAGTCACCCTAAACAAGGCCAATAGCCACTGAAGTGTAAGGTTGTTTCGTTATTAAGAGATATTGAAAAAGATTAAGATTTGTTGTATTCTAACGTTGGATTTAGTAAAGAGTACTCTTTCTAAAATTCGAACTGGAAATATTTTCACTTTTCTTAAAAGTGACAGTACTTCAGACAAAAATCATTTCTCAGGAAGATTAATACATCATCAGCTTTACACCAAGTAAGTTTCACATTTTGGTTATTTTGGAATTTAATTTACCAATCCTATACCTAATCTTTAACTGTAGTAATTGCTCAGAACAGCCCTAACGATTTCTTCCTGATTGTGATAGAGTCACATTTAAGCGAGTTATGATGAAACCACCTGTGGGGTAACTTTACCTGCCAGATCTACCAGGTTGATGACGCTCGTCTTTTTAGTTTCTTGTCCGGTTTCATTCTTGCTGATCTGGTCAAACTGAATAGTGACCACTGTGTGGGCTCGACTGCTTGTTGCATTCATCTGTGTGGCGGCAACTGTTCTGTTAGAGGTACCTGTATTCAATGTCAAAAAGGCATATGTTGTTGAACTTAACCAGTTTGCGTCGGGAATAAAAAAGTTTTTCTGGGCCTCTGTGGCGGGTTTCTTTTTCCCACACACACATTAATGGAAGCTTCCACAGCAGGTGGCCGGCACTTCCGAGCATGTCACCGTGCACGCGTGGCTGAACCGAGCATGCATACAAATATTCCGGAGTTTCCTGTGGCGTGTTTAGATGCTCTCCGAAACATGGTGCAAAAAAATTGCGTGTATACACGGCCTCCGACACGAACTGGTTAACTTAGTTTGCCCTAAAATCAAGGATTCAAATCCTTTGTGAACAATATTTGTTAGAAATGTTAGAAATATTTGATTTTAAAATCCTATTCCTCTTACAACTGTTCACCAAGTTGCCACGCTTGTAAACAACAGTTGACTGACTTGTTTTGACTGCTAGAGAAACCCTGACCCCTTGGGGTATTCCTCTGTCAAACTGTTTGGTTTTCACCTCCTCTGTCATTTGCCTTTACATTTAGTTTGACTATTTTGACCTTCCTGGTGCTTAAGGCATGGCTGGTACATGCAATTTTTGACTCAATCAATTTTACCACTGTGACAACAAGAGAGCTCTAATTATCCCATATGAATCGGAACATTCAAAATAATTACGACTATTCAAAATCAAGTATAAATATATGGGCCCACAAATTGGGAGGCACAAGAACATCCCCCCCTCCTCCTCCTATTCAGCACCCTGTATCTTTTTCCTGGGCTTACCCTCTTCAATCCTGCTCTCAATCTCTCGGTAGCTGCCCACGGCAACCTTCTTGAGCCCCTGGACATAGAAGAGGCCCTCCTTAGGGTTCTGTCGGACTGCGAGGCCTCCCTTTGGGTTGACCTTTTGCAGAAGGTCACGGACCTGCTCGTTGTAGATCTCCAGCATGGAGAAAGTGACTTCATATTTCTGGTGGTCAATACACACAGTTATCAGAGTCCCTAGATACACTATTCGTTATCTAAATATAAATAACTGATCACAGTTTAACATGTATCTAAAACTTACTTGGTGATGAAGCTGATGATGGTATCAAACACCCATTGCTATCATTTTAGTAAATTTTGTCAAATTATTTCCCAAATAAAATGTTCACTATTTTCTTGTTAATGACACAATGAAATGATCTGAAACTTTCACAGGTTGGTTTCTGTATATGTATGTATGTATACTGAGACGCAATAGAAACTTACCACTTCTTTTGGAATAGCATAAAATTGTAATGGTTCAAAATAAGACATCACGTGCTGCTAATTAAAATCATCACATACCCCTTGAGCAATCGCTGATGGTCAAACCAGGTGTTATGCACCTGGGCCATGAAGAGAACGACTCAAAGGTCAGGTGACCATGTGTGACCGATTTGTCTGTAGGGGGTACACTGACTTGCCAAAATAAGTGCACATATTACATTTGTGCATTGTGATTACTGATAATTTAAGGTCGAAAAAGTGGTAAGTTTCTATTGCGTCTCAGTATATCTGGATATGGATACATTAATAGACACGTTATTACCTGTGGTGTATACTGGATTTATACTAATAATAATAATAATAATGTGTGGACTTATATAGCGCACGTATCCACCAACTGAGTGGTGCTCAAGGCGCATTATATCATTACCCCTGCTCATAAGGCTCATAAATCATTCCTGAAACCATCTCAGCTCCCTGGGGAGTATAACAGCTCAATTGCTGCCATTACAGCGCATATAGGGCTAATCAACCAACTCTGCCCTCACAGGTACCCATTTAACCCCTGGGTGGAGAGAAGCAATTATGGTTAAGTGTCTTGCTCAAGGACACAAGTGTCACGGACGGGATTCGAACCCACATTCTGCTGCTAACACCAGAACTTGAGTCCGGTAAGCTAGACCGCTCGGCTACGACACTGTCAAGTAAATGCCTGGGCCCAATTTCATGGAACCGCTTAGCAAAAGATATTGCTGAGCAAATTTATCTAAGCAAAATTGGGCTGAGAACCAGCTAGAAGCAATATACATTATGTGACAATTTAGCTGGTAACCTATTTTTGCTAAGCACTCTGTGCTCAGTAAATTGGTGTGCTTATCAGCTCTGTTGACTCCTTCAGGAAGAACTTAAAAACTCATCTTATGTGTATTGCCTATAAGGACTACTGACATTCATATATGTATTTTTTATCTTTTGTTTAGTATTATATTTCATTTGCGATTGTATTGTTATGCTATTGAATGATTATCTTGTTTTTACTGTAAAGCGCCTTGAGCACTTCTTGGTGGATATGCGAGCATTTTAAACTTCTGTATTATTATTATTATTATTATTATTATTATTATGAAATTGGCCCAAGTGTAACTCTTTTTAAGGTATTCTCAAAAAGCATAAATGATCACAGTTTTATGTCAAATTATACTTGAAAACTTTGTCTGAGGTGCAACAGAGTAGTCAGATGTTATTCCTCAAATTTAATATAAGTATTTTTTTAAAGAAATATATCAAAATTGCACATTAGAATGAATACGTACAGTGTAGTTCATGTTTTCCAGTCAAAATTTCTGAATGCATTTTCACTGTTTTTTCCTAAACGACACAATGTCAGTTGGTCAGTTGTTTTATGTCTCTATTCATATGATGTGAGACACAGCAGGATTGAACTTTTCCCTTTAAATGTAAACAATTTGTCAGGGTTTGTTGTCTCAACTCAAATGCCATCTTATCTTACCACTGTGCCATCGCTTTTTTCTATCTTCTGGAAGAGGACATCACAAGTA
Source organism: Zoroaster sp. YZ-2022 (assembly GCA_029582265.1). Taxonomy (NCBI): domain Eukaryota; kingdom Metazoa; phylum Echinodermata; class Asteroidea; order Forcipulatida; family Zoroasteridae; genus Zoroaster; species Zoroaster sp. YZ-2022. The sequence continues at coordinate 8,934,106 of CM055822.1, forward strand.
ATTGGCACAATACCCCTGAGATAGGAAAACGTGAAAAATGAACATAATTATAACAGAGTATCAATTGATGGAATTCTTGCATTGGGATACTGCTTATTATTGATTTTTTCCTCTGCAGACACCAAAAAGAATTGAGTATACAGTGTTTTTATAGATAGGTCGGTGCAGGGCTAAAGTTTATTTGTCAATGTCAGAAGTCTATTACCTACATGAAGTATGCCAGCCTGCTATAACCCTGTAGTCTACTGCATTGTACTCCAAATGTGCGCTCAGACAGCGAGCATGGTAACCAGTTAATTAGCCTACCATGCCATAAGCGCTCGACACCGTTTGATAGTTCCAAAACAAAACGGGACATAAACTTGATGCGGCTTGGTTGTAGCAGAGAGTCGCACAGTTACATGCACTATATAGGCGTGTTTATAGCGCAGTGCATATCAAACATGCATGTGTTAAATATGTCACTCAGGAAGCACTGTTTACTTCTGAGACTAACAAACAACTGCAGGAAAAAATGCTGTATCCAATCGCCACTTTTTAAAGGTTTTTTTTTAAATCTTTTTTCATCCACTAACCAGTTATAAAAAGGATCTGTCATTTTATTGGGGTACAGAAAGGGAAAACTATCTTTAAAATCTACTTTTATGATGGTTTTTGGACTTTATGTCCCTTCTAAAAAAATCCTCCCCTTCAGAAAATAGCCGCATCCTATTATAGTTGCCACTGCACATGTACAATGACCGTGTTAGTCACTAATGGGGGAGTTGACAAGATCAGACTGAGATGACTGAGGAAGTTATCTTAGACCAAATATGCTTGTCCATCATCACCCATATGTTCTTCACCTGAGCAGGTAAGATTACAGTATAGGTTATATAATGAGTGAAAAAAGTGGGGTTTGGGTTCGACATTCTACCCCAACTGCAATACATCTACAAAACAAAATGCAAGCAAAGTAGTGCAATAAAAATAAGATAGATCTTGCCAACACTTACTTGTTTGGTCCATAGCCAACCATTGAGTAGGATTTGCCAGAGCCAGTTTGACCATAGGCAAAAAGTGAACAGTTGAAACCTGTATAAAAACAAAGAACGGGGGAAAAGTATTATAGAGCAAAATGCACAAAATTCTAATATTTGCTTTACAATTTTGTTTACCTAAACAATTTACATAAACAATTTACATAAATAAACTTCGTTGCATGAAAATCTGCAATCGTTCCCTGACATGTCAACAATTATAGTATGAGTATAACATTTGGTAAATATTTGCCAATATACCTTGGAAAGCATTGTTCAGGACGCCTTGGCCGAGATCACTGAAGACATTTTCTTGGGATGCGTAGTTGCTACCGGGATTAGCTGCTAAGATACCATCATCTTGCTCCGTAAAACCATCGTGTGACCTAGTGCATGAATGAGATTGGATATGAGTATGAATATAGAACTCATAAGTTAAAAACTAACTGATGAATGAATGAATGTACTTTCACCGCATTGCAACAATAATATATCATAAATACAATTTCATTTAGATTTAATACAATGAATGGGTAGGTTCCCTTTCAGAGATCAAGATGAACTGCAATTTAACTAGACATAACAAAAGTAAACAGGGTGCAAATCATTAAAAAAAAAACACCAATTACAAACATTAAAGGGGCAGTATCATGACGATCGGAACAGACTTTTAACTTTTAACAGGGCATAGAATCGGTGTCTTAGTTTAAGATGAACACAGTGACTGAAAGTTACTGGCTCATTTATGCAGCAGCAACGGTAATACGACCTTATTCATGTGGGGTTTATTTTCAGTCACTGAGTTAATCTAAAACTAGCACTCCGATTCCATGCCCTGTTGATCGTGACGATATTGTCCCTTTAAAGTGGTCAAGTTTCTTTAACCAGTTCGCGTCGGGAATAAAAAAGTTTTTCTGGGCCCCTGTGGCGGGTTTATTTTTCACACACACACGTTAATGGAAGCTTCCACAGCGGGTGGCCGGCACTTCCGAGCATGTTACCGTACACGCGTGGCTCAACTGAGCATGCATACAAATATTCCGGAGTTTCCTCTGGCGTGTTTAGACGCTCTCCGATCCGTGGTGCAAAAAAAATTGCGTGTATACACGGCCTCCGACGCGAACTGGTTAACAAATATAAGTAAAGTACACAATAAAATTGGGAATATTGAGTTGACTCTACGGATAAAAGGAGTGAAAATTCTTGAGCAGTCTTTTGAAGGTACATGTACATGTATGTGAACTGTTTGAGACTATGATACTCTGAGTTAGTTTGGTCCAGTAGGATATCCCTACTAGACATGTCACATGACCACAAATGAGGAGCATGGATCTTACTGATTTGTGGCGAATATTTTGCACACGTAAGTTGCAGACCAATATCTACATATCACAAACACGTTATGGAAAGCTTTTCTCAAAAGATGATGGCACACTTTCAGCCTTGCTTTCATGTTGAAAATAAACTGGTCTAGATTATGAATTCTCTCATGCCATAATTAAATAATTATTTTGAGATAGTGTATAGAATTGATTCTTCTTTGTTGAATTTGTTATTAAATTGCTACAAAGCCATGAGATAAGATACAAACGATTGCTATCCCACTTTACAAATTTACATTTGTAAGAATCACACTCAAGCAAATTTCTTGATAAGAAGTGACTGAAGGCAAATCTAAATTATTTATAATCTTTACACATATGCCACCTGTAGCGTTTTCAATTGTGATGTATCCACATGCAAAGACACCATTCATTTACTTGAAAACTCAAAGTCCAATCCCAAAATCTGTGTCACGTACCCAATATTTTATCAATAAATTTATTTTAACAAAAACAGGGGTCATCAAAGGTCATGCCTTAATTTACTGCCTGTTCCTTTTGGTGATATGTTTGGGTGGAACGTGTAGTGCGTTCATTTTGTACAAATAGAAACTCATCTCGGATTTGAAAAACAAATATTTCAGCCTTTAATGCATATATGTACATGTCTGTATAATGTGTATTCTAGGATTCAATCAGCACTGGCATTATATCACTATACAAATATTAGAAGCCTGGGCGACCCATCTTTTTTTAATCAGTCTGCGGGATCAAAGGTTCTGCGAAACACGTTCCATTTGCTCTCATGAATACAACGTTTTTGTGTTCTTTTTGCTTTAGCTACAGACATTTTGTGTATACATGTGTCTCTGTAGCAACATGCATTGTGTTTTTTTTTTTTTAGCTCAGGACGGCTGAAAGGGGAAACACATGGCAAAGGATGATATGGGACACAATCAAGTATTCGGTTTAGATGCATGGTAATATTAATAATAATGTGGACTTATATATATACATGTATATCCACCAAACTGGTACTCAAGGCGCATTATATTATTACCCCTGCTCATCAGGCTCATAAATCATTCCTGAAACCATCTCAGCTCACTGGGGAGTATACAACTCTGCCCTCACAGGTACCCATTTACCCCTGGGTGGAGAGAAGCAATTATGGTAAAGTGTCTTGCTCAAGGACACAAGTACCAAGGTCGCGGTTGGGATTTGAACCCACATTCTGATGACTCAGCCATCAAAACACAAATCCGATGCACTGAACCACTCGACCATGGCACTCCATGGTGTAATGAAGAAAGGGGAAGGGGCAGCCCCCCCCCCCATGGCAAATGTTGTATAGGAATGCAAATTTAGGTATTCCATTGTTTTGTACTGAAGCAGGGAGAAAAACACCACTGCATTTTTAGTTTTCTTTTTATTTGCTATGAAACGATGTCCAATTGCAGCCAAAATTGCTGGATCCATTGGAATTCTGCCGCAGCGCCGCGCTGTGTTTTAAATGACTTTTTCAGATAGGGGTATAAATGTTTTCCCGATTTATGAGGCATCTCTTAGCCACCATACTTTGTGTATGGGAAATTGGGTCTGGTTCCAATAACTGTGTAAAACCATGCATCATGTAATTCACTGGTTGGCAAAATAAAAAAGATTGCAATTAAAAAAAATAAATAAAATGCACATCACCGCACCGATTTTGAAGCCAACATATGACCATAAACCAAAGACTTTTTTTTTGGCCTTACAAGGTAATCACTAAACTGTAAAGACACTATACACTATTGGTAATCTCGAAAAACATAAAATAAAGATCACACATTTACAGGAAACATAAAGTTGGTAATTGTATCAAACATTCCTGAAATATTTCTCTTTGAGGTGTTATCATTTTTTTAAAGTACAATCAAAGGAAAGATACAACACTGGTAATCACCAGATTATGAAATTAAAAAATTGTTATCTTGAAACTTACTTGGTATGAAGTTGGCACACGTCCCAATCATCCTGAGAAATTATTTCATCCGAACAAGAATTGTTGGGTCGAATTTGCAAAAAAAGTTGTCGTCTGGCAACATTTTGTAAAATATGAAAATATGTAACAGTTTTCCCATGGTTTTCACAAAAAACAAGAAACCTATTGTGATGAAACTTTTATAGGATAGTTTTAGGATATATTTCTTTAAAACTAGAGAGTTGAAATGAACGTAGGTTACCAAATACCAATGTTGTACCATCCCTTTAATCAAATTGCTTTCTAAATAAATTTTCGACTTGCGTTAGAAAATTTTGCATTGTAACTATTTTTACAGGTTGTTTTTTATTCAAGAGTTATCAAGAGATAACTCTTGATTCTTATCAAATATGGATGCATCGACAGTTGATTTATTAAAAGTGTATACTAATTTGAATGAGACATGTTTTAATAATTGTAGCACTAATGTCGCATTGTTTCTTCATTACGTTTTGAACATTTGACAAATCTCAAGAAAAAAATTTCTATGGAAATCGCCTCCGCAACTAAAGGGAAGGTACAACAATGGTATTAACGTACAGTACTTTCATTCAACCATCTAGTTTTCATCAAACTAACATGTGAAAGTTTCATCATGATAGTCGCTTGTGTTTTGAAAAATGGACAAAACCTGTTACAGGTTTAAAGAAGTGTTTTTATGTAAAAAAAAAAACGTTTTGAAATTTGACAAGACATTCCTTTTTATTCCGAGATGAATATACTTCAGACAGAATCATTTGTCAAGATGGTAAATAAATGTACCAACTTTAGATAAATAATAATAATAATGTGTGGACTTATATAGCGCACGTGTCCACCAACTGAGTGGTGCTCAAGGCGCATTATATTATTACCCCTGCTCATAAGGCTCATAAATCATTCCTGAACCCATCTCAGCTCCCTGGGGAGTATACAGCTCAATTGCTGCCATTACAGCGCATATAGGGCTAATCAACCAACTCTGCCCTCACAGGTACCCATTTAACCCCTGGGTGGAGAGAAGCAATTATGGCTAAGTGTATTGCTCAAGGACACAAGTGTCACGGCCGGGTTTCGAACCCACATTCTGCTGCTAACAGCAGAACTTGAGTCCGGTAAGCTAGACCGCTCGGCCACGACACTCCTTTTAGAGTAATAACCAATCATGTACCTACACCCTTCAAAGTACAGGATGCCTTATGGGTGCACCCCACTAAATAGTGAGGAATTCATGCGCTGAGCTGTTTATCATAAAGTGTATGTCCTAAAAAAATTCCTGAAAAACAAAGATTTGAGGCCCATTCATTTGATGGATTGTGTAAAAATGGCCCACTATCATAACCTGGGGGTCCTTGGCTTCCAACTTTGAGTATTTTGGACACACTAGGCCCTGAAAAAGTGGTCCTAATTTGATTTCAAGCATAAGGCCTTTTTCCAAAATGGCTGCTTTTCAGTGTGGGCGTTTTCACTACTGTAGATGGTGGTTTTCATTGGGATGAGAATAACTCCCTGGAAACCTGGACTTTAGACAGTAAATAGACTAGAAAAATCGATCAATATTTTTTCTTTTGGTTTTAAAAACTGTGGGACTTCTAAGTATTTTTTTACGATTTTTGAATATTTTGTATTTAGCACTGTTTACTATGGGAGTTTATTTAGTGGGGTACACCCTTATGGCTCACAATACTCTGACCTTTGACCACAGCTGAACATGGATTAGCGTCAACATTTCAATGAGCAAATCCACAAATAAAACTAACAAGGGACTGTACGAGAATGAACTGTTTACATCACTTCACAAACATAATTCCTGCTTGCTGGCAACCAACATGTAAAGAGCACTGAATCATCTATAATCCATGAATAGGCTTTACAAAACTCTTGTAAAATACACACATGTTGATAAAATATCATTTAGATAAATATCACATATGTATTCCTTTGTGTGAAGTCTCTTAGAAAAGTCATAAAATTTCTGTTCACGTTTTACCACACAGCCATGTTTACATACAGGGCCACAATGGTCTGATGTGGTATGAGAAAATAGTACAAAATAAATGCATTCACATTTGTTGTATTCATTGTATCATGGAATTTAGGAAAGTGTGTACTCTTTATGAATTAACTGCTATTTGTCTGCAAATAATGAGAGCCCAATTGGGGATTTTCCCTGTTGCCTACACAACAGTTGCTATGGAGATATCAAACAAATCCTGTACTGTATGCTTCAATACACTGTAAAGTTCAGTGCAGATTCAGTCATGGATAGCTCTGTGATAGGACCCATCTGGGCTCACTTTTTAATTTCATAAATTCTACGAGCATAATTATTAATAATTTAAATACAAGTATCGGATGATTAAACACAGTATGGATCTTTAAACGGAACACCTTTACAAAAATTTCATCTATTAGTTACAGAAGCTAATAATTAACACATTTACTGATTGAAAAACCCTAGAAATGTTTTTCATTTGTTTCCCTCAAGCACTACCTGCCGAGAGTTAATTACATCAGTACACTGTCAATGCACTACTGCATCTAGGCAACAAGTACATGTACACAAGTGTATAATACCAGACAGAGTGGTTGCTATGTGCTCTCTCGTGATAACACACACATGGCAACTAAAATACCTTTCCGGTACTCAATTGTTATAATCCTGATGTGTGTGCCAGCGCATGGAATGGCCCTACTGTTATGTAAATTATACCTGTGACAACAGGCCAGCAGAGAGGAAGGCATATGACCTAGAGAATAGAAGATAGGATAGCTATTAAATACAATGTACGTATGTGACCCGCTCTGGTAAAACACGAAACTTCTCGGCATTTACCATAATGTGTAACAGCCATGAAAAGGTCAAAAACTGACCCCAGGGCCAGGGACCAGTTTGAGATTTTCATGTCACCATATAGAGCATTTTCTCTAGATTTTTATAGAAAAAGAAAAATCCTGAAACGTTGTTGGGAACAGTGTTAATTTCACCATAAATTTGGGAGGTCACTTTTGAAAATTGGATCCAAGTTTAGGGTTTTGCCAGAGCCAGTCACATATGAGGGAGAGTGCTAAATTGCTTTTTCCAAAATGTTCTGAATTATCGGAACATCACTATTTTACTTGAAGAAGGGAAAACAAATGCTTTAAAATTACCTATTACCTTATTGCTGTTCCTACAATGATGACCTATTAAGAATACATCAAGATTCTACAACAGCTCAGGCTAGCAAAGAACAATATATCGATTACATCAACATTGACTGGCAATTTGGTTTAAACATTTCAAGTACATCCTAAATATTTACTTTCAGGAGTTATAAATAAGGCGTTATATTTCCTTCTCTAATAAAGGCGGGCAACCAATCTAGAGCAATCAATATAATCAGATTCAGTTGGCAGAGGGACATAATATCAGGCAATCAGCTCTCTTGAATGACAACCCATTTATCTCCAGGTATTAATGCCAATCAGTCTAGAAAATGACTCCCTTTGCTTGACCAACCTACATCTGGAAAACAGGTCAGTCACCAAGAGATAATCATGCAACCCAATTAAACCACACCACCACCACAATGCTACACTATCTTTAAGTTTGTTTTTATAGCCCTTATTTACACGGTTTTAACACTAATAATCACAGTTTCACATGAAACATTTGAATATTTCTGTCTAAGGTGGGGTATGATTTGACAAAAGTAAAAAAATCCTGAAAAATGGGAAGTGGGTCTGGGTCTCCCTTTGGTCTAGAGGACAAACCCCCTGAACCTCCTGGATGCTTAGCTGTGGAGGATTTACAGACTCTCCACATCCCCACAAACAAGAAACTAGAGGTTTGGACACAATATAGGCTACTTCTTTCTTTCCTTGGTGGCTACTTCTCTTCTTTCAAGAACAGTTTTAAGCAAAGGGAGATTTGTAAATAAAAAACTGAAATCAGGAAAAATCCTGAGAAATCACAGGCCTGTATCATTTCAGTAAAATTAGTAAAACAATTTCTCACATATATTGTTTTCTTCCGGGGACAAAAAGTAAACATTAATAATAATAATAATAATAATGTGTGGACTTATATAGCGCACGTATCCACCAACTAAGTGGTGCTCAAGGCGCATTATTTTTTACGTGCATTACACAACATACGGGACCTACGGCTTTACGTCCCATCCGAAGGACGAAGCAATTATGGTTAAGTACCTTGCTCAAGGACACAAGTGTCACGACCGGGGCTCGAACCCACACCCTGCTGCTGGCAACACCAGAACTTGAGTTCAGTGCGCTAGACCGCTCGGCCACGATTAAAATCAATACAACAAATTTATATGCATTCTCATTATTTTTTGTAATAATCTGAAATGTTTACAGGGTATCTGTTTACAGTTTTTCTGTATTAACAGAAAGTAAGGATACTTTTAAAAGCAGTTTTGCCAACATTACCAGTTTCAAAAGACTGTATTATTTATATATTTGCTAAACTTTTCCAGGTAGGGAATTCACCTTAAGCCAAACAAAACAAATGTTGTGTTTCCGGTAACATGTCATATTTTGTTTATGGATTCAGTGCATGCACACGCAATAAATATGAACATGTGCATAGTGTACGTACATGTATGCAATGTTTAAAATAGATTTTAAACAAATTTGATCATGAAATCAATTGGTTTGTTTTCTTAATTCTTTTGTGTTTACAAAATATTTACAAAATATACACCAAATATACACCAAATATACACCAAATATACACCAAATATATACAACAAGAAAAAATATCCAAACTGAACATATATTTGGGGCAAGTCAAAAATTATGATAGGTCGACCTGTACATGTACAACATTTTTACAAATTAGCATTGATAAATATTCAAAACCTCAAGAGCCAACTAGAATCCTAATTTTGATTGGTCTGTACACTTGAATTAAAAAATCTGGGTTTCTAAGCTATAGTATTCAAGGTTTTTGTTTGCGTCTGTGTTTATTTTTCCAGTCATGTTGAATCAATATCATACTTATGATTCTGTGCTAAAGGTGACTACACAACTACAGAGGTGCTGCATTGATTGATAAGCAAATAAGCGTATGGCAGGATTTTTACATCTCACCAGGCAACTCAAGTCCAATCATGGTGTGATCTTAGTGGGTAGGGCCTCATTACATCCGTGATGCTTATCAGCAACAGGTTAAACTATACACACGTGCAACACATGTTACTAAGGCTACAATCCCTTCATGCTAGAACAAGAATTACATTAACCCATCTACAATCCTGGTCACAAATTACCTGAAGCGTTTGTATCTCCCACACCCCTGTGCAATGTTGAGTACAATTTTTGCACATGAAACATTTCGTGCAACGAGTACAAGCACGGGTGCTTGACATTAAATGGAGGTACAGGGTACTGATTAACCGTCCTACTCTACCTGCACTTTAGTGGCAAGTTGCTACAGAGGTCAAAACCAGTCAACTGCCTGTTTTGACTGTTGACCCAAATGTGCACACAGGAGCATTGTTGACTGGTTTTTACTGTCATTTTGACCACCCTCAACAATACCAGACAATACTTTTACCAGTCAAAAACGGTAAATTCATTTTGACCTGTAAATGTACTTACAACACGTAAGGTTTGACAGTGTTTGACTTTTTTAAGTGCACTAGATATACCTTGGCAAGTATATCAACATTTTGACTGATTTTGACCCTTGCAGTCATAGGAGGGTTAATGTACAAGCGTTCCAATAATTCTGACCATGATTGTACTCTCACTTAATATGCCTCTCACTGCCTCCATTGAATTTTAACTTCCTTGTCCAAATCAAAGAGTTTCCTTTGATTAGATTTTACATAAATGTTTCTTTAAATTTTAAAATGAATTTTATCTGCTAGTATTGGGGCTTTTACTAATGAAAAATAATGTTTTGACTTACCAATATGAGTAATCAAATGTGAACTGCAAAGGAAAGAAAAAAAAACATATGAGTAATATGTATCTAATTATGCAATCATCTTGAAACTCAGTGCATCCCCCCATAAAAAATAAAAATAAAATAGCAAATATGATCACAGATTAACATGAAAGTTACATGTAAGTTGATAATGGTACATGTACAGTTTAGGGCTGTGCATTTTCGGATATTTTTGGAACTGGATACCCGAAATCAGGAAACTTTGGATACCCGGATACCCGTTTTCATTTTTGTTGAAAACATGCCTTCGGTGGTGTACAAATACATGTACTGTAAATGGTAACAAATTGACTTTTATAATACAGAGGATATCATACTTAAATCGATCTTTTCTTTATTGGAGTGCAATCTATTGAATTTAAAGATAATTGTCTGTAAAAGTGTAAACATTACATTGTTCAAGAGTGACAGATTTCTGTTCGCACCGCTCAAATGTTAAGTCCGAATTTAAAAAAAAATCGTTTACGGGTAAATGGAACCGAAAAATGGAACCAGGTAATGACCGTTTTGGTCGGGTATCCGGATACCCGGCACAGCCCTAGTACAGTTGTATATATCCATTAAAAACCCTCCTACAATTAGTGCAATTTTTGAAACAACCCATTCAGGCCACTCCAAGCTACATGTATTAGCTGTTGCCAGTGGCCTCCTGTGGTTACCCTTCTGTGCACTGTCACACCACTGAGATTGCAGGGTAAGGTGGTCTCCCATTGATACATTGCAGGCCATACTAATATGTTCAAACATTTACAGTGGCCTTGGGTGGCACACGGTTGATTTTGTAAGATTACTTGGAAAGGACAGCAGGCTTGTATGTACTAAAGGTTGGTGAAGAACATATTGAAAATTTAGTGGATCGGAGTGGCCTCCATGTGTAGTAGGGTTTTAATTAAAATAATCTGTCTACAATTTAAGTACGATTAATTAAATTAATATTTTAACTTCCAGAGAATTTTGACTTTCATAGAATTCCATGTTGGAATGAATACACAAAATCTTAATGTGTGTTCACTTTTTCTCGTTAACAACATTTCAAAATTTAAATACATGTATAATTTATATATTTATACATAAAATAGTGATTGTTCAATTATAATGAACAAGGAAATAAAGTTTCACAGGTTGGTTATTATACATATGCGTGTACATTGACTCTTATGAAGTATGGATGCATATACATGTACATGTATACATGTTACTTAACCCTCCTACACATAGAGGCCATTCCGATCCACAAAATTCTGCTCTTGAGCAACCTTCAGTACATACATGTACAAACAAGCCTGCTGTCCTTTCCAAGTAATCTTACAAAATCAACTGTGTGCTACCCAAGACCACTGTAAATGTATGGCCTACAATGTATCGATGGGAGACCACCTTACCCTGCAATCTCAGCGGTGTGACAGTGAAGGGTAACCATAAGAGGCCACTGGTAACAGCTAATAGCTTAAAGTGGCCAGAATGGGTTGTTTCAAAAATTGCACTGATTGTAGGAGGGTTAAAATGTATGTGGCTTTAAAGAAACAAATGCTTCTTTAAAGTTTTAAGACATTATGTGTCTATTCAATAGGCCGTATTCATAAAAATAAGTAATTGCTTTTACTAAAGTAACAACCCCCTTTTACTAACCTTTTACTTAAATGTGTATTCATAGAAATAAGCAATGACTTTCAAGTAAAAGCTACAAATTTTAAGCATTAGTAATTGCTTTTTACTTATAAGTAAATGCTAGAGAAATTAGCACCTACTTCAATTTGTATTCATAAAAATGACCTTCGACTAGCATTTACTAGTGATTGTACAAGCACCTAATTTTTGGCTTGCTGTTTAGCCAATACAGACATATCACATTTTCTGCCATGTTTTTACGTCCAAGACCACAACCTAAGGTGTATAACATCAGGCTTAATCGTTATGAAGTCAACCCTACCACTTACAGAACTTTATTTAGGTTTGACAAAGAAAATGTGGAATGGCTTGCAAACACCTTCATACCGCCAAATACCGAGACTCGTGGATGGTAGTGTAGTACAATAGCAACTATTTGAGAACTTACTAGCCGAGGCAAGTAACAACTGTAATCATTTAGCAAATGGTTATGAATAAGATTTTTAGCAATTGCTTAGACTAGACCTTTTACTTACCTAGCTGTTGCTTTTACTTATAGCATTTACTAGTAAGTAATTACTTATTTTTATGAATACGGCCTAATATCCATCTATTTATGTCTCCAAACTTGTTTTAAATTATTTTAAATATTGTATATCAGAGCCCTGTAAAAAAAAGAAAAAAAGTTTGGTATAAAATGACCGTTACTCACTGTTTTGGGTTCTTCAGTTGATGGTCAAAATTATATTGAAACAGGAAGAAGTCACATGCAAAGAAAAAGGAAGAGAAATACAAATATGAATGCAATGTCACAGCAACATTTAAAAACAAGCATTTTAACAGTTCTATAAAAATTTTCAATAATTCAAATTCAAAATTTCAAATATCATGATCTTTATCCAAAACAACAAGCAGTGGTGTGATTTGATCCAAAAAATCCTGAAAAATGGGTAGTGGGTCTGGCTCTCCCTTTGGTCTAGAGGACAAAACCCCTAAACCTCCTGTGGGTAGCGGGCCTGGCTCTCCCTTTGGTCTAGAGGACAAAACCCCTGAACCTCCTGTGGGTAGCTGGCCTGGCTCTCCCTTTGGTCTAGAGGACAAAACCCCTGAACCTCCTGTGGGTAGTGGGTCTGGCTCTCCCTTTGGTCTAGAGGACAAAACCCCTGAACCTCCTGTGGGTAGCGGGCCTGGCTCTCCCTTTGGTCTAGAGGACAAAACCCCTGAACCTCCTGTGGGTAGTGGGTCTGGCTCTCCCTTTGGTCTAGAGGACAAAACCCCTGAACCTCCTGTGGGTAGCTGGCCTGGCTCTCCCTTTGGTCTAGAGGACAAAACCCCTGAACCTCCTGGATGTTTAATTCTGGAGGACTTACAGACTCTCCACATCCCCACAAACCAAACAAGAAACTATAGGTTTGGACACAATACAAGGATTTCCTTGTTGGCTACTTCTTTTCTTTCAAGAAAATTTTGCGGCAAAGGGAGATTTGTATAAAATCCTGAAATCAGGAAAAATTCTGAGAAATCACAGGTCTGAACAAGCCATAACCATAAATAACCTAGTGGTACAATTGTGACCTCAATCTTAAATTCTACACCTGTTGTATATTTATATTTTTCTGAAAGAAAGGAAAACAAATTGTTTAAAACTGAAACAGTTCACAAAATAATTACAAACAATCATGGTTCAACAGAAAATAAGTGCCTCAATAAACTTATGATGGGGTACATCATAAATTGTGAATTAATTTTCACTGTAAAAAAATGCATCTGACCATTTTTTGGGGTGAAATTTGTTATTTTGTTTTTGCCATTTATTTGCCTTTCTACATGGAAAATTTTCAGATTTAAAAAAACAATTGTCGGAAATCACTGGTGAAATGTATCTTTAAAATATTCACACATGTGGCTTGAAAATATATTATTCCGAGAAGAAATTTCATAATGTATTTTCAAGGACTTTAACATTTGTGACTGACAGTCCCCTGTACTCGGTCTCTAGTAAACTGAGTCAACTCATGATCGACAAAACAAATCTTGCTGGGCCAACAAAGAAACATATAATCAATCAATACATGGGGTATGTCAATGTTAAGCATGCTAAGTACTTTGTTTGATAAATCGATAACTGATCTAACAACTATCAGTGCATATAAAACAACTAATATTAAGGTAATGTAAACTTAAGGGTGGATCCAGGGGTGTAAAGGGGACCATGGCCATGAACCCCCTCAAAAAAAAAATCTATTTTCCAGTAGCCACGATAGACTAACATAATATTATTGGTGTCACTGCAAATAGTCTTTACTTATAATATTATTTTAAAAATAATTTATTTATTTATGGGCCATCAAAACGTGGGGAAGGGGGGTGGGGGGGGGGGCTTGACATTTGATATACAGTGTATAACTGACTCCGTCCCCTGGTCCATGTGAATTACAGTCCTCATAATTTAGTACCGAAATGATAGTTTTATTACCAACGTTTTTTGGAGTAAAAGCAAGTATCATTTCAATTAGTTGTACTTGAACAAAACAAACTGGTGAAAAAGTATGGTAGATGAATTATCCTTTAAGCTATTTCTCACCTCCATCCGCACTAAGTAGTCTGGTCGTTGATCCTTCCATTTCAACAACAAGTTTAGCTCCACGTTCCTTCTCCCTGTAAAAAACAACACGAAAAATGAACATTTCTTAAATGGCTTTGTGAAAATAATTATATATTTGTTCCCCAGCAAATCAAATAAGCTGCAAGTCTCATAAAGTATTTTGCAACAAATTAAAGTTACTCAGAGTACAATAAATGTGCAATTTCCGGCAATTTTCTTTTTTATTGCAACATCGCTATTTTGCTTGAGGTAAGTGAAACAAATGCTTTAAAATTACACATTTCTCAAAATAATCGCTACCATTTAAACTCACTTATATTACTTTTATTTGTGAATATTTTGATCGTAAATAAAAGAGGGTGTGATGTTTCAATAATCGTGGGTGAAACATATCAGTATGAAAAGAGAATTTAAGTGCACAAATTATTGAAAGTGCAAATTTTGGGTACTGTATGATACCGAATTAATGGTACTATGAGTGCCTTTCATAGATTCAGTTTGGCACTTTTTTTACTGTTAAAGGGACAGTAGCGTCACGATTAGTGAAGACTTTCAACAGGGCATGGAATCGATGTACTAGTTTAAAATGAACACAGTGACTGCAAATTGCTGGCTCATTTATGCAGCAGCAATGGTAAGACCTTATCATGTAGGGAATTAGTTTTTGTCACCCGAGTTTCATCTAAAACCAGAACTCTGATTCCATGTCCTGTTGATCGCGATGATACTGCCCCTTTAAACCAAGGTTCTGAAAACTGTTCTGTGAAATATCTTATTTCAAAGTATTTGTTTTCCTTTCTAAAAACGTGAAAGGACATTATATCAATGTTCCAGTGAAAACAAAAAATATGCCAATACAACATGGTTGTATCAACTTTAACCAGTTCGCGTCGGAGGCCGTGTATACACGCAATTTTATTTTGCACCGCGGATTGGAGAGCGCCTAAACACGCCTACGGAAACTCCAGAATATTTGTATGCATGCTCGGTTGAGCCACGCGCGTACGGTGACATGCTCGGAAGTGCCGGCCACCCGCTGTGGAAGCTTCCATTAACGTGTGTGTGGGAAAAAGAAACCCGCCACAGGGGCCCAAAAAAACTTTTTTATTCCCGACGTGAACTGGTTAAGATAATCATGATCTTAGCAGAATGCATTTCTTTCTCAAGCCATGACAGACGTAAATAATAAGTGCACACTTGAGTGTAGGATACCACTGGAAAGCAGAATTCAGAATTTCTAATTTAAATTCATGGGCATCTCAACTTTACTTTCATTTTTTAAGGAGCACTCCGGAGAAGGCAAATTTGTCTTAACATACCTTGTATTAAAGGGACGGACTCTAACAGCCACCTTCACCCTGAAATGAAAGGAACAAATAATAAATAAATAATAAGCGCATCTTGACAAAAAATTACTCATTAATTCTTTTAACAGAAAAATAATGCACTGATAAATCTGTGTCCCCACTCCTCCCCCTTTACAAGTTTTTAGTTGTTAATTCTATTTATCTGTAAATTACCAGTGTTGTAACAGAATCGGGTCAACTCACCCAAGTCAACTCGTACCCAAGTTAACTCGTACCTCGGTCAAGTCGTACCCGAATCAACTCGTACCCAAGTCAACTCGTACCAAATCAACTCGTACCCAAGTTAACTCATACCCAGGTCAACTCGTACCCAGGTCAACTCATACCCGAATCAACTCGTACCCAAGTCAACTCGTATCCAGGAAGACCAGCTAAAAGTTTGAAGATGAACATGAAATAAAAAATTGAAGTGAAATAAGAAAGAAGAGATACTGTTGAAGATGTTGAAATAAAAATGAAGGAAAAAGAAGTGAAACGGGGAAATATGAAGAAAGTTTAGATGGCACTTCTAGACAGGATTAAAAGAAGTGAAATGGGGAAATATGAAGAAAGTTTAGATGGCACTTCTAGACAGGATTAAAAGAAGTGAAATGGGGAAATATGAAGAAAGTTTTGATGGCACTTCTAGACAGGATTAAAAGAAGTGATATGGGGAAATATGAAGAAAGTTTTGATGGCACTTCTAGACAGGATTAAAAGAAGTGAAATGGGGAAATATGAAGAAAGTTTAGATGGCACTTCTAGACAGGATTAAAAGAAGTGAAATGGGGAAATATGAAGAAAGTTTAGATGACACTTCTAGACAGGATTAAAAGAAGTGATATGGGGAAATATGAAGAAAGTTTAGATGGCACTTCTAGACAGGATTAAAAGAAGTGATATGGGGAAATATGAAGAAAGTTTAGATGGCACTTCTAGACAGGATTAAAAGAAGTGATATGGGGAAATATGAAGAAAGTTTAGATGGCACTTCTAGACCGGATTAAAAGAAGTGAAATTGGAGATACGAAGAAGAAATTTAGACGGCACTTTGTCGTTGAAATAAAAACAATACTTACCAAAAATTATATCAGTGATAAAAATAAACAACAACACTTGTTTAGTTGTTATTCCTCTTTTTTATTGATCTTACTTTTGGTCATATGAAAAATAAAAGACACACAGTGATATTAATACATGTATACTGCGTGGGTACGAGTTGACTTGGGTACGAGTTGACCTGGGTATGAGTTGACCCGAATTTGTTGTAAGTTCCCTTTAAAAGTTCATTTATAACATTTATTTATAGGGCCTAGGCCTAAATACTATTATTACTATATTTGTTGGGGGAGAACATTTAATTTAACATTTTTTTTCCTTTTTTGTAATGATCCTGGCAAGTTTTTCTGCAATCATTTATAGTAATATGCCATAGTTTTATAAGTTCTTCGGGAAATGCATAATTTTACGAACGCGTCAAATTAGGTACAAGGACTTTAACGTCAAGAACTTTAAATAAATTATACATGTTATATAGGTCCTAATTAATTATTTTGGGGGAACATTTAGCAGCTAACGTTAGATGTAGTAATTGTAAACTCAAACTTCTTTAAAATGCAACAAATACTTACGATTCTCCCCCACCCGACATGTTGCTTTTCTATCTGAACAACACGTCGAGAGACAAGGTAAGCTGTCTTATCCACCAAGATTTTCTTCACGGCTTCGGCCTCACGACACAGTGATTAGCCTGTGCCGCAAACCAAGAGTTCAACTCCCGTGCGATGTACCGATGTCGCGGTAAGTTCAGAGAAGTTGTCGATAAGTAATTCCTGGGAAACTGCAGCTGTAGACGTTCAAAGTCGCTCCTTTGCATTGAACATCATATCAGGAAGTTTCACAGTCTATTGACATCAAATGGTTTCGCAATAAAGACATTTATCACAAAGCTTTTTCAACGTCAATTGTCAGATTTGCCCTTCTACTCCGTCCAATGTGTTCTTGCTTCCCAGGCAACTAGTCGATAAACGTGACGTCATTAAATGATTGGGCCCGATCCACTTGTAGCGCACAACAGAAGGGTGACAAGTCCAAAGAGGGTGCATAACTCAGTACTGCGGCACGGCAAAAGTAAATAGCGCCCTCTATGTGAGGGAATAATAAAAATTATCATGGTTATTTCATACATAATTCAATGGAGATCGAGTTTTACGATTAGAAGTCAACCAAAAAAGGTATTTTTCAGCTCAGCTGGTTTCCACACATCTTAGTAAAGATGATAAAATTAATGTAGAATTACCGGTATGAATGGAGTTCTGATCTGATGACGATCAAACAGGTAAGTTTTGACTAGTCTTTTTCACTAGACAAATAAAGTTCAAAGAATGTCTGGTATCATTTTCAAACTAAGTTCAACCATCACAAAGTTGTTAATTTAAAAAAAAAAGATATTTAGTTATTTTTGGATTACCATAATACAAAAAACGAAATATTTATTGCCTTTGAATATTATTATATTGTCAACAGTTTCAGTTTTCGGTCTAAGGTTAACAATGAATTAATCTGAATCGTTTTCTCGGCATAATAATGAGCTTTCAATGAACTTCAAGTTCCACTGCTTTCTTGATTATCTTTCACACTGAGTGTAAACCTTTGGTGTACGGTGGACGACCCGATTGCAACATATTTAAAATATTTTAAGTCTGTTCCGAAGTTGGCTCATCAGGCTGGTGTTAATGTCCAGTTTCGTTGACATGAAACGACCGAGAATATTTCTATTCTCTCTGGATGGGTTGCATGTATATCGCAGGTTAATTCCGGCCCCAGCTATTGCAGGTACCCATTTATACTCCTGGGTGAAGAGAATGGTAAATTGTCTTGCTCAAGGACACAATAATAATAATAATAATAATGTGTGGATTTATATAGCGCACGTATCCACCAACTAAGTGGTGCTCAAGGCGCATTATATTATTATCCCTGCTCATAAGGCTCATAACCTCATAAATCATTCCTGAAACCATCTCAGCTCCCTGGGGAGTATACAGCTCAATTGCTGCCATTTCTAGCGCATATAGAGCAAACCAACTCTGCCTTCACAGGTACCCATTTAACCCCTGGGTGGAGAGAAGCAATTATGATTAAGTGTCTTGCTCAAGGACACAAGTGTCACGGCCGTGATTCGAACCCACATTATGTTGCTAACACCAGAACTTGAATCCGGTAAGCTAGACCGCTACGGTCGCGGTGAGGATTCGAACCCACATTCTGACGACTCGGCCAACAGAACCCAAGTCCACATTACTGAATAAGACTGAATCATACTTATTTTAATCATACATATTTTTTCTTCAAAGCGGTTGTGTCCTGTGTTCGACGAAATAATGGCAGGGGCGTACGCATCTTATATTTCCTGGACCCACTTCTTATAGATTGATGAGGACGCCAGTTCCCCACAGGGGAAATCATGGGTGCACCAGTGTGTGTCATCTGCTGCTGGTTTGGTTGCGATCAGCAAAGTGTAATTACGTGTTCATAAGCTATGGTGACAGCGCCTCCAAACGTCGTTATTAGGTTAATTTAGTTTTTGTGAAAGCAAAATCTATCGCCTGTTTGGCTGACTGGAGCGTCCGTTACAATCATTACATGATATTTTAGGCTGTACATAAAGGTACTAATAATTATACTGAGCTCACCAATCTTTCTAGTTGCACAAATTATTGTATGCACGGTCGCCACTCATTAGACTTATATCACGGAATGGCCATCTTGTTTTTCTTCAATACACGTCCACGTTTCGTTACCAAACCGGGGCTAACAAAATAATATAAAATGTTATCACACATTTCCAATTGACTGGTAATTCCTAATTAACCCTCCTACTATTACTGCACTTTAGTGGCAAGTACAAGTAGCTACAGAGGTCCAAACCAGTCAACTGACTGTTTTGACTGTTGACCCAAATGTGCACACGGGGGAATTTTTGACTGGTTTTTACTGTCCTTTTGACCACCCTCAACAATACAAGACAATGCTTTTACCAGTCAAAAACTCATTTTGACCTGTAAATGTACTTACTACACATAAGGTTTAACAGTGTTCGACTTTTAAGTGCACTAGATATATCTTGGCAAGTATATCAACATTTTGACTGATTTTGACCCTTGTAGTAGTAGGAGGGTTAATGTACTTACTACACAACATTTTGACTGATTTTGACCCTTGTAGTAGTAGGATGGTTAATTACCAGAAAATTTAATTAACGAATTTTGGCCATTATCTAAATACTTGATGTGAAGTTAGCCTTCCATCACGGTACAAGCATCAATCATCATGAGGAACTGATTTCATAATATTTAGAGAAGAAAGGGATTTGTTAATTCGATTTTCAAAAAACTGCTGAATGGCAATTTTTCCCCATAAAAACCCCAGTGTTTTGTCGTTAGTTTCTCAAAAACGTGAGCACCCACTGTTATGAAACTTTCACATGCAAGTTTTATGATTACGTCTTGGAAACCAAAGTGTTGAAAATAACATTATTACTGAATACCAATGACGTACCTTCCCTTTAATCACATGTGATCACCGTGATCTTAATCTCATTTCTGTTGTTAGAAAGATACTACAAGTCTGGATTGTTGTATTTCAGATTGGTAATTATTTGAATTTTTTTTTTAAATACCTGCAACTCGTTGGACATTAGGCCTACAATATGAACTATAAAAGACCCCAACAAACACGCGTTGACCACTTTACTCGTAAAATGGGTTAACGTTGACAGGCAACAACAATGGGTGTCCAACATAACAAAAAACGCTTCAAAAAACAATGATTGCATGTTTGATATTGGATGAATTGCTGAGTGGGAAAAGCGTGTGCACGGACAGTGGAAGGGAGGGCCCGGGGGTCTCTGGGGAAGGGTTTTTACAGCGGGCGAGCAAATGCGATTTGACGGCCTGTCCTCCTACCGGAACAAAAGCCGATTCTCTTAACTCGATTTGAGCTCTTGTGACAGCTTCACCTTCGGCCGTTAAGTCCCTTTTATACCGTTTTCCTTGTCTACTTCGAGGACGGTAATTTAGGTTGTATGATCATAGAGGTTACCTCCATGGTATGATTGAAAGCTTGCCGGTGATTTTGCATTGCTTGCTGTTCAAGTCACTCAGTCGGGCATTGACCCGCCCCAGCTCGACCTATTTCAATTTGGCTGAAGGTTATCCATGAGCCCAGAGAATACTCTGTAAACATTGGGTGTTGTACTATACTGTTAAAATTGTCCATGGTTTAAAACACCTGCGCCACGTGGAATGTTCTATACACACTAACTCTAAGAAAACAATGTGACAATATCAAGAACATTCACCCTAATGGCTTTTGTTCCTCCATTTTCACCGAAAGCAGGTAGCCTGGCGGGAAATGGGGGTGTATATCGAAAATAGTAGAGAATGACCATTGCAATTATCTCCTGTTTATTTTCCCCACTTGTTATAAAAGAGTATAGCATGGCGGGCTACTGCCGTATTTTCCCATTAATTTTCCGTATAGCTAGAAAGACCCCTTGATAAGAGATATGCATTATGGAACCTTTGTTCGTTCTCCATGATATTAACATCTTTTAAGAAGTATACCTCAAATTGCATCACAGAGCTTCTCAAAACCCTAAAGCTTCCTTGGTCCGTAGGCGGGCCCGCTGAGCACTTGATATTGCCCGAATGATCATAATCGAGTTGGATGCGTGGATATAGTCTCGAAAAGGGGTCACATGATGATATAAAGGAGGAGGGCAAGCTGCCAACAAAGAAGGTACTCAAAATACGTATGGTCATTTTATATGAATGGCAGTCAGGCCAAAAAGAGTATCAGATTTCTGGTCATATGTCGGCTTCAAAATCTTTTTTTAAATTGTTTTCTTCCAACCAGTGAAATACGTCATTTATGCATACGCGGTTATTGGAACCAGACCAAATTTTCCATACACAAAGTATGGTGGTTAAAAGAGGCCACAGAAATCGAGCAAACGTTCACACCCCTAGGCGATAAAATTGTTTAAATCACAAAGCGGCAGAATTCCAATCGATCCAGCAATTTTGGCTGCAATTGGACATCGTTTCATAGCGAAAAAAGAAAAGAAAACTACATGATGCCGACGCGCGAGTCCGAGGCGACGCGCGGGGAGACAAGAAACCTGTCGGGAGACTTTTTTCGCCTAAAAGGGGGAGGGGCATATTCTCCTTTGCCTCCCCCTGGACCCACCAGTGTTTTGTTTATATGGTTATCATTGGCGAACAAAATAATTATAGGAAATAATGGGAATGGGGAGGGGGAAGTACCCATGGGGAGTGGATGGGGTGACTGGGAAGTCACTCAGCCCAGAGGATCTACTACGCTTCTGGAACGACCAGAGCGACCCCAGATCGCGCAGTTGGAGTGAGGGAGGATTTACAGACATTCAATATGAGAATATAGATTCTATAACTTGGTTCAAGAGATCAACCAAGCATTTCCATTTCTTACAGTTGGATTGTAAAATTACAAAATTAGTTTTCTTGGCAGAATGTGACGATGCCCATTCCTGCTGTTCAGGACGGTATCTCACATTCTTTCACAACAGCAGGTAACACATTCCCAACACACCCAGTGTACCCAATATAGGTAATCCAGTACCTAAATACATCGGTACCCAGCTGCTTGCAAATCACTGGGTGTAAATTGGGTGTACGTGTACCGCACTGTACCCTACTTCAAGTACATAAACGCGAGCACACAGCAGTGTATAGTCAAGAATCTAAGTGTGGAGAAAGTTCACACAAAATCAGCACCCAACTGTTACCTGTCGAAAAGGACATTTCAGGTAAGTCCCCGACAGGTAAATCTAGCAAACTGGCTGGTAAACAAATTAACTCCCAGCTGTTGGAAAATTATTGCGATACACAATTGGCTGTCGTACAAGGCTATATAACAGGCGAATCAGAACAAGTGGAAATTGAGTCTGAATGTATCATAATACCATAGCCTACTTAATTCTCAAACTTGTACGAGTGATCAATGCCCATGCTGTGTAGCTACAAGCAAACATAGAAACTCTTGACAACCGAAATTGAATACTAAATGCATTATTGAACATGACTTAAACGTATTGGATGCTATGGCAACGTTCAGCCCAAGATAGAGCCAAATGGAAGACTTTGAAAGGCCTTGCCCTTTCTCCATTATTGCAGCAAAATAAGATGTATGAAGATGTGTTGTGTGCTTGTCCTCAATGCCGTTCACTGCTCCACGCCCATAATAGTCACAACAGATCGACGTCTTCAACTTCAGAAGGCATGGCCTCACATCTTACTCGCTAACCTAACTATACAAACCCAACACCCACATGCCTCAATGTAAACCCAGCACCAAGATGTCTGACATCTTACTCGCAAACCTAACTATACACTGTAAAAATGTTGGGCAACATGGGCTTGGGTAAGGTTATAACTGTTCACATATTTTAGCCAAAAAAATTCCAACATTGGGCAATGGTAAACCAACTGTATAACCGGTTGATATGTTGACCAGTGTTATCAACCGTGTTTGCCCAATATTTCTTACAGTGTATATATAAACCCAGCACCCAGATGCCTCCATCTTACTCGTTAATGTATAACTATATAAACCCAGCACCCAGATGCCTCACATCTTATTCGTTATCCTAACGATGTAAACCCAGCACCCAGATACCTCACATCTTACTCGTTAATCTAACTATATAAACCCAGCACCCAGATGCCTCACATCTTACTGGTTAACCTAACGATGTAAACCCAGCACCCAGCCATGCCTCACATCTTACTCGTTAACCTAACGATGTAAACCCAGCACCCAGATGCCTCCATCTTACTCGTTAACCTAACGATGTAAACCCAGCACCCAGATACCTCACATCTTACTCGTTAATCTAACTATTGATAAACCCAGCACCCAGATGCCTCACATCTTACTGGTTAACCTAACGATGTAAACCCAGCACCCAGATACCTCACATCTTACTCGTTAATCTAACTATATAAACCCAGCACCCAGATGCCTCCATCTTACTGGTTAACCTAACGATGTAAACCCAGCACCCAGATGCCTCCATCTTACTGGTTAACCTAACGATGTAACTTACCCAGCACCCAGATGCCTCCATCTTACTGGTTAACCTAACGATGTAACTTACCCAGCACCCAGATGCCTCACATCTTATTCGTTAATCTAACTATATAAACCCAGCACCCAGATGCCTCCATCTTACTCGTTAACCAAACGATGTAAACCCAGCACCCAGATGCCTCACATCTTACTCGTTAACCTAACGGTGTAAACCCACACCCAGATGCATGCCTCCAGCTTACTGGTTAACCTAACGATGTAAACCCAGCACCCAGATGCCTCACATCTTACTCGTTAACCTAACTATATAAACCCAGCACCCAGATGCCTCACATCTTACTCGTTAACCTAACGATGTAAACCCACACCACCCAGATACCTCACGTCTTACTCGTTAACCCAACTATACAAACCCAGCACCCAGGTGCCTCACATCTTAGTCCTTAACCTAACTATATGAAACCAGCACCCATATGCCTCACATATTATTCGTTAACCTAACTAAATAAACCCAGCACCCAGATATTATCAAAGCAAAAATAAAGAAAGTAGGTCCATTGTGTCTTATAATACAATACATTTCTTATCAAACTGGACAGGGAAGCTGACAAGGGCTGATAAAATGACATGAAGGAAAACGCGGGATTAGAATGAAAGTCAACCCGTGACCGATTTCTGATTTGACCCCTATCTCTTGTATAATTCTGGTGAAATTAGGTCATTCAAAAAGCCAGGACCGCCTTATAGCCAGAATATCTGGACTGCATTGAAAAGCATGACCTGCCATCACTTACTGGTGTGGGAATTCTTGAATGGACTCCTACTGTCATTTGGTTTGTACAGAATAATTGATGAGTTGACATTCGGACAATAAATTATAGCTCTATGATTAGAGCAAGGACCGACCATAGAGGACTGACCATGGAGTGACCTATTCCGTCTAGTTGGATTTTGGATTTTGTTTATTCATTTTGATCGCCACTGTAGTTTGACCGATAACGGATTGTGCACCGCCGGATTTATTAAAGATTATGACGGGGATAAGCGTCTACAAGACGGCATATAAATACCCACCTGTCACTGTGTTCGAATACCGCACCGTGGTTACAATTACAAGGCCGGGGGTGTGGCGTTCGCGACGGCCGAGTTTTTCTCTAAGACTTATCTAAATATTTTGTTGTTTGAAATTGGGGGTTTTCATAACCTACAATATTCAACAAGTTCGAATCTTATTCAACCAGGCCTATTCATTTCCCCCCTCTTTTTTGCTCAATAATATACAGTAAACATCAATGATAACAATATTTACAATTATTCAACGGCTCTTTAATATTAACCAACATCCACTATTTAAAAAAAAAATGTTAATTTAATTAATATGACTAAATGATGTCCATTCTTATGAACGACTTATTGTATGTTTAGCCAGGAAGATGAGTGTGCTTGTTTTAAAAACTTGTTCTAAAATCTTTGTAAGTTTTGCCGCCTGAATCCCCAAAATAACATACTCAGTGGATATTTTGACAGAACCACCGTATTTTGGTTGCATTGACTGACCAAAGAGATTGACATATTTTGATGTTGTGCTTCCACACGTATTGCTGTATACAACAGTATCTGGAAACGTGCGTTAATCTTAATCCTCTAGTTTTCTAGAAATATATCTCAAAACTAATCCGTGATAATGATAGTTGCTCATGTTTTTTATGTTTTACAAAAAGTTGCCGACATTCCAATTCAGGTTTTCTTTTAGATGGAAGCATTTCAGACGGAATTAGTAAATCAATAACAAAGCTGAACGTGTTTCCTCATGCTGCAACAGTTCCATGCTAGACTGAATATGAAATATCTGAACACAACACATTTCCCTTCTCGATGACGACACAACGGAACAAGCAGAAACTTTATTGGTTGGTTGTTTAATGTATTTGGCTCATCGTGATTCAACAAAGAAAGTAAAGGGAGCCTTAGTTTTGAAGGGGATTTGCCAACATTATTAATATTGTAGGCCTGTATGGCTTAAGGAAGTTAACTCAAAACAATATCACGTACGAAAACATTAACATTCATATGAATAAACCGGCTTTAATGCCAAATTCGAAAGTATTTATATTCGTATACCGTGCCGGCACGTAGTAGCCCGCCATGCTACTCTTTTATAACCGATGATTCTGCACTCAAAGTTCCTTGACACGTTGTATCTGTACTCTCGTGTTCCTGGTCAACACCCACTAGGGTTTTTATTAGCCGGTAAACCTAAAGTCTAAAAATAAATCAAATCAGAAAAAATTGAAACGCCCTTTAGTTCCCACCCACAGTTCCATATAGATGTGATCGATACCCAATCCACCCATGCAATGCCCCACGATCTGCTGGGTATGCAGATCTAATTATAGACGAAAAATACAGTATTTAATTCGCAATATCAAAAAATGCAAACCCAGTTGTTGGCTAAATTGATCAGCTTTATTCTCAGCGATCTCCTCGCACGTCACCGGTGGATAAGAGTGGTCGGTGTTTAGACCGAGAGGGCACGGCGTGGTGCGCTCACCGCTGGTGTAATTCCAATAACACGCGGCGTATCAATTCATTTCATTACATATCTACCGCAAGTCCTTAACCATTAATATAATTGTTTGGCCCAGTGATTTATTTCAGGTGAATGTTCCTCCTCTCGAAACCAGTCATTGTACGATCAACTTTAACAACAGCAGCAGCAGCAGCACCAGTAGCGGAACAAGTTACCGCCGGGCCGGGGGTCAGAGCGCACGGTCGGGCCCCCCCCCCCCAGGCATCATTCCCTAACCACACGTGATTTCCGTTGCCTTTTATCATCAATATTTTAGACTTAGACTAGAGACCCGTCATGATTACACTTCATGTTTTCAGGGGAGCTCAAAATAAAGAAAGGGCCCGGTTGATTTGTGTAAGTTCCAGCTCGGGCCCGGTCCCCCAACCACCCCCACCCCCCCACCCCCACCCCCCTCCACCAGAATGTTAAAAATATATATATATTATTTTCTTTGGGGAGGGGGGTCCGGCCCCCCCCCCCTCCGGGCCGGGGGACGGCTGCCCCCCCAGCCCCCCCTGACGGTCCGCCACTGAGCAGCACCAACAACAACAGCAACAACACCAACAACAGCAACACCACAACAACAACACTACCAACAGCATACAGAATAATTATTCATGGTAATACATTAGGCCAAAAAAGTGTCTGGTTTCTGGTCATCGGTCGGCTTCAAAATCGGTGTAGTGACGCGCTTTTTTGGGGCCATATTTTTTTTTGCCAACAGGGAAATACTACGTGATACATTGTATACGTGGGGACCAAATTTTCCATAGGCCTAGTATGGAGGCCTCACAAGTCGGGCAAACGTTCATACCCCTATGTGAAAAAGTTGTTTAAAGCACAGCACAGCAGAATTCCAATCGATTATAGACCTTTACCGTTTGTAATGGAAGTTACAACATTGGTAATAATTATTATCGAAAATCTTACTTGGTGTAAAGTTGACAAGTATCAATCATCTCGAGAAATTATTCCATCTGAAGTGCTTTCATCTTAATTAGAGAAAAGGAGAAATATGTTATAGGCCTACTTCAAAGAAGTTGTCAGATGTATTTGTCATTTTCCAGGTTAGTCTTACGAAAACTATAGAGCCTATATAGAGGGGCTGGAAGGAATTTACGTTTCCAAATATCAATATGGTTATCTAAAACCACAAAAATCGATCAAATATTTTCATAAATCTTACTTGGTGTGAAATCTTTCTGTCTGAGGTACTACTATTTTAGTGAAAAGTTTGTAAAATTATCCCCTTTTTTCTTGACCGATTCCAGGAACGTGCTGATAATGGGACATATAACTTCCATAGACTCTCAATATTGGTTAGTCCGTCGATCTGTTTCTTCACTCGATCCTTTCTACAGATATCCTTATCATGGAAATTGCTCCAAAGGTCTTATCTTTGGTTGTTCCACCAAAATGTGTTTTTTGGGCGCACTATATACCGGTACCTGTTTCTCTCCTGCTTTTCCGCCATCTACAATCTTCCTCTGTTACAAAAATTGTTTTAACTTTAAGCCTTTCCTGTTAATAGCTATCTTTCTTCTCTGTCCTTAAAGTTTAACCTTTTGGCAGTGTGACAGCCAACCTTATTATTTTTTCAATTAAATAAATTAAATACCTTCAACAGAATGTTAATGTTAAATACGTTCTTCCCTTAAAGATAACTGCTCTATTTCCAAATGTATACTCTCCCCTATAAAATGAAATTAAAAATCTAAATAACTTGTTTTAAATGCCTTTTCGAAGAAATTCTTTCACATAATTATCTCAACCGCAACTTGCATCTTAATGTTTGCTACTACCACACGCCGATGGCCAGGCAATGTCACCAGCAGTAGGCCCTAATCTGTTTTTTATTATGACTAACCGCAAGTTATATTTTCATGTAACTGTCCACCGAACATGACCTAGGGGAAGCTATCCGGCCATACAGGCTTTCCTAGAAGTCCTTGGCACGTACAAAAGGGTGTCCTTGGTTTGACCATTTCGACCGTTCAGGTCATTCGCGGTTGCAGTCCAGTCAGTCTACACTATCTTCGGCCCAGACGTATGTGACTGGACGGTGATCTCCGTGCGCTACGTCTTGACCCAAGGATTTATCCACTGACCAGGGCCCAATGTCATAAAACTGCTTAGTATACGCATTTGCTAAGCACAGACAAGCTATACTTAGCAAAAAAGGTTACTAGCCAAATGCTCATATAATGTACATGGCATCCGGTAGGTTCTCAGCTAAATTTAATGTATCAGATAAATATGCTAAGTAATTATTTTCTCGATGAAATTGGGTCCCGGATTGCTCATGCAATCTCTGCATGATGACACCACACAGTGTGGCTGGGTGGCAAGCACGTTACTAGAACGTTCTGTAAAAGAAAAAACGAATTTGTCGAGATTATGTTGTCTCATATGGGGCACCCTGCTCTAGGAACATCTTAAGTTTTCTGTCTTTTCAATTAATAATTATGTGTTGATTGTGCCGTGCTATGATGTTTGAATACTGAATAAATGAAGGTAAACCTAAAATAACACTTTTTTTACCATAAAGTCTAGCGAATACATTCAACTTGACTGCAACAGCCGTAGAGGGAGGTGTGTGACTGAGCGTGTCAAGGTCAAATCTGGTCAAATTTAATTGGGGGTGGGGGTGGGGGTGGGGTGGGGGTGGGGGTGGGGGTGGGGTGGGGTGGGGTGGGGGTGGGGAAGGGGAGGAGTGGGAATTTAACGCAATGACAGGGGAGGAGAGACACACATAAAACAGTGTGATACATTTTCATACATGATGGGAAAATGGGGTACAAGGCGTTGCAAAACCTTTCCCAATTGTTTAATACAGGCCTGCCTACCAGCAGAAGAATGCTCTAGACTTGGACACTTTTGACAACCTTATTATTTTTAATTTCTGACACAGGCCTATTTGTGGCCAGTTGAATATCATAGGTCCAATTTGCAGGTGTGTGTGTGTGTGTGTGTGTGTGTGGGTGTGGGTGGGGGGGGGGGGTGGGTACAGAACAGAATTCACAATACCGAGCAGTTTATAGCCTAGTTGCGTTTGCATTTAGTTCAGTACTGCATTCCCTTGCATTACATTTTGTATAGCAGATCGCATTAGCCTAATTGTTCCTATTTCTTAGTATAGGGTAACTGGAATTGCACACACAAGCCTGAGTGTGACCCCGTAGTTACGCCAATTTACGATAGCTAGGCTAATTCTCCATTCATTTTGTAGGTGACAACAGTATAACAATTTCAAAAGTAAAGAGATACATTCCTTGTAAAAAGTAAGTCAGACAATTTTGTTTCAAAAATATACAATAAACTGTCTGATTCTAATATGTTTTAATCGTCACGAACTTATGACCGTACCAAAAGTATCATACTCGGACTTGAGCTCATGTATCTCGGAAGGGATGGAACTTCTCAATTTCAGTCATATCCTTCAACTTGACTTAGGCCATGCCAACACCTGTCTTAAGGAAGTTATTTTGATTAGCCGGGCCACGATGAGTCTCATCCTGGATACTTTTGATTTTCATTGCCGGGTAAGAGGGGCGACGTCAAAGGTTAACTAGCAACCTGCGCAGGTGTTGCAACAACGAAGGAGACGAACAACATCACACCTGCACCACGGAGTCTAGCAGTCCAGTGGACCTAGGCCTCGGTCAGTGTCAGGTCAGAGCATGGAGGAAGGACAGAGCACGCCGATCATGGCGTTTAGAGTGCGCGAGCTGACCTCAAAGCACTCACCGAGAATTTGCGAGAAAACGGAATTTCCATGCACCGTACACATGAGGTTCAATGTACATGTACATGTACGTTTGCCACGACCTAGTAGTAGTAGTTGTTGTTGGGGGATAATTGTTTCGTGAAAACGAAAGTATGCATTTAATTTATAACATTAAAACCAATATTAATTTGTATGACGGACCTTTCGGGTCCATGGCATGGAATAGTCTGTGTTTAGTATCCAGACGTTCAATAGGAAAGTCAACGTGGAGAAGTGGCGAGACTTGCACGCTTGTAGTTTATTCGATGTTCTATCTTCAAGTTGGTACGTCCTGTCTTCTAAAACCAACGTTACTGTATCTCAAATCTGTCCATGTTGATACTATCATAAGTGCATGCATGGCATTATCTTCATGTATCGTGTTTTACATTCTCTTTTAATGTAAAAGAGTGAAAACCACTCTTTTTAAGAGCTATATTGCAGTCTTGTTTGGAGTAAAACCCACTCTGATTCGAGTGAAAAACACAGTAAAAGGCTACCAATTCACTCTTTATACACTACCAATTTTACTCTTTATCCACTCCAAAAAGACTTGTCCGCCATATACACTCTTAAAACTAAAGTGACAACGCTTTATAAAGTTAAATTCAACTCCAAGAAAGTGTTGAATTAACACAAAGTCTAACTTTATCAATGTTCATTCAACACTTTTCAAAGTTAAATCCAACTGTATAAAGAGTTGTCACTGACGTGACCGAGCTCTTTAAAATGTTGATTCAACACTTTTATTTTTTAGAGTGTAGCTTTGTGAAAGAGTGGTTTTCACTCTTTTACATTAAGAGAGTTTGTTTGGACTATGTTCTTAGTAGAAAAGAAAGGAAATTGATTTCAAACATGATACTTTTAGTAAAATGTATGTACATGCATCTATACTAGGCCTATATAAGAATCAAGAGATATGTACAGAAACCAACCTGTGAAAATCACAAAGAAAAACAAGTGACAACGCATTCAGATAATTTTGACACGTTCGAATGTGAAAATGGATCATCAACTGATGACATATTTCTTTTTTCCCCTCGAACATGTCAACCGTGTCATATGAAATAATACTTCCCATGATGTTTGGTACTAGACCTTTATCACGCCACGGCCATCTTTGTCGGGTTCCCTGTATATGCAATAACGATTACAGTGCTGATTTCTCATTTCATAAAAGGGACCACACTATTTCACCCTTTTAGCCTCGGTTTGGTTACGTGGATTTATACAGGAGAAAAACAAGATGGATGCACCGTGTTAAAGGATAATACCTACCATATTCAAACCAAGTAAGTTTCAGATAATAAATGTAATAAGTTTCTTTCGGGATAACATCAATGGTATCTCCTTTAGTGAATAAATTAATTTATGACGCCGCGTGATAAATTCATTATTTGTGAACTGGCACCTAGGGATCGGTCATTTATTTTTTTTGAAATATCTCATTTTAAAGTTATCTATTTCCCTTTCACAAGCAAAATAGAATATGTACACCGATGGCAAATAAAATGTTCAGTAAAACAGCGAACAAACACTCGAAATATGTAGACCCTATGTTGTTAGAATAATATTATTTTGCCCTTTACCCAAAATAATAATTCCATCAATATGTCAATTTCATTTTTGAGTCACTTTTGTTCATTATACTTTTCGAACAAAATACATTTATAAAATAATGCTACAGAGCAACATATGCACTGTTAAAAGACCACTGTACATTCTCGCTGGCTTTCTTTGTTACGTCATTCAATCCCAGTGTCCGTTTTCATCGCCAGAGTTCAAAAACCAGCGCGCCGACTTCATTTTATCCAGTGTATTAGGTCATTCATTCTTTCAATGTTTATTTAATTTCCTCAAGTTACTGTACAAATCTCTCCCCACCCTGGTTTATAGCATTACTTCCCCTCTGTTCACTGCCTGTACGCAGTTATCTTCAATGCAGCATTATAGTTGAACAGCCATGACCAATGCAACAACATGTCTGATCCATCATCAGCCTTCTCTGTCAGTGGTATCTCCCAACTGTGAATGATTTACGCGAATTATCGCTTTTCAAAACACTGCACGCGCCCGGTTCCCCAAGGATTGGCCATGGATCTCGGGAGGGCGCTGGGCTTTCAGCGACCCAAATTCCTCCGAGTGTGGTGTTCTATATTCGTGGGAAATAACACGGGCGAACTTAATGCACTAGATCTTTCATTAAAGGTTATTGTACCTAGCAATCAATTCAATCTGGTGAACTGCAAAATTAAAGTTGGTGAATGCAGTGACCCCAATAAAACTAATATAATTAGTTGTATTTTCGCCTGGCATTCAAAAGGGAGAGGGGTTGCTGGTTCCGTGTATTTTATCCAACAAGTTTGTGGAAAAAGAATAGGTTGAGTGTACCTTAAACATTATTGTCATATCACGAAATTAAGAAACAGGTACACCGATTATATAAAGCTTGAGCGATTTATATGGAGGTCGAAAAGTGGACATCTGCTTTTCAGCTTTCTAAATAATGAAAAAGCAGATTGAACGTTGTTGGCTAGTGCATTTTTCTACTTTTCTGCTTTTCTTCCACCTAAAAAGTAGATTGAACATTTTGGTAACATCCATTTTTCTACTTTTCTGCTTTTCAGTTTCAAGAAAAGCAGATTTTTACTTGTTCACCTACACTGGCGGTCAAAAAGTGGATATCTGCTTTTCTGGTTTCCTACAACCCGAAAAGTAGAACGAACGTTTTGGACAAATCCATTTTCTGCTTTCCTGCTTCCTGAAAAGCGGATCGAACGTTTTCTCAACAATGGCCTAAAAGTAGACAAGTCTGCTTTGCGCTTGAAGAAAAGCAGATTGAATGATTTGATAAATCTACTCCTCTATCCACAAAATAATGGACTAACCTACCGTCACAATACATGTCCGACGTAGGCGCCAGGTAGGTGAGTTCCGTTTGATCTAGGTGCCGCCCCCTGTTTTTCAGCGACGGTTATCACATGTATCGTGTTGGTATAAATATACTCCCTTATCCATAAAATAATGGACTAATCCTACCGTCACAATACATGTCCGACGTAGGCGCCAGGTAGGTACGTTCCGTTTGATCTGTGATGTGCCGCCCCCTGTTCATGCGTTTTGGTGCATTGGTAGGATTGGTCCATTATTATGTGGATAAGGGAGTAGATTTATCAAATCATTCAATCTGCTTTTCTTCAAGCGCAAAGCAGACTTGTCCACTTTCAGGCCACTGTTGAGAAAACGTTCGATCCGCTTTTCGTGAAGCAGGAAAGTAGAAAAATTGATTTGTCCAAAACGTTCGATCTGCTTTTCTGGTTGTAGGAAACCAGAAAAGCAGATGTCCACTTTTTGACCGCCAGTGTAGGTGAACAAGTAAAATCTGCTTTTCTTGAAACTGAAAAGCAGAAAAGTAGAAAAATGGATGTTACCAAAATGTTCAATCTACTTTTTAGGTGGAAGAAAAGCAGAAAAGTAGAAAAATGCACTAGCCAACAACGTTCAATCTGCTTTTTCATTATTTAGAAAGCTGAAAAGCAGATGTCCACTTTTCGACCTCCATATAAATCGCTCAAGCTTCATATAATCGGTGTACCTGTTTCTTAATTTCGTGATATGACAATAATGTTCAAAGTACACTCAATCTATTCTTTTTCCCCAAACTTGTAGGATAAAATACACGGGGACTCGGTACTGAGAAATGAATAGTTAATTTGGAGATTGATAAATAATGTATCAGTTAGTCCAGATTTCTGGCCTCACACATTTTTAAAATTCGATAATGTTGTGTTTGAAAGTCAAGACTTGCATAACATTTCTTCAAGAATATGGAAACGCGGGCGAAAGCTTAATTTTTGAGTCTAATATTCTCATTGTTTCAGGCCTAATATGTTCAAAGAAAATCTCACAGAATTTCATCAACATACACATATAGGCCTACAATAATGAAACATTAAATCATTCCCCCAACCTTATCCCCAGGGCTTTCGAGGGCTTTCTACCTCGTACCCATTGATCTCTCGCCCTGGAACGGAACGATTTCAGTATCCAGAAATCTTGGATATTTAAATTAGGGCCTAGGTGCTTAATGACCTATGGGATTTGGGAATATAGTCTGACAAACAGTTAATAACAAGAGCGGTGTGCCGCAGTAGAGAGGTTGGAACGGGGTTAAGACAACTCGACCCATGTGACAACTCGACACGGACAACTCGACCCACAAGTTGGAACTACGCCAATTACGAAAATTACATTTACATTTACGAAACAATATTTAAACCAGCCTCGTCCGCGGGGTCTAGTACTTCTTTCTCAAGACGTGCCCTGGTTATGGAGGTCGAAAAGTGGACATCTGCTTTTCAGCTTTCTAATGAAAAAGCAGATTGAACGTTGTTGGCTAGTGCATTTTCTACTTTTCTGCTTTTCTTCCACCTAAAAAGTAGATTGAAAATTTTGGTAACATCCATTTTTCTTCTTTTCTGCTTTTCAGTTTCAAGAAAAGCAGATTTTACTTGTTCACCTACACTGGCGGTCAAAAAGTGGACATCTGCTTTTCTAGTTTCCTACAACCCGAAAAGCAGATCGAACGTTTTGGACAAATCAATTTTTCTACTTTTCTACTAGCCAAAAAGCAGATTAAACGTTTTGTCACACAGTGGCCTAAAAGTGGACATCTGCTTTTCTGGTTTCCCACAACACGAAAAGTAGATCGAACGTTTTGGATAAATCCATTTTTCTGCTTTCCTGCTTCCTGAAAAGCGGATCGAACGTTTTCTCAACAATGGCATAAAAGTGGACAAGTCTGCTTTGCACTTGAATAAAAGCAGATTGAATGATTTGATAAATCTACTCCCTTATCCACATGCACCAAAACGATGCATGTGATAACAGATCAAACGGAACGCGCCTACCTGGCGCCTACGTCGAACATGTATTGTGACGGTAGGATTAGTCCATTATTTTGTGGATAAGGGAGTAGAGATTTATACCAACACGATACATGTGATAACCGTCGCTGAAAAACAGGGGGCGGTATATCACAGATCAAACGGAACGCACCTACCTGGCGCCTAAGTCGGACATGTATTGTGACGGTAGGATTAGTCCATTATTTTGTAGATAGGTTGAGAAGATTTATCAAATCATTCAATCTGCTTTTCTTCAAGCGCAAAGCAGACTTGTCCACTTTTAGGCCATTGTTGAGAAAACGTTCGATCCGCTTTTCAGGAAGCAGGAAAGCAGAAAAATGGACCAATCCTAACTAATGGACCAATCCTACCAAAGCACCAAAACGATGCATGTGATAACAGATCAAACGGAACGCGCCTATATCACAGATCAAACGGAACACACCTACCTGCGCCATGAGCATCGTTTTTATGATGGATACCGGCGCATTACAAATGTTCATTTATTATTATTTATTATTATTACCTGGCGCCTACGTCGGACATGTATTGTGACGGTAGGATTAGTCCATTATTTTGTAGATGGGTCATTCCATGAACGTGGGACACTTTGTGTTTTCCATGCATTTCAGATATTGGGGCCTGTGTTATTCCTTACATCGTACGAGCTGATGATTATAACTTTCACCTATTGTTGCATCTCATACAGACCTACTATGACAACAAACAAAAATTTCTTGGGTCTCCCCTATTTTGATCCATTAACTTTAGTCAGTATATTACACAACGTAACAAGACACGGTGTCTTCTTGTAATTTTGTTACATCGTTAACCCATGGAGGAAGTCTTCCTCCATGGTTAACCTCATATCAGGTGAAGCAGGAAGTAAATACATGACACCAGTTTTAATGTTTGTATCTATTATTTTAAAAGATGACAACCTACAAAACTATGATAAATAAGGTAACAAAACTGATATTTTTTTCTTTATTTAATGAACTTGAAATTTTGACCTCCATGTCACTCTTTGGGTCCCACGTTCATGGAATGACCCATATAGGTTGAGAAGATTTATCAAATCATTCAATCTGCTTTTCTTCAAGCGCAAAGCAGACTTGTTCACTTTTAGGCCATTGTTGAGAAAACGTTCGATCCGCTTTTCAGGAAGCAGGAAAGCAGAAAAATGGATTTGTCCAAAACGTTCGTTAGGCCACTGTGTGACAAAACATCTAATCTGCTTTTCGGGAAGCAGAAAAGCAAAAAAATGGATTTGTCGAAAACGATCAATCTGCTTTTCTGGTTGTAGGAAACCAGAAAAGCAGATGTCCACTTTTTGACCGCCAGTGTAGGTGAACAAGTAAAATCTGCTTTTCTTGAAACTGACAAGCAGAAAAGTAGAAAAATGGATGTTACCAAAATGTTCAATCTACTTTTTAGGTGGAAGAAAAGCAGAAAAGTAGAAAGATGCACTAGCCAACAACGTTCAATCTGCTTTTTCATTATTTAGAAAGCTGAAAAGCAGATGTCCACTTTTCGACCTCCATAGTTGCTGTTTAGATAGGCCTATCCGATTATCCAACTATGCGAATAACACCCCCTTTGAAATAATGCGAGATGAAGCCATATGGAAAAAAAATTCTTAAGTTTAGATCACAGCTTTCATCCGCTTCAAACAATGATAAGGTAAGTTTAATTACAACAACATCAATAAACTTTTACAACAAATACATTAATGGTAATAATTATATCTCATGTAAGCACTGAAATGTAGCTCCTAAACATACGTACTTAGGCTAGTTGTTTTGAGACTAAAGTCATTTTAATGAAAGTTTATACTTGTATTTATGCTTTTATCAACCTGCATGATGTATTTTGTCAACAGGAAAAGATGTCTACCTGATGAATGGTCGTCATCATTGACGTTGATTTAGGGTCAGTCGCTTAAGTGAGTATTATTTGACCTGAAACTTTCACAGTTCGGTTTTCTAAAGTACGGTATGCATACGCAAGATGACAGTTTACACATGGTACATGCGGTTTTTATTCTTATACTTACTAATACTAGATTTGACAACGCGTCACCGCAGTCGAAGGATGCGTGGCCGCATCTTTGGTGGTCCATTTTCCAAAGTCTTGCTCTGCACAAAAGATAACCCCTTCACCTCCCATTATCAACAAAGCGCCTCAACAACTCCAAACATTCGGTTGAGAGGGCTAGCGATGTCCGTGCGGTCGTTGCCACGCATGCCTCGATCGTCACCGCCAGCGCCGGTGGGAACTCAAGCTCTTGGGCCCCACTGACAAGCAACGTCAGTTACCTTGAAGTTGAACATGAATGCCACCTCAGGGGCGTGCAAAACATATCCCCCGGCTTCAGACTGACCGTCAAAATGTAAGACTCAGGTCAAATCGTCCCCTAGGGGCAATTATTATTGTTAGTATATATATTTGTATACATTATTTTCAATTATTTTGTTTTGCCTCATGACAACGTATCCCTAGGGTACAGTGAAAGTGATATCGTGTAGATTGTTCAGGCTCTGTGGCCATCCTTGCTTCAGGCTTATAATGGTGTGGTAGTGAGAAAACTCTGAAAGACAGAGTATGTCAACTGTGTGTGACGAATACGTGAGGGCAAGCTGACTGCACAACTGCACTTATTGCGACTTCACGTTCACGCATTATGTGAACGTCTGGATATAGCGGCGGACCCTCTGGCCTTGCGTACACACTAAAGCAATATACGGTAATCGTTTATCGGAAATTAGGGATCAAATTTTATTTTTATTTTTGTTAATTCGCTTTACATCCTCGACTTTATCAAGCTTTGCTAGCTGAAAGCCAAGTGTGAAAACAATTTATTTTAAAAATCTATAGTAGATTTTGGTACACGTTGCAGTGATTTTGTTGCAGAAAACTCCTCATGTCCAAACTGAGACAGGAAGGAAAATAGGCTGGCTCCATTTTACGTATTGAGAATTAGTCTTTGTGTCATCTTGTACTCTCCATACCTGCATGAAGAAAGGAAAACATTGCTTTAAAATGACACATTTCTCAAAATAATCGTAAGAAGCGTGGTTTTACAGTAAATATGTACCGAAGTAAATGTATGATGTTGGCACCAAGCTTCTGACAAATATTTTGTGAAATATCTCATTTCAAAGAATTTGTTTTCCTTTCTAAAAGGAAATTATAAATGATCCAATGAAAATCTAATTGACGGTTAATTAACATGAGTTATACATCTTGTCTGTATTGTGTGTTGTCATGTGGATACCCAACGACAGTGTGACATCACATTCTGACCGACTATGTTAATCTGGCAACACTTACTATAGAAAACTTAACATTAAGCTGCTTACACCTAAAATTGAAGCACATAGTTGTCTAGTTTGATCTTCCGTTTGTCAGTAGTCTACATCTTTCGTGATTTATCTTACAATAGACTTATGATATCATGCATGGACTTTTCCCTTTGTAATTATTGCTTGTTTGGGTAATTAGAGTAGAGAGAGGAGGCAGAGGGAGAGGGTACAAAAACGTCGGCTTCACTGTACCTTGGGGTAAAATCATTTCCGATAAGTAGCTGCGCTGGAGATAAATTATGTATATCTCTCTGTATATATCTCGCACTAAATACCGCAGTGTACGCACGCAAGCTGATTTGTGTAATGCATGCTGGTCTGGCTTATGATCAATGTACAGCAAAACCGACCATACCTCCGTAACCTCCCCATATAATGAAGGCCTATTTTAATGTAACAACCACACTGAACAACAGTTAGCCATAATAATAGGCCTAATAATAATAATGTGGACTTATATAGCACACGTATCCACCAAACTGGTGCTCAATGCGCATTACATTACCCCTGCTCATCAGGCTCATAAATAATTCCTGAAACCATCTCAGCTCCCTGGGGAGTATACAGCTCAATTGCTGCCATTACAGCGCACATAGGGCTAATCAAACACAACAACCAACTCTGCCCTCACAGGTATCCATTTACCCCTGGGTGGAGACAACGGCGGATCCAGGGGGGGGCCAACGGGGGCCATGGCCCCCCCCAAAAACCGAAGCTGTACGCCCCCCCCAAAAAAAAAAAAAAAAAAAAAGAAAAGAAAAGAAAAGAAAAGAAGAAAAAAGGGGAAAAAGAGACAAAACAAAACCCCACAACTTTACGCCCCCTCCTTGTGCAGCTAAGTCTTGCTTATACGTTCAGCTTTTGTTAAAGTATGCAAATTACAACACACTGATTGGCTACATGAATGTGTTCATAATCCTACTCACGATCCAACATTGCCACAACATTTGCAATGGTAGTTTGTGCAGTTAAGCCAAGCTGCATTAGACGAGGCGTACACGGTGATTGTATGCATGGCTTATGCACACGCGACTGGTTGTGTGGGGTTTCCTGGATATTAGGTGAGCCATGCAACGTCCGCAATGTAGGCCTACGTTTAGACTTGGCGCGAACATCGCGTGCATAAAACGCATTTCAATCTTGTGAGTACGAGCAGGAGCAGTGACTTGAAAGATTCGTCTTCCATCGTCATATGAGCAGTAAGTATCAACGTAAAATACCTAGCCTACAATCACAAGGTTGCGGGTTCAAATCCAAAGCTTATCACTGAAATTTCATACTAAATCAAGTATTGTCGTCTAGACCCACAAAACAAACAAACCCCACCAGAAATACGCCCCTCCACTGAGCATTTGGCCCCCCCTAAACTTTGGGCCTAGATCCGCCGTTGGGTGGAGAGAAGCAATTATGGTAAAGTGTCTTGCTCAAGGACACAAGCACCATGGTCACGGTTGGGATTCGAACCCACATTCTGACGACTCAGCCATCAGAACACAAATCCGATGCACTAAACCGCCATGTATTCAGTTTAAGACGAATATCAGAATGTCTAGGGGAAATTGTTTAAGGGGCACCGAAGGCAACAGAGGCAATGGCCTCCGTGAAATTCCCGGCCTGCGAAACTACGTAGATTGTTCGATTATAAACTTCACAGTAGCATATACGGGGAAATGTAAACGATGATTACGAGCTAGACCATATATTACTTTTATCTATTGTAATAAAAGAAATAGCTTATTGCCATATACCTCTCGCCTCAATATACCTACCCCCGCCCCCCCCCCACCAGGAGGTGATGCCCATTAGGTCCTTAGCCTTTGGATGTCAACCCCACCCTTTAAACGTTCTTGACATATAGAAAACTCACACGACGTCTGCATCTAATGCAGCGGATCAGCAAGGTTCCATGGGTCATTTACTGGAGCTTTGTGCATATTAGGTTTGTCTGATACTCCAAAGCAGTCTCACATCCTCAGCAGTAATGTTTTAATGTATTCGGATACTTGACTTTGACAGCAGATACATTCTGATGACTTAAAGACCGAATGGGTAAAAGGAGGCCAAATGCGATAGAACTGTTAAAGGGGCAATATCGTCACGATCAACTAAGGCTGTGCCGGGTATCCGGGTATCTGGATACCTGACCGAAACTGTCATTACCCGGTTCCATTTTTCGGTACCAGTTACCCGTAAACGACTTTTTGAGCGGAGTGAACAGAAATCTGTCACTCTTGAACAATGTAATGTTTACACTTTTACAAACAATTATCTTTAAATTCAAGAGATTACACTCCAATAAAGCCCTTGTAATATTTCACGGACATTTTTCATACACTTTTCTCCAACTGTTTGTGATACCTTGTATCGAATCGTTAAGACTGCAAAGGGCCTGGCAACGGCTGCTTCAAACAACTTATCAAACCAACAGCACAGGGGGCAATGTTTGCCTAATTGTTTGCCTAATTGTTTTACTTTAATAAAAAACGACAAAGTAAAGAAAAGATCAATTTAAGTATGGTATCCTCTGTATTATAAAGATCAATTTTGTTACCGTTTACAGTACATGTATTATTTTGTGCACCACAGGAGGCATATTTTGAACAAAAATTAAAACGGGTATCCGGGTATCCAAAGTTTCCTGATTTCGGGTATCCGGTTCCAATAATATCCGAAAACGCACACCCCTACGATCAACAGGGCATGGAATCGGAGTGCTAGTTTTAGATTACTAGTAACTCATTGACTGTTAATACTACCCACATGATATTAGCGTTGCTGCTGCATAAACGAGCCAGTAATTTCAGTTGACGTGTTCATCTTAATCTAAGACACCGATTCCATGCCCTTTTGAAAGTCTGCTCT
Organism: Zoroaster sp. YZ-2022; assembly: GCA_029582265.1. Taxonomy (NCBI): domain Eukaryota; kingdom Metazoa; phylum Echinodermata; class Asteroidea; order Forcipulatida; family Zoroasteridae; genus Zoroaster; species Zoroaster sp. YZ-2022. Next base: position 8,975,572 of record CM055822.1, read on the forward strand.
GATCGTGACGATACTGTCCCATTAAAGCCATATATAACAAACCTTACAGTTTCTGAAACTGAGAAAGTCTCATTTATATTCTCTATCAAGACAGCGTATGCAAACCCATTACAAGACGTTGCACATTTATCTCTTCATTTGCATCCAACAGAATCAAGAGCATGATGAGTAAAGAAAGCAACTAGCGCAAGTTTCAACTCATTATGTTGTGTGAACATTCACACAGATTTGATCTCTCGAGAATAATAATAATAATAATAATAAAGATTTTTAGCGCGCACATATCCACCCTGCTGGGCGCTCAAGGCGCGGAAACAAAGAAAAAACATTAATACAAACAATATACAATGATAGCATAGGGAAAACAAAACAAATTATGTCGAAAATTCAGTCGAAAATTCAGTCAAAATTCAGTCAAAACATTATATTAATTTTAAGTAAAATGATAGCACCTCAAACAATAAGATTTTAACTGATGCTTAATACCTTCATCAACTTTACATACACCAAGTAATAACTCATTTTGATTGATTGAGTGATTTAATTTTATATTACCAAAATTCTTTAAATTTGGATACCTGAACGGACGTGATTTTCCATAAACTGGAACCACATACATGTATGTTCAAATGTTTATATTGACAAATTGATATATATGTGGGCTTACACCTTGGAGTGTTAACATAACACCAGTGGTGTCAAATTTATTATTCAATGACAATTGTATATAGTTTGTAACACTTCACTGTTTTTTGCGATTTATTCATAAGTTCTTGTGCTCTTAACTCTTTTTTCCTGAAATTTTTAAAATTTGGTTTTAATGTAAAATTTTACTTTAAGTTATTGACAGCAGTGTTGGGCGCTCCAACAGAAGGCTAGTCCTTTTCCGGATAACACCCCCATTCATATTATTTTGGTGTTCGGGAAAACTCTTTTTTGCTTCTCTTTTGAGTTATGATACTTTGTCTTTTTTGTAAAACATGTATATTATTTATGTGTCTAAATTATTTTGTGTATGAATGGAAATAAAACAAACAAACAAACAAACAAACAAATTTATTGATTCTCATGAAATATGAATGTACATAAAATTACCTTTTTAAAACAAATTTATTGGCTTAAAAAAACTCATGTTGATAGCTTTGGAAATAGGGCATACGAAATAATACGGGCCCCCTCCTCACAGTAATGAATAAAGATACATGTACATGTAAATGTTCGTAAGCCTATATCATGTGCCACGCGCATAGTGCAATCTGCCTTCCTTTGACACAGCCGTGAAAACAAAAAGGGCAAACATTGCAGACGTCTGTCAAGTGTACATATTTAAGGGTTTACTGCAAGAAGGAGAGTGTGAAATCAAAAGAACAATCTGGCTGATTGGGCCCTTTTACAATTCTAATAAAGCGGAGGAAGTAAAAATTGCCACTGAAAAAAATACACAAAGGGCTGACATTAAAGGAATCGTGGGTACACAACGCCAATTAGCGATTGACCGCAAGTGAACTATTCCTTCGAATGGGCAAAAAGTGTCAGCAAATAGCCGTGCAGCAACCCAAGGCAGCCCGTTCAATTGCCAAAGTGGTAGTATTTATAAGGATTGTTAATGATTACTGCCCTTACAAAAAACCTTCTATGCTACTGTGTTATAGTTATACATAGAAAAGCGGGGGGGGGGGGGGGGGAGTTCTGAGGTCATCGACTGCTAAGTCACTGACTTGGTGCCTAGTTTGTGTCGAGAGTCGTTGAAATTAATGTGTGGAGAGTTCGTCATCGATTTAAAGAGATACTTTTTAATTACAAGATATGTTCAGCGCTTTATCAAACCTTCGCAGGCGTGGGCGTACACGTCTGATATAGGAGCTACATGAATGTCATATAGTTATCGTAACGCTGAGGGGATTTATATGAGTAATATTTTGTGTTGACATTATTACAGCGAGAATGGCAGGGGTAGTCCTTTGTCCCAGTGGGGCACGGCTGACAAGTTGCAGATACTGACGCTGTTTTCCTGGACAAGACTATTTCATAATGCCGTCGTTTTTATTAGCCGGGCCCACTGATCTCTCTACCGGGCCCAAGTTAGAGCTGCTAAGCAATACATTTTGATTAACCCTAACTCCCTAGAGGTATTCTGCCTTGGAACCTTCCTGAACCTTAATCCCCTAGGTATTCTGCCTTGGAACCTTCCTGAATCCTCCAGTGCACTTTTGGGAACAAGCCCTTATCTTCAAAATAAACCATGCATTTTCGTTGATTTTTCATATTCAGCACTTATGGCCTGTACTTCTTGCCAGGGAGTAATTTTGCCACATTTGAAGAGGTGAAAGTACCAGTTTCTAACAGTACTGAATTTTTCCAAAAAAGTGCCCCTTGGAGGATTTTGGAGGATATGGGGTAGTTAGGGTTACTAAAGATTTTTGCTAAGCCTTTTTGAACAGACTACCAGCCAATGTGTACACATTTTGTATGGAAGTTTGACTGGTAACCAACCAAATCTTCTTACTGAATGTTGCCACTGTGGGAACACATCACATTATGAGAATGTATATAGGCCATATTGTGAATTTTATCTGCTAATTATATAAGAAGCTCTATGAAACTAGCCCAGTTGTGTGGTCATTGTACAAATCCCATGGGGCATAAAGTAAAACATTTCCAACAACATTGGATCAATGCAGGAGAACAACAGGAGGTTCTTCAATTAATACTTCATACTAGATTGCTTTCACTTTGTAGTAACACAATGCTTTATACCACTGGCATAAATCCGTGATGAAAAGTGGGGGGGGGGTATGATTTTGAAATTTGGGTGCACGGTATAGCTTGAAGTTCTGCATGTGTATTTTATTATATATATTTTTTTCAACGCATGGAAAATTCTGGGGGATGATCCTATGGACCATCCCCGGTCCAAAAGTGGGGGGGGGGGATATATCCCCCATCCCCCGGGATTTACGCCCGTGCTTCATACACTATTTGTTTCGAGACATACTGGACAGTTCAAGTTCAGTGCACAATGCCACGACAATGAACACCGGTATTGCATGAACGTCCATAGTACGTTAAACCTAACGCACAGAGACACATGCACTGATTGTGTCCTTTTGGGCTGTTAAAGTCAACAAACATGCGAAAGTAACATCAGAGATTATCGATTGTAACATCAGAGATTATCGATTGTAACATCAGAGATTATCGATTGTAACATCAGAGATTATCGATTGTAACATCAGAGATTATCGATTGTAATGGGAAAAATCTCCACTTTGTAGCTATAGTTGCTCATACATTTTAGATTCAATCAAATGAACTGTAAATCTTGCAATCTTTCAGCCATGTTGAAAACCAGCGGCTATAATATTATGTATCTAACATCTCACCATTTTATATATTTTTTTACTTGTTTTTTTTTTTACATGTTTTTACAAGTGGGCCACGTGATCAATGTAGGGGAAATGAATTTTTTTAATGATAATTGTATATGAATTCTTAACTATTTTTTATATTTAATTGTTTTTGGGAAATGAAATGTTAATGTTAATTGTATATGAATTTTTGAAGTGAATGTAAATTGTATCTTTCGGCTTTTTTGGCCGCCATATGCAATGTTTTTAATAAATCAGTATAATAATACAAAAAATAATCACTATGCAAATTAACCTTATGAAAGTGCTGTGTGAAATGTAACAATAATCGTTAGCATGCTAAAACAAAAACCCTCACCCCACTGTATATTTAAAAAAATAAATTAAAAAAATAGTATCCATAGCCTACCATTTGACCTGTTCTATTTTGATGACTGTAAACCCGTGACATGACCACGACATGACCAACGGAAATCCCAATTTCAGGGGTGTTTAACCACGGATCCTCTACGGGTTAACCTGCCCACCGAGGTTAACGGTTTATAGCGCCTTTTTATTACTCAGGGGAGTTTAACCATTTAAGCACAATAATTAGTTGGTCATACAGTTGTCTCCTTATTGTGGGCTTTACTAAACAAAAGAGATAAATATACATACACCCACAGATAGCGGTACTTCCTTCGCCTTTACCTCTGTGGACCCGGGTTCGCACCTCACTTGGGTTCGCACCTCATTTGGGTTTGGCACCTCACTTGAGCCCCAGCTGAATTTTCAGTTTTACTCCCACAACTAAAACTAAACACTCATAGTCTTTTCTTCACAGGTTTCCTTCAGGCTTACCAGCTCCAGTGCTTTTAAGGAATCAGTGGTTTCCTTTAAAGGGACAATATCCTCACGATCAGAGCAGACTTTCAACAGGGCATGGAATCAGTGTGCTAGTCTATAAGATGAACACAGTGACTGAAAATTACTGGCTCATTTATGCAGCAGCAATGGTAATCTCACCTGGTATTATTTTCAGTCACTGAGTTAATCTAAAACTAGCCCTGTTGACCGTGACGATATTGTCCCTTCAATACCAGAATATAGACCTAATAATAGTTACACATCAGTATTCTGATCCGTCACAATAACACGAATTCTCAGTAACACGTTTTCTATTATGTTTAGGTTTCTACAGCTATTTGGGGGTATTCAAAACATGTGCCTTTTCAGACGATCAGCTCTACAGATTTACATTACCCAGCCGGGCGCCATCTTGAAACCAAGAAATTTGGGGTCGGATCCAGAGTAGCGAAAGGGGAACACAATTGAAAGGTTGAATCATTGGCTCAAATTGATGGTATCTGCGTACATTCATTATCAACACAGTGGACCCATTTGTTCTCTCACGAGATCTGCAAATGAAGTTGTTATAATTAAACTGTTGTGTATCTACATAATAATCAAGGCGGGCATGCTTTTTGAGATCTCATTAAAACATTTCAAACCTCAGATAAGAGGTCAAATAGGCAGTGACAGTGTGCCATTTTATTGGACTAATTCTCGGATTCACCTGAAGCCCTGTGTTGATGATGGGGGTACATCGTAACAGGGCTATACAGAGACAGATTTGGAGTCAAGATGGCGCCCATGCTTAAATCCTTTTTCTTGCTTCGATCCTGCTATGAAGTTGAAGGAGACACCCATCTCGACTGAACCTCTCGCGTTGCATCACGAGATTGCCCAATTAAGAGTTCAACGAGTTGTAAATCGATCGAGACTCATAACTCATAATGTAACTTTCGAATCGTCAACTTTTGTTATCGTTGGCCATGACGTATCTTTATTATCGTATTAAACTTAATTGTAGGATGAGTTCAGACATCCAACTCCCCTAAGCAACAACAAAATGTTATCTTTTTCTCATGTACGAAGTTAGCGCGTTTTTCGTCGTAGTTTCTTGAATAAAGAGTTGATTCGTATATCTTTGGCGAAGGCTTATCTTTGGAGATGAAGGTCAACGTTCCCTCTGTGAGGAGTTAACTTTTCCGTGTAATTAGTGATGTACCGTACGATCAAAAACATGATGTTTCGTGACTGGAACAGTCCTGCTACGGTTAAAATGATGACGAACCACATTATCTGTTGAAGGTCTACACTTATGCCAAAACCCAAAACCCAAAACCCAAAACCCAAAACTCAAAACTCAAAACCCAAAACCCAAAACCCAAAACCCAAAACCCAAAAACAAAAACAAAAACACGTAACACCTAAAGTCCTCAATCACATCGTATGTATATAGCTGCTATACACTGATCATGGATATTGTCGTATATAGGGTCAGAACAGAAAGGACCTACACGGGCCATGTGCTTGAGAAAATGACAAAAAGGTCTCATAAGATTAAGGAGCTGTAATTACGCGTAAGTACACGATAATGGGTCTCCAGTGCTTAATGTACAATATTTGAGTATTAAATAATTAAGTTTGAATCTTAAGTTTTAGGAGACGTATAAACTTGCAAATTCAATTTTCTTGACATAATGGAATTGCGCATATAGGCCTTATGAGTCCTTTCTGCTCAGACCCAAGGTTGTATTCACGGTGCTTCACAAAACGGCAATACATTTCCATAGTTACTATATATATGCTATACAGCTTAAAGAGTACAACCGTATGACGGCACGCTCCCATGGTATCACAATCTTCGTTATTTGTCTATGATGCAACACTTCAAAAACGGTTCGGTGCTTTTGATTATCATGACGTCATAACTTTTGCTCTTTATTGTTGCACTAATTTAACCAAGTGCAAGAACGCATTGTCTTCCTGCACTCAATCCGGGTATGGCCATAGTCCTTGCCCACCCTTAGCGATGCTAAAAACTCGGTCACGACACTTGCATAAAAGTCAAGCGCTTGACCAACGCAGTAACAGTTGTCATGGAAAGGCTTAATAATATTGGTTAATTTGTGCGTATAATGATTGACATACTGGATCGATGTATTCCCACACAGGGACAGAGATTTAAAGAAAAATCGCCACAAGATGGCCCAATTAGCCGGAGAATCCATCAGTTGCATCGGCTGGGTATCGCCACAAGATGGCCCAATTCGCCCGAGAATCCATCTGTTGCATCAGCTGGGAGGAGGGGGACGCGGATCAGGATGCAGATGTCAACTCTAATTTCTCAAGTCGGAGTTAGATCAGCTCAAATTGGGAACATGCGTGCGAGCTATCTATGTGTTTGGCTGTGTGTATGGGGTCAATTACATTTTTGCAAACAGAATTCTGGCGGGAAACGTCATTTTGGATCAGCACCCGTGTTTGAATTCGCCTATCTGCCGAGGCTGCCACGTTCATGGAGACTGATGAGTGTCAATATGCGGAAACAGCATCAAAAGTTTAACCTTTCATTTTTCTTTTCTTTCAATGTTTTGAGTTCTATGGATTATCAAGGATTTAACGTTAGGGGAAAGTGAGGACAGAAAATACCATGATTACATACTTCGTCGCAGAGGCGTAACTATGGGGAGGGGGTTGGAGGGCCACACCCTCCCCACCCGAGGCCTGTAACCCCTATTCCCCCACTCGGGGGAATGTACAAAGTGTGCCCCAAGTGCCCCCAAGTAGGGCTGTGCGTTTTCGGATATTTTTGGAACCGGATACCCGACATCAGGAAACTTCGGATACCCGGATACCCGTTTTCATTTTTGTTGAAAACATGCCTCTGGTGGTGTACAAATACATGTAGGCCTACTGTAGATGGTAACAAATTGACTTTTATAATACAGAGGATACCATACTATCGATCTTTTGTTTATTGGAGTGTAATCTCTTGAATTTAAAGATAATTGTTTGTAACAGTGTAAACATAACATTGTTCAAGAGTCACAGATTTCGAAGAGTCACAGAGTCCGAATTTTAAAAAGTCGTTTACGGGTAATTGGAACCGAAAAATGGAACTGGGTAATGACCGTTTCGGTCGGGTATCCGGATACCCGGATACCCGGCACAGCCCTACCCCCAAGTTCCCTATACTGAACCAACCCTATAGTTGGGCCGCTGCTTCATCTTTGGGTGGGAAGGGGGTTCAAGAAGCAGGACGGCCGATGCAATTGTGTGGATTTGTTGCAGTTTCCAATTGTACAAAGCCGATATTTTTGCCCCTCCTCATACTGCTGGTGAACCCGTTATAATCCATTCCTGCCTATGGGCCTGGGGTCCACAATCAGTGGCGGCGCTACGGGGGGGGGGGAATGCCCCCCCCCCCGTTACTTTCTTTGCCCCCCCCCCCAATTTGCCCCTCCCCCCAATTTGCCCCTCCCCCCAATTTGCCCCTCCCCCCAATTTGTCCCCCCAATTTTTTCCCCGATGGTAAGTCAATGCTTTTTCAGCAGTACAAAATTACATTAAAGATTAATGTTTCCCCCCCTTAAATTTAAGCTTGCCCCCCCCCCCCCAGTTTAACAGGTCTGTTGCCGCCGCTGTCTACACAATGCAAAAGAGGAGTGGGGACACTCATGAAAACCTTTCATAAATTTACATGCATGATGATAAAAAGGGGTCCCTATATGAACCCCACGATCTGCAAATGGTTAGCTCTCAAGGAACTGCTTCTGTAAGACCTCCCAGATTGAGGGGGAACCACCGGAGTCAGCCCATACCGATATCGGTTGTTCTGGTTCATCTGTATTACATGGAATCCCAAGGTGTACCATGACGCCAGATAATAAACACATCAATCAATACAAAGTTTTCATGGGCGGTGATATTGCCTTGGTATTTCAATCAGCAGCGAGCACTTGATCAAGACCTCACCGTGGGACCGTTAAGCGGCGGTTGACGACTCCGGGCGGTCGCCTAAAACACGACCCCTTCCAAACTCTGCGGTATATAGTTGTGTGCAACTACAGAATGCAGGGTATTTCAATCAGCAAGGTTCTTAGGTCCGACAAAGTTTGCAACGCAAAATGACTGCTTCATCCGGCCGCAAACAGGTCTTGTTCTATTAATTATTTTACAAACTTGAGGGCCTCAATGTAAAATTGTAACATCTGAACAAAAGTAACATCTGAACTGACCCATTTCACGAGGCGAAGCCAAGTAAACTGCATCAGTTCAGATGAAACCCGAGTATCGAGAAGTTTAAGATGTTTTTGAAAATTTTGGGAATTTTTTTTATTGTATTTGAAAATACTTTGAAACTATTAAAACTTTTTCAAAAGTTATTCCTGCTACCCAGGAGTTTGTTTTAACATTTTTTTAAATAATGGACCCCAAAAGTGTTTCCTGGCTTACCTTTGATAGGGTAATAAAAAAGGGTTATGGGGGACTTCAGTCTGTTCCCACAATGTTGTTGGTCCTCATAACATAGCGTGGGGTTGAAGTATGGTCCCGATAACTACAGAACAAGCGTATGTGTGAGTGGGTTGTCTGGGAGATCCTATGGACTATGCCTATATCAACCCTGAACAATCAAATAATATTCAGGTAGTATTTATAATTTGGAACATTTTGGGGGATTATACAAAGCATTGGAACTTTCTAGATAATGTGTAGGATTAGTAATTGAAAACAATTAATAGATAAAATATTTTTGTTTGAGGCGCTGTCATTTTTAAGAATAACCCTCCTATGACTACAAGGGTCAAAATCAGTCAAAATGTTGATACACATGTAGAGTACTATGTTTAATGGAAAGGTTACTCTTAAAATTCCTATGAGAATGAATAAAACAAAACTAAAAGTATTTTTACTATTTTCCCATAAATAACACAAATCAATAAGCTCAAATGTTCACAGGTTGGTTGTGTATTGTACCGGTATATCTTCAAACAGAGTAAGTAAACTTGTATAGCATTATAGCAGCCGATTTGTCCATATGAAGCCAAAAAAGTCTCCGGTTTCTGGTCATCGGTCGGCTTCAAAATCGGTGCGGTGACGCGCTTTTTTTCCCGCCATTTTTTTTGGCCAACAGGGAAACACGTGATACATTGTATGCGCGGAGACCAAATTTTCAATATACAAAGTATGGTGGCTAAGAGAGGCCACATAAATTGGGCAAACGTTCATAACCCCAGCACGGCAGAATTACAATCTATCCAGCAATGTTGGCTGCAATTGGAAACGTTTCATAGCCAAAGAAAAAAGAAAATTAAAAATGCCAACGCGCGGGTCTGAGGCGACGCCCGCGGAGACCAGAAACCGGAGACATTTTTTTGGCCTAACGAATGTTGTACCTTCCCTGAAAAGGGCGTGTTTCCTGTCATCAGTGTGAGGGGCAACTATACCTCTGCTTTTATTGGCAACCCGGAAGGCATTTAGGCTATTACAAGACTGCTAAATCACTCTACAGACAGTCATGACATAAATCTGACATTGATTTGATTGGGAACATCGCATGTTATCAGTATCGACCCTGTTGCATCACATCAAACTCAAATGACGGAATATTACATCTGCCATGCATGATCTGGGTAAAACACGCGAAAGCTCACATTTTTTATTAAAGGGAAAATCCAACATCGGTTATTACCACATCAAATTAACAAATTATCATCTAAACGCTTCCTTGGTGTAAAGTTGGCATAGGGGCCTAAGTATAATTATATCATCATTACGTCTGAAAGGATTTTTCTTAGAGAAAAGGGAAAATTATTGGTTTGGAAACAAAATTATTGGTTTGGAAACAAATGTTGCCGTCCATTTTAAACAATAGAAAAACAAAAAAACAGTTTTTTGACATTTTGTACAAAACAGGAGAACTGTCACAGGTTGGTTTTATGATATACCGGTATTTCTTGAAAGACGGAAGGTTAAAATGAACTACTTTTCCAAATACCAATGTTGAATTTCCCCTTTAAGGCCATGACTTATCAAAAACTTCGGATTCCCAATCGCCGAGGAAATTAACCGGATATCGTGGATTATTTGTAAAAAGATTGTTTTCTTGGAGAACCCAGTCATGGAAATCTTTGTATTTAACCATGAATTTAATGTTAAACCCCCTATAAATTATCGGTTTTCTCGAAAAACAATAAATAAAAATAAATTGTCGCATTCTTATACATGAAACGTTCTTGGTGCAAGATTGATAATGGTATTAAATATCCGTTAAAATTCGTTCTGTCTGAGGTGATATCCTTTGAACATTAGTAAAACAATTTCCTAATTCAACGCTAGAATCTGGAAAATCATTATTTTCTCGAAAAAAAAAAGACAAACTCAATAACCTAAAACGTTCACAAATCTAGATTCAAAGAGAGAAGGATGGTATTGAATAGCTTTAAAGGGAATGCATGTTATTGGTAAACTATGAGGTTCTGGACACTTCATACATATAGACCATGTGACTTATTTACACTTTACGTGGCCTTAGAGTACCAGGGGGATTTTCCGCCAGGCAAAAGTGTGTATGTGAATGCAGAGTTTGTAATTTGGTATTAAATTTTCTACATCATCTTTAAAAAAAAATTTTTTTAAATTTTCAGATGAATAATAATTTTAGATGCCTTTTTCTGCTGATATCTCAAAATACCAGACTGTATAGTTTCTTGTCATAGACCAGTGTACATTTGATGGTTTCTTGTCATAGACCAGCGTACATTTGATGGTTTCTTGTCATAGACCAGCGTACATTTGATGGTTTCTTGTCATAGACCAGCGTACATTTGATGGTTTCTTGTCATAGACCAGTGTACATTTGATGGTTTCTTGTCATAGACCAGCGTACATTTGATGGTTTCTTGTTATAGACCAGTGTAAGACATTTGATGGTTTCTTGTCATAGACCAGCGTACATTTGATGGTTTCTTGTCATAGACCAGTGTACATTTGATGGTTTCTTGTCATAGACCAGCGTACATTTGATGGTTTCTTGTCATAGACCAGTGTACATTTGATGGTTTCTTGTCATAGACCAGCGTACATTTGATGGTTTCTTGTCATAGACCAGCGTACATTTGATGGTTTCTTGTCATAGACCAGCGTACATTTGATGGTTTCTTGTCATAGACCAGTGTACATTTGATGGTTTCTTGTCATAGACCAGCGTACATTTGATGGTTTCTTGTCATAGACCAGTGTAAGACATTTGATGGTTTCTTGTCATAGACCAGCGTACATTTGATGGTTTCTTGTCATAGACCAGTGTACATTTGATGGTTTCTTGTCATAGACCAGCGTACATTTGATGGTTTCTTGTCATAGACCAGTGTACATTTGATGGTTTCTTGTCATAGACCAGTGTACATTTGATGGTTTCTTGTCATAGACCAGCGTACATTTGATGGTTTCTTGTCATAGACCAGTGTACATTTGATGGTTTATTGTCATAGACCAGCGTACATTTGATGGTTTCTTGTCATAGACCAGTGTACATTTGATGGTTTATTGTCATAGACCAGTGTACATTTGATGGTTTCTTGTCATAGACCAGTGTACATTTGATGGTTTATTGTCATAAACCAGAGTGTACATTTGATGGTTTCTTGTCATAGACCAGTGTACATTTGATGGTTTCTTGTCATAGACCAGTGTACATTTGATGGTTTCTTGTCATAGACCAGTGTACATTTGATGGTTTTTTGTCACAGACCAGTGTACATTTGATGGTTTCTTGTCATAGAAGTGTACATTTGATGGTTTCTTGTCATAGACCAGTGTACATTTGATGGTTTCTTGTCACAGACCAGTGTACATTTGATGGTTTCTTGTCATAGACCAGTGTACATTTGATGGTTTCTTGTCACAGACCAGTGTACATTTGATGGTTTCTTGTCATAGACCAGTGTACATTTGATGGTTTCTTGTCACAGACCAGTGTACATTTGATGGTTTCTTGTCATAGACCAGTGTACATTTGATGGTTTCTTGTCACAGACCAGTGTACATTTGATGGTTTCTTGTCATAGACCAGCGTACATTTGATGGTTTCTTGTCACAGACCAGTGTACATTTGATGGTTTCTTGTCATAGACCAGCGTACATTTGATGGTTTCTTGTCATAGACCAGTGTACATTTGATGGTTTCTTGTCATAGACCAGTGTACATTTGATGGTTTCTTGTCATAGACCAGCGTACATTTGATGGTTTCTTGTCATAGACCAGTGTAAGACATTTGATGGTTTCTTGTCATAGACCAGCGTACATTTGATGGTTTCTTGTCATAGACCAGTGTACATTTGATGGTTTCTTGTCATAGACCAGCGTACATTTGATGGTTTCTTGTCATAGACCAGTGTACATTTGATGGTTTCTTGTCATAGACCAGCGTACATTTGATGGTTTCTTGTCATAGACCAGTGTACATTTGATGGTTTCTTGTCATAGACCAGCGAACATTTGATGGTTTCTTGTCATAGACCAGCGTACATTTGATGGTTTCTTGTCATAGACCAGCGTACATTTGATGGTTTCTTGTCATAGACCAGCGTACATTTGATGGTTTCTTGTCATAGACCAGCGTACATTTGATGGTTTCTTGTCATAGACCAGCGTACATTTGATGGTTTCTTGTCATAGACCAGTGTACATTTGATGGTTTCTTGTCATAGACCAGCGTACATTTGATGGTTTCTTGTCATAGACCAGTGTACATTTGATGGTTTCTTGTCATAGACCAGCGTACATTTGATGGTTTCTTGTCATAGACCAGTGTACATTTGATGGTTTCTTGTCATAGACCAGTGTACATTTGATGGTTTCTTGTCATAGACCAGTGTACATTTGATGGTTTCTTGTCATAGACCAGTGTACATTTGATGGTTTCTTGTCATAGACCAGTGTACATTTTGTGCCCGGCGCATTTGTGACCTTCTGGGCTCTTTTGTAAACATGCGATGTCATAGATCACATCGTCTATATCTTCTCTATTAGCTCATTAAGTTGTTTCATTAATGAGAAAAAAGTTAAAATGTGTTTAGAATTTAAATTGTTAAAATCAAACTTTGTATTAATTTAAACGTGGAGCTTTTAACGACATACAGTTCGTTATCAAAATTCTGATGTACGGTACCTAATAGTACGGGAACAATAGCATTTTACTACTCTTAACACAGATAGCGTCTTAGACAGATATGACTCAATACCACAGGTAAACACTTACTTTAAAGGCACGTTGACCATTGACAATTTAAACCTGATCACAGTTTTAGATTCCCTTGAAATATTTCTGAATGAGTTAGGCCTACTATCATTATTAGTAAAATTAGTACCATTAGTTCGTTATTTCGTCTGAGAAATCTGAATGCATTCGTCATTACTTTCTCGATGAAACTTTCAGTTTCAGTTGTTTTTTTATTGTTATATTCAAAGTATAGTCAAGGGGCCAACGCTGACTACCAATGCTACACTTCCCCTTAAACATTCGACAACAAACAGCTGAAAGCCGTTCATAAATAATAAATACCTACTGGTATACTATTACAATTATGAGGACGGTTCCTGCCCACAATAAACAGGTGCAAAACTTAAATAGCAGTCAGTATAGACAATTTTTTTGTATAAGTGATTTATGAAACCTCTCTACTAGCAATACTTGTGATCATTTATTGGCAATAAAGCTAACATTTTAGACCTTGTGCTGGTATAATCCTTGGTACATGTTTCTATTTAAAGGTCAATTATGAGACCCCATTATCATCTGCACTAGTACGCATTGAGCTGTGAAGTGTATACATCCAGATACCGTTAAACGTATTTTCTTCAGTTGAAAAATGAACTGTTGAATCACCGTGTGGGAAATCTTAATCAGTAAAGAGGAAGAGATCAATTTTGGATTTAATTGAGCCTATAAACGAATGTAAAAGTCAAGTTGGGACATAGTGGATGACCATCCGTGATCATGTTGTGCGGGACGAGTACTTGCTGTGAATGAATACGTGGGTTTATATGTGTATGATTAATTTAATAAACTGAACAAACAAAAATCGTCGGGAAATATTCACTGAAATTGCCATGACAACATGACAAATTGTACAGATGCATATACTGTGATTGCTGATTAATTATGAAACAAAAATTTAATTAAACTAAACCAAAAATTTAAAAATGCCTTTCTGGTACAATATGCCAACACACGAATTTTCATAATTTACAACGATCTGTAAAAAGTACAGTTTTTGATACATTATAGTGCCTTAGAGCCGAGTGGCGTAGCCAGGTTTTTCAGAGTGGCGGGGGACAACATTTTTTTTGGGGGGGGGGGGGTAAATTAACTAACACAAAACTCAAATGAACCGACAAATTATGTCAATCAGAAATGCCAACAAGTTTATGAATTTAGCGACAGACACTATTTTGCCAACAAGTGTGTGTGTGTGTGTGTGGGGCGGGGGGGGGGGGGCACCCCGGCCCAAACAACATCACAAATCGCACCATGCTTGTGTTGGAGATTCGGGGCCTTTTTCATGGAAAACATGGTGGTATTCGTTTCTATTTTTAAATCAACTCCTTCTCGGCAAGTTCAAAAGTCCACGTAACCCAAAGCAAAATACCTGTAGTTAGTATAAGCCATCAATCTTGAGGCATTTGTTTTGTAGGAAAGACCTATACTATAGGTTGATGGATTAACTGGTAGGGAACCTACCACAAACACGGACACCATAACAGTGGGTGACAAACCAAAGAAAGGCTAGCATAAAATGGGGCGAATTTCGCCCTGATTTCCTTTATCATGACAAGTGTTATAACGGTATGAGCCGTACGGGCGACCTTTTGTATGTTTACCTGGTCGTGTTGTGGGCAGTTTAACTGGATTCTAAAAGGGGGAAAGGTGTTCTGAATGACACTGTAAAAATCTCTTCAGAGTTGGTACGTGTTGTGGGGTGTTTTTGGTGGCTTACGTGAAGAATAATATTTGGTCACAAAATACGATATGCCACTTTTACGCAATGAAACGAGGAACAATGAAAATGTATGCACAAGCCACTTCAACACTTCCACATCAGGCCCCAAAAAAAGTCTCCAGTTTCTGGTCATCGGTCGGCTTCAAAATAGTGTGCGGTGACGCGTTTTTTTTTCGGCCATCTTTTTTTTTTCTTTTTTCTTTTTTTGCCAACAGGGAAATACGTGATACATTGTACACGCGGGGACCAAATTTCCCATATTATAAAGTATGGTGGCTAAGAGAGGCCTCACAAATTGAGCAAAATGTTCATACCCTTATGTGAAAAAAGTCGTTTAAAACACAGCACGGCAGAATTCCAATCGATCCAGCAATTTTGGTTGCAATTGGACATTTCATAGCAAAAGAAAAAAAAAGAAAATTAAAAATGCCAACGCGCGGGTCTGAGGCGACGCACGCGGAGACCAGAAACCGGAGACTTTTTTTTGGCTAAGATGAAACAAAAGATGTACGTGCTTTTTTTTTACAGTGCGGTGGTAAATGTGGTGGTACCGGCCATGTAGGTAAAATAAGAAGTGTCCAATTTCGTGTACCTGCAGACCAAAGGCGATCAATGTTGTGCTTACTTTCTGTACTTCAATACGTTCGCATTTTCCACAGGTTACCCGTAAGAATTTTCTGGATTTTACTTTGTGTTATCTACGGATTCGCCTCTTACTCATCGGCTAGGGCAACAAATTCGGTGCTAGCCCTGTAAGCTCAAAA
The DNA here is from genome assembly GCA_029582265.1 of Zoroaster sp. YZ-2022. Lineage (NCBI taxonomy): Eukaryota > Metazoa > Echinodermata > Asteroidea > Forcipulatida > Zoroasteridae > Zoroaster > Zoroaster sp. YZ-2022. The sequence continues at coordinate 8,991,536 of CM055822.1, forward strand.
AGGTGACTGTAAGAGAAGAAAACGAGCGTTTACTCAGTGCCATGAAATGCCAGATCAGGTAGGGATACGGCACATCTGGAAAGAAATTATATGTGAGAGTAGAATGAATGCGCTCGCGAGTTTCAATCGAGTTTCGGGTCTTCCTCGCATGTGTATTGTGATGCCGGTGTTTCAGGCTCTTTGGATGGTTAGAAAAGGAAGGTTCAACAAATTTTGAAAACTCAAAAATTGTTAGAAACAAATCACTTGAGCAGGGGAGGGGGCGGGTCAGGTCTGTGTTATAATATATTTAAGTCAATCTCTTCCCTAATGCTTTAGAGTAGTTTCTGATTTTATTTGTACTACTAATACTAGTACTGCTGTCTCGCTCTGAAACAGGGCAATTTCAATATCCAATAATGATGGATAAATGGATATTTAAATAAGATGATTGTAGTTTTGAGTTACAGTTCGATACACGGTTACTAACTAGATCGTGTGCCGGGACAAGACCATCTAAATTTGAAGCCTACGCGTGCAGGTGAGAAATTCATCTCACAGTTTTAGGTATTTCCATTCTTCTTCGATAAAATGCACAAACATGTACGTGTGAACATGTTTATATAAAAACATAATAGTTAAACATTGTAATCTAAATATGTACAGTAGGTTGTTGGTTGTTGCATATTATTTTGTAGTAACCAATCTGCGTTGCGGAAATCACTTTCGGCCACCAGGGTCTATTAGTGAGAACGAGGTATACTCTGGGGATGAGGGTATATTCAAGTAAATATGATTCTTTTCACCTGCTCAGCATATGATTTAGACTGGTTTCACAACCGCCAATCGAAAAGTCAGTTCAACAAATCATAATGTGAAAGTATAATCCATTTTTGTACATTATTTTGATATACCAGTAATAAAATAGACTTGCGAGGAAGGTGGAATTGGGTGAAGTTAGTGTGTGGATAGTTGGTAGTATAAATCTAGTCACAGGCTAAATATTCTAACTCTGTAATAAGCTGTTATTCCTTTCTCTATGATGTCTTTAAGCATCATTATCAGCTTCAAGGCCGGAGTGTGGGGAAATATCATCTAGTAATCACCTTTCGGACCATTTCCCCTACCTTCAAGTAGGATTGAAAATGTGGTTTATAACGTGTAGATGGATTTAACCCCATCCAATTGCGCGAACGTACCGTGAGTACACTTGTTTAAAACGACGGAACAACTCTAGGCCTATTAGTGTATAGGTGATCACTTATCACTTGCAACTTGCATGCCTCTGACCTGAAATGACTTCAGCATTTCACACTCGTGACAGTTCATGCACTGCGTTCACACGATGTGCCCGTTATGATAGTTGTGAGGTTCCTCGTGGAGGAACGAAGAGACCATGGGTTCATCATCCTCTGGCAGACCTCGATGGCCTTTTTTCAATCGCACTTTGTACTTGAGCCTCAGTGAGTGTGCCAGTCTGTCAAGACCTTTTATCGTGCTGTGTTATCTGTAAGTGTGGGCTCTTACCAAGTCATATATAAATAACCCATCTATAGTGCGGTTACAATAAGCAATGTTTGTGCGTGAATGTCACTATAGGTTATAAGCCTCAGTTTACAAGGGGGATGAAAGGTGGATTTGAAAATTGGAGGAGCAATTTATTAAATAAAGTATAGGAAATGTCCCCAAAATCTGAAAAGGAGGGGTATGTTGAAAAGAGGGGAGGGGCATGTCGTGGGATATGAGAAGGAGGAGCAATTTAAATAAACAGGGGGCATGTCCCGGGATTTGAAAAGGAGGAGCAATTTAAATAAAGAGGAGAGGGCCATGACCCAGGATCTGAAAAGGAGCAATTTAAATAAAGAGGGGAGGGGCATGTCCCAGGATCTGAAAAGGAGCAATTTAAATAAAGAGGCAGGGGGAATGTCCAGGGATCTGAAAAGGAGGAGCAATTTAAATAAAGAGGGGAGGGGCATGTCCCAGGATCTGAATAGGAGCAATTTAAATAAAGAGCGGAGGGGGAATGTCCGAATCCGAAAAGGAGGACCACGTTAAAAAGAGGGACCATCTGACCGAACACATACACAAATACGTCACTCCCACTCGTATTGTGAACTCGATATAATATTCAACGGAGAGCAGGGTATTCACAAGACCTGGCCGTAGGTCTGTTATCTCTGTTTTCTTGACAAGAGAAACAACTGATGTTCTGTATCGATTAAATCAATGAAAGCAAATCGTGAGTGGAGTGAACTGTCAATAAATGTAGGTTAACTACTGCGATATCGTCAGTGGCGATCATGAGAAGCAAGTGATGCTGTGAAGGCAACGTTCCCATAGGACCACTGAGAAAAAGGCGGAAAAATATTGTGCTAACTCGCACATTCAAAGCAAACAACATGATGCGCCTTCAAGGTTGATCTTGTCTGATAGTACACAGAGCAGCATATTGCTTTCAGTGGTTGTATTTTCTAACATAATTATCCAGCAGGTCCAAATCAACTTCCCACCCAAGGGTCTCTCCGCCAATCCATCCATCCATCTGTCTCTTAATCCCCCAGGTTAGACTACTTCCTAGCCCGCGGTCATTCACACCCATGACTCGCTTGCATAGTTCCCCAGTGAAGCAAGCCTGGCGACATACCCTTATAAACAACCAAGATGAACAGTCAGCCGGTGTTGGATTAGGAGGGAAATTCAAAAAGGGGAAGTCAGTGTTATTCATCGAAACATAATCCCTGGTAGGTAAAACTTGTAGCTTTGCATGGTGAGGATGATTGTAAGACTAATTGCGGTGACACCATGTGGAATCTCAATTGAGTAGTAATTAGTTCTGAAAAGAACAGGAGGTATAACTCGACGTTTCGATCCGTAAGCTCTGATCGTACTCAATTGAGATTCCACATGGTGTCACCGCAATAATCCCTGGTAAATAATCAAAAGGAAGCTGGTTCAAGCACATGACTGGTTCGCACTATTCATTAGCACACACGGGTCACTGAAGCAATGACAATGTTGCGTAACAATAATAGTAGTGGGCTATACTATTACGGCACAACTATAGTTGGATCTGTCCCAGAGTTACAGGCGGGCCTATATAACACTACAACAATGCAACACTACAGTTGCTATAGTTGAGCGTGACATCCATACATGGAAATTTATCAAAATTTATTTAACTGACCATGGGTCTATAGGTTCACACACGGAGCAAGGTTTACATACAGGTCCAGGAAAAATAGCTAATTTAAACATTATTAACCGTTTGACTTTCTGACAATGGTACAAACCATCACCAACGCATACCACAAAACTGTATTTCATTAAAGAGATGCATGTTGTTTGTTGTGATGTATGAACAAACTTCAACTGCGTTCCCCACGATTAACATTTTGTTTTAACATTATGTCACATTCGATCAAGGCATGCTTTCGAACACACTGTCATACCGGTGCCATGCCGATAATGCCCGATGTCAACATCGTGCCTGGGGTATTGAATACTGAGCTGTGATTGGTCACGCATCTGTGACGTCACGCGGGTGTCGGACGCTTGCTAAAATAGTGCCCGCATTAAGCATGTATTCTGCATTCAACCAGCTGTCAAGTTGGCGTGTGTGCAGTTTACATTGTTCTCTACTTTACTTTATTCAACGATTTTATAATTCTAACGTTTTGTCTAACATTGCCCGCTACACTGTAAAAAAGATGTTTAGAAACATACGCAAAACAAATGCGTTTAGGAATGTGTTTAAATGCTAAACGGCCATCCTCTGTACATGTCACAAAGCTAAACGGCCATCCTCTGTACATGCCACAAAGCTAAACGGCCATCCTCTGTACATGCCACAAAGCTAAACGGCCATCCTCTGTACATGTCACAAAGCTGAACGGCCATCCTCTGTACATGTCACAAAGCTAAACGGCCATCCTCTGTACATGTCACAAAGCTGAACGGCCATCCTCTGTACATGTCACAAAGCTAAACGGCCATCCTCTGTACATGTCACAAAGCTAAACGGCCATCCTCTGTACATGCCACAAAGCTAAACGGCCATCCTCTGTACATGTCACAAAGCTAAACGGCCATCCTCTGTACATGCCACAAAGCTAAACGGCCATCCTCTGTACATGTCACAAAGCTACACGGCCATCCTCTGTACATGTCACAAAGCTAAACGGCCATCCTCTGTACATGCCACAAAGCTAAACGGCCATCCTCTGTACATGCCACAAAGCTAAACGTGCTTAGCTTTTTGACATCTGTTCATATGGTTTTTAGCATTCAAACACACATCACAGAAAAGCACAATCTAAACATGTTTTAGGTTAAACATGTGGGAAAAAAGTGAGTACAAGCTCAGTGTTTAGAAATGTGCAGTGTAGTACATTTTTTTTGCTTCCACTAGACTTTGCTTTACTAAACATGTGCACGGACTTACTTTATTGTACACTTTAACCAGCACTGCACCATCGTCAAGATTATGTATTCTTGAGAAGTGCTACTGACCTATTCCGCCGTTTGTGACTTTTAGGCCGTTTCCAACATTATGGCAATTTAAAAACAACTAATAATTATGCATTGGTTGTCTGTTTAATTATGCTTAGACAAAAATAAGCTTAACGAAGTGTTCTGATAAAGCAGCTCCGTCTGTGATATTGGCCCTGGGCCCAATGTCATCGCTCTTTTTACAAATTGGCGCTACAGCAGTACATTGTTTATGTATTATATTTATTTATTTTCGGGTAAACAATTATAAGCACAATGGCAAAAGTAAACAAGGAAATAAAACCAGCTGGTGCCCGACAATTTTTTTCAAAGAAATAAAGTTTATGTCAAAAACTCTCTTCACCTTCTGGCTTAGGCCAAAAAAGTCTCCGGTTTCTGGTCTCCGAGCGCGCGCGTCGCCTCAGACCAGCGTCGGCATTTTTAATTTTCTTTTTTTTGTGCTATGAAACGATGTCCAATTGCAGCCACAATTGCTGGATCGATTGGAATTCTGCCATGCTGTGCTTTAAAACGACTTTTTCACATAGGGGTATGAACGTTTGCCCGATTTGTGGGGCTTCTCTTAGCCACTGTTATGGACGGGATGACCGCCATAGCCGTCCCCGCCCATGGGACCGTCAACTCAGCAAAATAACGCAAATCGAGACGGTATTTCTTCTGTACGTCTATAACGCAATTAGTTGTTTTATTTAAACACAACTCATAATTTACAGGAACATACTTTTTGTTAAACAATATAGTCCTAGACGACTCGGTGGCCCACCAGAAGGACACAGACCACGAGTGGACGGTGTATGTACGTTTTAGATGGCCGAAAAAAGCGCATCACCGCACCGATTTTGAAGCCGACCGATGACCAGAAACCAGAGGTTTTTTGCCCTTTAAAGCAGAACAAAATTATATTTATATAAAAATAAATATGTAATAAACTAATATATAAATGAGAACAGCAATACAAATTCTGTCCTGACGTTTAGGGCGAAATTCCGCGTTAAGAAACGCCAAGAGATTGGTCAATAAGTGATATCACCTGTGGATTGGCCCATTGTCCTTGCTTTATTACCTATGATGTAACTAGGGCACAGTGTCGATCACCTTTTTCCCCCACACAGTGGAAATCTGTGATTAATGTTCACACGTCACATTGCAAGGGGTGTTAATGAACTGCACCAGGGATATCCATGCAGTCTGTCGACAGCATTGTTGGGCAGGTGATTAGAAGACAAATCCGTGAGTGGATTAAATTGAAGAAACGTTTCTACAGTGACGCATCGACAAGGCATCAGGGAAAACTGACGCCGATTATTCACCAAGACATTTTGTATTATTGAACTCACGGAGAATAACAGTGTTGAAGATTGGATCTGACTTTCCGCTACTGAGGTTGGTTGACAAATTGCCCAATGCTGATACAGACCAAGGTTGATTACAGCAATCTTAGTTCCCTTTCCAAGGGCTACAATAGAATTAGATGATTTATTTTCCGATTTTCTCGATTTCTATTTCGAATTTCCCTACTTGAGCTGAGACTAAACCCTATAGCCTAATCAATGACACTACTGTATGACAATTGGCATGGAATAAGACAGAAGTAGAACGATGGGGAATTAACGAGATAAAAGACAATACGCTTGCAAAGAAAGTATAAGATAGGCCTATTAAAGCTCTTGTGTTCTCGTTTATTTGCTGATTGGGTAGAATGTCGTATCCGACCGCCACTTTTTCTCATTCAATATAACCAATAATGCAGTCTTACCTACCTAGTAAGGTGGAGAACATAATGGATGATGATGGACATATACTTCAAATTACTCCAGGATATTTATTTCATGAAAAATCAAGCATTTTTGGTATACGATGACTTCCTCAGTCATGTCAGTCTGATCTTGTCAACTCCCCCATTAGTGACCAACACGGTCATTGTACATGCGCAGTGGCAATTATAATAGGATCCTTTCTGGGAGAACTTTTTTAGAAGGGGAGAACTTTATTAGAAGGGAAATAAAGTCCGAAAACCATCATAAAAGTGGATTTTAAAGATAGTTTTCGCTTTCTGTACCGCCAAAAATCGATATAATAATTTTTTAACTGGTTAGTGGTTGCAAAAAAATCCAAAAACCCTTAAAAAGTGGCGGTCGGATACGACATTCTTTCCAAGAACGGATGCGGACGCGTATTTTGCGCAAGATTTACAGAAATCATGTGTAGCGTTTAGAACCAAGAGCGATTTATCGTATCCTTCAAATCAATCTTGATGACGCTGCCGCCATCTCTGTTGGATTCGATTTATCATTTACGTAATAATGATATATTGCTAGTTCTCAATAAATAAAAGGGCCAGACAATTTTCATCCCAGCCTCGGTTTGGTCACGGGAAACAATATGGTTTCACTGTGATAAAGTCGTACACGTAGTTCAGGATCACATAGCAGTAGGTGCATAGCGAGTGAAAAACAGGATTTTGCACACTGAGCATTTCACCAAAACTGTGTATTTCCAAAGATTACAACACGAACAATGACCGAAGAGTGTAGCCGACCTTTTGTGTCCTAAGCGCCACAGTCTCCAACCAATACATCAGTCAGATACATCAACAAATTAAACCTCACAAATTTGAGCACCAATTCAAGTGGGCTGGATCACTGTCCTGGGATCTATACTCGCCAAAAAATTGGGTCGACACGACAATTGGCTGCGACAGCCCGTTTCATTCAACAGTCCGGGGTGCTCTTGTGACGTGGGAATGCGGGTACTACCTCCGACTTTGAGCACGAAGGCAGACGCTGAGCATTGAATAAGCTGGCACTTGGTGGTTTTTCTTGTGCGGACTAATATACTTGTATCACACTGACAAAATGATAAACTCAGTTGGTAGTTTTATTCCATACATTAGACGAAGTTACGGCAGGGCCACAGCCCACAGCATGCATAGAACATAGCTGAGCTAATATAGGTCTTGCACCTAACAGGTGACAAGCAGGAAGTCGGGTTTGACATTATAATACAGTGTATACTTTTCATTATCATGATACTGAAAAACGACGGTAAGTCACATTCCGTCTTATTGCAGAAGGTAGCTGGAGACCATGGATGGAGTGGGGACGTTGAACTATTGAGGGCGTTAATTCCTCCGTGAAACAGATGCATATTCACGGTAAAAAGGAAACTCGTGCACGCTACATGTACATGTATATGGTGCTTGTTACTTAACTTGAACAGACCCCACCACTTGCAGGTCCACCACCTTGTATGTACAGTAATTTCAGAATAGCCAAAGTTCAGAATTTCAGAATGGCCCGAATAGTCAAAAATGTGGTTTTGAAACTCTGAATGAAGACTGAACAACTCTTGGCTATAACTGTGAACTGAGTGATAACTTGGTGGGATGGGAGTCAATTCACAGTTAAGTTAGCAGAAAAAACGATTCACCGGTGTTAGTGGAAAGGACAGAGATAAGAGGTCAAGAAAAAAAGTGAGTCAGTTCAATGTTGACTTGTGCCAAACCCTGTTCCCCGACTCTGGAAAATGACAATTAATAGTGGACCTGTCCAGCCTGACTGATGACTGTGATGATTCAGCAAATTAAGATGATAAAAAAATCGATGGCGTGGAAGACACCCTGATTTATCAGATAATCTCGCGTGAAATATTGGCACATAACTGTCAGCCGAAACTTAGTAATCTTGATATATAAGTGTTTTTTGTGAATAGTTGTTTTGACACAAACTACCGGCATGCTATAAATACCCTGCTTCTGAAGTTCTCTTCAAAATCACCTTCACAATCATTGGACAAGGGCGGGGGTAGTTGTGGATAATTTTATGGGGTACGCATGACAGTTGAGGGTGTAGGCGTGAGAAAACAACGAACATATTCACAGTTAAAAAGATAAAAGCAACTTTTTGAATTTTGACAAAACAATCACTATTTTCTCTAAGGTGGATCCGTGTGATTGATATTTGTAACAAATTTAAGTTTAAAAAAATCAAGTAAGCTTTAAGATAATAAATTGTTAATTTTGTTAGTCTGGAAATCTTGAAATGTTGTACCTTCCCATTAAAACATAATACATTTGTGTATAATAAATGTAGGATCGTTCAAAGTAATGTATTACAAGATTTGTTGGTCGTTAGCTAAAGTTCACTGGACCCGAATCCTCACTCTCTGAAACTACTTATTTCTAGTGCTAAATTATCCTATTATTTATAAAATAAATGAATACATATGCTTAGACATCGTACATTAGCGCTCAGTAGCTCTTGCAACAGTGATCGATAACAATATGTCCTCTTCAGCTTAACAACTTGTAATAATTAGTCAATAACGAGTGCTAAGGACAAGAGCATTGCACACCACAAAAGGCGCGAAAATCTTATCAGACGTTTTTCATGTTGCTGTGTTTACGGTCATCGACCTTACGGCTCTTCCGCGGCACTTACACGCTTTTTGCGCTTGCTTTTAGTTGCGCTATCCAGCGCAGCTATCCACACAGTGTAGAAGTGGTGTAGTCGTGTGTGTGTATGTGTAATGTTTAGTTGTCAACGCGTATGCAGTAGGCGTCGGGGTCACCGGTTGACCTTTGTTTGCCACTGAACTCGGAGGTCAGTGGTCGATCGTAGAATTAAGCTCAGTGATTGAACCAAAGTCAGCCAGCATATAAGTACCGCGGTACCGCCAACTAGCGTCAGTCATTCGGTAAAAGGAGCTTGAGTGAGCGAGTGTTACTGTGGTGGGTTAAACTAGGAAGCACATCTTCATCGTGTACAGCCAACAAAATTAAAGGACCATTTTGGTTGCGTTTGTGTCGCAAGCGTCGATTGAAATCAAAGGTAAGATTCATCAGAAATTTTCGTTGCTAAAAGAGTAATATTAATTTTTTTCCAACTATGATTTCAGCCAGTTCATTTTATCAATATTCTAAAGTTCTGTACTTACAATCTTACATAATAAAGGAATGCATATTCAGTTGACAACTGGCACTAAACGACTCCCTGAATTATACTGAAATTATTTAAGTAAGTCTTTACTTTGATGGATTTTGTTACCGTTTTTTTCTTCAAAATTACAAAATTGTATGAATTAACTCAGGGACTGATCTGCAATACCCAAGCCTTGCATCCTGTATCATACCAAATGTTTATTTACTGTTCTTGAGCATGATTTATGGTATAAAATTGCTAGGATGTTGGCAATCATTACTTAAAATTAAAGTAATTTAAGATTACTTAAATTATATAATCACATGGGTTGAAGATAATCCAGCAACAAAGCTGTTAACAATAATTTTACGATATTTCTTCTCTTGGGCTATTTTCATAGTGTATTTTAATTTGAAGCAAAGCACGTACTAAAAGTGCATGTGCTTCCACTGAGGGACAATTGACACCGCATCATTAAGCACGTCTTCTATTGCTTCGCGTAAAACACCATGCAGAAAAGAATACGCGTACAGTTGATGTTTTCTCTTCGAAGCATTTCACGTAAAACAATAAAACGTGTTTTTCATATTCTGATTCTGTTGAAAATGAATGTTTACTTGTAAATGAAGTAATGGATTGTTGGTGTAACCAATAGTTTATAGGCAACTAAATACAGTCACTAATGTCGTTCCATAGTCTGCTTGGATTGCGCACGTCAACGTAAGGTCTCGCGTTTGTATTGTTGTAGTTTTGGCCAAATTGTGAGCAATGTTTAAATATATTTTACTAAACGCAAAGTCCCTAAACACCACTGGTTATCGCGAACAAATTCAGGATCACAGTTATACAAAAAAGTTAGTTGGTGGTGTCAAACATCTCTTGAACTATTTCTGTCTGAGGTGTAGTTTTTATAAGTAAAACGTAAGAAATAATTTCCGAAATTAATTGCTCGTTGGAATGAATATGAACAAGGCCTATCTGCGTACATTTTTAATTATTGACACAATGAAATAAGCTGAAACTTTCATATGTTGTTTTGTATACATATCTCTTAATTATTGTAAAGTATGGTTGCATTTACAGACATCTTACCCAAATTGTATAATGACTTTATACAATTTGTTTACAATACGTTAGCCATCTGTGGACAACATTAATAAGTGCTCAAAATGAGTCACTTATTGGCTGGAATATGTTCTAAGCCATGTCGCGACTCCCGTAATCCCATTTTGAGAGAGTGCCTTAATGAAGCATTATACTCTTAGTGATTGCCAAATGTATCAAATATGACACGGAAGTTTATTTGGTGAAATGAAACAGAAAGAAATAGCCCCACACGTTTGATTTTGCCATAAGTTATAGTCGTTAAATTTCAAAGTTTTCTCAGAAATGTGCGGACAATAATATTGCGTTGAAACTTACATACGGGAGTCGTAGCTTAGAAAATATTCCACACAATGTGATTTTCTTCAGCTTCATTCCGTAAACATAAAATTCTCGCAATCACTTTTTAACATTCTAGCCAGCATATGTCATTCGAAAAACTCCATTTTTCTCCGACCACAGGAACTAGTTTACGCAAAGTAACGTCAATAAACTTTTCGTTGAACTTGCAATATTATGACAAAAAAGTCTTCGGTTACGGGTCATCAGTCGACTTCAAAATCGTTCAGCTTCATTCCATAAACATAAAATTCTCGCAATCATTGTATAACATTCTAGCCAGCATGTCATTCGAAAAACCACAGGAACTGGTCTACACAAAGTAACGTCAATAAGCTTTTCATTGACCTTGCAATATTAGGACAAAATTCTCCGGTTTCTGGTCATCGGTCAGCTTCAAAATCGGTGCTGTGACGCGCTTTTTTCGGCCATTTTTTGTTTTGTTTTGCCAACAGGGAAATACGTGATACATTGTATACGTGGGGACCAAATTTCCCATATACAAAGTATGGTGGCTAAGAGAGGCCTCACAAATCGGGCAAATGTTCAAACCCCTATGTGAAAAAGTCGTTTAAAGCACAGCACGGCAGAATTCCAATCGATCCAGCAAAAAAAAATAAAAAATTAAAAATAACGACGCGCGGGTCTGAGGCGACGCGCGCGGAGACCAGAAACCGGAGACTTTTTTGGGCCTTAAGCTAATCATGCATTTTGTATTGCTTTATTATTATGCCAATAAGAACACGGTTCCCAAGTTGACAAATGTTTTTTAAGGTTGGTTTTGGAACGGGTTTATATAAAAATAGATTAGTTTCGGTATACATGGGTAGGTTGTTAAAGGGACAGTATCGTCACTATCAAGAGGGTATGGAACTGAAGTGCTAGTTTTAGATTAATTTAGTGATAACTCACATGATATTACTGGTCATATTACTGGCCCTTAAACAGAATGTCACATTTTCGAGTGTGAGTTGGCTTAGTGCGCATTGTCGAATATGTGGTGAAGCACTGTCCTTGTAAATGGGTCTGTTTGCAACAATGTTATACTCAAATTGACTACAGCAAGATTTTGAAAAGATGTGGAAACGTCATACAATTTATACGCACTTCATTAAATCCGTCAAAGGCTGCCCACATTGAGTATGCAGATGGCCTCTCTTCAGAGTTTAAGCCAGGATTCGGAAACGGGGGATTCAAATTGCTTTCTTTGGAAAACAGGGTGACCTAATGTTTAACCTTAAACACTTTTTAATGTGTTTTACAGAGGGTGTCCATTTAGCAAAGAGGGTGTCTAAAAGCATCCAGAGATATTGCTGCCTAATACTATGCCTCTTTGTGCAGGTGGCCACAGTTCTTTAGCGGGTTAGATTCAAATCAACTTCAACAATATTTTGAAAAGGTGTGGAAACGTTTCCCAAATCTACATCCTGCCTTATTCATAATAATGTACTTATTACATCAATTTTGATGCGATTATCTATCGAACTTGTCTCAAGTCAGTCTTCACTTAGTTATGGAGCAATGCAGGAAGAAGGTTTGGGATGTTCTCATCTAATCTGCCACGGTCACTTACTGTTGACACACTCTCTCTGTCAGCCAGGTGATATGGCTAAATCCCCTGAGCCCGGCGTAACCTGTAAACTTCACCGTTAATATACCCCCATTGTGCCCAGATCAAAGTGAATTCAAGCCGACGTCCTCGGCATACGAGGGATGGGTGGACGAGGACCTATAGCATGCCTGATTTGACCTACATACAAAAGGCTCACGTTTAATCCCTAAAGCTTCGAGTTCGCGACCTGTGTGTTATGCCGTTGGGCGTTGGTTTAGTCCGAAAGTTACTGCAGTGAGTACTGAAAATGTGACGACACGTTTTCATGGCGTCTGGTCCCGCACAATCTGTGTTTCGTTAGTGTTCGATGATGCAAGGCTATGATTCGGATATTTTGTTATGATGACGTCATTACCTCGGCTTTTCTATTGTTAACATTTCCTATCCACAAGTTCTATATAATGCCACAATTATCGATTGTGATAGGAAAAAACTTCAACAAAACGAATTTCATTTGACAAATGGGATTAAGTAAGACTAATTGCGGTGACACCATGTGAAATTCTCTATTGAGTAGTAATTAGTTCTGAAAAGAAATGGAGGTTACAACTCGACGTTTCGATCAGTATGCTCTGATCGTCCTCAGGAGAATGAGCATACTGATCGAGCATACTGATCGAAACGTCGAGTTGTAACCTCCAGTTCTTTTCAGAACTAATTACTACTCATGAGAGAATTTCACACGGTGTCACCGCAATTAGTCTTACTTATCCTCTTCACCATGCAAAGCTACAAGTTTTACTTAAATGGGATTTGTGCGCAAAACGAATTTCATTTGACAAATGGAATTTGTGTGAGCATGGGATAGAATCACTTTTAACGATCATCTTAAAGAGACAGTATCGTCACGATCAGAGCAGACTTTCAACAGGGCATGGAATTGGTGTCCTAGTTTAAGATGAATACAATGACTAAAAATTACTGGCTCATTAATTATGTAGCAGCAACGGTAATATGACATCGTGTGGGGTATTATTTTCAGTCACTGAGTTAATCTAAAACTAGCACTCCGATTCCATGCCCTGTTGATCGTGACGATATTGCCCCTTTAAGCGGGATGTAACCTTTAACCCTTTAATAATACTTGAATATTGAAGCTTTGAAAGGAAATGTTGGTCCGCAATGAAAGACCTCGAAAATATCCAACTCGGAAATGGAACGGTCGGTACTTGATCAAGTCGCAGTGTTCGCCGTTCGTCGTTGAGATCCCATTGGAGAGGAGTACTTGACATAGTTTCCTACAGAGTTTCCATTGGTTTGAAGGGGTTCTCGTACGGAGCTGAGGGGCATAGAGGGTCTTTTATGAGGCAACCTACGAGGTCGGGTCTGCTGACATAGTTCCATCATCACCATGCTCAGAACTCGGTCACGGATAATCTATTAGGACAACGTCACGCACGTAACAGATGGCAGCTGGACGAGTGGGAATTAACGTGCGTTGCACCAGAGGGAAATTTTTCGATGTTCAGTGATTTCATCGATTGAAGTTAAACTTGCTATTGTTCAGGGAAGGAAAAATAACAGCTTCTATATGTTTTTCTTCTCAGTTGAAGATTTCATAATAATGGAGGGGCGGTCGTACCCAACCTAGATAAGGTCCGTTTTTTGATCAACCTCTGTATAAAGCCCCCCGCATTTCAATTAAGATCTCCCCATGAGGTTGTTAGGAGTTTACGGCAGGACTGCCATGCCAGGCTGACCAATGATTCAAACCGGAGTACGGGTCTAGGGAAGAACGTACATCCACTAACGGCGCATTAATGCGGACAGCGGGAGAACTCGCCGGTGATAACCACACGACGTCGCACTCGCCTTGCCAACCTCGCTGCGTGGCCGAATTTCCCCTTCAAACAGATCCGTGTGCAATCTGGCATATGTGTTGGCGCACCAAAGTACAGAGACCCTTGATGGACCTGTGCACCTAAATAATGATAACAGTTTGTAGGCTCACTCCGCCCAGTCTAAAAATAATCTGACGGGAGTGGGGGGGGGGGGCGGGGGTAGAAAAAAGACGCATATTTAACACGGTTCTCAAATCGAGGTATTCGGAGTGAGAAACTTCACTGAGATGCAGCACGGCCGGCCGTCCGCATATAATATTCGTTCGGTGTAATTGATCTTGATGTTAATCTAGGCTAAGGAAGAATGCCACGGGCAAGATACTGCCATCAACACGTCGGTCTTAAGTTCGTTTTTGGCTCACACTCCTCATTCACTAGGCTAGCCAGAGGCCCGAAATCCCACTCGCGGTCCCTGGCTAGCTGGCGAGATTACCACTCCCTCAAAAATGATATCTAAAATGATATCTAATACCGTGGAATGTTATCACTTGATGATGTGTTAATTCTAGCCTGATAAAGGATTCTTCATATTTCAAAATTGTGACGACCTATTGTACTAGTACATATCATGCAGTTAAAATACCATTAACCCTAACCTTCCCAAATCCTCCAAAATCCTCTTTGCTAAAGTGAAGGATTTTGAAGGATTGAGGTTGCATGCTGCATGCTCTTTGCTAAAGTGAAGGATTTTGGAGGATTGAGGTTATTAGGCATACTTGCCTTTCCATGGTACATGTACATCCATGTTTGTTGTAGTGATTGCAAGGTCAGTGCTTGAGTCAGTGGACACTGTTCATTGCTCCATGCATGCAGGGAGGGTCCTTGGCCATGTACATGTATCACAGATTAGAAACATGTGTGCATACATGTCATGTGCTTGCTTTACTACTGAAGGATTTTGGAGGAGTCGGGTTATGTGTACAAGCAAATGGGCCTAGGGAGTTAGGGCTAATATCAGTTAACTGCAACTAAACTTTAGGTGAAAACTCATTGTAAGTAATAACTGAAGTGTAAAATTGTTTCAGTGATACGTCCGATAACTTTAACTAGATTGCATGGTTAAATTATATATTTCTGGCTGAATTCCAATTTTACAATTTTGCAAGGCCTATGCAAGTTCATCAGAGGTTTCTCATCAAAAACACACTACGGTAGATTGATAGTACGAGAATGGTTCTATACTTGATCAAAAGCAAATAATGCAAATTATAAACAAAAACTTGACCGGCCTCGGCACAGGGGACCCTTTGTTACAAATCCCCGTTCCGTTTCGAAATCGTCCTGACAGGCCTTTTACTTCGATTCTTGTTTGGGATAAATAATATTATATCCTGAACTGTTTCCGCAGTGAAGTTTTTTGAAAAAAGGAATCGTGTCAAATTGGAGTGGCGCTTCGGTGAGCAGTTCATCTGGTTTGAATGCGCCGGGAACTAGAATAATTATCGTGGACAAGATATGAGAAAGGGTGCCAGTGCGCCTATAGATGAAGGAGTGGTCCAGTACTATGGATTGTGCACGGGTAGGTGCACGTGTAATTGAAGTGAATAGACCCGCTCAATGGTGTTATATAAGGGTATGACCGTAAGTGTCATTCACCGCACGGTGAAAATTGAAATCAGAGAGAGTCAAATTATGTGCGGCTTTAAAATGGCCTGGCCCGGTATTTGGTTCCAATGGGAAGGTCTGTTTCCTTCCTCCATGGTTATACCGTCGTTCAATCTAGGCCATACAATCACACTAGACAGAACGAAAAAGTTTCCTGTTTCGTAAGTCAAAAGTGCGTAGTGGGACTTCCTTTGATGTCCCAGATGTTCTGCAGTTCAATCCGAGAGGCACATTGCTTTTCATAACCTTAAAAATTAGGTAAAACTTGTGTATATTTTAAAGGGTACGGTGTTTTTACACGAAAATCTGGCAGAATGGTATAACAAACAGGAAAATACTGGAGGATGATTGCATTGGTCATCCTTCCTCTTAAATTACTGGGTATATATAGGCCTATTATAAACCTTATCCCTGGGTCTTGTTTGCCTACTGCCCTCTGTTGAACAATGTTAGGCCAACTGTATGTCCAGACAACTCAGGTAACCAACGACGAATGATTGCAATGTCCCCAACACATATAATACGGTATCTGTCACATACTATAACATTTTGCAGTGATAACTTATATATATATGTTATGGCGACAGAAGCAGGGAATGTTGATTCTCACTCAATAATCAGAAAAGAAAAGTCAACAAAATTCCATTATTGATGGAAATTCCCCCGTCCCCCTCAAATAGTCGGCATTTTGATGTTGTGTATGCCTACCTCCATGTATTATAGTCTCATAATATAAAAACTTGGCCGTGCGTGACATGTGCATAATAGAATGTCAGATAGATAAAAAAATCACATCGTTCATACGCTCCGTGGAGGGTCATATGATTTAAAGTTTGGGAGCGTGCCTTGTGAAAGGTCGCACAGAATCCCGTCCGGTCGGATCCGTTCAAAGAGATATCACGTCGGACAGGAAATTACAGCGCGTATCTTTTTTGGAGTAAATGATCCGTGATTACAATACCTTTGGTGACTGAAAGTTTCCGTTTTAAATAGCAATTAATTTTTGGGATTGGATACTCTTGCGGAAAGACTTGTCATAACGTACAGTTATTGGTAGACCCAATTTTATACAAACGCATATTATACGATAGCCAGAGGATCTGTTCTGAATTACCCTCTGCCATAACTCATTTCTGAAATAGATCTATTTCTAGTTCAACGAAAATGCATTGGTTATATTCAGAGCTAAATGATAGCTAGCATATCGTACATCGGCCATTGCCCCATGTCCTTCGTTTCAGTGTATACAGAGACGAAGTCTATATTTGGGTTAGTCGGCCACCGACTGCAACGTTATTGACCTATCACGAAAGAATCTCGTGAACGCGGTAAATACAACATATTCAATCCCATCGCTTATGCTCAACTCCCTTACTGGGATTAACTTGATTGACTAAAGTTCTGACGTTTTAGCTTGTAAAATATTATGACCACCTGCCTACAGCTAGGCCTATATGCCTTTACACAAAGTGTTATCAACCTAGACTGATGTTGTTATGCAATGGGCGATGCCTAAGTTCCTAATAGTATACAAACATTGGGTGCCTTTATTTCGGCTAATGGGAGCATTATATCACATGTGAACGTAATGACCCTCAGGCTAGCTTTACATGTCTGAGGTTGTGGGCGATGCCTGAGCCTCATACAAAACGTAATAACCCTCAGGCTAGCTTTACATGTCTGAGGTTGTGGGCGATGCCTGAGCCTCATACAAAACGTAATAACCCTCAGGCTAGCTTTACATGTCTGAGGTTGTGGGCGATGCCTGAGCCTCATACAAAACGTAATAACCCTCAGGCTAGCTTATACTTGTCCGACGTTATGGGCGATGCCTGAGGTTCATGCAGAACGTAATGACCCTCTGGCCAGCTTTACATGTCCGACATTAGGGGGATGCCTGAGGTTCATATAGAACGCAATGACCCTCTGGCTAGCTTTACATGTCCGACATTAGGGGATGCCTGAGGTTCATATAGAACGTAATGATCCTCTGGCCAGCTTTACATGTCCGACATTAGGGGGATGCCTGAGGTTCATATAGAACGTAATGACCCTCTGGCCAGCTTTACATGTCCGACATTAGGGGGATGCCTGAGGTTCATATAGAACGTAATGACCCTCTGGCCAGCTTTACATGTCCGACATTAGGGGGATGCCTGAGGTTCATATAGAACGTAATGACCCTCTGGCCAGCTTTATATGTTCGACGTTATGGGCGATGCATAAGGTTCATACAGAACGTAATGACTCTCTAACTAGCAAGAATCTCAAAATACCGTTGGTATCGCTATGAACTAGCTTGAACGAACACTCACATGATTCTTCAAGAATGTACATGTACAATCACATGTAGATTTCTGGGTCTTTTATGTAGAACGCAGCCTAATAAGTTATTTCGGCTCACAAGCCTCTTCATTTTACAACGCAAAATTTGAAATGATGTGTATGCTGAGCCTCATGCCATCAGCCAGTTGTGCCCACGCTGATCGCTCAAAGTTCACTTAGTAATCACGCATCACTGACTACTCGAAGTACACGAACCCTTATCGATTTTCCCCTCCACAACGCGGGGCTACACAACCTTTCAGTCAGTTGCAGGGTCTTACAATTTCAGCGCGTGATATTATAGCCTTTACAGTTGCATGGAATCTGAAGGCAATGTGCATGTTTTGTTGTTGTGGTTAATATTATGTGGCAAAAATTAAGCTAATCACGTCAATAATCTGTGTTAATTACTACAGAAAATATATGTGACCATAGAGCAAGGGGTGTCAACATTATTTTGAGGCTTTTCTTGTTGGAAATTGGTATATGTTTTTTTCCTTGACACTAATCAATCTTTTCTTGGAAGAAGTCTAAGATGAAGCATTTTGCCTCTGACACGAATTTTTTTATCAAGTATATTTAGGGGGTATAGCTGAATATACTTAAGAATCAAACTTTCAAAACAAATGACATTTTATAAAGTGGAAAAATGTCACATTGAAATTCCTTGTTCGCATTATTGTTGAAAGTTGGGTGGTCCAGTGTTGTAAGCGACGATGGTGTTTTCTTTTCCTTTCTCTACGTTGTAATAACGCTTAATTTGTGTTTAGTAGAAAAAATCACCATCTCCAATGCATTACCAGTATAAATACATGGGTATACAGATAATACTGGATATAATAAGAGTCGATGAACTCTCCCAGAATGGACGGCTCACCGTGCACAAACTCGCACATCAAAGGGTGACCGAGCAGCTACCCTCGGGCGACCCGGGGCCCCTTACCACCTACCCACGCGAACTGTTTTGTGGCTCGACCCGGACAAGAAGACAACACTGGGCAATGAAAGGGTCCTTGGAGCGACCCACTGTGCTATTCGCGGCTGTGTATGGATGTTCGCAGCACTGGGAATTTGTTTCTCCTCTTTGAATAATGAATGTGTGTCAAGTAGAGAATCAATACCACGTATAATTTGCAACCCGTATTTAGGTCAGGCGGATTTTTCCACGATTCGAGAAGCTTAAAGGTTTCTACCACCGTGATTCTAGACCCAATAGGTATTTACTATTTGCATCTCAATTCTCACGGAGAAACAAACCATCAGAGCTGTTTGCAAATGACGTAACCACGCGCAAATACTCCCATTTCAGTAATTAATCGAAAGTACTTCCAACCCTCTAAAATGTACTACATTGAAACTGTAACTATTTCAAATTAACGGGAAAATGTGAATGATTTGTCCTTTATTATTTTCAATTGGTTAGGGTTGTTTTCAATCTTCAACAATCTAAGAGAAACGCCACCAACGTTTTAGTTTTTACTCCGAAAGCGATTATGTATCACTTAGGGTTTTAAAATGGCGTTTTCTACATGACGTCATAATCTACCACGAATAAAAATCACTGGCTTGGCCTTTATCAATGCAATGCAAGAATATAGCATATAACAAAGGCCGTGTGAATCCATCATGTACCACCGAGAAGTAATAAATTAGACTTAATAAAACATTATTTGCAATGAACTTTGTTAATTCGTGGTAAATTCGTCCTGTTCGTATGTCGAGGGTTTTGGGCATATCGTCACCGTTTTCACGAAGTGACGAATCAGCCCACACAGCTGCAAATCCATGTTTTGAGATAATCGCCTTTGAAGTTGAACTGTTTTTGAAATCGCAATTTCAAAGACTTTTCAGCATTAATAATTTTAGATGTTGCTTCCTACTAAAGCTAATAACTTTAATTACAAAGAAATGTCGGTATCTTTATCATAGAGATTGTAATTAATGGGGGATTACTTTCCAAACATATTCGTCACTTCGTGAAAACGCAAAAACCGCGCGTGCAGAGCGCTGTATATTAAACAACGTATTAAGCGATTCGTCACTTCGTGAAAACGCTAAACGTAAGTAGGTCACACGATTCGTCACTTCGTGAAAACGCAAAATCAACAATAACCGCTTTGGCATTTTGCCAATCGCTATGTATTTCAATGTATAAAGCGGCGAATGGCGATTCGTCACTTCGTGAAAACGGAAAACAGCTGAGCTAAGTGATTCGCTGGGTATATTAATAGCGTAATTACGAAACTATGACATTTCAACACTTGAAACTTAGCAGAAATGTCGGCCACAATTAATACATCTCAAATATCTACAAAACTGAATTTGACCCAAAAAAAGTTGTTTACGGATTCGTCACTTCGTGAAAACTGTGACGATATGTACCCAGGCAACGCTGAAGGCTGCAATATTGCGGAAATTTATTTTGTGCGTGAATGAGCGGATTAGGGATTAAACCACAAGCATTGCTCTCGCTTTCCAAACTAGGTCATTTGGATGAAATGCCATCACTCCCATGTGGGAAATAACTCTCTGCAACTCCAGTCTTGCATTTTTACTGGAAACAACAGAACAGGGTTATTTATTAAGTTACCAATTAGGCATACTATTAGAAAGGAGATAGAAATCTCTGTGCAGCTGACACAATTCTTTAGTCATTGACAGACAGAGAATCGATGAGTTGCAATGGTCCGTTTGTCGCGTTGTCAGAGCACGGTTCTCCATAATGTCAGAGCAGTCGTTTGTTTTTAGTGTTGACAGTGTCTTGTGTTACCTATGGTGTCGAGTCAGTATAGAATATACTGGAATGTACTTTACCATGTCTTTTAAGGCCTAAAAGGATCTTGTTTACAAGTGGGAGTCCTTTTGTAAAAAAAACAATAAATAAACAATGCTATGCTATAACAGGAGTATACCCGGTTGAAGATAATATCGCCAAATAAAGAAAAAAAGTGACTTTATATTGATATATAACGCATTGTTAAGTTTGTAATTGTATCGCACTTCAACACCTCTTGAAAAACTGTCTTCTGGCACTAGAACAATTTCACTTGCTTTCACGAAATTCATTTAATTCCGCCCTCTATTGTTCAGTTGGTTCAGCGAGTCTGCTTTTTAATGAATTTCAAC
Organism: Zoroaster sp. YZ-2022; assembly: GCA_029582265.1. Classification (NCBI taxonomy): domain Eukaryota; kingdom Metazoa; phylum Echinodermata; class Asteroidea; order Forcipulatida; family Zoroasteridae; genus Zoroaster; species Zoroaster sp. YZ-2022. The sequence goes on from CM055822.1 coordinate 9,012,895, forward strand.
AGAAAGTACCATATGAGCGGTTGCCAACAAGATGTATCTCTCAGACTTTTCGCTATTTTGACGACCGTATTTCCCAAAAAATCTTTTTTCATCGGAGCAAAGTATAACAATTATTTTAGAATTACATATTTCTCAAATTAAGCATGATGAGCATGATTTTACAGTAAATTTGTGCCAAAATGAATTTATGGAGGGTCCCGTCATAAATTAATTTAAACACTTATTTACTGCAAGGCCTATATACTAAGCATTTGACTGTTTTTTTGAAATAGTTACTATCAAAGTATTTTCCCCACTTTCTATAGGGCCTAAGGAAATTCGATGAAAACAAATTTTTAAAGACAATTGCCGTTAAAATTCCGGTAAAACACGAGCGATACATCTTTAATTGGTATATAGGACATTGGTACGAATAACTGAAAGTAAATCTTGAATTATATCCCATCTGAATTATATCACATCTGATTGTGGAGTGTCGTGGCCGAGCGGTCTAGCTTACCGGACTCAAGTTCTGGTGTTAGCAGCAGAATGTGGGTTCGAATCCCGACCGTGACACTTGTGAGCAAGACACTTAACCATAATTGCTTCTCTCCACCCAGGGGTTAAATGGGTACCTGTGAGGGCAGAGTTGGTTGATTAGCCCTATATGCGCTGTAATGGCAGCAATTGAGCTGTATACTCCCCAGGGAGCTGAGATGGTTTCAGGAATGATTTATGAGCCTTATGAGCCTTATGAGCAGGGGTAATAATATAATGCGCCTTGAGCACCACTCAGTTGGTGGATACGTGCGCTATATAAGTCCACACATTATTATTATTATTATTATGATTCAGGGACCAGTAAATCTTGAATTATATCCCATCTGATTCAGGGACCAGTAAATCTTGAATTATATCCCATCTGATTCAGGGACCAATTTTGCTTAGCAGATTTCTTTGTTCAGTGCAGACTTCCGTAAACACGTATGTCTTTTGGTTGGTAGTCTGTTTTATAGTGCTTAGTAAAAAATATTTGCTGAGAAAAATGCTATGAAATTGGCCCTTGATGCATTAGTTTGCTGGCACACACTGTGACATTTCTGTAAAACATCAACTTACAATGATAACACCTGTATAAATGTTACACAAAATGTCCTATAGTTAACTTCCGGCGGGTCCCCTCACTCATACCACGGCCCAAGTATTGACGACTGACCTGGGTCTAGCCCTCAAATAAAAGTACTTTCCACCTGAGTACAAGGTTCATCCCAACGCTGCTGTTTTCCGAACGTCACTGACTGGCCTCAAATTGAACCCTACCGCATGCTGTCGGTCAATCGCTGTCGGATTATAGCATTGCAGTCCGTGGTGCTTGTCACAAAGGTTTAGCACCTTCACGTGTATTTCTCGTTTGTTTTTTGATGTTCGGTGTGTCCTTCGCAAAAGCGCGAGCTCGTTTGTGTAAAAAATATGGCTCGGCGTTTCCCACTCTTTTCGCCTCATTACATCTGTTTGACTCGCGGTTGCCCCGGACGGATGGACTCGAGAAAGAGTTGAGGTTGAAAGGGCAACTTGTAATTGGTTGGGTGCCTGTAGAAAAGTGGGACTCAAATGAAGAGTGTTCTAATTTTCTGACAATGTCAGAAAAATGAGTGAACAGGCATTTCAATTGGCGATATACATTTCCGTGTTTCCTATCAGCCAGCAGTGGTTAACATATCACAGGTTATGTAATGTCAAATTGCACTAAAAACTAGCCGAGTGTCTTACCTTTTGTAAACCCTTAAAAACTTCAACCCTTACCCCCTAGGTATTCGGACCAGGAACCTTCTTTAATGAACATTACCGATGCGCTTTTAACGGCGGTAATGCGTCGCAATGCAAAGATGTGCAGATCGCTCATGCCACGTGCCACAGATTAATATCCAAAAATAACGGTAGCTATAATAAGCACGCTGGGGCGCCAATTATTACTAACGTAGTGTGTTTGAGATTCTTTCAACCTATTTGTTTTTAGCTGTAAATGCCGCAACTGTCAACGGTGTAATGTTTTCAGACACATTATCACGCTGAAAATAAAATTAGTTTGATTAAGAAATTCGTCAAAGTTGAATGCATGTTCGACCACGATATCTTTCGATATCAAGATACTAAAACTAGGATACCAGGAACAAATTACGCAGTAAACTCCATATTGTTCACACCATCCATATTAATATCGTTTCGGTTTGCGGTAACACCATGTGTTTATCTCAACTAACGTGAAGCTGATGTACAGGTTGCCACGGTGGCAACCAATCACAACACATCACACAACAGTAGCACCAATCGGAACACTTCCCATTCTACACATAATCCCAGCAAATACTACTTAAGGAGTTGCATCGGCAAACCTCTTCATTCTCCTGAAGAAGATTAGAGCAGGCTAATCGAAACGTTGAGAATAACCCGTGAAGTCCCCATGGTTCTCCCTGAACCATATTAACCCGTGAAGTCCCCATGGTTCTCCCTGAACCATATTTCTCACTTAGCGACAGTAGAGAAAAAAAACCGAAAAAAAACAACGAGTTGCCCGAAATTGGTTCTCCCTTGAACCTTTCTCACTTAACGAAGGTTGAGATACGAGTTGTACGATACGGTTCTTTTCAGAACCTGTACCTCAGCTTCACGTTAGTTGAGATAAACACATGGTGTTACCGCAAACCGAAACGATATCGATATTCCACCATGCAAAGCCTCAAAACTTATACCATCCATATTTCCTGATGTTTTGCTTTCTTTATCTTCTTGAAGACAAATGATTTTCTACAGAGCTAAACGGATCAGTGGTTTAATTCAGAATAACATACCGTAAAGAACAGATCAGACGAACAAGTCAGAAAACATTGTATTAACATTTTCGGCCGACACGTGTCCCTTTGTCATAACTTGAGCCGCATTGTAAATCACGGTTTATTGTTGTCATTATAGTAGTTTTCCATTGCCATTCTGATGAGGAATTTGTCCAAATAATATAGCAGAGCAACAAAGGTATTTTGAACTCATTTCAAGCCGGCCTTTCGCTTTGTTATGGTGTAAAACAACTTGTTCTTATCATTTAAGAAGAAGCCGTAAAAAATTCAGCAATCGGATCAAATAAATCCTTGGCACTATTTCAGAGAAGAAACAGCGTCACAGGATTCTAAACATTATCCCTCGTAAAGCCATGAAAAGGCAATATAGGCCTAGTGAGTGACTGACCCAGGACAGCAATGTGGTGTGTGTTTTCCAAAAGATAAAAGTGACAAAAGAACGATTTAAAATCAAATTTAGATCCACTAACACATAATACATTTTATTGGATGTTCAGGAAAAGGAAACAAAAAAATAAACACGGACCGACACGACTTGAGAACCCCTCTTCCTTTCACAAAAATCATGACCTGAAATGAAAAAAATATATAAACCTCCCTTGTCATGTATAGCTCTAATGACTGGTAAGTATAATGCACATAGGCCTATCAATTGCTTCCCCACCCTCCCCTCCCAGACCGCCCGTGTATTGACATCGGTAAACATGGGGATTTAGTACTTTTTGTTTTCCAAGGCTCGGGACTTTGATCATGCTCACGCGCGGTGATTCGAATGGCCAATGTGGATGCCCACATATAGTGTGAGGGTATTGTGACTTGCCACTGTGCCCCATACGCAGGGGAATGAACATTTCCAATTTACCAATCCTCACACCAAGAGACGGGCGGCCCGTGGAGGCGGGGGAGGGAGAAATTGATAAGTGCACAACTAAAGCAAGTGACGCTGGACCTTAAAACCATACAGCAAAACGAAAATACGCCCTTGGTTTGACATCAACCCACCGCATTAAAGTCCGCATGATCTTAGAGGGTCGTTGGCCAAGTGGACAAAATCACCGAGTTGTGAACCGAAAGATCACAAGAACTAAAAGTGGTTTGGATGCTTCAATCATCCCGACCGTTCGGCCAGCCGCGGCGTTAAACTTTAAGCTGATTCTAAGCCACGACAGCTGACTATTAACTCATTTGGCGGCAAAAGTCTGAAAAGAACGTAAATATCTGGTATTTATTATAACGGTTGATATCCGGTCTGGTCTTAAAAGAAGGTAGAGAGTAATCGAACCAGAAATAATGTAGAAAAATAACCCTGCTTTTGGCGTGGCCAAATCATAGCTTGGGGGAGATGTAATGAACAACGGATATTTTGAATTATTTTTGATTCCGAGGCGGATGACCTTTAGGTCTGAGGCGGATGATGTTTGCATTTATTTGTTGTTTACTTTTCGTGGAACCGTCAATGATCATAATAAGACCCCTACTGATTTTTGATTTGATTGCTCCTTTGCAAGAGACACTACAAAATCTAACTACATAATATATTTCATAATTTTTAGTCATTTTATACTTATTTCTACTCATATAATTTCAGTCGAAGTTGCAGTGTTGACTTAGCTCAAGAACCGTTATTTAAACTCATCTGAAATCAGTCACCACGACGTCCATAATTAACTTTCACCTGGAATCTGACCCTACCGGAAATATGTGTCTTTTAATAATTCGATATCTAGCCCACCAAACTTTGATGTTATCCATCAATAATTTCCAAAAGTCCAGCTGTGGTAAGAGTTGCAAAATTGACAAATTTCTAATGGATTTTAAGAGCATTCAAGGGATAAGTTGTAGCGAGTTTACGCCTCAAGCCTACACGACATACGGTACGGCTTGTTCTCTCCCATGACATGATCCATCTGACCATGTGGAGGTCAAGTTGTAACACCTGGCATAATCGGGCAAAGCGATATTACCAATAATATAATAAGTCCATATTTTGGCCTCTGATTCTCATCACCGTAAAAGTGGCCCAGATTCCATCCGTTGTGTCACCCTTCAAATAGAATAACAGACCTTCCGGGAGAAAGTCACTCCCGCTAAGTTGATCTTGAAATAGTTGAAATACGTCCGTACATTTTACAGTGATGCAGATCTTTCGAACTCTTTTGTATTTTAACGAGACGCGTCTGGTTTGGATGGAAAGAGGTTTGTGATCGGTAGGAACGCTTTGGAGTAATGAGGTGAAGTTTAGTACGGCGCAAGTGGTGGCCAGTCAGCAGAGCAAAAACATTCTTATACAGGGCAGGGTCCTTGCTAGAAGGACAGACTAGACTCTTAACCATAATGAAACCATTCACTTCAAAATGGTGACATTTCCTACAGTCTCAGTGCCCAAACTACTTCACTTGTTGACAGCAGGTTGCGTTACCAGGCAATCGTTCTGGAACACATCTGCATCATTGTAACTCCCCAAGTCCCGTACTTTATAGCATCAGCTGGCACACCATCTACTCAAGGGATAGAGGGCGAGCATGCCAAGAGCAACTTATGCTACCATCTTATGCTACCGGAAAGGCTTTGGAATTTCGAACCTGCTTCTATTGTTGATGCTATAGAGCAAGTCCTTGCCCTATGATGCTACTCAGACCTTCAAATCTAATGTACATTATAATTTTCTGAATCTGCGGCCACTTGCTCACAAAGAAATCCCATCTAAATATTATTAGGAAGGACTTTTTTCATATAATGAGTTGCATCTTATTGTCGCAAACAAAATCGAGTCATCATTGTAAGCGAGTTTCAGGACCACACTTTTCTTAATCCTCAACAGCCGTTAATAGAATGCACAGCTAATTTTGGGAGAAACTCGGTGTCAACAATAGGGCCACCTTGCAAATGGGTATACATGATGGAGACCTTATCCACGGAGGCTTTTTTTTCTCAGTATATAAATCACATCGCATTGATTTGACAGGCATTAAATTAAGGATTAAATCACCATCTCAAGAAAATTTGGGTGATCCGTTTTATAAGCGTTTTCCCACAGATTCTCTGGAGAATCCCTTTTGATATTGTGATTTATCACCGACGGCCTAAAAACATGTACCTCATTTTATAAGAAAAAGAACTCTAGTAACGTAGGCCTAGGACTATGTCCCCTTGCCACGGGGCAAATTCCAAGCGGGGGTAAGTTTGAAGGGCTACAGCTGTAGCCTACCACCTAGTGTACCGTACGGCCGGCAACCCGCGATTTCCATGTCCACACCACATGGGACGGATCGACTGTAGAATAAATGCAAGTCACTTTTGCCAGACCCAGATCAAACTTGTTTAAATGATAATCTTGTAGGACGGTAGGAATGCTTTTGAGTAATCTCAAGAAAACATCGGATTCTTTGGATTTGTAAATGATATCAAAGCTGTTCAATGGACCATAGTTATCAAAGTTATTAAATCAGCCATGCTTCGCATCAGTGTGCTATTTTAAGTTTAACATCTTATTTCTTTCATTTCCTTTTTGAAACAGCTTTCATGCAACGATGTTTTCAGCAGTCCAGAGCAGCGTGATGTCGCAACTCGTGAAGGCTGCAGCCGAGTCGCGCCCGGTGCAGATCTACCTTGTCCGCATGGCCACCACGTCCAGCCCGGTCAACGCGGCGCAAGCTGGCGTGTGTCCTATTGCAAATCACGGCATGGGGAATTCCGCCGAAGTACTGCCAGCACCTCACGCCACCACCACCACCAGGGCAAATATGCTATCGGAGGCCAGACCGTACGATGATATGCCAGGTCCTAAAGGATTACCGGTACTCGGGTCGCTTCTAGATTACACCAAACTAGGTAGGTTGTTTGAACGTGCTGATTAATATTCTACAAATTATGACGTTGATAAAAGTGAAGAATCGGCTGGAAGTATTTATATCTTTTATATACCTTGGATTCATAGACTATGATGTGTAGACCTAGTGGTACCTTGAATCAAATGATTAAATCAAACACCAATTAAGGTATATAAATGAAATATTGTATCAAGAAATGCATATTTTTAACCGGAAAATATGTTTATTATTATTAGATTACTAAAGTAATAATCCGATTACAGAAAATACCGAATTAATCTAAAAGAATTAATATAAAATCGTATGTTAGGTTGGTAAAAGGTACCAGTCATCCTGAGAAAATATTCCGTCTGAAGTGAGAGCTGTCCAATATGAACACCACTAGTACAGTTTTAACACTCCTTTAGGGAACCTCCTGGTTTTGCTTATGGTGCAATGGAAGGACCATTACGTTGTGTCGTTATATAACGAGAATAATAGTTAAAATGCATTCCTATTTTTCTTTGTGGAATTTAGGAAAGAGTACACTTTCTGATAAACCTAGTAGGCCTATCAGCAGTATATTTCATTACATCACTCCAGACAGAAGGAATATCTAAGGAATATTGATATAACATCAACTTTACACCATGTGTAGCCTAAGCTACAAACCAACCGGCTCTTCTCAGAGCCATCACTTCTTCCAAGAAGAGATCATTACAATTTACATGGTGTACCCGAAAGAACTCAATTATATCTATCTCCATCATGCAAAGCCTCACATCCTACATTAAGCTACTGTTAGAAAATGTTTTTGTTATTTTTGAGGTAATTTATTCCCGATTTCTTACAGGAAATTACTCTATAGAAAAGATGCACGAGGCCATAGTAGATCGTTTCAAGCAGTACGGTCCAATCTACAGAGAAAACATCGCGGGTGCTGAGGCAGTACACATAATTGATCCGAAAGATGTGGCGGATCTGTTCCGGAATGAGGGCAAGACTCCACGCCGGATTATCATGGAACCCATGGCTTACTACCGGAAAATCCGCAAACAGAACGTGGGCATTGCCAACCTGTAAGTATAGCTCCAGAGTATGTAACTGATTAGGAGAATCTGTAAAAACTATGGTGTGAAAATAACACCACTTTATTCTTTCACTGTGTTCATATTATTAGGCAAGTTGCCCAATATAAACTACTGGTGTAGTTTTGCAGTGTTAATATCATATATTGTTATGCAGTAATCCTAGCTCTAGATCTTTCATGATTGTTCGCTACGCCCACTGTAGTGTAAAAACTGCAGTGTTAATATCATATATTATTATGCAGTAATCCTAGCTCTAGATCTTTCATGATTGTTCGCTACGCCCACTGTGGTGTAAAAACTGCAGTGTTAATATCATATATTGTTATGCAGTAATCCTAGCTCTAGATCTTTCATGATTGTTCGCTACGCCCACGATAGTAGAATTGAACAGGTGGAAATTTTTTGTTTACTGCAAAACTGTGGTGTAAAAACTGGTTCAAAAGTATGAACAGAAAATAAACCAACTTCCCAACGGATCAGAGAGTGAAACTGTGGGCTTTCCCTATGATAACTTATGTTGCAGCTTTTTATACCCTGCAAAAAATGAGGTGTCAAAACAACACCATGCAGTGGTGTAAACTTAAAATGGTGTTTTATATTGGTCCAGCTGCCCAATATTAACAGCCTCAGTTTGTGTAGAGTACTCCCAAGTCATTCCTGTTGGAAAACCATAAAGTTTGCGGAATATGACATTTTAACGCAAATTTTTTTCGACCTAAATTGTTCCCGTAAATTTTCCGTAATTTTCCCCAGCACGACGGATACGCGGTATAATTAATAATAGTTATATTACATACGAGTTTCAGGTCATGATTACAATACATAAGCACTTGAAGCCCTTCAAGAATACAAATTCGATGACTTAGAAAACTGCAGATTGCTGTTTATACGAAATAATAATTATTATATAATTATTTTCATGAATATGAGTTTTGTTTTGTTTTTCAAGACAAGGGGAGCAGTGGCGAAAGTATAGGAGCGAACTACGACATATTATGTTGAAGCCTAAGAGTGTAACCGACTGGATACCACATATGGAGGCATGCGCTACGGATTTTATCGACCTGATGACGGCGCACCGAGACAGCAACGGAGAAATACCAGACTATCACGGCCAAATCCACAAATGGGCCTTGGAATGTAAGTGGGTGTGATGATTACTATCTTTATTTGCGAAAACCGCGGGAAATGCCCATGCCAGATCTGGGATGAAACATGATCACGTGGGGTGGATTAACATCTGGGCCCAATTTCATATCTCTGCGCACTGTAAGCGAAACTTTGACGCCAGGGTCGTAGTCAAAGTGGAGGGGAGAGTGTGGGGGGCGTGACACCCCCAATATCGATTTTCAGTCGTCAGTCTCGGTCGGCAAATCAAATCAAGCCATCAAAGCAGGCTTGTAGTTTTCAATATTCAATATAATTATGTCTGATTTCTGCATCAACAGCCTCATTTTCGGTCATCTTTGGCAAGAGGTTAGGGTGTCTGATCCCCACGACGGACGCCAACACCGAAGCAGTCGACCTGATCTCGTCAACAAATGACTTCTTCAAGGGTCTCTGCAACCTCACCTTTGGATTCCCGCTCTACAAGTACGGCATCCGGACCAAGACATGGGAAAGATTTGCCGCAGCACAAGACAATCTCTTCAGGTGAGTAGATCAAAATAACAAAATCGGTTCGGCACAGAACCAACGATCAGATATAAAAGCGAATGGTATCCCCATGAACCATCCTCTCTCTGATGGTAGTATCTTGTTTTTAAAAAAAACACCTGCACTACTCCAGACATGTCGAAGTTTAGAATTACCGATGCGTGTGGCAACTTTTACAATGTCAACAAAACTTATTTTCCACCGCTAAATTTAACATCTAAGAAAAACGCAATAATGCGCGAGAGTTTTACAGAATGTGTGAGATTTGGGTCTCAGTGTGTGAGAACACACATAATGCGTGAGAATTGGCATCTCTGCTATTATGAATTTGTTGTTTTACCTATTGGTAGTAAGACTGAGTTATGTACTCTTCTTGATTCTGCAGCGCAGCAGTGAAGTATGTGACGCAGTATATTGAAGAGATGAAAAACCGTGACGTCACATCATGTATAGACAATCAGACGGAACGAAATGAAGAGCATACAGTGATAAACTATCTGTTAAGAAGCGACGTTTTTGAATTTGAGGAACTGTGTACGTTGACAAATGATTTGCTGTTTGCAGCCATTGATACGGTAAGAGGCGCCTGTTTGAAATATACTGAACATCAAAAGAAACGCAAGTCCGAGGACAGCAAAAGAAACGCAAGTCCGAGGTCTTGTCAAGTTTTCAAACAGAAGACAAACCATTTTGATTCTAATCACTCATTTAATGAAAAATGCTTTCAATTTGTGAGCTGAAAGTGACTGTTGAAATTGCATTGCAAGATTTTCACATTCAACAGTCACTTTCAGCTCACAAATTGAAAGCATTTTTCATTAAATGAGTGATTAGAATCAAAATGGTTTGTCTTCTGTTTGAAAACTTGACAAGACCTCGGACTTGCGTTTCTTTTGCTGTCGTCGGACTTGCGTTTCTTTTGCTGTTCAGTATATTTCAACTGTATTTTCGTTATTCAACCGGCAGTTTCCGGTAATTTTCTTTTTAATCTGAAAATCGCTATTACCATTGCAAAAAGGAAATTAAAGGAAAATACCTTAAAATGACACTTTTCACAAAATATCAAGCATAAGTGTGGTTTTACAGTAATTTATTACCAAATGAATTTATGATGGGCCCTATTCAAGACACCTATTACTGTTAAACCATGATTTTTACAGTTATTTTTCAAGGTATCTCATTTCCGCATGAAATTTTTTTAAGATTACCTGTAAACTAGTGAAGAACACCAGCGATATGGGCGTGTGTAATTTATAATGATTTGTTAATAGGTTTAGACATTCTGTTACAAATCTCCCACACCTGAACAACTATAAACGTGTATGCTGATGAATGCTATTATTACAGAAAATGATCTTGTTCCACAGACGTCTAATCTTATGGGTTTCTGCCTTTACTGTCTGGCGAAGAACCCGGATGTACAAGATCGCCTATATGAAGAGGTGAACAGAGCACTTCCGGCAGGCACGCCCGCAACGGCAGAAGCTCTACAAAACATACCATATCTTAAGGCATTCGTCAAGGAAACAACAAGGTAAGCAATGACCCGTAATTGACCTAATGCATATGACGTCACAAACTGAACGGCGCCCTTGTTCAGAGGCGAACGACTGGTCCCCTGTATTTATCCTCGCGCGCAAGGTCAAAGTTGAATCTCCCCCAAAACTGAGAGGCCGGTATCTGGCGGAATTCTCGAGCCTCGAAGCGTGTGTCAGATCTTCAGTCTAGTATGCCCGCTGTGCGTAGCGCGCATACATGAACGAAAGCGCCCTTTTCCATAATGTCTATTATTTTCATTTTATTTCAGAAGCCTTAACTTAATTTCAAAAGTAATAGCTATAAGCAATAACTTTAACTAAGAATAACAATAACTATAAGCAATAACTTATTAGAATATTAGGTTGCATGACACCATAATTCGCTTTGGAGTGCCATGGCCAAGCGGTTTAGTGCATAAGATTTGTGTTCTGATGGCTGAGGCGTCAGAATCCCGTCCGCGAGCGTGGTGCTTGTGTCCTCGAGCAAGACACTCTACCATAATTGCTTCTCTCCACCCAGGAGTAAATGGGTACCTGTGAGGGTAGAGTTGGTTGTTGTGTTTGATTACCCCATATGCGCCGAAATGGCAGCAATTGAGATGAGATGGTTTTCAGGAATGATTTATGCGCCTAATGAGCAGGGGTAATAATGTACAGCGCTGTGATACCTTGTGTAAGAGTGCTTTAAAAATGCCTCCATTATTATTGTTATTATTATTATTATTATTATTATTATTATTATTATTTTGGGGTTAACCAGTGCATTACTGCCTAATTCAAATGACGTATCAAAGTTATAAGTTCCGTGATGGCCTTGCACAAACAATGTGTTAATACAACAGCATAAATACTTGCCCAAGAGCCCGTAATGAGATAAGTTGATCCTGGAAGAATAAGAGTAAAGAGTAAGTTATTTGATGCCTTTGGCAGGACTCTTCTTGGCAAACTGACTGTAACTCATACATACACTGATTTTCTATATTTTCTTGAACTTTTTTGTCACTGAAACTGAATCATACCGATTGAATAACAAACACGAGTTGTCATTAATGGAAAACTGAATGCTGTTCCACTCTAGAGGGCGCCGTTCAATGTTATCAGTAAAATGCTGCTTGTAAATAGGTGTCAACTTAAACACATTTTACAGAAGTTTGGAGACCTTTTATAATAATTATTGAATTTGGGAAGATGACAAATGCTCAAGGTTAATTCATAGGCCTTCTAGTGATCAAATATACACCTTTTCTCTGCAGAGTGTTGCCACCTGTAGATGGAACCAGCAGAATATCAAACGTAGATATCTCAATCAGAGGGTACCGGATACCAGCCAACGTAAGCATCATTTCTTTATTTGTACACATCGTTATGCCATCAAGTTGCCAAAATAATTTTAAAATCCCCCGTTTTTCCACTTGGAAAAATAACGGAAATGCGAAATGCCGCTGTGTACTGACGATTGTCACTTTCATGAAATAGGCAATCGTCAATAGAGGGCGGTATTCAGCACATTTAAGAATTTCTTCTTGACTGTATCTCTTACAGACGTTAGTACGGGTACACTGTCTGTCTGGCCGGATGCCGCAGTACTTTAAGGAACCCAACAAATTCAAACCGGAACGCTGGATGCGAGGGCACAAGGACTACGAGAACATCGATCCCTATCTGGTGCTCCCGTTCGGGACGGGCTCCAGGATGTGCGTTGGACGAAGACTGGCTGAGCAAGAAATTTACTTGTTATTAACGAGGGTATGTGTGCTTCATTAACTCTTTATCTTACAAGCAGTACGATTGGTGCATTTACAGTAGGCTATGTCACATGTTTCGTCAGATTTCATTGGACGTTGGAACTCTAATGAGAAATGTTAAATTTTGATTGGTCACTTTGAAACTATTTGTGGTAACTTACTTCATAGGGCATTTCAAATGTTTTTAAACTATATAGAAAGCAATTCGGTTGTATGAAATCTATACAACATGAGCTTTTTGATAAACAGCGAACAACCGAAGAAGACTTGTCTGATGGTTGTTCAAATTTCAAACGATTGCATTATTGTCCACCTTTAATTTACTCAAATTGTCATGTTTTTGTGTTTCTTTCACAACAGCTTGTCCAGAGGTATAAGGTCGAATGGCATCACGAGGACATGGATTACTTGTTTCGCCTTACTAACGTCCCCAGTAGACCACTGGCACTGAGCTTTGTGGACCGTGCATGAGTTGTGAACTTTCACATTATAAGAAATGCGCACTTCTGCGGAATGAATTCTATTCGCCTCATCACACAGCCTTGCCAAACAGAAAGCCCAGAGACTGAATCAGAACTTTTGACTTGATTTTGAAACTTTCAAGATCGAGATGGAACTCTTTTACCATGATCACAATTGGTTCCTTGCATACTGAACCAAACTCAATAGTCTAAATTAGGTGACTATTACTTATTCGTGCCAAAGCAATTTAAAAAAAAAAAATTTTAATGGAAAATGCTCTAAACAAAAGGAAATCAATAGAATGTTGAATATATCGTTACACAGACTCGGTCCTTTCTAAATTATTTTTTCTTTTGAAATACATTGCAAATAACAGTTAACGTGTAAAAAACATCCGAGCACTTTGTTTACTGTTATGATTCCAAACTGTCAACAATTTATAGTATTTATTTACCTGACAGGAAGATATACAACTTTTAAAACATCTTTATTGCATGTCCCACAACGAAATGTATTCGTAATGATGGGCCAGTTTACTTCAGGACTAGGCCTATAGGAATTTGAGAATGTTTTTGTTTTTAGGTTGTTTTTGTTTTGGTCTGAAGAAATCGTAATCACAATTGTAGTTTTGAAATTGTATTCTTGTAAAAATGTATAGCATGTATGTCTGAAAAAGCATACCAAATATTTTTTATTAACTTGTAAATACTGTTATTTTAATTATTGTATTCAACTTATTATTAATATGTAAGTATTGTGTATAATAACTCTTGTGTCAAATCAGTATGCATGACAGTAAAAACACATTTGTTGTATTTGTTATCAAATCTGTTCATGAATTAATCAAAATTAGCCGTGACTAGTAGTTTGGCACAACGCACATGACACAATAGGGGCACACGAAAAAATGAATGGTAAATTTACACGCAGGGCGATAATGCAAGGGTTCATATTATGCCCCCTCTTGCCCCTCCTCGATCTGCTAATGAACTCTCCTATTCATATATATATATACAGGGTGTCCCCATAAAAAGTATACCGAGATAAAAATTACTGTAATGGCAAAACTACTTTATATATGGGAAAGAGAAATATATCTCTAGAAAGGGCAGAATGTCCTCTTTGCAATGGTATACAGCTTGTGATGTTATTGACACAGATGAGTGAACAAATTAGACAGATGTTAAGGGTACTGAAAGCAGGACTGTGACAAGTTTGCATATTTGAATAACAAAGGTCCAAAAAGCATTTTAAAAAACCTGCACATTAAACTTTTGAGGTAAGTAGCGAAAACAAAGCAGATTACATTGTTTTAGGTACATTCCTTGTTTTCAAGAATGTGTTGAAAAAACAAAGGCATTTGGTATTCTGCACACTTGCATGGTTGAGATTTGTTGTTCAAATATGCAAACTTGTCACAGTCCTGCTTTCAGTACCCTTAACATCTGTCTAATTTGTTCACTCACCTGTGTCAATAACATCACAAGCTGTATACCATTGCAAAGAGGACATTCTGAGATATATTTCTCTTTCCCATATATAAAGTAGTTTTGCCATTACAGTAATTTTGATCTCGGTATACTTTTTATGGGGACACCCTGTATATATATATATATATATATATATATATATATATATATATATATATATACATTGAAAAGCATCCGTATTATATTTGGAAACAAGAAAATACGAATACAGACGCTCCTATTCATATACACTAAAAAGTATTCAAGTACGAAGTATCCATTTTAGTACGGTATTCATTGAAATGTACTGTATTTTGAATATTTGGGATTATAAGTGTTATTGATATTATGATGATGCTAAACCCGCTTTGTACCGTTTAATGTAAAAACAAAAACACCTTAATAAACCCTCACAAAAATACACCTATCCATCTAGCCCGAAGATCTGACTTAAGACTTCGAGGCTCGTAAAAGACGCCAGATAACGGCCTCTCAGAGATTCAACTTCTCGAGCCTTGAAGCGTGACGTGAGATCTTCGGTACAACGTATCCTGTCTTTATTCTTATGACAAGGGAACAGTCTACTATCAATTCCACTAATTTCCCCCCATACGACTGGCTGCCGACGTCATTTTCGAACATTCAAGTTTAGCTGATATGTGATTAATTAACCAAAATCCATGAACACTGAATCCATGTCCAGGCTGCCCGAGTTCTGACCAATGGTCAGGATTTTGGTCACGTGGAAACGTTTTGTGTAGAGTTTTGTCAATTTCTGTTTAAATGATCACCGCGCTTTGGAGATTTGTCACTTGTAATAATTGGCCCATATGGGGATATTGACAGTTTGCGTTTGTGTCAAGTCCCAAGTCAGATGTCAGGCGGAGGGGGCGGGGGGGGGGGTTGGACTGGGTGCGATAATTTCCCTATTTCTTAAAAGGTGTCGATTTTTTGCGTCCACTTGTTCAACAAATATGTGGCTTTGTTACTTAGTAGGTTCATACTTAAATAAAACATGTGTAATTCAGAAACGGTAGTCCTGTGTGGACGTTTTGATTGGTTGCTGAGATTCATAGCTTTTATTTTTTTTGTCTATCTCAAACGGAGAACATCAAGGAATTTTTTTTTATTAAAGAGGCACTATCGTCACGATCAAAGCAGACTTTCAACAGCGTATGGAATCGATGTCCTAGTTTAAGATGAACACAATGACTGAAAATTACTGGCTCATTTACGCAGCAGCAGCGGTAATATGACCTTATCATGTGGGGTATTACTATTATTTCCAGTCACTGAGTTAAACTAGCACTCCGATTCCATGCCCTGTTGATCGTGACGATACTGTCCCTTTAAATGTTTACAAATAAAAGACCGTTGATAAGGGCAACTCTCTGATTGAATGAAACCCCTCCTCTCCTATCATCGAGTAACATTTTCAGGGTTTATTATACATCTAATTAATAACATGCTTTTCCATAACATCTAGAAACAAGTAGTCGTGATACGTTCTACACAATCCACTGCAATCCATATGAATGTAGTCCACCGACAGAGGGCGTTCACTCGCAGCAGACGATGACTTTTTGGGACGGTTTTCGTAATATAAAGTCAGGTTTGTCGTCCAGCGCCCACTAGGGATGGATGGTTCGCCGAGAAAAGTCCACAGATAAAAAACAATGTTCTGTATCTATGGCCATTGACATTGCAGCGCCCATAACGCGTCTTTAATCGCGCGTGCATGCGTTAAACTAATCCGGAAAGTGGTTAGTCTTGCACCAAGACTTGACTATTATACGATCACGTGTACCATGCAACAGTATGTGTACACACTCTTCTTGTTGGTCTAAGTAAAACTGTTATAATACCGTGGAGATAATCACTTTTCATTTGCTCGTCATCGGGGGATTTCATAACAGGTGATAGCAGAACAATACATTATGAATGTGCATGGCGAAGGGATCATTGACTATAAGACAGGCACATACATGCTGGTTTGAAAACGATGGTTATTTTGGCAAAACTGCTTCTTTACGACTAGGCCCTATGCATACTCTCTTTGCAACCAACCTGTGGAAGCTCCAGCTATTTAGGTTGTGTCGTTAAAGGGTCAATATCGTCACGATCACAGCAGACTTTCGAAAGGGCATGGAATTGGCGTCCTAGTTTTAGATGAAATCAGTGACTGAAAATAATACTCCATGCCACGAGCGCACTCTGGCCTAGATAACAGGGTGCAATAAGATCATATTACCGTGGCTGCTGTATCATAGAGCGTAACTGCCTGGCCACCTCTTTTGTGTTTGTCTCAAGTGTTTGACAGTACCTCGAGGTTTCCCAGCTTCAGTACCCCGGCAGCGTGGAAAAAATCCTGAGAGTGTTCTGGCGGCACTTAGACATCTCCGGACAGCGTCGTTTCCGTGCGAGAGGGGGAAAAGGTCGTTTCGCCATTTTCTTCCTGATCGCTTCTGCCATGCCGCGGCAGTCGCCCGCGCCGTTACATTAGCCGAACCTGCGCCTCCTGCCTGTGCGTCTTTCTTCGCGTCCCACCGGCGTCTGGCGTATGTTTCACTCGCCTAATGGCAACGCGTCAACCACTGTTGTATCTCCGACATACAACAGTCACGTCCTCTGCTACATGTTTAGAATAATTAGAATTAGAATATAATACAATACGTTTCGTCGTCGTCAGCGCCTTCGTTTGCACACATTTTACAGTAATTTCACTTTCCTTTTTCTTTATTTGTATTCTTTTCCGGTTCCCATGAGAGTTTTACATCAATATTATTGCTTTATATATAATTAGAAATCCCTGGACGGCGTCCGCGCGAGAGGGGGAAACCGTCGTCTCAGCATTTTCTCCCAATCATTACTGCCATGCCGCAGCCGTAGCCCGCGCCGTTACTTTACCCGAACCTAGTACTGCACCCACTGCCTGTGTAATGGCAACATGTCCTCCACTGCCGTATCTCTGACATCGAACAGCCGTTTACGTCGGGTCCCTGGATCTTTCTTCTCATAACAAGCTATAACTTACCCAATCATGATCGGGCTGTCAGTGCAGCGGCATAAAAAATCATGTGGCGTGCGGGTTATACCAATTGACCTTAATAATAATAATAATAATAATAATAATAATAATAATAATAATAATAATAATAATAATAATAATAATAATAATAATAATAATAATAATAATAATAATAATAATAATAATAATAATAATAATAATAATAATAATAATAATAATAATAATAATAATAATAATAATAATAATAATAATAATAATAATAATAATAATAATAATAATAATGCGTGGACTTATATAGCGCACGTATCCACCAACTGAGTGGTGCTCAAGGCGCATTATATTATTACCCCTGCTCATAAGGCTCATAAATCATTCCTGAAACCATCTAAGCTCCCTGGGGAGTATACAGCTCAATTGCTGCCATTACAGCGCATATAGGGCTAATCAACCAACTCTGCCCTCACAGGTTCCCATTTAACCCCTGGGTGGAGAGAAGCAATTATGGTTAAGTGTCTTGCTCAAGGACACAAGTGTCACGGCCTTAGGACCAATGGGCAAATTACGAGACACCTCACACATCTTATCCGACACAGTACTGACCAAAAACAATTTCACTTTTCAAGACAGAAACTTTCTCCAGGCCTACAAGGTACAGCCATGGTCACTAAGATGGCACCCTCATACGCTAATCTGTATGTCTGACCTTGAAGACAGATTGCTATCTTCTGTCCCCCACCGTCCACTAGTATGGTGGAGATTTATTGACGATATTTTCTCCATTTGGTGTGGTGGCCAAGATAGCTTATGAATTCATCAACTACATTAATTCATTCAACATACATTAATTCATTCCATCCCACCATCAAGTTCACTGCCAACTACTGCTAATAGCGTGAACTTCCTAGACGTCACCATCAACAAATCCCCCAGGGCATCTCGACTGATGTCTATTGTAAACCCACTGACACTCATCAATACCTCCTTTCTGACAGCTGCCACCCCAAGCACTGCAAAGAGGACATTGCCTACAGTCAAGCCCTCCGTATAAGACGTATCTGTGCCACTGATACATTATACAGGAGACGGTCGTCTGAACTGAGGCAACACCTTGTATCTCGGGGTCATAGCAAACGCAGGGTCCAACTGGCAATCAACAGGGCCCTCTGTACCCCCCGTAGCACTCTCTTGGCTACCCCGGGTTACAAGAAAACCCTTCCCAACAGAGTTCCCCTGGTCACTACTTATCACCCAGATTACCCAGACTTTCATCTATCGTAAATGATAACATGACTATTTTATACTCCGATAGGTTACGCTCAGCCATCCCTGAGCCCCCATGATCCTTTGCTTTCCCTTTTCCCTATAAATGGATGTGTTTTTATGTTTGTACTTTGTCTAAGCCTCTGATGAAGGTCCGGTCGAAAGCTAAGGCACCCTCCCGATTTAATTTATATATAAATATATATATATATATATATATATATATATATATATATATATATATATATATATATATATATATATATATATATATATATATATATATATATATATATATATATATATAGATATATATATATATATATATATATATATATATATATATATATATATATCTCGCTACCGACTCATTATTTATGCATCAGCCACGGTTTTTATGATCTTATCGCGACCTGTTATCGAGGCCAGCGATCGTGTGGTATTATTTTCAGTCAGTGAGTTACTGAGTTCATCTAAAACTAGGACATCGATTACATGGCGCAGACTGCTCTGAATGTGACGATATTTAACCCTCTGACGTGAGAGACAGCCACACCAATGTGGCAGAAGTTATTTATTTCATTGTTTTTCCCAGAAAAAAAGGCCACACATGCCTGGGAGTCATTGATATCCTAAAGTGGACCATTCCACATATCTTAGAAGGGGTGTCAGTTCCCAGAGCTGTGTAGTTTTTTTTTCTGGGCTGGAAAAGTAATCGCTGCCATATGTTTGTTCACAAAAATCAACCATCCATTGTGTACACATAAAGACCTACCCAGATCTAACCCTCTGACAAGTGGAACCATCTGTTTGGCATCAGGCCGGCTGTGATCTTTGATGTCTTGGGGCATGCCAGTGCTAGGCATAATCCCCCCCCCCCCCCCAGACAGAGTGTCTGGGATCTGGTGCTGGAGAGATATGGCTGAGAGATATGCTGCATAAGTATATGGCCGTTTACTGTGTGCTAGGTCATACAGGAGAGAGCTACACCACACAGCCGTCGGGTGTCATCTGGGCTTGAAAATAATACTATCTGGGCTTGAAAATAATACTAGACCATAGCAGGGCATGTGGGGAAGTTATTTGGATATAAAAAATTAATTGGGAATGCATAGATAATAATTTTAATATCATTAATAGGGATGCCACAGCAAAGTGGCAAGGTATCGCATTTTAATTTAACGAACAAACGGTCAACAAGCATTCAGATATTTTGTATTCATTCTATCTGACGTGGACTTTATGAACGAGTACTCTTCTGGGATTCAAGCCCTACTTGCCTGCAGGCAATAAGTCAAAAGTCAAATAGATCCAATGAATAGACGAGTCTCATTCTTCACTTCTGAATAGCCCCAGTCTCAAGTTGTAAAGGGCCTGTCCCACTTGGGCGACTTTTTAGGCGACTGCCGGCGACCGTCATAGTCGTAGCAGGTCGCCGAAAAACCGGCGACTGGACCCCCCTACGACAATGTCTACGACAAGCTACAACAGCCTACCACCTAGTCGACGTCAAGCTACGGCAAGCTACCGACAACCGGCGACCCAATCGTCGCGACTAAGGACGACAACCTACGACCACACCTACGACAACCTACGACCACACAGGCGACAACCTACGACAACCAAAGTCAACCTACGTCCACCCGCGACAAGCTACGACAAGCTACGACCCTGTCGGCGACAACTGAAGACAACTGAAGACAAATGAAGAGAATTCACTTGACTTGTCTTGACGCCAGTACCTGTCGCCGGTTGACGTAGGTTGACGTAGTAGTCGCCAATGGAATTCATCGAGACAGGGCAGGATTAACACCTCTGAGGGCCCCTGGGCACCTGAAACTCCAAGGGCCCCCCCACGGGCACGGGTCGTTCGCGTGCGGCCGCGAAGCGGCCGTGCGCAAATATGTGCACGCGCGCTTCGCGCGCGTGCGCAAGATTTTGAGTTTCTGTTTTCTTCCTCCATGGTCAGACAGACGCACAAAGGCCTACATGCTAAGCTGGCATTCATTAGAAAATGAGTTTCAATCAGTTGACTTGACTTTCATGAAATAAAGTTGATTTAATCAATAAAGGCAAAATAACAACACAAGGCTACTATTTCAAAGGATTTATTAATTTTCATTCACTATTATTCAGTGGTGGAAAGTAACTAAGTACATGTACTCAAGTACTGTACTTAAGTACAATTTTGAGGTATTTGTACTTTTTTTTTCGACCACCATGGAGGGCCCCCTGATGCCCAGGGGCCCCTGGGCACGTGCCCAAAGTGCCCATATGGTAGATCCGGCCCTGCATCGAGGTCAACACCGGCGACAACCTACGTCACCTGGAGACAACCTACGACAGCACCTACGTCAATAGAAGTCAAGCTACGCTCATTGGCGTCAAACCCACTGTCGCCGAAAAGTTTTGAACATTTTGAAAATCCCGCGGCGACCAGAAAGAGGCTACGACTCTTTGGGCAACTGAGGAGACTACTCCCGACCATACAGGCGACACCCCGGCGACCATGTGGCGACAGCCTGGTCGCCTGTAGTCGCCTAAAAAATCGCCTAAGTGGGACAGGGGCATAACACTGGTGCTTTTCAGATGATACAATTACGGAATCACATAACTCATGGAAAGATTTTTTTTATATAACGAGTTACATGTCCAACTTGATCTGAGACTGAATTATATCAATGTGTTTGTCTACTTGAAACCATTGCGGTCTTTTCTCTATTGATTATGTTTTAAAAGTTAACAGAACAAAAGAGGAATTGTTCAAAATGTTCAGGCTGGTTGGTACACCTATCCTCAATTTACCCTAAATGACGCACCTGAGGATATATCATCCTGGACAGTAACCTACAAATGAAATTAGAAGTTTGGAGTTTCATTTTGTTTCAGTGAAGGATTATCTTGTAAAATGCTGAATTTCAATGCGTGATCATACGCGTGGACGTCTTGAGCGCCGGTTTTTGAGACGCGCAGAGTTGTGGTCATCAAAAAATTGATGTTGGTATAATGACTCACCCCCAAACTGTTAAAGTTGATGGGGGCACAACAGCCATTCCGTGGTATTTGACACCCACTATTTAACAAAGTAAAATTTTCAAATTTGATATTGTTTCGATTTTTCAATTTTTTAAAAACTAGAATACCTAGTGCTTCCACTGCTATAAAGAATTGATAAAAATAATTTCCATGGTTCTTGCGGCAGCCTTGGGAAAAAGGGCAATTAATGGGCGTAAAAATTTAAGAAATTCAAAATTGTTTCATACAACAATAGGTGCTTAGATGTAGTAATCATGCATACACAACCAAGCACCATTAGTGATGATAACAAAAGTTACATTTTTTTTTGGAAATTTCACTTTCAAAATAGAAAAAAATATTGCCCTTTTTTTATCGTCACGTGAGTCACAAAAAAGTCATTTTAGTTGTTTCTCCTGAAAGATCAGAAATCATTTTTTTCTGTTTGTTCAAAATAATGGTGTTTAATAATAATAATAATAATAAAGATTTGTAGCGCGCACATATCCACCCTGCTGGGCGCTCAAGGCGCGGAAACAAATAAAAAACATGAATACAAACAATATACAATGATAGCATAGGGAAAAATTATGTACTGAGATACATGTACCTACAGTGCAATTACAAATATACATCATCTTTGAAGAATTGTGACATAAGATGAGTTTTAAGCATCGACTTAAATCTAGTTACACTATGACAAGATTTGAGTTTAGTTGGAAGATGATTCCAGAGTCTCGGAGCCGCGACAGAAAAAGACCTATCCGTTTTGAAGTTGGTTCCTTTAGGAGTGACATGTTGCTGGAGCGCAAATTGCGTGATGGAATGTAGACTTTAAGCAGTTCAGAAATATAAATTGGAGCAATGTTATTAAAAGATTTGTGAACAATTAGCATAAGTTTAAAAACAATTCTCTGTGAAACAGGAAGCCAGTGCAGTTCTTTCAAGATTGGCGTGATATGGCATGACTTTCTGGACAAAGTCACAACACGAGCTGCTGTGTTTTGTATGTGCTGAAGACGAGATATTTGATTCTGCGGGAGACCGTAGAGGTCCTGTATGAAAAACCAAAAAGTTAATATCTGGTCCTTTTATTTTTCGAAAAAAGTCTCCCTCAAGTTATGTCACGCGAGTCACGCAAGTCATATCACACATATACTATTATACTGCAATGGTATTCATAAAACAAAAAGTGCTTCCAAATATTTACAAATCATGCATACACAATGAAGGACCATAAGTAAAATGACTATTTCCCTTTTGTCTCTTCCCATTTGCACAAAAATAGCAAACTGTACCCGAGTACTGTGTGTGTGTGTGTGTGTGTGTGTGTGTGTGTGTGTGAACGGACACACCATTCGTTGTGGGGTCCAAAACACAATAGAACAATTGGACCCCACAAGGTAACTATAGAAAATCTTGTACCCCACAGGAGAATTATAAGGAAAAGGGATAATAGAACGAACAAAGGAATACCCCACAAATCAATGTGCGTGAGGGTGTGTGTGTGTGTGTGTGTGTGTGTGTGTGTGTGTGTGTGTGTGTGTGTGAGGGTGTGTGTGTGTGTGTGTGTGAGTTGGTTTTTTGTAAGTGTGCAGCATATTATGTAAGGGGGTATAGAGTCATGCGCGTGCTCAGATGAAAATCCTGCAGGAAAGAAAACAGTAAATCCATCCTGGATCCTGTTGTACTGTTAATATAATCTAGTACGCGTAACTTCGAGTCTGCTTTTACACTGATCAGTGGCTTTATATCGCTGTAAATGATGACTCCTCCTAAATAATAATAAATCATTTCTTGAAAGGAAAACTATAACATTCATTTTATCATGGAGGAAAGTTCTCTTCCTTCCTCCGTGAGTTTACATAGTGTATTGTTCCAGATAAGTAGTGTTGTAGCGGGGTAAGCTGCACAGATTTGTTTTGGCCGCATTCAAGGGAAACTGTGAATTTGCAGAAAAGGGGTTCAGAGAAAAAGAAAGATTTCCCTTAAGTTTAAAGACTAAAAGTGATTTCAGTTAATTTGTTTCCTGATATCCTTTTCCTTTTTTATTTTATTTTTTAGAAAGTTAACAGTTGCTTTAGAACCCATCTATCAAATCGCTGGCTCTTACTTGGCTGTGAACACTCATTTTTATGGGATATACTATAGACGCATATTTTGGAAAGGCAACACAACATGTAGGCGTGAAAGAAAAAAGTGCAGATCCTTTCTTGTATTTTAGTCATATGAAACGTATTGAAATGAGTCACAATGAGGGTTGCGATCAGATGATTTGCATAAAGCATAGCTAGCTTTCAAACTGCAACTGGACGGATGAATAACTTTGAATATGTCTGGGATTTTTAATAGAATATGCAGAGTAGATGGCTGCGAACACTTCTGAAGTAGTTCAATGAACAATCTAGTTTTTCCTGTGGTATTTTTATATAAGAGTTCGAGCATTGGTATGAATTAAGATACCAAGACAAGTGATTGTTTGGGAGGGGCTATCAATCTTTGACCAATTTATATTAAATACTAACCATAAAGTAAAACAAGTAATTAAAATTCAATTTACAAGCCTCCCGTGTATTTTCAATTTTGATGAAAAAATCATCCAGGTAAGCAACGACCCCATTACAACCATGATGTTGCATCATACGAGAGACAGACGGAGTAAATCTATGAAAAATGCATGGCGCACGTTTAGCTCCAAATGGAAGTTTAGTGCCATTTAAATAAGTCATCGGGATAACAGGGAACATACCGATAAGCACTTTTGAGATCCACTTTGGGAGTCATATTTTTGGAGTCATATACTTTTATTTATGTCTTCCCAGCGCGTTCTAAATGGGCAGCAAATTTTGGTGCGCTTTCATCTTTTTCAAGTTTCGGATCGAAATTTAAGTCTGAAGCTATAATGTACATGTACACGTGATGTATAGCCTACCACTGATGTTTGGAAAGGCACTAACACAAACAACCTGGGCCTACCCATTGAATTATTTTGGCGTGAAAGAAAAAGTATTTTTAGTCATATGAAACGTATTGAAATGAGCCGTTGCGCTCGGATGACTTTCAAAAAGCATACTTAGCTTTCAAACTGCAACTGGACGGATGATTAATGATGTCTGGGTTTAACTTTGAATATGTCTGGTTTTTAATAGAATATGCCACCAAATGTACACTGGTGTATGACAAGAAACCATAAATGCTGATATTTTGAGATCTGCAAACACATTCTTAATATATATAGGTTGGTGAAATTCTTGCGTCGGGAGATAAACAGTTGATTTAATTTTGCCCTACACCGACGTGTGTATAGCACTGTATACTCAATGCTTTCCGAGTGTCTGTGAAAAAACTACACAGGCGACTCGGGCAGGATTCCAACCCACGACCTCCTGCTTACTAGTGCAGACGTCTTAACCTCTCGACCACCGAGCTTGCCCGATGACAATTGGCCGAGAGGTTAAGACGGTGGTCGAGAGGTTAAGACGGTGGTCGAGAGGTTAAGACGGTCTGCACTAGTAAGCAGGAGGTCGTGGGTTCGAATCCCGCCCGAGTCGCCTGTGTAGTTTTTTCACAGACACTCGGAAAGCACTGAGTATACAGTGCTATACACACGTCGGTGTAGGGCAAAATTAAATCAACTGTTTATCTCCCGACGCAAGAATTTCACCAACCTATATATATCGCGGAACCCGCTGCTATATGGGATTCTAGCCGGCCAATTGTCATCGGGCAAGCTCGGTGGTCGAGAGGTTAAGACGTCTGCACTAGTAAGCAGGAGGTCGTGGGTTCGAATCCCGCCCGAGTCGCCTGTGTAGTTTTTTCACAGACACTCGGAAAGCACTGTCTAGACACACGTCGGTGCAGGGCAAAATTAAATCAATCACATTCTTAATATAGTTTATTTTTAAATAGGAACTATACCGGCATCTCAAATTACATCTAAATATTAAACAAATTTTGGAGTTTCAAAAATGTGGAGAAGTACAAAATGTACAAACTCTGAGTCTAATGCATGCAAATACTTTTGCCTGGCGGGAAATCTCCTGGGTACTCTAAAGGTCACGCAAAGTGTAAATGAATCACATGGTCTAAACAAACATAGAAATAATAGAATCAGTGAATGTTCAAGTCATGTTTATAACTTCCTTTGCTTAAACTGTCTCATTGGTTATTTTATTTACTACCTAGGCCATGATATAGTTTGGAGGTAACTTCTGCTTCATAATATAATTATAATTATGTTGTGTTATCTTAAAGTTCATAAATGTAATTAATTGTTCAATGTTAAAATCGGCCATGAATACGAAATTTACGCATTTACCACTGATTCTCATTTTTGTATATTTTTTTGCCCACAACAGAAAACCCTGACTATATTTACCGTATTGACAAAATGACAAATGATACAAGTATGAAGATACGTAAATTAACTATAACTTTGTATTCAGATATGCAGTATTCAAATCATGTAATATAGATTAAAGAACAGAAGAAAATTTATGTGGCGAGTTTCGGAGAAGAAACAAATATGTATCACTTTTTGCTGACTATTCCGACAGCCTATAATTCCGCCTACCAACTCCGACAGAATTTATCGGCCTAGGCCTACTAGCCAGTAGTGTAGCTCGTGCCGAGTAGCCAGGGATCAAGCCCCGGTCAGATGCAAACAACCTGGGTAACGGCAGTAGCGGGGATCACACAACTTGGGAAACAAGCCTTTTACGTGGTTGTACACAAAGTATTTATAGGGAGAAACTGACCTGAATATTATATAAACGGGTAGCGAGCAAAGAAATATTGGCTGATGCCGGACTCGAACCCGCGACCTCTCGAATACCGTACGAGTGCTCTACCAACTGAGCTAACCAGCCCCTATGTTGGTGGGTGGTCCACTTATGCCAATTATCTATTGCTCTATGGGGCCAGGTCAGAGGCCAAACCATACCTGCCGAGTAGCCAGGGATCAAGCCCCGGTCAGATGCAAACAACCTGGGTAACGGCAGTAGCGGGGATCACACAACTTGGGACACAAGCATATATATTCCCTATGGAATGAAAATAATCGGTTTATTTGCATGTGTTACAAGAGCCTATAGTAATATTCACCTGTTTAATATATTTATATGTTGTAACCCTCCATCTGGTAAACTAATAGTGTTCACCAAGGTATGGCACAAATAAAACACTTTGTTAACGCATTAGGTAACATTACACAACTATTTTATTTTACAATGCTACACAGTTGGTTAAATACCGGTGCGTGCCCAAAAAATAAAGAAGAAAAAAAGAGCTGATGGACACGACTTGCGGTGTGCCGTACGTGAGCGGTCGCTCTCCAGCGACACCCATCTCGTCCAGCATGCCTGAAGGTCTCAACCAAGGGTCGCCCAATTCATAGGGCCAGGGACGTGCACAGGGTTGTAGAGGGGCAGGGGCTCAGAGTCTGAAAAGGGCAGTGTAATTCCATGCGAGCGCGCGTAGCGCGCGAGCTAAAAAATTTTTGGGCGTTTATTTGTGCGTTTATCAGTGACAGCGTGTGCCTGCCTATCAAAGACGTATAGGCGCGCGCAGCTATGCGTGAAATCTAGTTTCGCGGAGGGGCACATGCAGGCCCGTGCACAGGAATAGTAAGGGGCATCTCTGCTGACCTAATATTTATTCTAATTTTATTCTATCCTGACATCTTTCAACTAGGCAGGGCAGTCTATGCGCAACAGGAACTTAATAATTCATTCAAAAAAAAACAAAAAACAAAAACCTTGGGCTAAAAAGGGCACTTTTTATACTAGGCAAAAAGGGCAGGGGCTCAAGCACCCTTTGGGACCTATGTATGCACGTGCCTGCATAGGGCCCTTGCCGCCGTCCAGCTCCCGTGTATCCCGGCCTGCCCGGTGGACTGATTCGTCACCACGATAGTTTCAACGACTGCCCTGGCTCCAACAAGGGTCACGTCCACAGTCTCCGGCCCGGTCTTCTCACTGCGTTCCGGCCATGGAACACCACGAGCACGGTCAAGAACGTTTCCCGGTCCCCGAGCAGTCCACTCTCAAAACTCGTGGAAATATGGACGCGCACACAGCACTCATTATTAATACCGGTATTAGTTTATGTTTAATTATCTTACATTTCATTGTATTAAGTACCTTTTTGTATATTGACTTATTTTTGAACTAGAAGACAATTAATAAGTCTTTTCTTCCTTTATCTGAAGTGTCAGCCTGAATCCTTTGTGTCGCTTAATCATTTTATTGTTTGAGTCGTTCGTTTGTTTTAGTTCTGTTCTTCGTAACACATGATATATTTAATTAAAATGAAAAAATCTAATTTAAAATACGTTTTCAAACGCCAATGTTATTCGTTTAACATAAAAAACAATCCTGAGAATTTTAAAATGAACGTAAATCATAAACAAAAGCATGCCAAGAAATATCATTCTGAACTCGCATCCCCTTTTAAAATAACTCGCATCCCTTTATATAAGACAACTATATCATTCTAAAATAAAGACAATGTGAAATGAATATCATTCTGAACTCGCATCCCCTTTTACAACAACTCCCACCCATTTATTCTGAACTCGCATCCCCTTTTACAATAACTCCCACCCCTTTATTCTGAATTCACATCCCCTTTTACAATAATTCGGGGTTCAAGATCATTCTAAGATAATGTTAAGATTGTCATTCTGAATTCGCATCCTCTTATAATAACTCACACCCCTTCATTCAAGACAACTTACACCTGAAATAAAGACAATTTTAAAGAGTATCATTCTGAATTCGCATCACCTTTTACAATATAGCTCTCACTTCAAGACAACTATATCATTCTAAGACAATGTTAAGAGTATATCATTCTTGAATTCACACCCTCTTTTATTATAACTCGCATCCGGCCTATATTCAAGACAAAGTAAACTTCTCAAACGTTATTTTTATTTTATTTATTTATTGCTGTAGACATAAATGCAATACTTCATACTGCACAATACATTTTGGAAAATACACGATTATGCCCAAATAAGGCTCCGGTTTCTGGTCTCCATACACGCGCGTCGCCTCAGAGCCTCGCGTCGGCATTTTTTTTTTATTTATTTTTTTTAATATTTTTAATATTTTTTTTTTTTTTTAATTTTTTTTATTTGGTTTTGCTATAATATATGAAATGTCCAATTGCAGCCAACATTGCTGGATCAATTGGAATTCTGCCGTGCTGTGTTTTAAACGACTTTTTCATATAGGGGTATGAGTTTGCCTGATTTGTGCGGCCTCTCTTAGCCACCATACTTCGTGTATGGGAAATTTGGTGTGCTTCCAATACCCGCGTAAAAAAACAAAAATGGGCGTTAATGCACCGATTTTGAAGGCGACCTATGTCAAGAAACCGGAGACTTTTTTTAATTTTGTCCTTACCCATGTTTATTGTACTGCTTTTTTGTTAAAAGTGTGAGAATAAGAAAGCACACGCATACAAACTTCTCTGGATGATACAATAGACTTATCTTGCCGCTATTAAATTAATTGTCTTTTTAGGGATAAGTAGAGAATTAACTGTTGCTAACTGCTTACCAACCTAAAGGACCTGTAGTATAAATGCAAACTACACTCACTGGCCATAAGTATTGCAACATCGAAATTCACACAAGTTCAGTTTGGAGAACTGTGTTACAATAATTTATTTTATTTTATTTACACTACTTAAGACTTCTTGAAAGTGCCTGTGTTTTGAAGTCAATGTTCTTTTTTACTATTCTTGCTCGGAAACAAAGTCCTTCAATACTTTGTCGGGTAACCACTTGACCTGATAATTGCGGCCATCCGTCTAGGCAATGTCTCGTACAAATTCATGTTGCAATACTTTTGGCCAGTGAGTGTAGTAGTTATTCGTTTCGAACCTACAGCAGGTTTTTTCTCAAAGGGAAAATAGGATTGATAAGTAATTAGTAGGGTGTTTGTTAGGGTGTTATTGAATATAAATTACGGGTAGTTTACTGTCTTAATACTACGGAAGCGCACTGCTGCCAAATTGAAGGGTAAACAATTTTTTTTAAGTCGTTCGAACGACATAGTAAGTCGTTCGAACGAGATCCTAAGTCGTTCGAACGAGATAATTAAGTCGTTCGAACGACATAGTAAGTAGTTCGAACGAGATAATTAAATCATATTATAAGCTGTGTGAACGAAATTGCACTTGATGGGTTAATGTGTCTAATAATTGGCTCAGGAATTTGAATACCCATACCTTTTTACAGTTGCGAATGAGGGTAATGCCTGAAAGAATATCGAATGAGATCCCAGTATTTTATGTAAAAATCAAGCTGCAACGTACTATTGAAAGTATTTTCTCCCGACATGTATTGGATGATAAATATCCTGAAGGTATTCAACAAGCAAGATTAAAATGAGAGACACGGGTGATTTTTTTTAAATAAAATAATGTTCTTGTTAAAATAATTATTTCTTTGTTTGTTTGTTGGGGTGTTGGGGTGCTTGTTTGTTTGTTTTGGTTGTCTGCAGTAGACAACTTATAGTCCACAGCGGTGGATCAACAATTTCGTGGGGGCACTTTTCAAAAATCAGAAACTTCAACCCCTTTAATATTTCTAAATACTATATTTCACCTGTGGGCAGTATAAGTAACCCCTGGACCCAGTAAAAAATATATTGTGTACGTTTTTACTTCCCCCACTCCCAAAAACTGGAACCGCCGCTGCATCTTCAAGGAAAAACCCATACAAATTATTATGAAACATTTCCAATGGGGAAAATAGTCCTTGTGGTCGGTCAAAACTAACACTGGGATCGTCTTTAAGGGTTTGGAAGAGATTTATCCAGAATTGGCCACACTGCTTACGCACGTGTCAATTGACCGCATTTCGTTCACAGCTTATAATAGGACTTACTTATCTCGTTCGAACGACTTAATTATCTCGTTCGAACGACTTAAGTATCTCGTTCGAACGACTTAGTATCTCGTTCGAACGACTTAGTATCTCGTTCGAACGACTTAGTATCTCGTTCGAACGACTTACTGTGTCGTTCGAACGACTTAAAAAAATAATTTTTACCCTTCAATTTGGCAGCAATGCGCTTCCGTATAATACAAAATAACACGCGGGCATGGATTCACTGTTTTCTTTCCTATGGTATTCATCTGAATATGCGTGTGACTCTGTAACTCCTTACACAGCACACTCGTATACAAAACCCACACACGCACTCACTCACACACATGCATTGTATTACAGTGACCTCACGCTGTGTTGGCTACCGAGCGAGATTCAAACTAATTCGCCATCTCTGTGGCATAAACAAACCTTGGGTGAAGGTTTTAATTAAAGGGTGATTAACTTGCTTAACTTTTTCTTTACAAACCCCACTCATGTGAGGTTGTTGCATACAATGTAATAGAGGATAATCTTTACGAAAGTGTGTTCTTAATGATCAGTATTTCTTTAAAAAATCATTGCAAATGCAAAACATTCATATATTTTGGTTTCCACTGACAACAGTTCGTTCGTGAAAAAAAATTGAGGTCATGTAATGTAAATCCCTTACTATTTGTATCTAGTAAAATCAGTGATTAAACAACTTTTTCCACTTTCACAAGCACTAACTTTCCAGTAAATCATACAATTTCACTATTTTTATTTTTGTAACAATTGCATGACTTAGATAAGTTTATGCAACCGGTACCGGTAATACGCCATAGTTTTGTAAGTTTTCTGAGAAATGCTAAGCCAAAGGTAAGTGCGTCATTTCACGAGTGCAGCGAATTAAGTACATGGACGATATACGAAGATAATGGTCGGGACTGCGAGGTGGGTTTTTTCTTGGATCAGCTTAATACCGCTGCAATCATATTTTGTTAATAACTTAAATGTATACACTTTTTGTAAAATGTCTATAAATACATCAATACTTACAAGAATCAAGAGTTATGTTTCAAAAAATGTAAAAAGACATTTGTGAAATAAAATGATAGCATCTCAGACAGGAATACTGCAAGAGATGTTTGATACCAATATCAACTTTAAAACATGTAAGTTTCGTGTAAGTTTTGTCATCATTTTGTTTCTCGAGTATGCAATAGTGTATAGAGGATTTAACTAATTCTGAATTGTTATTTTGAACCGAGACTGATACGGCAAGTTCGAATACAAGTCCAGCTACCCCTATAATGCTAATGTGACCTGTCACCACGAAACCCAGACAAAGTCGCACCGATCCATTTCGAGTAAACAGCGTGCAAAGTCATTTCAGGGTGGAATCGTCCATTTTTGGATTTTGGGATGACCGTATGCTTTACATATTCATCTATCATTTTACTTTAAAAATAAATTAAATCTGTTAAGGTAAAATACTTTTTTACCCTATTTTCGGAGCGATGTTGGTGAACAAGAAGCGTGGACTTCCTGTACAAAAGCCTTCTTTTCTCTGATTGACTTGTTATTGATTGGGCATGTTGGGGGGGGGGGGCTTAATCCCCTCCTGAGGGGATTACAGGAAAGGGTTACCCCTACAAGTTTATAATCATTCAAAAGCTTATGAACTGGAGAATATGAAAATACCAAAAACTCAAAATAAAATTTTCCAACTTTGTCCGGGTTTCGTGGTGACAGGTCACATATATGCTAATGTTAGAGGTCATGACCCTATATGATTACATAATCGATTTTGTTCACAAGGCATTAGTTAGCCCTAATAAGGAAAAACAAGATGTCTTGTCTAAATATAGGCCTCAACAAACACAGGAAGGACAAGTATAACAAAACAGGCCCCTCATTAGCTTAATTACCATAGTTTTAATTAAAGAACGTAGCTATGTTTAGCCATAGAGCAAGGACCAGAAGGAGTTACAACATAGCCCTTACTGTGTTTCTCTTTCACAGCGGTGCGTTTCTCATTCAAGTGGGGGTGTTTCTCTTTCACAGCAGTGCGTTTCTCTTTCAAGTGGGAGTGTTTCTCTTTCACCTGGTTGCCGCCCTAATAACTGGCGGCAGCCACTTAAATAACTGGCGGCCGCCACTTAATAACCGCGGCCGCCACTTAATAACTGGCGGCCGCCACTTAAATAACCGGCGGCCGCCACTTAATAACTTGCGGAACACGCGGCCACAATGCAAATCTGGTAGCGAGACTTGTTTTCATGCTTCGGCAAAGTAATTAGGAAAGAGTCAGATCCCTTCTTGACATGTGCTTTTCTTTAAGTCATTTGTGTCATTTATGATCAAAAGACATATTTTGAAAAAAATAAGGCTTAATGGAAAATTCACCTCACTTCGCAAAGCAAATTTTTTTCTTAATGTAGGCTTTAAATATTGGAATTAACCATATTCTTGGGAAAATATTTTGGAGAACATTTTGAAGCTTTGTCATAATTTTTTTTGAACAGAAGACAACAAATATAAATCGGAGAGGAAAAAGTAAAGCCAAAAGCTGGAGGGGGGGGTCAGGTGCCTCCACTGGATACGTCACTGTAACTAAGTCAATACATCATTTGAGTCTCTTTCGGCTCTTATGTATTTTTCTTCAGAGTTGTTGTTGTCAATGTAATATCCAAATGAATGTTTACGAGTTACACCAACAAAACTGTTAAAGTAATTCACAATTTTAGAAAGAAGCAGTTGATTTACAAATTACAAAAATGCAACACTTAAAGTCATTCATTTTTATCATGTAATTTAATGTAGCCCTATGATTTGTTAAGAGTTGCTACATTCATAAATTTGAGTATTCTGAAAAACATTCCACCTTTTTATTCCACCAAATCACTTTTCAAATATCTTCTGTCGCAAAATAAGTCAATTGACTTCAATAAATAAAAAAATATACTTTTGCTGATAACAATAGCAATGCAATGCAGAAACCTCACTTCTGAATAGATTTAAACTACTGAATATCATATCTGAACCAACGGGTTATGGGTGTTTAGACAAATCAACAAATAAAACTTGGTATTTTCCATCATTTGTGTTCGTAATCGTGCAAACATGGACCAACATGAAGCTCATTGTTAACTCTTTCATCACCTGTGATTTTAACGACTGTTATGGAAAAAATGCATGGTATGAACCAACATTAACTTGAAAGATTGTTACAGTTGCATTAATACGGAAGCGTATAAACGACATTGTACAAAACGTCATAATTATGACTTAATTTCTCATAGTTGGGAGATATTAAGTATAAGTATGACTTAAGCTGTCATAATTTTATGAATTAATATGTCATAATTTTGACTTTAAAACCCCCCATTAGTCTCATAATATCTCATAATGTAACTTACTAATTAGTTAACTGATGACCATGCCTTGTTTCGATCTAATGCGCTTGTTTGCATTTTGCATTTACAGTCGGACAGAAGAGCTGTACTGCCTTGCTACAGTCATTATTCCTCCACATGTTCAAACTAAGTCGAATTAACTCATAATTATGACATATTAGGTATCGTTTTGTCTTAGCGTAGGACTAAAGCTATCTCATAGTTTTGAGATAGTCATAATTAGGACTTATGTTCAGTCATAATTATTACTTTTTTCAATGCCCCTTTAACGCCTCCGTACATTTACTTTTAATAAAGTTATGTGTTAAAGTTTAAGCAGAATTAACTGTGTCTCGCTTCTGGTTTTTTGTGTGTGTGTGTGTTCTGCCAAACATCGTAAATTGATGCTGTACAGTAAATTAACGACTGATAGGATGCTGGAAATGTTAGGAGTTATTATAAGAAAAGTGAGTAAAGTTTGCTTTAGAAATATAAATCAAACACTATGAATCACATTTTAAATTATGTTGGACTACTAGTTTTACAAACTTAACAGATGTGTTATCTTTGTCCTAGGCCCTGTCCACCTCATTGACTGCATGTCTAACCCATGTGCGCAACCTCAGATAAAGAGAAAGTGCCTGTCGATGATTTGTAGGCGGTCTTGCCCTGTTCTGTGCCATATACTTAATGCATAAGTGAAATACATCCTCATCACATGGATAGTCTCTGAAGATACATTCATCTAAGCAGGGTTGAAGCTGTCTGATGTTCACATCAGCTAGCTGATCTGTGTGACCATGCAACTTGGGCATCGTGTATAAAGTCAGTGGCCGCCCGTTGGGAACATTCTGGTTTGTAGACTTCCTGATTCTGTGGCAGTTCCATTCGCGAACCACTTCATCTATAGCCCATCCTGAAAAGTCCATCAAATTTTACCATTATACGTAATACATGATCACATAGATAGTTATGTGGCGTAATTGCCTCAAACGTGGTAACAAATTGTCCAACAAGTTTGAGTCAGTGACACAAGTTTATGATAATTTAAATACTTTACTTCAGTCATTACTTATGTGAGTTGTAACAAGAAACTTGATCAATCAATTGTCAAGTGTAGACTAAAGCTGACATCTGCTGTTTATATCACAATCAAGTGACATATTCACTGAAAGCAGTGAATCAATGTAAAGTCATTTTCCCATAATGAATCGAGCAATAAGTTGACTGGATAATTTTTGACATACAAAATTTCCTCAGCTGTATTGGCCTAAATGCGAAAAAATATAATTTCTACCTCGCATACCTGTATATAAGTTTCATGAAGCAAAACTGCAAGATGTTGGTATCCAAAAAGTCTCCAGTGAAAGCCCCCTCATCTCTTAGTTGCCCAAAGAAATTCATCCAGTATTGGGAAAAGGATTTCCGAAGGATGCACCACCAACTTTCAATTCTTTGATTATGTGGACTTGTTCCGTAGATAAAAGATTGCCTGTCGGAAAGAAATGTTTGAAATGCGGCCACCGATCCATTTTCAGTTCCATAGTCTCATCTTACAAGTTTTGGATGCCCCATTCTGCTACGTACTGCGTCAATGTAATATCCACCAATGATACGAGGATCGCTGTTGGTTTTATAGACGTTCAACCATATAACAAATCTAGAAAAACCGTCTATACACCCGCTGATACAAAAACCAAAGGGTTTCAGTTTATCGTAGGAATCAAAGTGCCAGATAAAGTTGGGTCCCCTAGCAAAATAGGCACGCCTTCTTAGACGGTTATGGCTACGCAGGAGAACACCTTCAGGGTCCAGAATTTGAATCAGGAGTTTCCTGATGTTTTCCGTGATGAACCTGGCAACATCTATAACATCAGATTTGTTTTTCCTTCGAAAAAGGCTCAGCCTCTTTAAACTTCGTTTAAGAGTTCGCATACTGACAATTATTCTATTATTCAGTGCCAGTGCATTAATGATTTCCTTATACTGAAGTCCTAGAGAGAAGTACAGCTGGATGTGTGCATCGTGTTCCATTCTTGATTCGTTCACACCCTAAAAAACAAAATAAGGATTTGTTATGGTTTCGAAAGCAATTTTCTGGAAAATAAATTCAAGACACTCCAAAACATCAAATTTCACGGGATGATCGCTAATACTGCCTTACAAAACAGTATTACCGCAGTTGATGAAACTTTCTAGGCCAAAAGAAGTCCAGTTTCTGAGCATGCCAATAAAATTAATGTACAGTGGGCTTTAAAATAGTTTCAAAACAAAAACCATTTATTTAGTAAATATAACCAGAGGGATCCCTCGTTGTGATACTAAAATATGACATTCGTCTTTTGTAAAATGAGACTTAAAGGATGTCTTTGATATCAACAACTTCAATAAAGAATTGGAATTATGTAT
This sequence comes from Zoroaster sp. YZ-2022, assembly GCA_029582265.1. Classification (NCBI taxonomy): domain Eukaryota; kingdom Metazoa; phylum Echinodermata; class Asteroidea; order Forcipulatida; family Zoroasteridae; genus Zoroaster; species Zoroaster sp. YZ-2022. The sequence continues at coordinate 9,049,469 of CM055822.1, forward strand.
TTTATTATCCTAAAGTAGTAACACTAACAGGAAGGGAGTATTAAATACCTGGGTTGTATGTCACGCAATGCTTATTTATAGGCAACCACTCCAAGACAAATTCTCATTGTCACATTTCCAATTTTCAGACGATTTCTTTTAACTTAAGTATGATTTTCAAATGATTATAACTTTCAGGCGGATTCAAAAGACAGAATAAGTGCTCGAAATGTGCAATTTTAATGTAAAGATCGATTATCTCCACTAGTTTTAGCAAATATATCATCTTATCATTATTTTCTAATGGTGGACCTTCGGCCTATTAAAAGAACTCTTATTGTGATGTACAGTTATAGGCCTATACCACTATATTCCGAGAAATGTGGGCTAGAACATGCTTACCTTTTCATTTTGCGTCACTTGGTTGATTTAAATATATACGCTCTACGTGTCGTCAGACTGCATTTCTTAATTAACAAAATTCAGCAGGCAAAGCCCGAGCATTATCGAAAAGCTAAATTTAACGTTTCAAAAAGGTTGAATAGAAGCTGTTCCACCTCTTGCAAGTACAATAACAGCCGGTTATTTAAGTGGCGGCCGCCAGTTATTAAGTGGCGGCCGCCAGTTATCTAAGTGGCGGCCGCCAGTTATTAAGTGGCGGCCGCCAGTTATTTAAGCGGGCCGCCAGTTATTAAGTGGCGGCCGCCAGTTATTAAATGGCGGCCGCCAGTTAACTAAGTGGCGGCCGCCAGTTATTAAGTGGCGGCCGCCAGTTATTAAATGGCGGCCGCCAGTTATTAAATGGCGGCCGCCAGTTAACTAAGTGGCGGCCGCCAGTTATTTAAGTGGCGGCCGCCAGTTAAGGGGCGGCAACCAGGTGAAAGAGAAACACTCCCACTTGAAAGAGAAACGCACTGCTGTGAAAGAGAAACACCCCCACGTGAATGAGAAACGCACCTCTGTGAAAGAGAAACACTCCCACTTGAATGAGAAACGCACTGCTGTGAAAGAGAAACACTCCCACTTGAAAGAGAAACGCACCGTGGCACCAATGGGCTTCCGTACTGTGGAAACTCTATGGAGCCCACCCGCAGCGCAAGTAAACACGCCGACCGCAGCAAGCTGTTTGTGTCCTATGTGTGTTACGTCATACCCTAGCCTGGCAGGAAATGCGCCCAGGGCTTGTTTGCATGTAATTAGCACCACTCGTAAAATCCAGCTGTTTTACGACCTCGGTGGGAGGGTTTAAAGAGGAGGTACGTCATCGGCATAATGTTTCAGGACGATGATCACAGATTTACAAGAAACTTACTTGGTGTAAAATTGATATCAAACATCCCTTGAAATCTTTCTGTCAGTAGTATGTCAGATGAGGGACCGGTGCCATATCTATAAAAATATCATTTTTTAGAAATGAATTTCTAAAAAAATATTAGTTTAAGTAAGAATAATCATTTTTATTAAAATACGCTAAAAGCGAACGAGTACATTTTAATTTCACAAAAGAGTGAGATAAAAAAAACTCGTGCTTGAGTAAAATGTACTCGTTCTGTTTATCAGAGCTACAATCATATTGTAAGAAAAAGAAAAATTAACAAGAAATATTAGTTTTCCTATCAATTGATAGGAAAACATATCATTTTTTATAGATATATCGTCGGTCCCTCATCTGACATACTACTGCTCGTACTTGACGTACTAAAAGTACTTGACGTATTTTTAGTACGTTTTTTTAAAAAAAAGTGAGATAAAAAGTACCTTAAAAAGAGAGTTTAAAAAAGTGAGATAATGAATATATATTATATTGTTTAATAGTAAAGATGCCTGCTAAATATTTATCGAGATACAAATTACAAGATTTGAAAGAATTTATACGAAAACAACAACAACAACAACGCATTGGTCGATTAATTCTCATGCAAAACAGTAATAATAGAGTAAATAAACGCAGTTGGTACAACGCGGTTAAAAAGTATATAAATCAACATAAACAAACACCATTGTACAAATTAAATTTGGTTGAATTGAAAAGGCGCATAGCGCTCGAAAATATTGAGCTGCCGTTACACGGCTCGGGAGCGAACGAGCGGTTGATTAAAAAAGACTACCTTAACGCTATTAAAAGGTTTTACGGTGATGAAACCGAGTTGAAATTTAACCCACCGATCGACGGTGGTAGAAATTTACGCAAACATTTAATGATTGTTCCGTTGAATCACAGAAAAGAAAAAGATTTAAATGTTTTTTGGAGATCTGTAAAACCAAAGATTATCGTCGAGTTGACTAAAGACTTACGGGATTTTAAAGCGGTCAAGTTTATGATATTTATACGAATTAAATTACGTAAAGAAAACTTACCCAGCACAGACGATTTTACCACATCGATTTTTCATAATAAAAATCAAGTTGTTTTATTGAATTTAAACAATATCGAAAATGAACTCGATACGACAATTTCACAAATTCAAGAAGTTTTAGAAAAATACACTCAAGAGGGTAGTGGATGGATAGTAGATCGTATCGAAGAAATGAATCTAAGAATCGGGAAATATCAACCTCTGAAAGGAGGTTCTTATATCAAACTATGCGACTACATTAAAAATAAACAAGCGTGCATCAACGTAAAAAACAAAGACGACGATTGTTTGCGGTGGGCTCTTCGCAGCGCACTTTTTCCTGCGAGCGATCACGGTTATAGAACGAGCAAGTACCCAATAGATGATGGTTTTAATTTTAACAACATTGACGCGCCTACACCGATTAATCAAATTAAACGAGTAGAAAAACAAAACAATATAGCGATAAACGTTTTCGGTTGCGAGTCAAAAACGATAATGGTTTATCAAATTAGCGATCAACCGGCAGAGATGGATCGCATAAATTTACTATTGATTCACAAAGAAGAAAAAGAAGGAACCAAATCTCACTACGTTTGGATTAAAGATGTGAATAAATTACTTTACGATCAAACGAACCATCACAACCGCAAACATTTTTGTGTGAGATGTTTACAGGGTTTTTCGACGGGAGCATATCTCGAAAACCACGTAAAAATGTGTAAGGGAATAAACGATAGACCGACGACTATCGTAATGCCTGAAAAGGGTAAAAAAGATAAAATAAAGTTTATAAATTTTCATAAAAAGATGAAAGTTCCATTCGTAATATACGCCGACTTTGAAAGCATTATCAAAAAGATTGTTGACGAAAACTCTACCAATACTAAAAAACAACAAGAACACATCGTTTGCGGCTATTCGTACGTCGTTGTAAAATGCGATGGTAAAAGTAGCTCCCCCGTTACGTACAGGGGAGAAGATGCGGCTAAACATTTTTTAGATGAATTACAGAAAGAAGAAGAAAAGATTAATACGATATTTAAAAATCCTAAAAAATTAAACATGACTAAAGAAAATGTAAAAAATTACAACTCTACCAGCGAGTGTTGGATATGCGAAAAGAAGTTTTTTAAAAGTGATGACGGCAAGTTTACTCGAGTTAGAGATCATTGTCACATTACCGGAAAATATAGAGGCGCTGCGCATAATTGTTGTAACTTAAAACTGAGTTTAAAACCAAATAAAACTTTTATTCCGGTCGTATTTCATAATTTGCGAGGTTACGACTCTCATCTCATTATGCAGGCCGCTGGTCTCATCAAGGGAAATTTAACGTGTATTCCAAACAATATCGAAAAGTATATTTCTTTTAGTATTAATCAACTACGATTTATAGACAGCGCTCAATTTTTACTAGCTTCGTTGGACAAACTCGTAAAATCAAACGATTCTTTTCCAATTACATTAAAACTCGAACCCTCCTTTGAAAAATTTAATCTGTTGATAAGCAAGGGCATTTATCCTTACGAGTACATGGACTCTTTCGAGCGTTTCAAAGAAACGCAACTTCCTTCTATAGAATCCTTTTACAGTAGTCTAAACTGTCAACACATTACCACCTCTCAATACGAGCATGCTAAAAACGTTTTTAGCATGTTTGATTGTAAAAACTTGGGTGATTATCACGATTTGTACGTGCGTACCGATACTTGTTTGTTGGCGGATGTGTTTGAAAACTTTCGTAATACTTGCATGAAACAATACGATTTGGATCCTGCTAATTATTATACGAGTCCTGGGCTAAGTTGGGACGCTTTGTTGAAACATTCGAAACAAACTTTAGATTTGTTTACCGATGTAGACATGCATTTGTTTATTGAAAAAGGCACGCGCGGAGGAACGTGCATGGTGAGTAAACGATACGCTAAAGCAAATAATGTATATTTAGACGATTACGATAAATCTAAACCGTCGAGTTACATTACGTACTTGGACGCTAATAATTTATACGGCTACGCCATGAGTCAACCTTTACCAACCGGTAATTTTAAGTGGTTGAGCGAAAAACAAATTAACATACTCTGGCGCGATGGATTTAAAAACAATAAAGGATACATTTTAGAGGTTGATTTAGAATATCCCAAAGAATTACACGATTCTCACAACGCGTTTCCACTCGCACCAGAGTCGTTGATAGTACCGAAAGAATGGATGAGCGACTATCAAAAGAATTTACTAACTGGCAAGCCGGCTCCAAACGTTGTTAAATTAGTACCAAATTTATACAACAAGAAAAACTACGTGCTTCATTATCATAATTTACAATTGTACTCACAACTCGGTATGAAGCTGACTAAAATTCACAAAGTTTTAGAATTTGACGAATCATGTTGGATGAAATCGTACATTGATTTAAACACGCGACTCAGAAAAGACGCGACGAGCGATTTTGAAAAAGATTTGTTCAAACTCATGAACAATTCGGTTTTTGGTAAAACGATGGAAAATGTACGAAATCGCGTCAACGTAAATTTGAAGCGATTAAACGATGAAAAAGCGGAAAATCAAATTCGTTCGCTCATCGCAAAACCGAATTTTGCAGAGGCTAGGATTTTCGATAACGAACTAGTGGCTATTCACATGCACAAAACGAAACTCGTACTCAACCGCCCGATTTACGTAGGAATGAGTATACTGGATTTATCCAAGGTTCACATGTACAATTTCTATTACAATCATTTAAAAAGAAAGTATAATGACGATTGTGAGTTGATTTACACGGATACGGATAGCTTATTGTTGGAAATTAAAACGAAAGATGTTTACAAAGATATGAAAAAAGACAAGCATTTATACGATTTTAGTAATTACGACAAGAGTCATTTTCTGTTTTCTGAAAAAAACAAAAAAGTGATCGGTAAAATGAAAGACGAGTGTGCGAAAACTGTAATTTCTGAAGTTGTTTGTTTAAGACCCAAAATGTATTCGATACTTTTATCAGACAAAGCTGAAATAAGAAAAGCTAAAGGAGTTAAAAGACAAGTTTTAGAACAAGATATTAAACACGAGCGATATAAACAAGTTTTATCGTTTAAAACTACTCTGCATCACCCTATGAATTTTATTAGGCACGTAAACCATAGACTATATACAACTCGAATAAATAAAATATCGCTATCACCTTTAGACACAAAGAGACATATTTTAGAAAACGGAATACATACTCGAGCTTACGGTCATCACATGATTGAATGATTGATTGATTAACGTTTAACGATTGGTGGATTCATTGTATCTCTAGGAATAATTTGTATTTCTTCTCTTACAAAACTACGTGCGGGGCCTCCTTCTAAATAATACAATATAGGTTGATTCGCACCTTTCATCGTTTTAGATATTCTATAAATTTTTAAACTCCATATAGGATCGGTCGCTCTGCGACTCGTATCTTTTTCAGCTTCACCCGGCGCGTATAAATACCGAACTAAACTGTTTCTAGGAATTCTTTTTTCATTCTTTACAACAGCTGGTGAGGCTGGATTTTGCCCGACGATTGGCAATTTAATCGCGTCTTTAGGTTTTAAATTGATGAGGCGAGTCGTTTCGTTATTTAACGCTTTCACGACTGCCGGTAATCTTTTAACCCATTCTCTATTTCTCGTATCGGTAGCAATTTCTTGACCGTATTGATGTGAAAATAATCTTTCGCTCAAAGTTTTATTAAATCTCTCAACTATACCCTGAGCTCTGTGATTTCCAACCTCTCCTCGCTGAATTTTTACATTATGCTCGATCATCAACGCATTAACGCTACTCATGAATTCTTTTCCGGGGTCGACTTTTATAATTTTAGGCCAAACCAACGGCGATCGTTTATAAATTTTTTCAAAAGCATCGCTGACTCGCGCGGCTGTTTTATCGATTAAAGGTTGCGCTTCTTTATATCTGCTGGCTTCATCCACGACCGTTAACGCGTACTTGTACGTAATTCTACCGACTTTATCGTGTGGAAGAAACAACAAGTCTGCTTGATGAACCTCGTTTGGTTTTTCGAGCGTACTATTTGATGAAGTCGGTCTCGGAATATATTTAGGATAGGGTAAATAAATTTGCCACAGCGCTTGCTTTTTTATCCATTGTCGAACGAGTTTTACATTTACTCTCGTTTCTTTAGCCAGCTTGCTGATTGCATCTTGACCTTTGTAGTATCCTCGTGGACTATAATAAGCGTTTGATAGTTTTCGTTCATCCATTTAATATTTATAAATATTATTCTATTCTCAACATTATTCGGAGGGCATGAGCGAGTTTGGTAAAATTCCTTGTTTAACTAACCACATTTGCGTCGCACCGCTTAATCCAACTACCGCGGTTAGTTTTAACCCGTCTTTTATATCCAATTTTCCTAAATCGGCTGGTTTCATTTTAAATATTTTTTCACCGAGCATGCTGTTTAAAATGACTAAAAGAGTCATAACTGAGCTGTGATAAACCGTATCGGCGATCGTTTTCGTATTTATAGGCATTGAAGACATGTTTATAATCGTTAAATATAATATATATATTTAAAAAAAAAAACACTTTTTATTCCATTTCAAAAACATTTAGTTCTCTCGTGGTGGGTGGTGAAACGCTAGCGAGTTTAACGGGTTCTCTAGCGAGTTTAACGGGTTCGTTTTTAAATGTTGGTTCCGAGTTTTGTCTAAACAAGAAATAAGCGATACCTCCAATAGCTAAACCAATAGCTATATAATAGTAGTAACTCGTTTTATCGCTCATCGAGTTGTTTTCTTTATAACCTTCGCTATCGCGAGACGTTTTAACGCTTTTCGCGGGTTTAGCGAGTTGTAGTTTTTTCTTTTTGTTAATTTCGGCTAGTCTTTTTCCGGCCGCAACTCTGTTTGGGTTTTTTGACCTAGTCGCTGGTTGGGTAATGGTCTTTGGCGTTGGTTCCAGTTGCGCAATCTCCTTCGGCACAGTCGTTTGCTCGTTGGTTTCCATCGCTTTTATTATCAGTTGAAGATAATGTTTTTAAAGTTTCTATTTCTTCTTTTCTTTTTAAATGTTTTGCCGTAATCAGCGAAACGCTGATTGGAGCGAGAAACATACCGTACTTGTAGTATATTTCGCACGCCACTGTACTAAGCATGCTATTAATGAACGGATCTTTTTCTAAATCTGAAATTAATTTACCTTCATCATCAATTTGAAATTTATAGCCGTACAAATCAATACGGTTTAAACTTGTTCCTAATACTTGCGCGTATAGCGTTATAATGGTGCTACCTAAAGACTGAGTAATATCACGACCTAATTTAGTTTCGTATTGCGTGTGTAATGCTTCTCGCTCTTGCTCACTCAAAGCTTCAATATCGCTAACGCTTAGTTCTTTTCCGAAATACTTGCTCGAGTCTCCCCCAACTACGACCGATAAAAGACGTAATTTTTTTTTCAACAATAAGCTATCGTCGTTGACGCTAACGTCGTTAACGAGTGGCGTCTGTATATTTTCGTTTAATAGCTTATGTACTTCTTCCATTTATTATACGTACTCGAAGAATAATCGATTAAATTTATAAAAAAATATAAAAACCAATAATTAGTTTTAGATAACCCATCGACGTTTAAAAGCTCGTTAAGATTTAACATTAGATCTTTTACTCGTTCGGTAGATATATTCGTAAATATATTTTTTACTTTTTCAGTATTCTCGTTTAAAACTTGTACCAATTCTTGTCTTTCTTTCGCGTTATTTACGAGTTGGTTAAGATTATATATAAAATCATTTACTCGTTCAACAGATATATTCGTAAATAAAACTTGCACTCGTTCAGCATTCATATTTATAAATATGCTTTATAATATTTATTAAAATACGAGACAAACGACCTATGAGTAATTACCCTTTACCTATGAGTAACCTATGAGTAATTACCCTTTACCTATGAGTAATTACCCTTAACCTATGAGTAACCTATGAGTAATTACCCTTAACCTATGAGTAATTACCCTTAACCTATGAGTAACCTATGAGTAATTACCCTTAACCTATGAGTAATTACCCTTAACCTATGAGTAATTACCCTTAACAACCCTTATAATTACCTTAACAATTACCCTTAACCTATGAGAAGATCGCCAACGACTTGACGGTAATCGCTCAGTCACGTATTTCATAACCGGTAGGCTGATCCGTTTTTAAAATTAATTTACGGTGTTTAACTCGTTTTAATTTTTCATGAATTTCCATTCTCAACTCTTTCGTAGGTACAACATCATTTTCTCTAAGACAATTCTCGTACGAGTCTCTATCTTTACAATAAAATAAACACGCCCATTTGAGTTGTTCTCTAAAATCTTTCAATACGCTATTATATTTTTGCGAAAGAATCCAACAGCTGTGTCGTACGTGTCTACCGCTAAAAGCCAATTGCGTGATCATACATTTATTATTCTCGTCGTATTTTTTATAATGCAACTGTTTATTCGCGCTGCAATCGTCTATAATAAACAACGTTTCTTCCGTTTTGAAAGCGTCGCTATAAATTTGTATAGCCCTATTCAGCGATATGTCGTTTAAATCGTTAACGTGTACGTTATCGTCGTTTAGAACCCATTTTCTATTTTTGTATGCATCATTGTTGAAAATGGTAGGGCATAATATAACGATATTTTCAAAATATTTAAAATATTCATTTTGTAATAAATTTAAAACAAATTCAGTTTTACCGCATCCCGTTTGTCCGCAAATTAACGCGGCGTGTGGATATTTAGGTAACATTTTCTTTTTAATATTAAACGTTTTTTAATAATATTCACTCTATGAGTAACCTTTGAGTTAATAATCGACCGATTCGAAACGCGAGTTTCTAATATTTAGTTGCGCGTCCATGATAATAAAAGTATACATGTTTAGTTCACCCGCACTCTCGGCTTCTTTTTCAATTTGAATGGTAATTCCTTCAGACAAGTTTTGCACTCGTCTTCCGCTTCCGTGTAATACATTATCGGTACTCGTTCTTAAATCTAAAAATAAACCGTATTTATCATGATAATAATTCGCTATTTTGACGTTGGCCAAGTCTAGAGCTTTCACAACTCGTATAGCGTGTTGTTTTCTCGAATCACCGAAATATTTTGAAATCTCTTCCCATTGTTGATATCTTTTCATTCCGTGCGCGTAGAGTTGATTGGGAACGCCTTCGATGGTAATACTAACTTTTGTTATTTTCGGATTATAAAAACTGTTGCACTCTTGTGTGTTGGGTTCTTTGAATAGAAACAATATTCCTTTCATACTTTTTGCTGGAGTATTTAAATTTATATTCCACATTGTATCTTTTTTGTTGTACGTCGTTACGCTCTGTCTCAGTACGCGATCAAACAATATACTCGTTCTATCGCTGTATTGATTTCTAATCATTCTAGCGAGTTCCGGCATATGAACTACCTCAAATTCTAAAGAAATTCCGCTTATAATATATTTAGCGTCATCGTCGGTGCTTTTGATTACGTTACTAAATTTATTAAACACGAGTTCGTAAGTCAATCGATCTCCTATGCCAGATTGATAGTAGGGTTGATGATCGGTCAACAATTCAAAATCGAGTGGAATGTGATATCTATTTTTATACGCGTCTGCGACAGCTTTATCTTTTCCACCGTTTGCGGCTACATCTTTATCACTAGCGTCTATTCTTATTTTAGTCACGTTTACATCTTCTATTCCTTGATACGTTAAATTTTCGCGTTGATCTTTGGTCAGCCATTCGTCTTTAAAACAATTGAATACATCCGCATCGTCTAAACTAAATATTTCGTTTCCTTCCATTTTAATTATTATATGTTTTACGATGCATCTACCTATATTTTGTACCAACGTTCTATTTACATCATCCGTGCTAACGAGTTCAATGTTGAAAGCTAATCGCGTTGTATTCGGAACGATGACGTCGTTCATTCCTAAATTTGGAAAACGAACCGTCAACAATTGGTTTTCGTTAATGGTGCTCGGATTATTTGTAATGACGACTTTTTGACGCATTCCTTTTACGCCTCGAGGCTCTCTTAGTCTTCTGTATGGGTCGAGCGTATCTCCGTACGTATTATTAGTCATATTTAACGTTAGTAAATATAATAATTTTACAAGTTTTGTAAAACTATAATCAACAACACTATTTTTTTTTTTTTTTATGTTTATAGTTGTTGATTATAAATGGTATCTATAGCGATGATGGTTGGAGGCGCGGTAATCAACGCGTTAGCGTTTACCGGATCGAATTTTTTATTTAGTAATTTACGTGGTAATGACGCGTTGCAAGAACGCAAACGACACGATTTAGCGTTGGAACATCTTTCGAAAGCTAGAGACGAATTTAGTAAAAAACGTTTAAAATATATAGATTATTTAAATGAGAAAATACAAAAAGAATCGGGCGCGATAAGAACGTTTAATAACATTAACGAAGCGATGCAAGAATATTCACGAGTTTCAAATACACGAGTAAATTTGCCTCTCGATTTACGTAAAGAACCGCGATTAGAAGATTTTTACGTTCCTAGCGAAGATCAAAAAACGGGGGAAATGTTATTTATCATTATTGGTATGAGTGTAGTTGGTTACGCGAGTTATAAACTATTAAAATAAAGATGTAAAGTAATTATAAAATGGAAGAAGGAGGAAACCCATATATAGAATTAGACCCAATGTTTAATCAACCCGAAGATGAATATTTGGATGATGACTTGGGTGATATTCCGATGGAACAAGAAACTTCTTTTAGTACACCGACTTTATCTCAAGAAAATAGATTACGTAAAGATATAGTCGATGATTTTTATGATGGTATAGGTTATAGAAACGTTATAATAGACTATACAAGATTCAAGTATAAACTAAATGAAAAAGGAGTGGGTGAGCTTTTTTTTATGAAAGAAGGCAAAGAAATACGTCTAACTAAAAAATCGGGTGGATTTTTAAAATTGGGCACGTTAAGGACCAAAGGTTTAATCGGAAGTGATTTATCGGCTTTAGGACCCAAAGAAAAAAATCTAAACAATATTATACACGAAGCAGAAATAGTAATAAAAGAACTAGATGGAACAATTAGACGTAGTACGGTAAAAAATCCAGAGGCTCTATCAAATCCAGATTTTTTATCAAATTCAGATGGTACGTTCGGTCGTCGTAGAAGATTACCCTCTATACCTCAACAACGTGTAAAAAAATCGGTGCAAGTACAAGAAGCTATCGAAATGGCGGATGAAACTCTTTCGAGAGATCAAGACGCGCAAACAGAATTAAATATAGAATGGAGAGAAGTGTTGGCGCTCAAAGACGTTATGACTACAAATCGGGGTGAACAATTAAATCTTTTAACTAAATTAAAAATAGTCAACCAAAAAATCTCTGATGCGAAAGAATTAATCTCCGATGCGGAAGAAAGAGGATATAATGTTGATGAAAAATATAAACAAAACTTGCGAAAACTAAACGATGAAAAACAAGTTTTAATAGAGCAAATTGATGCGCAAGATTACGTTCTCCGTAGTCAAATTAATAGAATTAAAGAAACTGTTGTTAAAATGTTGGAAAGAGACGTTACGTTGGGTGATAAAATTAGAACTTTATTTAGAGAACAAGGCGTAACGATAGTCAGTTTATTAACGGCTTTTAGTATGACCATCGCTTTTATTGTTGAAGCGTTCGGTAATGTTGTAAGTTCTGTTGTTCCAAAACCACCGACTCCTGCACCAGAACCCATTCCACCAACTCCAAAACCCACACCACCACAACCCGCGCCACCAAGCGGCGGTGTAAAAGAGTGGATACAAAAAACATTAAAAAATCTAGCGAATGTATTATCTAAACTGGGAGCGAAAGCTTTAGCCGCTTTACCGGCCATTATCGGCACGGTTGTAAGTTGGTTATTTAAAACAGCTTCCAACATTGTCGCGTGGACGGCGGAACATTTATGGTTGGTGATAAGCGGAGTCGGAGTATTAGTTTTAGCTTATACTCAGAAAATGTTACGCTCCGCGTCAGCGTAACAATTCATAAATCATAACGGTTACACCGGCTAAAATCGCAAAACCAAGTATTAAAGAATTTTTTTCTTCTTGATGACTAGCATCGCTAAAAACAACATCTTCTTTTATCGCATCTTCTAAAGAGTCTTGCGCGTGTGCTATTGTAGAAGATGATTCTAAATCATCTTCTACATGTTTCGTAATTGTTGGTAGTTGCGTTTGTAAAGGTAAAATAGGAGGAATAGTGGGTGTTGAATTTGTATCTAAATTTGAACCTAAAGATAAACCGCTCGTCGCGATTAATAGATTATTGTTGTATCCCTCATAATTGTCTATTCGTAAATTCATATCGCTAGGCATCATGTATAAATTTTCTCCTAGACAAAAGTTTAATTGACTGCGAGCGTATTGTAAAACATCTTGATATCGTTGAATACTAGTTTGTAAATCGACCGGAGAGTCAATCTCTGCTTCGGTTATATTTATAAATTCACGTTGCGCGTCTAAACCTGTACCGCCCGATAAAAATGAGCTTTTCGCTTGCGCTTGAGCTCCTAAAATCGCGTAAACGTACGTTCTTAACGAGTCGTTTATTCGTTGCGTACCAACGTCCGTAAAACCTTTAGCTAACCCTAAAGATAATATAAATTTTGACCAAGCGAGCTCTGTTGAAGATTGTGAAATGAATGCGATCGTATAGGTCGAAGGAAAATCTCCAAAACTCATTTTAGTTGCGGTTTTGTAATAATCGTAATCGGTCACCTCGGTAGAAATAACGTTCAAACTACTTTTATCGTAGTTGTTTCCGGGTACCGCTTTGTAACCGTTATCGTAATAATAAGCCGTTCCTAATCCGTTTGAATTTAAATCGACTCGTTGTTTCCAATTGGAGGCTTGAGAAAGGTGAAATTCTTTACATATTTTTTTGTACGCGCTCACGTCTATATTATTGGCAAACGCGTCGTAAAAATTTTGAAAAGATGCGGGGCAGCTCATTTCTTTGAGCAATCGTCTAATTTGATAATAGACGTGAAATCTAAAAAAACTACGAATCATCGGGTTTAAATGGTTTAAATGTTGATAACTCACGCCGCATCTCGTCGTGGCGCAGTACGTCGCAAAATTTATTTGATTTTGATAAAATTTTAGCGGGTTAGAATACCAATCATCAACAACGTCGTCGCTTTTAACGTGAGGCAGCTTGTAGTCGTTGAAAACATTATTAAAACGAACGTTAAAAAACTCGTTCTTGTTTACGTAAATGTTTATACTCGTTAAATCGCTATCGTTAAAATCGAGAGGCGCTTTAAAATTTCCGGATGTTGGATACGAATACGTAAAATTACTCTCGAATGCTAATGGAAACGTCATTTTATTATATTAAAATATAATAAAATGTATCATACGTTTGAAATCGAAATTGGTAAAGAAGGAGGATCGATTCAATTAGACAACGTTATCGATAATCGGCGAGGCAACCTCTCGATTATATTACACAGCGTAAACATTTGGGTGGGATATTACAACGTGCGTAAAAAAGAAAGAATACTAATTCGCACGGTGGGTGAATCGGAAGGTGATGTAAAATTTATCAAAGCGGGCCTTTACAACATTGTCGAAATTATCGAGATTATAATAAAAGATGAGCCTTGGATAACGTTTAGAATCGATAAATCCAAGGGTGAATACACGTTAATATTAGCTCAAGTGAACAAGAGCGTTAAATTTACATCTGGGTTAGCTAATTTATTGGGGTTGCATAGCGAATCTCTAACCGCGGGGGAATACAACAACAAAATTGACTTACAACTTTTTAAATTTTTATACATTCATTGCGATCAAATTTCTACGACCGATAATTATTTCAACGGAAAACCCTGCACAATTTTAAACGCTTTTCCTTTGCGAGACGCGTCTTTTGGTGAAAGCATGTACATGCAATATACAAATCCATTAGCAAAAAAATTGCGAGTCGGAACTTTTAACGAGTTGAGTTTTCGAGTTAGAGATAGCAAAAGTAGAGATATACATAATCACGGTTTCCCCATTATTTTAAATGTAGAAATAATATAAATGGCGAGTATTTACGGACCCAGTCGCGCTGACGCGAAGCGTATAACGAATATTAGAACGATCGCTAGCGATGAAATCGAAATTTACGAACATCACGGATATCTAAACAGAGACGAAATTTTATGGCGAGTAGTTTTAATCGAAAAATTCGACGTCGTACTCGGATGGCACGATATTTTTAAACAACCCTTTTTCTTGTTTACGACCGCGCCTACGTATTGTAGCATTTTTACGCAGTTTATAAAAACTAATAGTTTCGCTACGCATTCAGCGACGAGAGATTACGCTCCCAACATTTATTATATTCCTTCTCCGCAACGAGATGAAAAATTTCATTTTCTAGAAAATGAAATTCAACATTTAAAATACGAAATGTGTTTTAAAATACGAAACGTTAGAAAAGTTTTTGTCGAAGCTAGTTTTTTCGGTTCGCTAAATTCAAAAATCTGTTTCAATATAAAAATAGCAAGTTTACCGTCAAATTAAATAATTTTAGTATAATAAATATGGCGAGCATTTACGGACCCAGTCGCGCTGACGCGAAGCGAACGAGTAATAAAAATGTTGTTGTTGATAACAATAATGAGTTAAAAAGATATGTTAAAACCGGGGACTTTAAAAACTCGAATGAAAACGCTATTTATAGAGATTTAGAAATTGAATTGTTTAGGTATAACAGTGCATTAGGTTTTTATATATTAAGAGAACCCCTGTTTTTCTCGCACTGCGCTATAAGTAAAGTGGGTATACATAGTTCATATTCTTTAGATAAAATTATTTCGCGTTATGACAGTGAAACAGATTTAAAAACATACACTATCGGTGGTTTTGGTTTTACAAATGAAACGGGATATTTAGAATATGTATTTAGCTACTTTTTAATTTTAGATGATCGTGAAATTAAAAGATATATAAATCTAAATTTATTCGGCTCTTTACCCAAAGGAATCTGTTACGAGCTAATCGTTAGAAATATTATGTTATAATAAAATCTTTTTCTATTAATAAAACAATGAGCGCTTCCATAGAATCAACTAACGTACTTTATCCAAAATTGCCACCGATGGAAAGTGACGCTAAATCATTTCGATTGCAAAAAATTGATGATATTCAAAAAGAATTACGAATCGAAATAAACGAACGCGAAGCCGTATATAAAAAATATAATAAAATCATAAACGCTTGTAATATTGTAGAAACTCTCGCAGAAATGGGCTGTATGGGAGCGGGAGCCATCGGAATAGCCAGTATCACCACGGTCGTATCATCGCCGGTAGGATTCGCTTTAGAAGGTTTAGCTTTGGGGTTGGGCAGCGCAGCTTTCGCTATTAGATACACGAAAAATAAATGTTATAAAAAAGCTAAAAAACATGATAAAATACGAATTTTAGCATCGAGTAAACTCGACACGATCGAAAACCACGTTAGTAAAGCTTTAGAAAACGGTTACATCAGCCAAGAAGAATTTGTACTCGTGTGTGAAGAGCGAGATAAATATTATAAAATGAAAGAAAAAATCCGTAATGTACAAACGTTTAAACCAGCGAGTTTATCGTTAAAAACAGAGGTTAAACCTATCGATGCAAACGCAGAAAAAAAAATTCTTATAGAAAAACTTTTGAGTTTAAAGTAGCTTTGACGATAAATAAGAGCTATTACGCTTCGCGTCGGCGTAATCAAAAACACGCTTCGCGAGTAGCGGAGCGTGTAAAAACGTTCGATAGACCTCCCCCATACGCCCCATCGGCGCAAACGCTGTAATTTATCTTTCCAACAATTCTTTCATCACTAAATTAAACGAGCGTATAGCTTTTCCTCTCGCTACATTTAATATCTTCGTGCATTTCGTACACGAGCCCGACTTTGCTTTTGTACCATTTTTACATCTATAACAAGGAAGTGGTACGCTCTTACCTCCCCGAATACGCCATCGATGCATCGGGCAATAGACATCATCGTGAATACTCATTCTACAACACTTGCAGTTTTTACCAACTAAAAGCCATTCACAAAGAGGTAGCGTTCTCTGCATCTTTACTATTAAACAATATAATACCGATTCATTATCTCACTTTTTTTTTTAAACTACGTTAAAAAATCCGGCAGTGTATCACATAGGCGTCTTATAATCATTCTTATTTTTATATATTTATGAAAATTTATAGAGGTATGCGTTAGTTCTATCAACGTAATCAAAAGTTGAAAACGATGAGCGCTTAAAGCCCATCGCATCTCGTCGTTGATGCAAGCTTTTTTATAAGAACTTATTTTTAGAGGTTGAGGAATAGCGATGTTTAGATTCAATTCTTCGATACGATCTACTATCCATTCATCACCGTAAAACCTTTTAATAGCGTTAAGGTAGTCTTTTTTAATCAACCGCTCGTTCGCTCCCGAGCCGTGTAACGGCAGCTCAATATTTTCGAGCGCTATGCGCCTTTTCAATTCAACCAAATTTAATTTGTACAATGGTGTTTGTTTATGTTGATTTATATACTTTTTAACCGCGTTGTACCAACTGCGTTTATTTACTCTATTATTACTGTTTTGCATGAGAATTAATCGACCAATGCGTTGTTGTTGTTGTTGTTTTCGTATAAATTCTTTCAAATCTTGTAATTTGTATCTCGATAAATATTTAGCAGGCATCTTTACTATTAAACAATATAATATATATTCATTATCTCACTTTTTTAAACTCTCTTTTTAAGGTACTTTTTATCTCACTTTTTTTTAAAAAAACGTACTAAAAATACGTCAAGTACTTTTAGTACGTCAAGTACGAGCAGTAGTATGTCAGATGAGGGACCGACGATATATCTATAAAAAATGATATGTTTTCCTATCAATTGATAGGAAAACTAATATTTCTTGTTAATTTTTCTTTTTCTTACAATATGATTGTAGCTCTGATAAACAGAACGAGTACATTTTACTCAAGCACGAGTTTTTTTTATCTCACTCTTTTGTGAAATTAAAATGTACTCGTTCGCTTTTAGCGTATTTTAATAAAAATGATTATTCTTACTTAAACTAATATTTTTTTAGAAATTCATTTCTAAAAAATGATATTTTTATAGATATGGCACCGGTCCCTCATCTGACATACTACTCTGTCTGAGGTGCTAACATTTTTGTACAATTAAACCAATTATTTTGCAAAGGAATTTTCGAGTATGAAGCAAAATCTGAATGCATTTTCACTATTTTCTCGTTAATGACAGAATGAAATACGAAACTTTCACTGGTTGGTTTTTACACACCTCTCTTGGAATATAGAATATGGATGCATTTACAGACAATTCACCCAAAGCAAATGCTTCAACAAAACCCTTTTGTCATGTATCACATTCATAATTATTGTCCCCCTAGTAGTGCAGCTCGTCTGACCAGGTAATTCCGCTTGTTTTTCAGGGCCTCTCGACCAATCAGAAGGCCGGATTTGGGTCACGTGATGCCTAATTAGCATAATTTGAGGAGCCGGTGGACTGAAACATTTTTTACTGTAGGGGTGATTAAAAATGTGTGAGGGACGTAATATTTCGTAATATTTTTAATCTTTATGATTTTTATTATATGGGGTATTATATTATGGTATGTAATTTTTAAAAGGTCCTCCATAAAATAAAACTGTATACTTATTGTAGGTAATAAGTTTAAAAAGATCCTTCATAAAATAATAATAAATACATACATAAAGTCCTATGTATAACCATAATAAGATATTGTTTACAAACGTGAATGGATCGTTCCTATAAATGCAATGAGTCATCGCAACTGAGGGTCTTTTCCCAATCTAGTTCCCAAAATCACTAGTTACAAACCCCGTCTACGTATCAAAGCAGAGTGGAACAGACTACACATCTACGTACAAGTTACAACAACAACGCGACACTGCCAGTTCGTGTTAGGACACGTCTATGGACTTGCCTGGACGATGGACTTGCCTATTGTTATCTGTATACCGGCGCTCGTGATACGAGTAGGTCACATCCCATTCAGTTTTGTTATGAACTGACCAGTTCCACACCAACGGCGTTTCCATTGTGGACACAATTACCTGATATACTTGCATAGGCAGCCACTGCAGCAGCGTACCGGCAGCCCGGCCACGTTTAAGACAAGTTATACCGAGAGTCGTTGGTGCAAAGTCCTTTGTGTAGATGTTTCAGTAGTGCGTAAAAGTTGTGTATCCAGTGACTGTCACTTAACTATCCACGAAAAAACTCAAAATACATGCGCATGATGGCTGTATTCCAAAATGTTTGTATAATGGATCAATTGAGCTAGCTGCTGTACATGTTGAGGGGCATGTACACTATAGACATCAGTAATCCTTTCGATCGATGGACTCTTGAGCCATTTTGTATAGTCGCTAGTACAATGTTTGAGCAGTGGATTATCGATAGTGTACAGGTGGATGAGAATTACTGTACTAAAATACATGTGAATACATGTTATCCCCACAAAGTGTATGATAATTCCCTATGGAATTTGTCACCAACCAGGAGATTCTCATGGCACAGACCAAGAAGGATTATGACAATTATATTTTTTGGTTCCATTTGACTTAATAATTTATGTATAAAATACTGTGCCTTGATCTATAGGCCTATACCCAATGTGTTTTTATTTACTTCTCTATTTTTGTTTTATTGTATAAGTCCCTTTATCACTAGATATTTCAGCATGTAAAGTACATTTTAAGTAAACAATAAGTGTTTTGCATAAGATAAATGACATTTTTTATTAATATTATTATGTTATTTTATTAATATTATTATGTGTAAAATGAATTATTCAGTACGTACTACCCGTATAAACAGGTTATTTTTATCGATTGTTGAGGTCTCTCGGCCAATCGGAAGGTTGGATTTAGGCCTAACTAATCAATATTTTGAGGAGGAAATTTGAGGAAGTCGTCATCTATCATTACCGTGCGGTTACATAACAGCGTGAGTGGTTTCTTTAATTGGGCCATATACATGAATATTCTAGGTATGATGCAATACTATGGGATCGTGGGTTTCGATATCAATATTTTGAGGAGGAATTTGAGGAGGTCGTCATCTATCGTTATTGTGCGGCTACATAACAGCGTGTATTAATGAATTGGGCCAAATGAATATTACATCTAGATATGATGCAATAATATGGGATCCTAGTGGGTTCGATGACTCGCCCGTTTGAGATGTGACGATCAATAATGGATTGTGGTGTGTACTATGCGATGATTATTGTGTAGTTGTAAAAAATAAGTGTTTAAGGAATGAATAATATTGAAACATGATAAAGGAATACTGTACGGTGTGATTACTAAGTGGAATGATTTTACAAGAAATATGTACAAAAGGAGGTTGGATGGGTGAAAGTAATGAAAGGATTTTGAGGAGTGTAAATCGCTTAGACAGTATCGTCTGCGAGAAGTAATTAATCGGATATGATCGATATATATATTCATAAAGGTATTGGGATTCTTCTAATTGTACAATATTACATCTAAATAAATACTATATAGTTATGTAAAAGTAATTACATTAGGATTTTTAAACATTGTTTCTACTTCTGAATTTTGTATAATGGAGAACCACGTCGTTGAAGGTAAGTATTGTTTCTTTACATAAATTCAGGTGACTTTACTACTGTTATTTATTCAAGCGGATAAAGAGTCTGATGGTTACGATAATGAACACGCACATATGAATATATTTTCATCAAATGATCATGATGGAGTCGAAATCTTGATGAGAGAGAATTGTTAATGAGGGATTAGTGAGTAGGATGAACAAAGGATGGAGTCGAAATCTTGATGAGACAGAATTATTAATTGATTGAAAAACGAGTGTTGGGAACAATTATCACAACTTTTTGGCAAAACTCAATGAGGTTAAGAATCAAGACCGCAGGCATTTTAGCATGTAAAGTACATCTTAAGCAAAAATAAGTGTTCTTATTTTCTTATGAACTCTTCAGATGAAGCTACAGTTAATTGCATTGCCATTTACTTTGTTAAAAAGAAAATCAAAATGTATGAGTATGCTCTCAACACTCCTCCCAATGCGATTATTATTTTTGATTGTTATATGCAATGATGTAACCCGCCCCAGGGGTAAAGGGGTTTGTTCCAGATTCGGAATAAATATAATACAATGCAATTAATAATAGGCCTATTATTTGAATGTAACAAACAGGTTGGACATTTAATTAATATGTTACAGCTTTAAATAACACCCTATGTCACTCCTGTGTAACTGAATTTACTAGCCAGAAAAACATAACATTTACCATAACGATATTTACATAAAGACCATTTTAATACTAGAAAATACACTGTATGGAAAATATTCATATATCAGCATCAAACATGTACGAAGGCCTACACAATTTAGTTTTTACTTGATTCATAAAACAAGTATTGGGTCTGAACATTAAAAGCAATAACATTACATTGGTTTTTGCTACATGGGGAATCTGTTATAAGGAGCAAAACGCAGTGATCCAATCGATGGGAAGATTTGTTCTGTCATATAGTCTGAAATCCTAGTTGGGAGCTCTTACTGTATGATTAGTATATTCATGACGTCACACGTCTCATTTCCTAGCAATGACAAACCGTTACCCTTAAAGCTGCAGTAGTTTCATCTTTTCAAACCAGATACTTCTCCCATTGACACGGTAGTATTTTGCGACTCCAAACATCCTATAATGTTTCTACATAGAGAATGCCGTGTTAATCATGATCATCGTGCAGTCATAGAGTTTGGACCCACTGTTCGAGTAGCGGGTCACTGCACATAACAAGGACCTGCGTTATTAGGCAATGAGGTTACGTGACGTCACGTATCAACAATATGCGGGCTGTCCGAAATACGTTACAATCGTTTGACGCGTCCAAACATGTTGCCCGAAAGGATAAACATAACGAAAGTGTCCACTAAGGAATATGCTGGTACAATTACTCAAGAAATCACCGACAATTCGTCTGACGCGTCCAAGGTTTTGATCTACACAAATGCTTGTTTGCATTGAGAAACATGTACATGTGTACACATGTACATGTATATAATTTAAAGATTTGTAAAGATGACTCAAGCCGAGTCATACTAATAATTTACTATCCTACCATGCATACCAAACATGTCTAGAGTAAACTCATGTATTGAGTTATTTGATAATAGAATATAGAATGCTATACTCAGAGCCTTTTAAAACATGGTCTTTCTTTTCACATTACTAATTAATACGGGTATGCGGGGAATTACATTAGTTTTCAGACTGGTTTGTCAAAAGTTTGGAGTGGTGTGCCTTATGAGAACCAGATACACATAAATAAACACAATGTAAAAAAACACACAAAACGATTCTTTATCAAGTTAAACCGCAGTTTAAAGCTATTTATTCCGCAATTATATTTAATACAATACAATTATCCATTAATTTGTATTAATTATGTCATTAATCTAACTTATAGAGAGGTTACTCTTTCGATCATAGTTGAAACTTATTTGGTGTGAAGTTGATAAGAGTATCAATCAACTTTTGAAATGGAAACATGTATGTTTGGAGTGCTTTCATTAAATTACAATTAAAATAAGTCTTTTTAAACTAAGGAGACTTAAAAGCAAGGAAGAAAATTAATACACGAACAAAACTTTTTATACATTTACAAACAAATAAATAACAAAATAACAAAATAAATAAAAATAAATAACAAAGCTAAAATAATATTTAAAAAACATTTAAATAAAGTAAAATTTAAATAAATTCCAACAAATTTAAACAAATTATTAAACCTCAAAAATGTAAGAGAAAATCATTTTCCTTTTCCGAATTACTGAAGTCACATTTTTATTTAATTTTGTTTGTTGCTGCAAAAAGTGACCTGCTTACCATTGACGAGGAAATCTTGCATATTAGGTAAAGTATTATTAATAAGTATAATTTAGAACTCAAAATGCAATTAATCCGATCTCAAGTAATGGTTAATCATTATTTTTTATATCGTGTTGTTCATTCAACAATAACAGTGGCCAACAATCACAACTCTCGTCAAAATATTTAATGGAACGCAATCATTCAGAAAATGATGTAGACCTACGAGTATTATTCCGACAAGGATAGTGTATGGAGCATGGGTCACTTAATACCCGTAAGGAACGGTGTCAAAATTGTCAATTTGTACTCTTTTCGTGTAAACCACCTGATAGTTTTTCTTTTCTTCTTTGGTCTCTATACTCATTGTTTTCTTGTTTCTGCAAATCTTATAGGGATCTACCACTTGAACTTTATTTGGACCGTCTTTGCGGACCATGTGGAACATTGTATCAAAATTAACAATAGACTGATTGCGATAATTCAGTGTAATGCCTCTAACTTTACAATGTGTCAAGTATCCATCCCTATCAGGCTTGGCCAACTTGTAAGCATAGTTTTTCGGTCCACCAGAAACAAATGCAACGATGTGATTATTTGAATCAATTTCATTAGTCAACTCTCCTAAGTAATCCCCAATTTCTGGTTCCCAGTCTCCATCCCGACTAACGTATATTACACTATCCGTGTCGTAATACAATACCCGACGGTCTAGACCCTCTAGCAGTTCGTAAAGCTTAAGTCGTGCGTGTGCAGTAGTATAGGCAGCGATGACAACGTTGGTGCGTCCGGATGGTTCAACGAAGTCTTCTGTATTTTGCCATTGGACTTCCACCATCTCCTCGTTTATAAAGCTGACATTGTTCACGTCGATGCCATCGCTGGTCATGAGGTCCAGGAATTCTGCCGGGTCTGTGACGTGCGTTGTTTTGGTCATGTTGGTTCTCTGTCCAAACTTGCCCCAAAAGCTGTTGAGCATCAGCTTTGCAAGTGCTCTCAAACCTGGATTTTTCTGGATGTGGTCCCACTCTAGATGAATTCCTTCCTGTCAAAAATACTGTTTAATATATTGATGCTTTTGCTGTGTCGTCTGGCACCACTGAGGCCAATCACTGGCCTCTTGCTTCAACTTGAGGAAAGCATTCACGTAGGAAGCGAATAAGCCTCCCTCTTTTGTATCGGGATCATACACAGACATTTCATCAAAATGCCAGACTTCGTAAATCTTCAACACCTTGTAGCCTATCTGGAGTGCTTTCTGCAATTCCATGGTGACCCACGTACCCGTCAGAGCACGTTCTTCATCAGTATGTTGGCATGGGACTGTTGCTTCGATTCGCTACACTTTGAACAGAGAGGAAACATCAAACGACTGGATGCCTTATAGGGGATGACAGGATGATACAGCTTTCTCGGAGGAAGTACTTTACACTTCACCAGACCCTCGTACTCGTTGATATCACGGAAATTTTCCGTGATGATAGTGGGATGCCCTACCGGATATTTGCCATATTTGTTGACGTATGGATACAAGCTGGTGAAATCAACGTATTTTATCTTTTCTCCTGGTCCGACTTCATAGAAGAGTCTAGTAGCATTAGTGCGTCCACCGCAGAATGCGTCGCGTGGATCAAGGGGAGTGGGCATCTCTAAAGCCGATACAAAGGCATTCATCTCAGCATCCTGCTTTAGTTCAGCATTAAAGTCACACTCCATTTTTCGATATAACGGAATCCTCTGTTGACGATGAATTGCCGTTTCTCTACGGTCTTTGGTACAGTTCTTCCATTGTAAGTTGGCTGAGAGGATGCTTTGTATTACGAGCCATGCAAGTGTGTCCGTGATGGATACAACCATGGAACTCCAACACAGTTCCCACCCATCTTCAATGTAGAAACCATCGGCTTTGTATTTACCGATGCATTTCGCCATTATTAGCAGCGTGTTGGATGTATCGGTCAGTTTGGTGGGACACCCATTTCAGCCATTGGAGAGCCTTAATGGATTGTCTATCGTTTGGCCGGTATCCCTGGGGTGGTATGACTCCTATGGTGCACGGGTTCAAGGAATTTGGTTCTGTACACCAAATTACATGCTGAGGCGATGGTGATGCAGTGTTGAAACGGATCAATACCGGGGGTGGTGTCATCTGCACTCATGCTCATGAATAGGGATCTGAAGTGCAGACAGCATCGGCGGAGTATATCGACATCTGACTGGCAGTATTTGATGATTTCCTGCTTGAAGTCAAAAGCATCACGCTGATGATTACAATACCAATCTACGAATTTCTGCCTGTCTGTCGGTTTCATGCTGTCGGGGTTGTAGTACTTCATTTCGGGCAAATGGGATAATACCTTGTCTTGATTGGCTCTCGTATTAAAGAAATGTGGAAAATATCCCTTAGCCAATTCTGTGAGTCCAAAAGCACTGGGTAGTTTAGAAAGCGCCATGGGCAGGAAATTCATGGAATCGATGAACTTCATGTCATTAGCGGCAACTTCGATGCACATCACTTTAGCGCCGTTTAAGATGACCTGTGGTAAGATGGCATTATCGTAAAGGTAACGAAGAATGAAGTAAGAGTCGTATCCTTTGAAATTATGACAAATGACTCTGGCGCCTGCATTTTTCTCCTCAAACAACCATTCGCAGAACTCTTTAGTAGTATTTGGGCCATAGAATATGCTTTGGCGATCACCGCATCTTTTGCACGATTTGACATCTTCGCTATCAAGACATTGACTGCAAACTTTGTGGGCGATGCAAAGATTTGGCTCATGTGTACCTGTTTCTTGCATACACTCAAAATCGAAGAAGATATAAGGGGGTAATACGTCATCTTTCTGTCCTTTATCATATTTTCTAGACTTATCTTCCATTACAGTGTCTTCACTGGTTGAGCTGTCTAGAGTTACACGAGTGGCTGGTTGCATATAGCATAGGTGGTCCTGGGGTACGTAATCTTTACACGTGGTGCAGTATTTTCACCGCAGACGTGTTCTTTTCCTCGGTGACGTCTTCGACTTACAAACTGACTGCAAGCTTGACACCTGTAATGCGTCTTGCATACTGACTTGCCAGGACTGTTTTCTTTTAGATGGTTTTTGAAACACGAGGCGCTTTTGAAAGATCTATTACAGTCGCTGCAGTACACCCACTCTTCCTCGACGCAATTCGCCTGGAAACATAACTTACAGCTGTTTTCGCAGCGATGGTGTTGGGTGTGATCATACCCTTTCATACACGATACGCAAAAATAACTCCGATTGAGGAAGGCAGGCATACTGGTTATGACTTCATAGTGTCCATGATGAAAGTAAAGGCAAATCCGTTGGTCAGAGGGTGGACCTCTATAGATGACAGCGTTGAAATGTTCTTTTGAAACAACCAGTATTTGATAACCGGAAAGCACATTCTGAAACATTTTAATTTCTTCAACACCACACTGCCCTTTAGACACTCCTGCTTGCCGGTGAAGATCTTCTGCCAGTGTTTTCTGTAGACTGCATCCATGACGTATGGCCTCCCATTTTTCATGTTTATCAACGTTAGCTTTTGCGGTGACTATGGCTCTAGCGCAGCACAGGTCGTCTTTGTTGTTGATCTGAATGATACACTGTTTCTCTTTCAGAAATCGTTCCAGATTAACGTAACGTTTCTTGGGAATCTTCCCACCCATCGGCATGGACACGTGTGTGATGTGGATCTCCAGACTACTATCAATGGAAAATTGTTCATACGATTGCAGGACTTGCTCAACCCTGGCTAAGAAACGCTCCGCTGTTAATTTGTCTTTCGTGATAAATGGAAGTTGTATTGGGTAGTCAAGTTCAGCACACGTCACCACAATACGGATGAGATCGTGGGGTGCGGCGCCTTTCGTAAGTGTGTCAAGAAGACTTTCAAAAACCCTGTGAATGGTTTCCAGGATAAGTGTAGGGTCGTGGACGTCCAGGTTATCATTAAATTTCACCGTGTAAGTCGTCCCCTTTGTATTAAATTTCTTCAACTGTACTTCTTTCACCTTGTCGACGTAGTACAGATCGGTAACCTCCATGATCCGACGACGTTTCGGTGCAGTTTCATCCACTGGAATATCACCAAGACCGATCTGCGTCACATCATGCTGACTTCGACGGTGTCTGAGGAAATTATCCAGGCGAGCAAACACTTTTCCGCATACATCACACTGGTGCTGGGCTACATCGTTGTGACGGGTCAGATGACGGTTGTAATTACCACGTTTGAAGAACGTTTTGTTGCACACGTTACAGGAAAACATCTTTCGATATAGTAGATTAGATCTGGAGTCATGGAAACAATAAGAGATACTTATTAAATTACATGTTAACGATTTAAAGGTGAATATAAATTGTATTATATTTACAAATAAATCATGATATGCTTCCTGTTACAATTAATCCTATGTATTTTACCTACAAAAATAAAAACACAAAAAAACTTTAATTTAATTGTCCTAAATAGCATTGCAGAATATCGTACAGTTTGGTAGTTTATAGTCAGGTAGTTTTGCTAATTGGAAGATATAACATTACAATTTAGAAACTGTACGTTCATTTAAACTCTTTATTTAGTTCTAAAATATATATATCATATAACTTAATTAGTTGTTTTGAATCAACAACCTATTTGTGGAGGTTTCATCACAATAGTTGTTCACATCTTTGAGAAAACGATTAAAACAGGGTTTAACTTTCGTTAAATGGGCAACCTTTAATAAATTATACAGTTCTTCTTTTCTCTAAAGATGTAAGCATTCATACATCATAACTTTACACAAAGTAAATAGATAATATTTCGTCAAATAAATATTCTGGTAATTGTTGTACATTCCCTTAAATGCATTGCGTTTTACTCCAATGTTTTGTAACACTGAAACTTGAACAGTACGTCAAATACAACTGGGAAAGCTAATATACATAAATGAATATAAATCAGTTCTCACTCATAGAGTGACAATTTATGATAATCACTTAAGGATAACATACATAATCTTAGCATTCAAATGTAGGTTAATAGCACTAAGTGATGTAATTTTTGTTGAATTTGAATTTTCCTCTAATATTAAATGGACGTGTTATCATTAAACAAACTTCGTTTTCTACATATTGAATAACATACCTTGCTTTATAAACAGAAAATGCCGTATGCTTGCTGTAGGTCAGTTCCTGTAAGTCAGTCACACGAAGCGATCAGAATGTTGAATGAGCTACCATGGCAGGAATGATACTTTTATCTTTACCTAAAAAACGTTCTTGGCTGTGATTGGTTGGATTTATTATGACGAAACACGAAAGGTTGTTGGTCTGTGATTGGCTAATATCTTGAGTAATTGTACCAGCATATTCCTTAGTGGACCATTTCGTTATGTTTATCCTTTCGGGCAACATGTTTGGACGCGTCAAACGATTGTAACGTATTTCGGACAGCCCGCATATTGTTGATACGTGACGTCACGTAACCTCATTGCCTAATAACGCAGTTATGTGCAGTGACCCGCTACTCGAACAGTGGGTCCAAACTCTATGACTGCACGATGATCATGATTAACACGGCATTCTCTATGTAGAAACATTATAGGATGTTTGGAGTCGCAAAATACTACCGTGTCAATGGGAGAAGTATCTGGTTTGAAAATATGAAACTACTGCAGCTTTAAGGGTAACGGTTTGTCATTGCTAAGAAAATGAGACGTGTGACGTCATGAATATACTAATCATACAGTAAGAGCTCCCAACTAGGATTTCAGACTATATGACAGAACAAATCTTCCCATCGATTGGATCACTGCGTTTTGCTCCTTATAACAGATTCCCCCTGTAGCAAAAACCAATGTAATGTTATTGCTTTTAATGTTCAGACCCAATACTTGTTTTATGAATCAAGTAAAAACTAAATTGTGTAGGCCTTCGTACATGTTTGATGCTGATATATGAATATTTTCCATACAGTGTATTTTCTAGTATTAAAATGGTCTTTATGTAAATATCGTTATGGTAAATGTTATGTTTTTCTGGCTAGTAAATTCAGTTACACAGGAGTGACATAGGGTGTTATTTAAAGCTGTAACATATTAATTAAATGTCCAACCTGTTTGTTACATTCAAAATAATAGGCCTATTATTAATTGCATTGTATTATATTTATTCCGAATCTGGAACAAACCCCTTTACCCCTGGGGCGGGTTACATCATTGCATATAACAATCAAAAATAATAATCGCATTGGGAGGAGTGTTGAGAGCATACTCATACATTTTGATTTTCTTTTTAACAAAGTAAATGGCAATGCAATTAACTGTAGCTTCATCTGAAGAGTTCATAAGAAAATAAGAACACTTATTTTTGCTTAAGATGTACTTTACATGCTAAAATGCCTGCGGTCTTGATTCTTAACCTCATTGAGTTTTGCCGAAAAGTTGTGATAATTGTTCCCAACACTCGTTTTTCAATCAATTAATAATTCTGTCTCATCAAGATTTCGACTCCATCCTTTGTTCATCCTACTCACTAATCCCTCATTAACAATTCTCTCTCATCAAGATTTCGACTCCATCATGATCATTTGATGAAAATATATTCATATGTGCGTGTTCATTATCGTAACCATCAGACTCTTTATCCGCTTGAATAAATAACAGTAGTAAAGTCACCTGAATTTATGTAAAGAAACAATACTTACCTTCAACGACGTGGTTCTCTCCATTATACAAAATTCAGAAGTAGAAACAATGTTTAAAAATCCTAATGTAATTACTTTTACATAACTATATAGTATTTATTTAGATGTAATATTGTACAATTAGAAGAATCCCAATACCTTTATGAATATATATATCGATCATATCCGATTAATTACTTCCCGCAGACGATACTGTCTAAGTTGATTTACACTCCTCAAAATCCTTTCATTACTTTCACCCATCCAACCTCCTTTTGTACATATTTCTTGTAAAATCATTCCACTTAGTAATCACACCGTACAGTATTCCTTTATCATGTTTCAATATTATTCATTCCTTAAACACTTATTTTTTACAACTACACAATAATCATCGCATAGTACACACCACAATCCATTATTGATCGTCACATCTCAAACGGGCGAGTCATCGAACCCACTAGGATCCCATATTATTGCATCATATCTAGATGTAATATTCATTTGGCCCAATTCATTAATACACGCTGTTATGTAGCCGCACAATAACGATAGATGACGACCTCCTCAAATTCCCTCCTCAAAATATTGATATCGAAACCCACGATCCCATAGTATTGCATCATACCTAGAATATTCATGTATATGGCCCAATTAAAGAAACCACTCACGCTGTTATGTAACCGCACGGTAATGATAGATGACGACTTCCTCAAATTTCCTCCTCAAAATATTGATTAGTTAGGCCTAAATCCAACCTTCCGATTGGCCGAGAGACCTCAACAATCGATAAAAATAACCTGTTTATACGGGTAGTACGTACTGAATAATTCATTTTACACATAATAATATTAATAAAAATAACATAATAATATTAATAAAAAATGTCATTTATCTTATGCAAAACACTTATTGTTTACTTAAAATGTACTTTACATGCTGAAATATCTAGTGATAAAGGGACTTATACAATAAAACAAAAATAGAGAAGTAAATAAAAACACATTGGGTATAGGCCTATAGATCAAGGCACAGTATTTTATACATAAATTATTAAGTCAAATGGAACCAAAAAATATAATTGTCATAATCCTTCTTGGTCTGTGCCATGAGAATCTCCTGGTTGGTGACAAATTCCATAGGGAATTATCATACACTTTGTGGGGATAACATGTATTCACATGTATTTTAGTACAGTAATTCTCATCCACCTGTACACTATCGATAATCCACTGCTCAAACATTGTACTAGCGACTATACAAAATGGCTCAAGAGTCCATCGATCGAAAGGATTACTGATGTCTATAGTGTACATGCCCCTCAACATGTACAGCAGCTAGCTCAATTGATCCATTATACAAACATTTTGGAATACAGCCATCATGCGCATGTATTTTGAGTTTTTTCGTGGATAGTTAAGTGACAGTCACTGGATACACAACTTTTACGCACTACTGAAACATCTACACAAAGGACTTTGCACCAACGACTCTCGGTATAACTTGTCTTAAACGTGGCCGGGCTGCCGGTACGCTGCTGCAGTGGCTGCCTATGCAAGTATATCAGGTAATTGTGTCCACAATGGAAACGCCGTTGGTGTGGAACTGGTCAGTTCATAACAAAACTGAATGGGATGTGACCTACTCGTATCACGAGCGCCGGTATACAGATAACAATAGGCAAGTCCATCGTCCAGGCAAGTCCATAGACGTGTCCTAACACGAACTGACAGTGTCGCGTTGTTGTTGTAACTTGTACGTAGATGTGTAGTCTGTTCCACTCTGCTTTGATACGTAGACGGGGTTTGTAACTAGTGATTTTGGGAACTAGATTGGGAAAAGACCCTCAGTTGCGATGACTCATTGCATTTATAGGAACGATCCATTCACGTTTGTAAACAATATCTTATTATGGTTATACATAGGACTTTATGTATGTATTTATTATTATTTTATGAAGGATCTTTTTAAACTTATTACCTACAATAAGTATACAGTTTTATTTTATGGAGGACCTTTTAAAAATTACATACCATAATATAATACCCCATATAATAAAAATCATAAAGATTAAAAATATTACGAAATATTACGTCCCTCACACATTTTTAATCACCCCTACAGTAAAAAATGTTTCAGTCCACCGGCTCCTCAAATTATGCTAATTAGGCATCACGTGACCCAAATCCGGCCTTCTGATTGGTCGAGAGGCCCTGAAAAACAAGCGGAATTACCTGGTCAGACGAGCTGCACTACTCCCCCTAATCACGAACAAACGAAATTGATTATCACCATGGTTACTATAGCACCTTCTACTTAGACCAATAAGAAGAGTCCTTACAGTGATAGCGGTTATGGAAACGTCCTTGTACTTTCACACACTGTCGTTTATAGACTGGATGGCTAAAAGTTACGACTTCGTTTATAGCATATGTTTATAGTAAGAACTGCAATTACAGGGGCGTCGGCCTGGAACACCAAAGAGAGATCAATATACTCGCAGAAACATATGTCATAAGACAAGCATGGGGCTCAACAGGAAACACTACATAGCTATAGGTCTTGCCACCTTGCTCGTGGTGGGTGTGGTAGCTGTAGCCATAGCAGTTCCCGCCCTGTCCAACAACAATAAAGATGACTTGGGCTCAAGCGCTCAATCGAGCCGAGAGATGGCGCTGACATACATGGCTGAGACGCCTCTCATAGACGGGTGAGTAAACCTCGGGTTTAATTTTAAACAAAGTCAAATGTCGTGACATTTTATTGTTTCATGGCCACTAATTAGAAACATTGCTGTAGCCTTCATTTCAGTGACACTGACAGGAGACTATTATCGTAGCTAGAGCTGCTGGTACCCTTATACATTATTAATAACCCAATGGTCGAATTTTTATCCCAAAACTTGCTTGGCTGGTGTAAAGCTTGTGTCAATCTCTCCTAGTGGAAACGATCCTTTGTGAGAAAAGTTATTGCCAATACTTTCCAGTGTGAATTGTACATACAAATAAATCTGTATGCATTTTCACTATTTCTCCTTAACGACACAGTGAAATGAGTTGAAACTTTCAAAGGTTGGTTTCTTTTCTTTACATCTCTTTATATGGATGTGTTAACCAAATTTTAACAGGAGTATGCAATATTCCTATAACCCTCCTTGGCAGAAGTGTAATTTCTGTATTACAGAAGAGGCAACGACTTATTTTATAACAAGCCCCTACTTGTCTTTTTTATATATATTTGTTTAAACTTATAAAAAAGACTTTATCTTGTTTGTTTTACCTAATTCAGGATCTTTTTAATACCTTTGTATGG
The DNA here is from genome assembly GCA_029582265.1 of Zoroaster sp. YZ-2022. Classification (NCBI taxonomy): domain Eukaryota; kingdom Metazoa; phylum Echinodermata; class Asteroidea; order Forcipulatida; family Zoroasteridae; genus Zoroaster; species Zoroaster sp. YZ-2022. The sequence goes on from CM055822.1 coordinate 9,081,757, forward strand.
TATATGTAACCCTGCAGTGTCATGGCCGCTGTACATTACCATACGTTAGCAATAGTTAAACGATAACTTGTATAAAAAATACCGTTTGGATTGTTGCATCACAGTGTTTTCTGCAACTTAATGGTGTTTATATGAAGCTATGACTATACACATAAGAACACTGGGATCATGGAGCTTGTGAAGTCTACAGCCAAACAACAGATTGGAGCTTCATGGATGTGTTCAATGTACATGTACTGCAATCAAAGAGCATGGGCCTTGGGCTTTTATCTATATGGCATATATGAGACTGTGGAAATGGCAATTTTTCCCGTGGTTCAAACCTTCATCCACGTCTTTCTCTATATGGTTCAACCGTGTGGAGCAATTAAGGGTCAATACTGGTTCATGGTCAATGCAACTGGTTTGGATTGCATGCCCCAGGAGTAACGCGCCGGGTATCCAGGTGGTTCTTTCTGGGTGTAAATATCTCAAAAGTTGATTCGCTAAGCCATATAAAATTTAACAGAAAAGGAAAAGTGAATGTTTAGCGGTTAATATTCACTATGTAACAACTAACGGATTCACGAACACAGTACGCTTTTAAGTGAATTGTTGAAAGTGAATTAGTGCGGTACACCCGTGATATGTTAACCAGCAAGTTACTATATCCAGTACTGTAGTACCGGTATGCATTTTAGCATAAAAGACAAAGTGTTCCCGGTGTCCTCGAAAATACTGCAAGAAGGCTTCCATGTATTCAACAACAATGAGGAAGGAACAATAGACGTCCTCGCTTTGTCCATAAAACACCATTGGGTGATCAGATTCTCACTTGCGTTGCAGCGTTGGATGTCGCCAAATAAAAACATCGGCACGGATGGTTTTGATACTGATGACAATTGGATAAAGCCCTGCCATGTCTTAAATATAAACTACTCAAAAAAAGTTCGGAAACTCAAGTTTGACTGACGATTTATCTCTTGTTACCAACTCATTTTCCTTGCATTTGGTATCATTGGAAAGCCCTGTTATTCCTCTTTACAATGATGTGCCATTTGTTATGATTACGCAATTGGGGAATGTGCAGCACAGCTAAATATGGGGGTGGGTGTAAAGTGAAATGTTGCAAAATGCATTGCTATTGTCATACAGTGCATTCCCCTTTTGCTTGGAGGATTGGAATGTGTCTTGAGTAACCGATTTTGAGATTAAACCAGAAAAAAGACTTTACTTACGTCTTGTTTTTTTCTTTTGTTAGTGATAGAGAGTTTCATTGTACTGTGAGAGAGATTTGTTCTTACTGATGGAGAATTACTGGGTGTTTGAGTGCAGAAAATTCTTTTACTCTGCACATTAACAACAGAGTTGCTATCCCGGAGGCAATTTATTGTGACAGGCCATGTGGATTTCTGAACTTTTCCCGCACATTTATGGCCTACAACCTTTAAATATTGGTTAGTAAGCAGACAATCATTCAAGACACATCCATCTTCCAAACTACTCCTAACAGCAAGAGTCAATACACTTTTGACAATAGCAATGCATTTTGCAACATTTCACTTTACACCCACCCCCATATTCAGCTGTGCTGCACATCCCCCAATTGCGTAATCATAACAAATGGCACATCATTGTAAAGAGGAATAACAGGGCTTTCCAATGATACCAAATGCAAGGAAAATGAGTTGGTAACAAGAGAGAAATCGTCAGTCAAACTTGAGTTTCCGAACTTTTTTTTGAGGAGTTTATATAACCCGTATTTGGCTAAGACGACCCACAAAATAGAATTTAAAAAGCGAACGAATTTAAAAAATATCGTTGTTTAACAACGATATTTAATAAGGACCCCCCAAAAAGTATCTTTTTTTGCCAACGGGGAAATAGTGATCGGTGTATACGCAGACCAAATTTTCCATATACAAAGTATGGTGGCTAAAAGAGGTCTCAGAAATCGCGCAAACGTTCATACCCCTATGTGAAAAAGTCGTTTAAAACACAGCACAGCATAATTGCAATCGATCTAGCAATTTTGGCTGCAACTGGACATCGTTTTATAGCAAGAAAATAAATAAATAAAAACATTTAAAAAATTTAACCGGAAACTTTTTTCGGCCTAAACGAAAAAAGAAAGAAAAGATATTTCAAACGCGCTTGATTCTGATTGACAGCTGCACTATGGCCAATCGGAACACTGCCTACGCCCTCTTGAATGACACTGACCTCTCTGGACTGATGACCCGACCCGAAACACCGCCCACGACGTTTTTACAATATTTATTGTGGACTGCGTATAGGTACATGCACATTGTACATTTTGTACATATGTTAATTTCGATTCTCTGGTTTAAATAGGCCTATATCATGAAACTAACAACTGTGAAATATTCATCCCATAACGAAAAATGATTGGAAATATTTTCCTTTCTCTATTTGAACCGTTTTAACATTTTTACTAATAACACACAAAACGAATCGACTGAAGATTTCTCTACATCGGCTATTATTCTCTTTGTAAGAAGTATTCTGAAGCTCCTTTTGGGTTGCTGGTGAAGATTGGTTGGGGAAGCTCTTGCCTGCAAACTATTAAAATTAGAATGCATAACGCAGCTCAAAGACAAGTTGTCAGTAAAGATGGCGTCATGTCGGCTCAGCCGCTATCATTTTCTCTGCACCCTTAGCCTAGTTGTTCAGTCATCACATAGTGCATAGTTTAATGCTGTAGGGGAAATCCAATTTTATTATTCTACTTTTAATTTATAAAGCTAGTTAAAAAACGGATATCAGCCATAAATGTCACTTAAAGTGTCCCGGGCTCAATATAATGGACCTAAGATATTATGTATATACTTTTTGAATGGGATATATAGTTGGGTCGAATTTTCTAACGAGAAATGAAGCATCCATCTTTTTGTAAATTCCACCACATGCAGATGGCCTGATCATATGAAATACTGTAACGAGGTGTCGGACTAACCCGTTCTGGATATTCTGTTTGAGCATTGCTATTAAGTCAGAAATAATAGGCCGAAGCTAGGAGAGTCTGACAAGTTGGTTTCCCGGTTATTATCAGAAAACTCTCTAAAAAAAGCCAGCTTTTGGATTGTTTGTCCGACTCAGGAATTTTTTTATTCCTGGCAGTAAGATTATTAAATCTATTTATGTAGTATTATATTTCCGTAAACGAAACATTCCAAACTTTATGTCAAAAGCGGGCAAGGGGACCGCCGCCACCCCTATCAGCTACACTAACGGTCGGAGAAATATTAATGGGCAGTTTTACCAGCTGTCCTCGGCCGATGAATTTGGCTGTATCTGGCGAATTTAAATTCTGTTGGAGTTGGCAGTCGGAATTATGGGCTGTCGGCATATTCAGCAATCCCTTAAGTGATATAGATTTATTTCTTCTCTTTGCTTATTACGTTATTTTCTCCCAAAAGCCACAATTTCAGAAATTTTGTTTAAAATCCTGCCAGGAAGGGGGGGGGGGGAGGGCTTTCTGGGCGATGACACGATAATATCGAATATCGCGATATATTTTTTTATTCGATTATGATATCGCGATAAAAAAATATATCGCGATGAAAAAAAATTATCACGAAGAAAAAATATATATCGCGATTAAAAAAAAATCTTCGATTGTCAGTCAGGTCAGAAATTCCATGTGAAAAAACTTAGGGAAGTCTTTTCAGCCGACTATCAGATCACAAAGGAGCCGCCTGACATGGCGTTGCAAAATCCACTGCCACCAAAAGAAATCTATTCAGACAGTGTTGGGGATTGAATGGGGCGTTTGACCCAACAATGTCTAGACAATGTTTACGTCTCACTGTCTAGCCATGCTGGTCTGTGACTCTGGCTGGCGCGTGCATCACGTGCGAGTACATTATATCGTGCATATTTAAATATATGTAGACTATGGGCGTTACGTTAAAATGGACAACAAAATAACATTTGCAGTAATTGCAGGTGCTCTGTGCTCACATTAGTCATGATTTAAATCAAAGCATGGATCGACAGCGGCTCGATCAAAGTTGTGGGATTAGGACGCTATTCTATTATACCATACTGGGACTCTTGTCTAGTGACAAAACACATACACGTACTCTTGATAAACCACGTGACGTTTATTTAAAATAGTGTGAGTACAATCCAAACTCGGTCATATTTGCCGAAGTGCAAATGACGTGTCACAATCACATGGTTTTATTCTCCACGATACTATGCAGGAATAAACCTAGTCACGTGGTTATACTATGACGAGCAACGCGAATCACGTGAACTCGGGCTGATGATTTGATTGGGACACACGACGCAGAAACCGTCCCACATAATTATTATAGTTATATGCAAACGAATTTGCCAATGGCCATGGTGCACTCGTGAACGGCGCGACTGTACATGTACTTGTCTCTCAGGTAAGCACTGGCAATTAATTGTGACACTTGTAGATGGGTACATCCCTGTTATTATCGGCTCTAAAGCACTCATGCATGAACAAATTATCACAATATTATCGAAAATCGCGATATAATTATGTTTGACGATATATCGTGGATGAAAAAAATCGATATCGCCCAAGCCTACTTATACTTGAACAAAATCAGTCGTAGTGAGAATAATACTATTGTAAATCTCGCACCCTTATATTCAGTGTCTCTCTCTCTCTCTCTCTCTCTCTCTCTCTCTCTCTCTCTCTCTCTCTCTCTCTCTCTCTCTCTCTCTCTCTCTCTCTCTCTCTCTCTCTCTCTCTCTCTCTCTCTCTCTCTCTCTCTCTCTCTCTCAAGTGTCCTTTCTCATGTGTCCTTTCTCTATACGGAGCTCTGGAAGTGCCATCCAGCTTGTTGGGATCCTAAGATAATTTATTTTAGGATGTCAACATTCTGAAAATAGGATGTCGCCATCCAGAGATAATTCAGTATACAGACATCCCTGTATAAATATCTCGGGAAGACGACATCCTACTTTCAGGATGTCATCATCCTGAGATAAATTAAGTCGGGATCTCAACAAGTCAGATAGTACTTCCAGAGCTCTGTAAAAAGCACCGAAAATTACGTTTATATGTTTATAATATAGTATTGTGCTTGTAGCGGGGTCAGCTGACTTGTTTTGGCTGAAAACGGTGAATTCACGAAAAAAGGGTTCAGTGGAAAAAAGAAAGATTTCCCTTACATTTAAAGAGTAAAGAATTTCCTGATTTCCTTTTTTTAATTTTAAAAAAAATGTTTTTATAGAAAGTTATAACATTAATAGTTTCTTTAGGGCACATCTATTAAAGTGCTTGATTTTATAAGTTGGCTTTTTGGCTCTTATTGGGCTGTGAACACTAATTTGTTTTTGGGGGTAGAGGCATATAGGCATATTTGGAACGGCGACACAACAAACAACCTTGGCCTACCCATTGAATTATTTAGGCAATTTCTGTATTGAAATCTGTATTGAAATCTGTATTGAAACCATGACTGCGCTTGGATGATTTGCAAAACCATAAAGTTAGCTTTCAAACTGTCTGGGGTTTAACTTTGAATATGTCTGGTTTGTAATACAATATGCACAATAGATGGCTGTGAACACTCATTCCACGACAGAAACAACACACACGGTTATTATATGTGTGACCGAAAAAGGGGCAAATTCCTCTGTTATAATAATAGATCATTCTTATAGTCGTGAAGTTCATAAAAAGTCGCACCGCTCTGATAATTTTACAGAACACAGCCAGCACTCAATTGCAAGCACCCATGAACGATGTGTTTATACAAAATATGGGAGTAATGGAATCAGTGTAGTTAAAATAATATTCACGTCATGTTTATAACTTAGGTAAAGTAGGCCTACTTCTGTCGCTTTGGTTAATTTATTTCCTACTTACCATGATATAGGCTTGGAGGAAGGAACCTCTACTTCGTATATGTTATCTCATTTGAAAGTTCATAATATAATTCAAAATCTAAATAAACTTTCAATGTAAAATCGGCCATGACCACGGAATATTTTGCATTACGCATTTAGCACTGATTCATAGTTTGTTTGCCCCCCCCCCCCAAAAAAAAACTTTAAAAAAACTGTTGGATTACGGTTGGCTTAAAGACGCGCGGTGACTATGATCAAAATGTTCAAGTAGTTGCGTGAACTTCTCAAGCACTGATATAAATTAAGATACAAAGAAATGTGATTGTTTGGGAAGGGCCATCCAGCTTTGAACAATTTATATAAAATACTAACCTTAACGTAAAACAAGAAATTAAAATGCAATTCACAAGCCTCACGTGTATATTCAATTATGATGAGAAAATCATCCAGGTAGGCAACGACCCCATTACAACCACGGCGTTGCATTTATTTATTTTTATTTATTTATTTATTGTTCAATTCCAACAGCGGACGAGCCGCCAATTAATATAAATGATAAATGATAAATATAAATATAAAAACAATGAATTAAAAATTACATAACAATAGATTGCAAAAAGACACTCAAATACATATCAGTTACTGGTACTGGCTAAGGGGGCCCACCAAAAAAATGACTGTACAGATTTTTAGGGCCCCCTCTTTACCTGGGGCCGTGGGCAACTACCCTTTTGCCCTCATGTAAAAGCGGCCCTGTATACAGGGCCGGATTTATAAGGGGGAACAAAGGGGGCAATTGCCCCGGGCCCCCCTGCCAGATGGCCCCCAGACTAAGGACTTCCTTTATATAAAAAAATGTAATAATTATAAAATTAGTTTTATATTTTTTCGAAGAAATGCGGTTTATCATTCATTTTAGTTCATGTTTTATTTGTCATGTAATTTAATTTCTATGTCGAGGGGCCCCCGAACCTGAAGTGCCCCGGGCCCCTCAAGGTCTAAATCCGGCCCTGCCTGTATAGTCCTGCCTGCTGGTGGGCCCGTCAGTCAGTCCCATAAGCATGTGAAAAAATTCGCATGTGTTAGGGGGGGCCCACTTATTCTGGAACTGGAGCCAGGGGGGGCGGCCGCCCCCCCTGCCCCCCCCCCCCGCTAGCTACGCCACTGGGTGTCACCGCAATTAGTCTTACTTATCCTCTTCACCATGGAAAGCTACAAGTTTTAGCCATAAAAATAAGCTGGAGCCTTTCTGTCAAAGAAAAATCCATATGAGACATGTGAATGTATAGTCATCAGGATTTCACCTTTTTCGGGTTTTGCGGATCGAAATTGAAGCCATCTTCTTTCAGGATGTCATTATACAGAGATACATGATCTCGAGAAGACGACATCCTACTTTCAGGATGTCGACATCCACAGATACATGATCTTGGGAAGACGACATCGTACTTTCAGGATGTCAACAAATCGGATGGCACTTCCAGAGCTCCGTTGTAACTACTGGTCTCAATACATTATTCTAGACATAGGCCTATATAAATTTTGCAGTTAAGAAAGATTACTTGACTGATTCGCAGGCATGGGCGGATCCAGGGTTTGCAAAAAAGGGGGTAAACTGCCAAAAAAAGGAGGACACACACAAAAGTAGGCCCTTTTAAGTATTAATGGCACTCCCTTGGAGCGTTTGTAAATAACTGTGGAATGCAAAATAGTGCATGCAGAGCCCGTTTTGCATTCATGCGCGCGCATGAAATGTCTGCTGTTTAACCCTTAACCCACTTAATATGACAAAAGGCAAGGATGAACTTTGAACCGAGAGTTTCAGCAATGTCACATGACAGCATTCTCACAGGGGGGAAATGACTTTTCGGTTCATTTGTGGCTTCGTTCAGCAAGGACAAACATGCAACTATCAAGGAAGCAGTTGATTGCTCTCGCGATTGGAGCGTTTCTCGTGGTGGGGGTGGCTGTGGCGATAGCGGTACCCGTGGCGCTGTCAAACAAGGGGTCCAATAGGGAGAATGCACCGACCAGCATGGAATTAGCCGTCCGGTACTTAAAGGAGACTCCACTCGTTGACGGGTGAGAAAGAAACAAAATATAGATTTGACGAATCGCTCTTGTTAACAAGTAGAGCCTCAATATCTAACCTTGGCAGACACTAGACTGAAGATCCTCTGTTATAAACAATAGTCATGGCTTAAAAGTGAAACACGCCCCAAGCATAATACGGGCTGAATAATATAAATTATCCACATCGTGGTTGGAATACATTAAGGTTATGATTGCAAAGTGCTAATTCACCAATGTCGTACATTTTACCAAACTGGAATAAAGGGAAGTTTGAGCACTTCATCTTTGGACATGGTTATTTTCTTTGAATCAAGACACACACTAAAACGACAACCTGTGAAAGTTTAAGCTCAATGCAGATACTAATTAAGTAATGAGAAAAGTGTGAACAAGTATTCATAATTTGTACAGAAAACACTTGGAGAAGACGGCAAATTTTTGTAAATGTTCAGATTTGTTTGCGTTTTCTCTGAAATGAGAAACACTGGAGACAAAATCCAGGGCCGTAGCGAGCGGGGGGGGGGGAGGGGTGACACCCCCAATAATTTTATCAGTCGGCAATTAGAGCCTCAGTCGGCAAATGAAGCATCAAAGTTACTAGAACAAGGGTTGGTCCATAAAAAATGTATCGTGTTTCTAAACTCTGTAATATTAGTTGTTTGTTTGTTTGTTTGTTATAAGTTGTTTATAAGCGGCGGTTTCGGGTAACAGTTCGGGTAGAGTATTCGGGTACCCGGATCATGACCCAACACAGCATTAGGCCTAAATCATTTTCAGGGTGATCGGTACATTTACCGACTTCACATCAACTTAGCTGCCGGATAATGATTTAATTTTGTAAGCAGAAAATTATTAATGGTGTACATTTCCTTTGAAGGGACACTATCGTCACGATCAACAGGGCATGGAATCACGGGAGTGTTAGTTTTAGAGTAACTCGGTGACTAAAAATTAAACCCCACATGATAAGGTCATCTTACCGTTGCTGCTGCATAACTAAGCCAGTAATTTTCAGTCACTGTGTTCACCTTAAACTATACAGGGCACCGATTCCACGCCCTGTTGAAAATCTGCTCTGATTGTGACGATATTGCCCTTTTAATGTGTAACACAAGTCATGCAAGCAGAAGTACATTACATAGACTTATTATAAAAGTGGTACAAGAATCCACCATGAGCGCATTTTGAGTAGGTACGATATTGGTTTTTGGTGACATACTTTAAATGTTAACCCCCTAGTTTCTGAAATATATCATATAATAATAATAATAATAATAATAATAATAATAATAATAATAATAATAATAATAATAATAATAATAATAATAATAATAATAATAATAATAATAATAATAATAATAATAATAATAATAATAATAATAATAATAATAATAATAATAATAATAATAATAATAATAATAATAATAATAATAATAATAATAATAATAATAATAATAATAATAATAATAATAATAATAATAATAATAATAATAATAATAATAATAATAATAATAATAATAATAATAATAATAATAATAATAATAATAATAATAATAATAATAATAATAATAATAATAATAATAATAATAATAATAATAATAATAATAATAATAATAATAATAATAATAATACAAAATTTGTAAAGCGCCATCTATCTATGACCAAACATATTCCGAGGCGCTGACAAAAACAAACTTATGAACATTTGAGGTGCTCACGTTTTTGAGAAAATGACGAAAACCTTTCATGTTTCAACCCTAACCACCCCATATCCTCCAAGAAGTACAGGCCATAAGTGCTGAATATGAAAGATCAACGAAAATGCATGGTGCATTTTGAACATAAGGGCATGTTTCCAAAAGTGCACTGATGGATTTTGGAGAATTCAGGAAGGTTCCTAGCCAGAATGCCTCGGGGTGATAGGGTTAATGTTATAAAAAATCGGCAACTGTTTGTAAATTGGACATAAGAATACATGTTTTCTCTAGGATAAAGCAATTCAAACAAAGAAGAATCTAATGATGACATACTTGGATGGATACCAACTTTACAACCAAGTAATTTTTCTGATAATAATTCGTTTATGTGATATCCTGGACAGTACAAATGTTGTACCTTCCCTTTAAAGGTATATAGCATAGAATTGGTATTTCAAATATAATCTAATGGTACGATTTAAATGTAAAACTCACAATAGAGTAAAGCTGATGATGCCGGTTATTCTTCCAATGAAATCATTTTGTGCCAGGTTGCATTTAAGAAAATTAATGTAATATCAGTCGATTTTAAGAATGAGTTCTCTTTCCTAATCCTAAATTGCACGTTATGAATGAATACGAACAAATCTAAATGCAGTTTTACTATAGTATTTTCACAACTACGCATGAGGTAACTTCCACAGGTTGGACAAAGAGAGTAAGCAGACTCAAAGTTCCAGTTTTACTAACTTCATTACCCATTTACAAGATTCTTCTGCCCATTACACACTCGGTAGCGTTGCGAGCAATGACCTTTCCTAAAACAGTTACACCTAAAAACACAATCGTTAATCTAACAAAATCACAATTTCACAAAATTTAAGATTTCCTATTCAAATACTCAGATAAAAAGTATATATGCCTAAAAATGTTTATATGCGAACTTCGTTGAGCCACATCTTTCCCTGATTGTCATTTGTTCCCCATGCACACGAATGCAAATATTTTTTGTGAACTTATCTGCAGTGGCATTTAGATCAGGCAATGCAACGATATAACATGTCCTTTTTAGAAATCGTTTACATGTGTATACAACACCTGGAATTGTAGTGACTGGCTAATATTTCGCTGGTGGAGGGTGTTTAATTTATCAGGAAGGAGAGGGAAAAACTGAACAGGTCACACTTTCACAGGTCAAAAACTGGTTGACCTGAAGAGTAGTAAATGACCAGAGTATATTCCAAAATCATATAATCGGGGGTATGATTTGACAAAAATGGGTGGTGGGCCTGGGTCTGTCTTTGGTTTACAGGACAAAGCGCCCTGAACCTTCTGGATGTTTAATTTTGGAAGATTCACAGACTCTCCATCACATCCCCACAAATAAGAAACTATAGAGGTTTTGGACACAATGCAGACTACTTCTTTTTCCTTGGTGGCTGCTTGGCTCTTCTCTCAAGAAGATTTTGAGGCAAAGAGAGATTTAAAAAAGAATCCTGAGAAATCAACATAGGTCTGCATAATATTTATAATCCCCACTATTCATAAAGCTTTGGCATAAACGTGTTGTAACAAAGATGGTATCAAACATAAATTGAAATCTTTATAAATGAGGTTCTACCGTATTTAAGAAAAGTCAAGTTCATTCCCAATACACGTCTGAATTGTTGTGACAAACGGTAATAAAATTACATGTAGGCCTGTATAATTATATTGAATAAGTTCATGTTCGCCGATATACATTTCCGAATGCATGTTCGCTTTTTTCTCAGCACAGCGAAACGAGCTGAAACTTTCATGTTTTTTTTATTTTTATATATACCAATGGTGTATTTCCCCTTGAAAATATTATAACAAAATAATTCTGACGCATGACTGATTTGGCGGCTGTCCAGAATGACGATTCAAACAATCCCAGAATAGAATACAGGTCAAGCATATATCAAACACGAGTAAATCACAAACCGATATGTATAATGATTTTAATCCTGAAGAGTAAACCAATCAAAGGGTCCTTGAGCTCAGCGGGGTCACTGTGGTCATTAGCGCACTTTGCTTCCTTGTACTAGCGTTGGCCATCGTGGACTTGGTTGTGTACGTTTGGGGCGTGACACTATAGAATGGTGGTGATAGTTGTAGCATGGAGGTTCCTTCCTTCATGGTTGTAGACTGACTTATCAGGTAACCCTCTTGAACAAGACTTAATATTTGCCAACTTCATCAATACCCAGCAGTTGTGTCAATAATTCAAACTTCTGATGGTATCCAAGCAATTAAGCAAAGTCAAAGGCCCATGTTATTTGTCTGTTCACGATAGGCCTATTTGACTTTTTTATGTCAGATTTTATGTCAGTTTTTATGAACACTACTGTTCATAAAAACATGGTACAGCATTTGGTTGGTCAACATTTGAGCACTAACAAAAGTTGAAATCAGTAAATAAATAAATTACTCACAGCTAGAAAGAAGTACACAATCAATATACATCACCCCATCCTGCAATAATATAAAATCCCCCAAGGGAAGCACATCCGACAAAATGTATATACACATAACCTAGAGAAATAATTTCGCATTGGTAAAATAACTGTGGATACTTAATTGTATAGTTTTAAAATTGGCTGCAACTTGATCGCGTACTAATAAAATACAATCGAAATGATTGCTTGAGTCCGTGTTCGCATTTGCCCTATGACATTTGCGTGTTTGTAACATGAAATCTCTGCCATAGTTATTACAAAACCATGTGCGTAAACAAGTCATTGGTTAATACATAGTTTTACCATTTGGTAATAAAAACAGATGTGTCCTCCACGGTCATGCATGCTTATAAATTAGGAATGCCGGTGTGAATGACCTCCCAAATGTATATGGCCAACAGATCAACTTCAGTCCACGATGTCTTGGACATCAACAAGTACAAGGCATGAATTCTGACAGGTGCCCAACCTACCCTTATTAGGACACCTGTCAGAACAAATGAACAAAATGGGGAAAGTTAGCAACGACTTGACACTGGCACCGAAACAGAACAACTCGTTGCTTCACAACTGGCGCTAACTAAATTCTTGCGTCGGTTGATAAACAAATGATTTAATTTTGCCCTACACCGACGTGTGTATAGCACTGCATATACTCGTAACAATTTTGAGTCTACTTTGAACTCACGATTTATAAAAAATATTAACATAACATGTTTTTACCTACTTATTCAGTGCACTGCTTTAATTTTCATGTATTATAATGCCATTTTTTTTTATAAATGTCACATATAGGCCCTAGTAATTGTAAACTAGAGGTTAAGCTTTTGATGAAAACGCTTAATATTGGGCACTGATGTCCCAAGTTCTTTGGTTTTTGTTAAGAAAGTTATGATATATTGAAATAAGCTGAAAATGCGCATTAATTGTAGTCATTGTATACAAAAGTTGCAGTGTGTGTTCCTTAGGCGTCCAAGTAGTACTAACTCGTCCAAACGTAATTTTAGGCAAGACCCGATCGACAGGACGGGTGGGTAGATGAGACTGTGTGAGTGGGAGTTTTTTGGGACAGTAGGTGGCAGGAGACTGATGAGGTGTTTGTTATTGTTCGAAATTTACATTATTGTTTGCAGTATTATCTGTACAGATCTATATTACTACAATAGTACAAAATTGCAACGAAGTGTTCGATGAAAACGAACACAAGGGTTTCGGCTACATGTATATTGATAATTATTGGGACACTGAGTTCTTTGTTTAGTATTTACGATATATTGAAATAAACTTAAAACGCATGAACTGTAATCATTGTACACACAAATTTCATTGTTTGGCCCCTAGACGTTTGAGACAATTTGTATGTGGATAAATGCAAAGGATGTAATGAATCAAGTTAATGCCCTTCCATTAAATGTGTGCAACGATTCTCAAACGATTCAAACATACGAAAACAAAGAACATCGTATTGTAGAATCATGGTAGAATCAACCCATATGTGTACAAACCCTGTAGCTTGCTAAGTAAGACTAATTGCGGTGACACCATGTGGAATCTCAATTGAGTATTAATTAGTTCTGAAAAGAACTGGAGGTACAACTCGACGTTTCGATCAGTATGCTCTGATCGTCCTCAGGAGAATGCCGGACTCTGGAAAATGCTGCTGCTTAAGTAGACTGCTGGAGGATCATCCCATGAATGGATGCTGGAGGATTAGTTCGTTGAGGCGCGCAGGCGGGAACTGTTGAGACTAGGATCCTAGGGGTTGGGGGAGAGGAGTGTGTGCTCACTGAACTTAATCAGTTGTTAACAAGCACAGGGGGAAAGAGGGTGGTTGACTTAGGATATAGGAGATCCCTCAGTCTGGGGTGGGTTATGGACTTTGGATATAGAAGATCCTTCAGTCTGTAGTATTGGTCGCCAAATGTCGCTGATGAAAAAGCCGATGTCCTGTGGCACAGTGTCGTGTTTGACGATCTCGATGGCCTCTCTGATGCGTCTGGGGTGCCATGCGTCGATGGGTGTGATGAGTTGGGCTGTAGTTTTACCTGTAGCTTGCGCTAAGTACAAACACTACGTCGTCACGTGGTCATACCAACGTGTACAGTCCCTTTGGAAAATTAGAAATAGCAGTTATAATGTACGTCCGATAATCTGATACGGAGGCCTCCAAGGTCCATTAAACCTCTGTGATTTGTTATTTTATTTTTTTTAATTTTTTTTTTGTGTATTGCGTTGAAGCTATACAGCTTCTTTTATTCAATAAATCAATCACAAGTTAACACAGGAAAATACAATATTTACAAAGAACTTATGCAAGGGGAAGTTATGTACATAAAAGAAACACAATTTACAATAATGAATCTTTTAAATTAAAAAAATAAAATAAGACATATTGGTGGCCTGTAAAAGACTCAAATTAACTTAACGAAGCAATATAAATAAATTTACTCCGCTAGAAATCATATCGAGAATAATTGATGGGTTTTAACAAAATAGTGCAAAAATAAAATAATACATTATGGAGGATATTTAATTCCATCAAAACATGAAATAATTATATATGAAAAATAATTTTTCCCATTTGAAGGGTACATTTCAGTAAAGGATTCTTTTGTTAATCTGTTATGTTCAAAAATGATGAATTTTTTCAAGTTACTTTTATATTTCATGATAACATTGTATTCTTTGTTGGACAAATTCTCGAAAATTATCTTACATCGGAAAAGCCATATTTCCCTGATCATTTTACTCACAAATAAGGCATCGAGATCATTAAGTTTTCCCCTAATATCCTAGCACAATCATTCAAATAGAAGTGATCATTATCCCAATATTTCTTTAGTAATGATTCAACATAAATCCAGGCTTCTTGGTTTTTTGTGCAGTAAATGAATAGATGCTCGACTGTTTCTGGTTGACTATCACATAAGGGGCAAGTGATTTTCATTTTATGAAGAAGGCTTTTTGTGGGAAGGATCCTGTGTTTTATCTTAAACCAGATGTCTTTGTCCTCATTATCAAGTATTTTATTGCTATGATTATTTTTCCAAACTGTTTTCCAGTCAATGTCTGTACGGTATAAAATATTTTGCCATTTCTCTTGAACTAGCGGGGTAACAGCTTTTTTCATAATAGCACTTTCATAATTAGTTTTAACAGTAGTATCGGAGAGAGTAATTTCTATTTCTTGGTTTTGGTTCCATATACTAAGTCAGTGAGCAATGTGATTCATAGGCCCACTTCTTGTTTCCTGAATAAGATCAATGTTAATATTATTTTTTAACTTGGACGAAAAACGGCCGGCGATGATGTAATGCAGGTTACATCGGCTAGCTATGACTAATATTTTCCCATTAGTGATAACGTCTTTTAACAATATAATTCCAGCTGCTTTGAGAACAGGACTGTTCATAGGTTTATTGTTCCCGGTGACAATATCATTACTCCACAGTGGTATATTGTGAGTTTCCTGAACACAAGATTACGAGGGTGTGATTTTCCCTCCTGCTTCTTTAAATGCTGTTATGAGGTCAATGTAGAAAGGGGTCGTTTGTCGAATACCCCTGTAATTTTTGTTAAAAATATACCACCTTAGTTTTTCGTCTCCACTAACTTTGCAAACCCAATAATTAAACAGTTTTTTCCATTGGCCGTCTGATTTACAATAATTAGCTAACCATTTAACTTTCAAACACTTAATTTTACATTTGATATCTACTAATCCCGTTCCCCCGTACTCCTTGGGGTTAGTAATAGTATTACGTTTGATTTTGTCTGGTTTTTCGTTCCAGTAGAAGTTCCAGATGATATCATTCATTTTTTTAAATCCAATAATCAGAGACCGGGAGAATACTCCCGAAGAAATTTAACCCCGTTCCAACCTGAGTATTAACAATAACTGCTTTTCTATATAAAGTCAATTTACGTTTAGACCATCTGTCAAGGGTACACTGCATTTTATTTACTCTAGGACCCCAGTTGTCTTCTAAAGTAACTTCATGACCGAAATAAATTCCTAAAATCTTTAATTTGTCATTAGTCCAGCAAAAATTACATGGTTTCTCTTGTCTGGATCGCCACCTTCCCAACCACAGACCTTTAGATTTAGTCACATTAATTTTAGATCCACTACCCTTACTCTAGGTATTTAAAATATTATCGACAGTGTTAAATTCATTATCTTTAGTAATAAAAATATTAGTGTCATCCGCATGTTGCACCAACTTTATACTGGTAGGGATATCTGGCGGATCAAAACCATTAATACCTTTGTTAGTTCTTATTAGACTAGCTAATCCCTCTGCATAGATTGAATAAAGAAGTGGTGATAATGGGCATCCTTGTCTAATATCCCGTTTTATACTAATAGGAGAACCAATGAAGTTATTAACAATAATACAGCTCATGGGATTATTATATAATAATTTAATCCATTGGATGATTTTGTCTGGTATACCCATCTTAGTCATGATATTGAAAAGGTAAATCCAATTGATACTATCAAAGGCCTTCTCTTGATAAATACAATTGTTCCAGTTAACCCTAACTCCCTAGACAACAAAGCCAGTTGGAGGATTTTGAAAGATTTTTATTGTTTTAATACAATGCCTAGGGAGTAATCAGCTGTTTTATTTTTTAGAGATCTTGTGTTCATGCAACAAAGTTTAAGGGGATTATCAGAAGTGTTCATGGAATGTAACATAACAGGTTTAAGAACAGAGACACGGTTTTCAAGAACTGGGAAATGATGAACATAATCCAATCGTTGGCCCAAATGAACAGAGATTTTACGTGTGTTGTTACGACAACCTGATCTCCTTCCCCTGAACCGAAGAATTCCATTTGCTTTTAGAATCTGAAATAATTCAGTCTGAACAGTGCAATGAAAAGTCTTTCGAATTCTAAACAGCTGACGGCGGGAGTATGTTTTTGTTTTATTTAAACTATTGGGACCTGGGTTAACCGAAATATCCATAAATATCGTTATATCCTGCGGAGGGTCATGACCAGGTATGACTAGACTAGTTTGTCCATGTTTGGACCATTTAACTAGTGGCACCTTAGAGGAATTAAATCCTGTACGGCACGGCCTCCATACCACATGACGAGGCAAAACTGATTTGACTACAAAGTGAGGGGTCATGCCTATGTTCCCTCAGCCCTATGTTCCCTCAGCCCTATGTTCCCTCAATGCCTAACATTTTTTTAAATCCAAATTAGGCCCTATGTTCCCTCAACCCTATGTTCCTCATCCCAAAATAGGGGAACATAGGGTCTATTTTGGGATGAGGGAACATAGGGCTGAGGGAACATAGGGTCTATTTTGGGATGAGGGAACATAGGGCTGAGGGAACATAGGGCTGAGGGAACTTGAGTACGGTCCCCAAAGTGAGACTGAAATGTATAAAGATGTGAAGTTACATAATACTCAAAAGACGCACCATTTCTGATAGTCTCAGCTTCAACAAAGAATTGAACTGGGTATGACTTGTGTTGAACACAAACAAGATGCAAAAACACTAAGATTAAGATTAAAAGTCGAGCACAGGCACGAATGATGGCAGCCATGTTAAATACACATAGCAAAACAGTACACTTGAACAAAGATAAAAATCTACAAAATCTAGCTATTAACTACCAAACAGTGAAGAAAAACCACCACAATGAAAGCACAAATATCTTACCAAACACAGCAAACAAAAATCAAGAGTCGATGGCTAAAACACACAGTAGTAAATTACGATTATAAAATATAAACTACGGCAGAGAAAAATTAAAAGTGGCAGCTATTGAACAGCGCCCTCAATGTTAGCAACTATTCCATACTCCATGAGTACACTGGTGATTACTTGGTCAGACATCTCATATGGGACCTTGTAAATAACTGCTGAGTTTTGGATAGCTGCTCTTTCACACTGTACCATGACATTCTTAACTATAAAACCTTGCGTGGCGATTTTCTCACAATGGCTTTCGTTGTCAAAGGTCACATTCCACCATCCATTTTCCAATGGTGCTATGCATTTCATTGTTTCTACTTGCCCGATTTCTTTGTAGATAGCTCTATACACGTCTTCTGGCGTGACTCCTGTTACATTACGTAAGTTGAATTTGACGGTATTTGGTCGGTTCAGACTGCCCTTCATGGTGCTTTGCCGATACATGCTGGTCATTTTCAAGATGGCCGCCGGCCCCAACAACGTGGCTGCGACAATTCTCTATTCTGAAGAGGGCCCAAGGGCCTCTTAAATCTTCCTTCCACACTCCTACTTAGTGTATTTATTTATTTATTTTAATATCGTCCTATTTTCAAACTGCGTCAAAACAACATTCGTCAGGTCTGCATGTTTCAGATTTTTCATATAATAATAATAATTATATTCAATATCTTTTTGCGTAGACATAATGATTTGCCATGGCAACTGAAAAGGCTATACAATAACCAGCTTCAGAATGTTGATTTGAGTGCTAACCTGAGCGGTACTATACATACCGATATACCACGACTGAAAGAGGGAATAGTCGGGGGCCAGGTAAGTCACGTAGTCTCACAGTCTTGATAAATACGACCTGCTCTGGTCTGTGGCTGTGCTAACCATAAGTGAACAAATTGGCGCTAACTAGAGCAGAATATGATATGCTTGATCGTAAGCGCTTTTTACAGCTTAGCAAGGAATTTCTGCTTGTGTGCATGAATACGTTGCATATTAAACTAACAATGATTCGCCGCTTACACCACAAACATTCTGCGCTATTAATAATAATTATTTATTCGCACAAATTCATGGTACAACACAAAAGCGGTCATAATTAAACACACACACACACAAACTATACGCCAACAACCTGTACGCCAAACAAAATGGCATTCTCAGCATTTGTTTTGAAATAATTTGTCATTATTCCAGTCCTATCAACTGCACGGTTAATATATACAAAAGGTAGAGAAATGTAAATTAGACAGATGGTCGAATATTTCGCGTAAAACTTATTTGATGTGAAGCTCTTATGGTAGCAATCATCCCTAAAAAAATTGGTCCGAGGTGTTTAAATTTTTAAGAACTGTAAACATTTTTAATGAATCCTCAATTTACTCTAAATGACGCACCTAAGGTTATATAATCAACTGGACAGTAACTTACAAATGAAATTAGCAGTTTGGTATTTCAGTTTGGTTCAGTGAAGGATTCTCTTGTAAAAAGCTGAATTTCAATGCGTGATCATAATTATGCGTGGACGTCTTGGGCGCCGTTTTTTGAGACGCACAGAATTGTGGTCATCAAAAAATGTATGTTGGTATAATGACTCACCCCCAAACTATTAAAGTTGATGTGGGCACAGAAAATGTACCCAAGAAGAAAAACAGTTGAATCATGTTTCATCTTATTCCAGATGGTTGTAAAATTGTTTTTAATCTTGAAAATAACAATGTTTTAGATATTTAAAATAAAATGGTATAATTTGGAAAAGCTCTCAAAACTTTTAATCAATATTCTTGAAAGACCAATAAATGGAAGGTGGTTAAAATATTTGCAAAAAGTACTTTAAAACTTTGAAATATGTAAAAATTCTGTTAACATTTTGTCAAACAAAAGATTTCTTTTCATAACCATGATATTAATGTTTCATTTTCTCAATAATTTTCCACTGCCGTCGAAATAAACACCAACGAATTAAATAGTCTTCGCTCACTTCTTCTATAAGGAACTGTGTCCATTTTGAGGATCAGTATTTCTTTAAAAAATCATTGCAAATGCAAAGCATTCATATCTTTTGGTTTCCATAGATCGTTGACGGCACAGAAAAATAAAATTACACAAGTTCGTGAAAAAAAAATTCAGGTCATGTAAATCCCTTACTATTTGTATCTAGTAAAATCAGTGGTTAAACAACTTTTCCACTTTCACAAGCACTAACTTTCCAGTAAATCATACACTTTCACAAATTGGTTGTTAAATGTAATATTTTGATTAAAAAAAGGCTCGTAACACGTCATTTGTGACAGAATTCTTTTAAACCATTTTTTCTGTCCGCTTTTTAATTGTTTAATATAGTTTTGGGCCGCCTACACGCCCTGTGGCTCACAGTATATGGACGCAATAAATCACGTTCTAGATCAGATTGACGTCATCAAGCGCATGTGCGACTGGTACCCTGACACCTTTCAATTTGCTACATCAGCTGATGGTAAGACACTGACAGTGAAGTGCATGAAATTCTTAACACTGCATGGTCTTTATTATACTGACTGGATAGAGGGTCGGTCCATTAGTGCTTAACAAAATGTAGCCAGCAAGCCGCCATGTTAGTGGTCCTTTACTAAAGGAACACATAAGGAATGCACATACATTTTGATATATGTTAGCACAGTAATGTGTAGTCTATAAGCAAGTGACAGCATGGCCGCCCAGTGGCCTCAATGTAAACACTTGACTCTCATCCAGTCAGTGTAAGGCCAAAAAAAAAGTCTCTGGTTTCTCGTGAAAGACACCCTCTATAGGTCACACGGAGCTAAAAGCACTCTCTTCACTACCATGAAAATGGTGACAATTTTGGACGTCCCCTTATCAATGCATCGTTTGAATGCTCTTCTTGACAATACATGTTGCTTGATTAATTTCAGACATCGTGGATGCTCATAGTAATGGCAAAGTTGCATCTCTTATTGGTGTCGAAGGGGGCCACAACATTGACAGTCATCTTGGCGTATTGCGCATGCTCTATGAACTCGGTGCACGCTACATGACCGTCACCCACAACTGTAACACTCCATGGTAATATTATTAACCATTCAAATATGTCGAGCAGACTTACAAGTTTAGGCCTATATGAATTCGTCCAAAGGGTAAGAAGCTGGGATGAATCTTTTGTCCGTAAAATAAAGGTAAAATTGCTACGACCGAAGATCTATATTTAACCCTCCTATGGTTTGACCTTTCAAAACCTTTCAAAATCTGCTTACGGGCCAAAATGGCTATCAATAATGTATGAACCCTTTAAAACCCTCCAGAATTTGTTGCTACTGAACTACCACACCTTTCAATACCCTTTGAAAGGTATTGAAACATTTCAACACCAGTTTGTTCAGAGAGTTGTTTCACCTTTCGAAACCTTTCATAGGTCCCTTTTGTCAGACAGTTTTCTCACCTTTCAAACCCTTCAGTACAGCAAACTTGAAAGGTTTTGAAAGGTCTGACAATTCTATGGCAAACTGCACTGTACATAGGAGGGTTTTTAAGAAGATCTATATACCGAACCAGTATACATTGACAATGGAATCGGGCGTGAAAAGACAGAACAAACAGATTTCCACACCGTATTTCATCTAAGAAAGGCCAAGTTGAGTTAAAGCCTTTGCATGTAGACCTTTTGGCAGAGGTCACTTTTTTTGCATTTACACTTCACAAAGAGTAATGAAATATAGCCCTTATGTCTAGACACCAACTCGTGATCTGGGAAAGAAGTTTCAGGTCAGCGACAGCTCGCAATTTCGAGCAAACCATGGACACCCATCCACAGTTTTTCACTAAAAGCAAAATAGGATTGTTTGTAATATTTACTCTGATCATTGAGTACAATATTAAACTGTGAATCATGATACGATAGGATAACTACAATCCAAAAGTGTTACATATGGTCCAACCAACTCTATATTAAACTCATGTTTTGATGTCACTCATAACGTATTAAATTAAGAATACTTTAGGTTGGATTGCACACTTGTGTAATCTGTAATACTTAATCTTTGAGAGTGCTTTATTTTGATTGTTTTCTTATGATTATCTGCCTAGGGCCGATAATTGGTTGGAAGATTCTGAACCAACCCCCTTCAAATTAGGAGGTATATCTGACTTCGGAAAGGTAAGACGCAGTTTCTTTACAAACGCTTAAGACTTTATACATCTGAATAGCCAACGTGGTCCTGTTTTAAATGGATCAAGGAAATATACAAACCAGTAAAAGTCTGTAAAAGTTATCTTATTGTTCAGGAAATTGTGAATGTTAATTTACAATTCCTGAATTCCCACATAGGCCTTTTCATTATAAAGTCCTACTTCCCATTGCACCCTTGATCGATAGGCTAGCACCAATTGCGTGATTTGCCAATGTGTCTTAATCTTATTTCTGAAAACAACAATTTACCTTGGACATAGTTGGTGTGCATTGTACTGACAGGGGCAGTGTTTGTGACGTCATTGGCAAACTGGGCTACTAACTTAGCTTAGTCAACAACAAAGGAAGAATAAAGTTGACTACATTATAACGATTGACCAGTAAGATATTGTAAACAGAAAAGTAGTTCGGTAATTTGGGTTTATTAAAGTAGGATCCACGTTTTTGCACAGGCTTTGGGCCCACTTCTATGAGTCTTGATTCAACTTCGCTTAGTGATAATTCTGTAACTGACTAAACTATGTCAAAACACTTACAAATGAGCGATTAGTGAAACATCTACCCTCACTTAGGGTTTTTAATTTGGAAACCAACAACAGGAAACCTTGGTGAATAGGGCTGACTCTGGAATACGCCTTTGGAAATTTCATAAATTGTAATCCCAACAATCCCAACGATCATTTATATAACTGATATTTAACCTTTAACCCCTCCCCCCTCCTCCAGGAAGTTATTAAGGAGATGAACCGGCTGGGGATGATGGTTGATCTTTCTCATGTCTCTGTAGAAACCATGAACGATGTTCTAGACATTGTGGAGGCTCCCGTGATATACAGTCATTCCTCTGCTTTCTCTGTTTGTAACTCGTACCGCAATGTGCCCGATAAGGTCCTGGAGCGAGTTGTAAGTATGCACCACTCAGGTTTGGGTTGTAATAGAGAGCTAAAACATTCATCGACCCATTTCGTGTCTTAAAGTGTCGTGTCACGTGGCAATAATTAAACAAAAGCATGCGCAGAGCCTGCCGACGTATGAGAATGTGACCTCACACTACTGTGTTGTTTAACCTGTCTGAGAACTGTCTATACATTTAGACAGCTTTTAGTTTGTTCCAACATGCGATTGGGCAGCGCATAATGTCCTATAATCAGTGGTGTATTTTATTAACTTCAACTGATTGAAAGATTGTTGTTTCGATGTGACCCAGTGTCCAACTGACCTGGAACCCAGCCCAAACAGTGACGTAACTGTATATGAGGTGATTTTAAAGAGACAATATTGTCACGATCAACAGGGCATGGAATTGGAATGCTAGTTTTATAACTTAGTGACTGAAAATAATACCCGATATGATAAGGTCATATTACCGTTCCTGCTGCATAAATGAGCCTGTAACTTTAAGTCTCTGTGTTCATCTTAAATTAAACTAGGACACCGATTTCATGCCCTGTTGAAGGTCTGCTCTGATCATGCCGATACTGTCCCTTTAAAAGGTCTCCCGCTCAGTAACCGGATAGGCATATTAATAAGAAAACTAAAACTAGTGTCTAAAGACCCCCCTGAAAATCCCAGTGCTTTAATAATGACCCCACTGAATCAACCCTATTATAGAGAATAGCCATTTCTTTAAACATCAATTTGTCCGGAATTCATTTCCAGACAATGTTGTACACGTTTAAAATGTCAACTGCGTATAAATGCAGCGTTTGTGACATTATTACTGATCTGTGCTACTTTTCTGAACCTAAGTATAACACATCAACATTTTGATCGGGAGATTTTTTTCAATATTTCTTTATAATTTCAGGTAGATAATCAAGGCGTTGTGATGGTGAATTTCTACACGCAATACATCAACTGTCCTCCTATGAACATCAGCGGTGACGTCAACGAAGCTACGATGGAACAAGTTATACGTGAGATTCATGACTCAAGTTTTTAGTGCATCTCGTATTAATATTCCAACGAGTGTTTGTTATTACTCGCTAAAAGATGAACACGTACGCGAACTGTTTTATTCTCACATCGCTCTGTGTGTAATGTTTTAAGGGGAAGAATCCGAAAGGTACAGCACGGGTAATGTTGGCAAAACTAATTTTACAAGTATGCTTAATAACTCTCGTTGAATCAAGATAAACATTAAACAAACAACCAACCCGTGAAAGTGTTAATGTGTAATTGGTATGAAACTATTTTTAACACATGATAAATACATGATAAATACATGATAAATACATGTGCAGGGCGGTTCCATGGTGGTTAAAATGTAAGGGTGAACACTGCCCATAAAGCGAGGTAAATTCATGGTAAATTAATGATAAAAGAAAGGGGGATTCCCCCTTTGCAGCTCCTCCCCAGGAAGATATTTTTTCTGCAGTACACTTCGTCAATTGGCATAGAAATCTATTTAGCCGACAAATTCGACTGGCACGTAGTCTAGTGGTTAGAATGCTCACTGTGCAAGTATAGGAGGTACCGAGTTCAAGACTAGGTTTTTCAACATTTTCATAAATTTGTTTTTATACATTTTTATACATTTTTACAAAATTTACAAAATTAATTCAGAAGCAAAGCCTTTCTATTTTGGCCTAATAGTAATTCACGGTTGTGGAGGTTTTTTGAAAGGAAAATAAAGTTTTAGTATACAAAGCATATAGTGGACGAAGATTACTGCAGAAAACAAAAATCGCCCCCAGGAATCGCCAATGCACGTGTACTTGGCAATGCATTTAAGGGGATTTCTCAATATTCCAGCGTAGCACTACTCAGCTCATAATTATGGTGATTGATTGTTACTCTGACATATTCACTGAATATTAGGAAAGAACACGGCAATAAAGTGACATGTCAAATCTAACAAACCATTTATGATTGTACTACAGAACATATTGAACACATTCGGAGCATACGCAACGGGGCAGGGATTGATATCGTTGCCATCGGAGGTGATTACGACGGCGTATATACGTAAGTTCTTTCGCTTAATATCAACGCCTGGCCCACGACACAACAAGAAAACATGAACAAATCACCTAATAAGATAAAGATAGGCTAGAGATCCAGGGAGATGGCTACCCATGTCAGACTTGTTAGACAACCAGTCTTTGCATGGCCATAATTATAAGATTTGAGGTACCGTGACAACCACCATGAATAGGCCTAATCTCTCTTATGGGCCAGGTTTAAGAAAAATGGACGGTCGACTAGATGCTTCAAATGTTTTGCTCTGGTCGTCTCATGAGATACCCGTATTTAGACATATCGGTATAGGCTCTTGGCTATACAAAGATGACGCTTATGCCGATCCCCTTGTTGCAGGATCTATTGGGGGCGCCCTTCATGCAAGCAGCAGCTTGTCACCAGAGCATTCGCTGGTGTTTTTGACTCCAAGTACATTCTCGTGTTAAAGGTTGCAACGGATAAGTTTTTGCTGGATTAAGTACTCGAGCGTAAGCACCGTGACAAAATGTTATGAAATGGCGCGGTAAACTCAGTACATTTTCACCGATAGAGGGCGACGAAGTGCAAGCAGCGGTTAGTGTCAAATAATAAAAGCATGATACATGTGTATACTTTACCCAATTCCTCTTCCCGTTATCCATGACTCCCCATACGCCTATAAATCCACAATACCTTCACACTAAGTAATTTGCTCATTTGCTGGTTTCAGGTAATTATCAAAATGTTGTTCCCTGCCTTTGATGAAAATATGAATTGCCTTACCAGATTACCAGTCGGGCTAGAAGATGTGTCCAAGTATCCAGATCTGATTGCCGCCCTCATCGACACGGGACGGTGGTCTGAGCAGGACATCAAGAAACTACTAGGGGAGAACCTACTCAGGGTATTCAGAGCCGCTGAAAAAGTGAGAAAGAAAATGACACGATTCACAACTTATTTACCCCCATTGATTAGTACTTGGAAGAGGTCCTGTGACTGAGAAACCCCCTCCCCTTAGTCCCTTTAGCTTTCAGCACATCCTAAATTTCCGATGAAGAAGAAAATCCTCATGCAATATTGTTTTCTTTTAAAATACATCTTTATAATAGTACAACAAATGAATGTTCAATACATGCATCTGGCCTGTCAATCAATCAACATGGATTGACCATTACACTTTATATTTACTGTTTAAACACGTTTGAGGATGAGCAAAATCTTACTTTGCCAGTAAGTTCTGGTCATAGGTCGGCTTTAAAATCGGTGCGGTGACCATTTTTTTGGCCAACCAGTGAAATACGCAGACTTGTGTGATTCGTAACTCGGACCCGGACTCGAGTCCGACTCGAGTCACATTTTTGGTGACTCGGACTCGGACCCGGACCCGGACCCGGACTCGGACTCGGACTCGGACTCGGACCTCGATGTCTTTGACTCGGACTCGACGGCAAAATTCCCAATACTTACTATTTGCAAGATAGTGTTTTAAACAATGCGAACAGTTGACAGTGATTTGAATGAAAATTCAGCTGAAAAAAGGTTGCCCTACAAAGCATTGCTTCAATGGCATGTTACACATGTAGTTTTCTGTAAGAACTCATGCATCAATAACAATGGTATTGATGGCTGTTTCATAATAAGAAAAGAATATTCAAAGAGCAACATGCAACATGCATGTCCATTGTTTTAGAAGGGTAGAGCAAGAGTTTAATATGGAATTGGTCCTCCATTATTCTCCATAACTGAGTTCTTACAGAAAACTACATGTGTAACATGCCCTTTTTTTTCAGCTGAATTTTCATTCAAATCACTGTCAATTGTGCATGCATGATTGAATTTCAACCATTTCATTACGAGCTGTGTAGAACATGTCATTCTGTCATTTGCTTTTTGAATTTTAAAAATTCATGCAATACTTGTTGAGATATTCTTTTAAAAAATATTAGGGGGAACTTAGAAGTTGTGATGGATGTATTTGTAAACAGCTCTCGCCAGGCATATTAAGGCGTGCCTCTCCTTCGGCGAAAATCAGCTCATTCCGCTAGAAATATTGTCCACGCCACCCTAAATCAATGTACATGTCTTTTTTTTTCAAACGAATTTTATCCTTTTTTAGCTTGAATAATAATTTGCGTATCGCTATGTCGGTGGCTAGTGCCGCTCAAATGTTGCTCAAAATCACCACAGACGAGCATTGTTTAAAAGGATATGGCTCCACAAACATCTGTTGCTGCTAAATACAGCAGATGAAAATCCATTAAAAAAAACTAATTTCAATGGTGCTCATTGTCAGTATTTGTCATTATCAATATACAGCTTAGGTACAGACAACAGCTTGTCGTTTCTTAACGTGTTTCTTTTACTCCATTTAAACACGATGTCAAAATTATCAGACAGGATGCAAAATATTTTTTGGCACACAAGAACTGCTATTGTACACCCACGGTGATTCATTAATAAAACATCTCTTCAGAAAGAAAATAAAACGCAGAGCTGCCAACATATGATTTTGAAAATGAGGAAGATTTAATTTTCTAATTTTCTAAGACTCAATCGAAGCGAGCGTTGTGTCATTCATGCACCAGCCTTTCCAACATTTAAATGTGTCAATTGCCTGATATAAACATACAAAGATAAAGGCATTTCCAACTGTCATTTCCAAGTGATTATTTCACACTAACACCAGTAACTGGTGTTAATTATGATAGTGCTATGGTGATCAGACTTAAGGATCTTTAAACTTGACAACATCGAAATTAATCATGATCTTCATTCTGCAATAGTTCCATTCAAACAATGGATCATCATTGTTAAGGGGTGATGGATGGCTTCTGAGACTAATTGCTGACCCCACCCACTCCTAAATTAATCATGTTGAGAGCTTATGGTGTAGATGTAATTAATGTGATGATTTCCAAACATGTTGTATTAATAAATATAAAAAGCACAAGAAAGATAAAATTCACTGGGTTGTTAAATTTTATGACGCAAGTTCATTAAATTAAGAAAAGTAAATAAAATAATATAGGTTGACGAAATTCTTGCGTCGAGAGATAAACAATTGATTTAATTTTGCCCTATACCGACGTGTGTATAGCACTGTATACTCAGTGCTTTCCGAGCGTGTGTGAAAAAACTACACAGGCGACTCGGACGGGATTCGAACCCACGACCTCCTGCTTACTAGTGCAGACATCTTAACCTCTCGACCACCGAGCTTGCCCGATAACGATTGGCCGGCTAGAATCCTATATAGCAGCGGGTTCTGCGATATAGGTTGATGAAATTCTTGCGTCGAGAAATAGTCATCGGGCAAGCTCGGTGGTCGAGAGGCAAAGCAGTAAAAATAACAAAGCAGTGGTGAAATAACGCGATTTCATCGTTAACATCACAGTAATAACGAGTAATTTGCTTCACTTTCTCTTTGGGTGAAGTATGATTTAACTCGCCATAACTCTGACTAAAAAAAGGTATGTTCCAATTGTGTCCGTTAGTGTAACAAAGGATTTTTTTCTTATTTGTATAGGTGAGAGATGACAAGATGGCTGCAGGTGTGAAACCTATTGATCAAACCATCTCAAAGGATAACGTCTGGGAGACAAATAATACTTGCAGAACTTACATGTAACAACTTGTGTCAGAAAGGTCTACATGAATTGTTTTATTTTACTAACACACAAGATTACTTCTTTAATTCACAGGATTAGAAATCATTTATCATTGAATTATCATTAAATAACGTTTTGTAATGTAAAGTTGGTGAAGGGTGATAGTATCAAACATACTGAAAATTACTGTCTAAAGTGGTTTTAGTTTAGTGGAAACATAATTTTTATTAAGTAAAATTTTCAAAAGTGCAACAACTATGGAAATGATGTACTTCGTAATTCATATCATTGACCAGTGAGATACATTATGTGAAGAATTGCTGTCCTTAATGCTTTCCTCAACTTATTGTGCCTTACTGGAGGTAATTTTGTTTATAAATTTAGTAATGTCTTTTCATTTCTTTGAATTCTTTCCTTTCATATTTATTTCTGACGTCAAAATTATCAACAATGATTGAAGGAAATAATTTAGGCTGTGCGCCGTTTTCGGTTATTTCAGGAACCAGATACCCGAAATTGGAAATCTTCGGATACCTGGATACCCGGGTACCCGTAAACAATTTGTAAAAACACATACATACTCCCGAATGTATAAAATAACAAATATGAACAAAAATTTCTCTTGTCTCTTGTTTAATTAGAGTCATGGACTTATTGTAATAATTTCCCGTCTCTATATTAAAAACGACTCGTAGCATCTCCATTCTCCACATAAAAATGTTACCCAAAAAAATTGGAGACTTCCATTTGTGTGGATTAAATGTTCAGTCAAAATTTCTGAAAGTCGTTTACGGGTAATTGGAACCGACAAATGGAACCGGGTAATTGGAACCGACAAATGGAACCGGGTAATTGGAACCGACAAATGGAACCGGGTAATGACATTTTCGGTCGGGTATCCGGATACCCGGCACAGCCTTAGAAATAATTTAACATTAATTGTACATGTATTGTAATCATTTTGTGTACCAACATGCATAGTATGACTTTTTGTATAGGATATGAAGTTTTGAACTGATGAATTCACTAGTGGATGTGGGGGGGGGGGGGTTTGCAGCACCCCCCATATGCGAATCAACACCCACTACTACTGACATTAGGGCAAACCCTCAATTTACATGTATTATATACGTCATGTAAAGCCTTATTAAACAAATTCCTTGATGTTCTTCATCCGGATAGACAAATAAAACCTGATAGTTAATCAAACAACAGTATTTCTCTTTTGTTTTACTTTCCTTTACTTAACCCTAACCCTCTGGGTATGCTGGCTCGGAACCTTCCTGAATCCTCCAAAATCCATCAGTGCACTTTTGGATTTGGAAACATGCCCTTATCTTCAAAATGCACCATGCATTTCTTTGATCTTTCATATTCAGCACTTATGGCCTACAGATACTTCTTGCCGGGTCATTTGAAGAGGCCGGGTGAAAGTACCAGTTTCCGACAGTGCTGAGTTTTCCCCAAGAAAGTGCCCCTGGGCGGATTTTGCAGGATTTGGGGTGATTAGGGTTAATGTCACTCAAACTAGTTTCAATCTATGCACTCTGTGCCCCCAGCCTGTACAGGCTGAAGGGAGGAGGGAGCTAGGGGATGGCACACTGCCAAAAAAGTGGCACACCATAAAAGGTAAGTTGGAAACCTCCCACCCCCCAGAGGCGGATCCATGGACTAAACTGAGATAAAGTTTATAATCATGCAGACAACCTACCCCCACCCCACCCTTATGAGCGGCGGAGCTATACTCCCACTTAAAAGCCAATTATTTGTGTTCCTCCGAATACTACTGGCCACCCCCACCCCATCCAATTTGGTAATAATGCCCGTCTGTGTGACTGGTGATAATCCCCAAGGTAGGCACTACATTAGGCTAGTTTGCATTTACATGTACATGTATATGTCAAAATCAAATGTGGTTCTACTTCCGATATTGGGTTATAAAATGTATTGTATTGGATGTACTCACTTGTACTTTAGTGTGTAGTGCATTATCTACCTGTCATCCGTCCAAAAAAATCCCAAGGTGTATTGACTGAGTCCGTGTCCAATGAGTAAGAATTATCAACCATCCACTTGTATCAGACTCAACGCGTGGCTATAGGTTCCGTCGAAAACATATCGTAAATAAAAATGCTTGCCAAGTACAGCAAATTGAACACCGTTTGATTTTGTAAACACCGCCACGTGAACAGCCTGCTGCATGCGCGGCGTGGTAAATGTATTAGCGCCCTCTGTTGAATCCACTTTATGCCTTAGAATTGCGCCCTCTATCTTTTCAATAACACAACAATGTTGGACGTACGTAATTCGCGGGTGGTACTTGATTGTCGGGGTGGGTTCAGATAAAATAATTTCTCATATTTGTTAATACGTGCTTTCAATAATAGGCCTACATTAGCTCAGTTTCTTTTTGGTTAATCAGTAACTCTAGATAACGAAATGTCAAACCCCCCAAATTGATGTACAACTACATGCAGATGTATTGTACATGTACATTATCCATTCAGTTTGATCTGTAGGACCTGTATGTATGTATCCACCCATCTTTTATTAATTAACCCTAACTCCCGAGGCATTGTATTAAAACAATAAAAATCCTTCAAAATCCTCCAACTGGCTTTGTTGTCTAGGGAGTTAGGGTTAAACAAGTGAATTGTACTGTACATGCAATCTGTATGCAAAAATGTATTTGCGACGCTTGTTCATGAACATGCAAATCAAACTTATTTGTGACTGGTTTTCTGATTTCTACAAATCTGGTATCAAATGAAAGAGGCAAATCTAGAGAATCAAACTATACCAAAATCTCACTTTTGAAAATTGGGTTAAGTTTAGGGTTTTGCCAGAGCCAGTCACATTTATTGGTACATATAATAATTTAAAAAAAGAATAATGGCAATGGGAAATGTTTCTAGCTCTAGCCATAAAAGTGAACTTCAAATATAATTCAGACCCAGACCAACAAGAACTATAAGGTAATCTAGACTTTATTACAGTCACCTGCTGAATAAAATACATTTCATAATTAATATGTACAATAACATGTATAATAAACCCAGTGCTTGAACCGCAACTGCTTTAACAAAATGTCAACTTTTTCAAAAACATGTGTAGCAAATAACAGTTTCTGACCAACTGCCAACGCACAAAATTGAAATATGTAATTCAACAATGACAGAATCCACCAATAAGTGGAATAGTCTAGAAACATATTTACACATACCCATATCTCCAGGAAATTATGAATTTAACAGAACATCAATAATGTTGGCAGGACTGTAGTATTTTTTGATCCCGCCTAATTTCTACGATAAGCTTGGGTGATAACACGATAATATCGAATATCGCGATACCTTTTTTTTTTTATTCGATTACGATATTGAGAACCTTTTCAATTTATCAAGATTTGTGAGTCAAGTCAGAAATTCCCTGGAAACAAAATTAGAACATTTTTTTTCAGCTTTTGGAAGTGAGAAACAAAATCAAACTACTTTAGAAATACATACACGCTCTGCAAACGAATTCACGATTTATTGTGACGCTTGTAGAGGGGTACACACCTGTGATTATCGGCTCTAAAGCAATCATGCATGAATGAAAAACAATCACGATAATTATCAAAAATCACAATATATATGTGATGATATATCATGTGATGATATATCGTGGATGAAAAAAAAATTGATATCACCCAAGCTTATTCTACGATGCTATTCAAGTAATTTTTTCTTGCTGAATATTGGAAAGAAAACCAACATAATTACATAAAGTATGCTATAATAACTGGTGATATAATCCCCAGGATTCGGGTGGTGTTCTCAGAAGATCCTTTCCCAATAGAATCAAGAAGTGTTATTTTAACACCATCACCATAATTTTTTGACTAACACTATGTTCACCTTTTTAGCTCAAAATGTCAGAGGTTAAATTTTTATAGGGCTGATGGGAGTGACAAATGTTTGAGACATAATCATAAATTGAATAACAATTCCCAATATTAAATATAATTTAATACAAAATTACAATAGCTACATAGATTTTTTTGATTGGCATCTACAGCCCAATAAGCTGGCATGGCTGTATTTAAAAAAATAATAATAATTAAAATGTCCTCCTGAAATTCAAAAAGTAAAAATCTACATCCCATTTTATGTGAGCTGTCGTACAAAACCCATTTAATGTGTATTTATTCCGAAATGACAGCAATGTGCCTAAATAAAATGATTGCAGCCAAATTGAACAGATACAGGAAGATCCTCCTCCCTGCCCTGCCCACCTAGTATCTTCATGTAGGTGTGCCAACTAATAAAGAATTCCTCTTTTGTTCTGTTAACATTTAAAAGATGATCAATAGAGAAAAGACCGCAATGGTTTCAAGTAGACAAACATGTTGATATAATTCAGTCTCAGATCAAGTTGGGCATGTAACTCGTTATATAAAAAAGTCTTTCCATGAGTTATGTGATTCCAGCCTGTTCAGTTGTATCATCTGAAAAGCACCAGTGTTATGACTTTTTAGACTGGGGATTGTCAGATAATCAGAAGTGAAGAATGAGACTCATCTGGTCGTTGGATCTATCTGGGATTTGGCTTCTGGCTTACAGGCAAGTAGAGCTTGAATTCTGAAGGCAGTTCGTCTTCTGAGTAGAGTCTGTCCGAGAAGTACACACGGCGAATTCTGCAGTTGGCATGGATCTGGATTTGGGAGAATGGGAGAACAAAATTAGTCACAATGACTAACATTCTATTGTTTTAAGGAATCTTTTCTAATAAGCCTTATCGGAATCGCCGCGAGCATGGGCATTGACTTGAAAAACAACCTCATACCTTGGAAAACATGAGTACCCTTGCGTACGAGGATATGTGAAAAGTTAATAGGGGGCGATTTTTTTGGTGTTAAGTTGCAAGTTTTTTACATATTATGCCAACATTACAGAGAATTTGTCTTTGAAATTGGTCAGATATAATAATTTAAGTCTTTTGTTCATGATCTTATCAATTTCAAGGAAAAATTCTCTGTAATGTTGTCATAATACATTTAAAAAACTTGCAAAATCGCCCCCCTATTGACTTTTCACATATCCTCATACGCAAGGGTACTCATTTTTTCCAAGGTACGAGGTTGTTTTTCAGGTCAGTGCACATGCTTGTGGTAATTTTGTTAAGGCTTATAGCACTGATCATTAAGTACAATATGGCTCAGGGCTCTCATTATTGTTGATTCTTGAATACATATTGAATTGCAGTTTCAATAAATTCCTGGAAAATGTTTGAGATGCCGAGGCAATTTGGGAAAGGATATTCACCGAAAAGAGGTTCAACTTTCCATGTATTTGCATGAATGCAATGTGAAATATGTGCCTTATTTAATAATAATAAAAAGCATTTATATGTGATTTGTGAAAGAGTAAATCATAAATCAAATCCATTTATTAATATAAATTTTATTATCCATAAAATAAATCATAATCATTTTAATAATTTTCATAAATCAAATTTGTAAATAAATCAAAATCATGAAAATTTATAATTTTCACTTTCATAATCATAAATTTTATGATTTATGATTTATACTTATGATTTGATTTATTTTGAATTTGATCATTAAACTGTCTACAACTCTTATTGTATATTTCCAAATTAAACTAATTTTCTAATAATAAATTCAATCACTGTTATTTGCGAATTAAAGAAAGAATTGTTTATTTTTGTATTTTTCTTGTCTATTTGTCATGGCATCCTAACTTTTACTAGTGGGCGGACTCCCAACAACTAGAGTAATACTACCCTAACCCTGTCCGTGACAATAATAACAATAAAAAGCTTTTATATAGTACCAAATCTATTAAGACGTGCTCCTAGGTGCTTAACAAGCTAAAATGTAAAATGTTTCGAACATATACAAAAATGTAAAAATTATTTGGATCAGTTGATGAAATTTCTCTAGATTTTATCCTTGAACGCCCATATACACTATTGTTATATAAATTACATGGTGCAGATTTTTAAAATAAATTCCACTGTGCTGGCTTTAAGAGAACAAATACTATTTTCTTACCTGTACTCTTATCGTCTCAATGTAGTTTGTACCGTAAGCACGTCTTGTGAAGTCTGACAAGTTAAACTGCAAGAAAGAAATCATATATATAATGATTTGATTATAAACCCCAGTTATCCTTACTTTTGTGCCATTAGTTTACATATCACTGAAAAGTAAACTACAGCTGTGGTTTAAACTTAATACGATGCAATTTTTCTAATGTGGGAAGACTTAAAAGGGAAGATAGACCATTGGTAGTTATCACATTATCAAATTAAACAATTAACCCTCCTACTTCTGGTATCTTTTTCATACAAGATGATGCACCATTTGAAACCATTCGCTTTTGTGGTTTTGAATGGTGAAATAACTGTGTACAGTATTAGGGCTGTGCTGGATATCCGGGTATCCGGATACCCGACCGAAACGGTCATTAACCAGTTCCATTTTTCGGTTCCAATTACCCGTAAACGACTTTTTAAAATTCGGACTTAACATTTGAGCGGTGCGAACAGAAATCTGTGGCTCTTGAACAATGTAATGTTTACACTTTTACAGACAATTATCTTTAAATTCAAGAGATTGCACTCCAATAAAGAAAAGATCAATTTACATATGGTATCCTCTGTATTATAAAAGTCAATTTGTTACCATTTACAGTACATGTATTTGTGCACCACCGGAGGCATGTTATCAACAAAAATGAAAACGGGTATCCGGGTATCCGAAGTTTCCTGATTTCGGGTATCCGGTTCCAAAAATATCCGAAAACGCACAGCCCTATACAGTATTGATTCCCCCAAATGGTTTTGAATGGTAGGTCAGCTAATACAAAACCTTGTTTGGATCTTTCCAAATGGTAGTACAGCTAATACAAAACCTTGTTTGGATACTTCTAAGTGGTGAATCAATGGACCCTCTATGCATTTGAATGGATTTGAATGGTAGTAAAGCTTGCTACCAACACTGTTAAAATGGTATCACCATGTGTGTACAAAACCAATGGGCATTTTGGTAAGTGGAAATTTTGAATGGTTTCAAATGGTCAAACAGTAGGAGGGTTAAACAATATCTAAAAACAAACTTGAGTGAAAGTTGGTACACATTTCAATTAAACTGAGAATTTATGTTGTCTGAATTGCTTTCATCTTAGGGAAAACAGGAATTTACAAAACTGTGCCAGCTGGCACATTTTTGTTAAAGATAAAAACATACAATACATGTAACAGTTTTTCGATGTTTTCTAAAAAGGGTTAGCACCTATTGTGATGAAAATTTCACAGGTCAGTCCTATCATAAATATTTAGAACACTAGGAGGTTGAAATACATATTGGAATGATGTACATTCCTTTCAAATGGCATGAATAACAGTGGTTAAGAAACATTTAAGAAACATTATACATATACTGCAAATTTATTCCACAATGCAACAACAGTTGTCATGGAAAGGCGTAACCCTATTGGTCAAGCTGTGCTATTTGATTGAGAAGATTGGATCAATCTATGACTTCACAGATTGACCAATAGGAAAACACCTAGCCCTGGCAACTGTTGCTAAGCTTATTTGCTTCGGAAGTTCTTTTATATGGTCATGTTTTTATAGGTAACCATAGAGGATGTGCGATCAATATCATCTGTGGCGATGCATTGCCATAAGTGGGCAGGGACCACTTCCGAATCTGAAGAGTTTAAAATCAGGTACTCTGACATAATAATATCACTTTTAGAGTCGGTCTCTACGTACCTGAATTTGATTCCATCCGTCATCTAGTCTCATGGGCATCGTGCAGATGAATGGCTTTACCCTTGTTGTGCTTTGGTAGTTGCTGGCCCGGAACCGCCGCCTTACATTCTTGTCATCCAGAACTTGGACCTCAAATGTGAAGTATTTCTTTAGATTTTTGATGATCATAACCAGGAAAGGTAGCTTAATACCAAGTACTTTCTTAGCATCTTCTGGACATGTGATATACGTCGTGCTGACATTTGTTCCTACGATTTCAATTACTAGTGACTGGATGTCGTTGTCTGTGATGCGTTTGATGTGCCCATTTTGGACCTAAATGAAATAAGAAAAATGAAATAAGAAAAATGAAATAACACATCAGTTATGATAACGTGATAAGTGTCAATAAACTACATGCAATGATGACACTAAGGCCCTAGTTATCAAACTTATTCTCCGGTTGTGATTAACCCTCCTATAGGTTTAACACTCAAAGACACTCAAAATTTGTATGTCTCTCTTAACCCATTGACTTTGTGCAGTGCACTCAAATACACGCAAGCACATGTGGCTGTGACAGGAGGTCAAACCCAAAGACACTCAAAATTTGTATGTCACTCCCAACCCATTGACTTTGTGCAGTGCACTCAAGGAGGTCAAACCAAAACCAAGTACATACACAGCTCTGTGTGACTCTGTGGTTTGACCTATTGGCAATGCAACCAAAAATACTCAAGTGAGTGTCTGTGGGTGCCGTGCTGACTGGGCCAAATTTCAGCCTGGGCATAGGAGGGTTAATGAAGTGAAACGGAATTCCAAACAGTGGATGATGAGCACTGAGCAGTCCGACATGAGTTGCTTAACTTTGCATGCCAGGTAGAAGTGGGGGTGAACTTGAGTCAAGTTGGTTTTTACTTTTGGGATGGATTTGAGGCGAGTAGTGGGGCAAATAGGACAGTAGAATGAGTGCGACGAGTTGAATGAGTCTTCATGTTGTTACGGTGATGATGTGGACTCCAACAGTGTGCTAACAAAATTAAACAATGCTAGCGACGCTTAGCAACTTGATCCCAATGCGGTAATGAGCCACTGGGTAATTAACAGAGAAACTGGCAAAGCAACAAATGTTTGAGAACGCAATTTGGTCTATCACAATTGCCCATAATGCAATATGAATTATGATATACAAAACATGCACAAAACTCCAAAAGTTCCAATTCACAAAACATGCCATTCACCCATGGAATAGACAACCAGCAAAGACGCACATGACAGACAGAATGGAAAGAGCAGTTTAAGAAGTGTAAGGAGGGAAATAACCAAACACTAACTAATTACTAAACTCAGGGAGTTGTTATAGGCTAATGCCAGGATTGCCCCACCAGTGTGGCATAGACCTGAATCCTTAGCCACGCGTTGGTCCCATTGCTGCTAACGGCGGGATTTTCTTAATTTCTAAATTCCTAGCCCTCAATTTGACGATATTTGCAACTATTTTGACAAACTAGATACGTTCCTTACATGTTGAACTATCTCAGCACCCCCCAAAAATGGTGATTTTACTTACATTTATATTTCGTGACATATAGGCCCGAAAAAATTACAAGACGATCGGCATTTTGCAGGTTTCAACGAGGACAGCCATCTTGAATACGGAAAAACAACTTGCATGCGCAACAATTTTACGACGGCTGTTTTATGTGTGCACATACCACGTGCACACATAAAACAGCCGTCGTAAAATTGTTGCGCGCGCAAGTTGTTTTTCTGTTGACGTACCACTTTTCATACATTCAAGATGGCTGTACTCGTTGAAACCTGCAAAATGCCGATCGTTGTGTTATTTTTTCGGGCCTAAATTTCACGAAATATAAATGTAAGTAAAATCACAATTTTTTGGGGGTTGCCGAGATAGTTCAACATGTAAGGAACATCTAGTTTGTCAAAATAGTTGCAAATATCTTCAATTTGAGCGCTAGGAATTTAGAACATTAAGAAAATCCCGTCGTTAGCGGCAATGGGACCAACGTGTGGCTAAGGATTCAGGTCCGTGCCACACTGGTGGGGCAAATGCCAGGATAAGTTACTCCACTAATGACTAATTTTACAGTACAACTGAAAAATGGACAATTAGCCATCTGCTGCTCTGCATATGCCACATCTTGTTTGTTTATTCACCAAAATTAAAATGTGCAGACTTGTAATTTGGCTTATGCTTAACGTTAATCATTAACTTAATCGTTAAGCCTAACATAACTTAAGTAGGCCTAACACTGTAACAGTTAATTAGCATTATTCATCTTCGTGCCTGAATGATCTGTTGCTAGGGATTGCCTAGCCCCACCAGTGTGGCACGGACCTGTATCCTTAGCCACACGTTGGTCTCATTGCCGCTAACAGCGGGGTTTCCTAGGAATTTTCTAAATTCCAGGCGCTGAAATTGACGATATTTACAACTATTTTGACAGGCTAGATACGTTCCTTAGATGTTGAACTATCTAGGCGCCCCCCAAAAAATTGTTATTTTACTTACATTTCGTCTCATATAGGCCCGAAAAGATTACAAGACGATCGGCATTGTGTTTCAACGAGGACGGCCATTTTGAATGAAGAGTGTGAATGGGAAAACAACTTTACGACGGCTGTTTTATGTGTGCACAGACAAATTGCAAAGATGGTTCAAGCGGGGTTTGGGTCTATTTGAGGGCGTGAATTTCTTAATAAAATTCCTGGGCTACAGGGAATGGGCCCAATTATTAACATTTTGGCCATCCATCATTATCAATAATACTGATAATATTATTACTATTATTATTTTGTTAAACAACAATATGCTATCTAGTATCAACGATATCCTCAAACATGAAACACTTCATTGATTCGATCATTATTGCCTGTCAATGAACGGTGTTTTAAACATTTTTCTTTTGCTGAATTATATTGTGGACACAAACAAAATAAAATTAATAAGGTAAATATACAATTGGTTTAATTTTGCCCAAACACCGTCATGTGTATAGCACTGTACATGTATACTCAGTGCTTTCCGAGTCTCTGTGAAAAACTACACAGGCGGGACTCGGGCGGGATTCGAACCCGCAACATCCTGCTTACTAGTGCAGACGTCTTAACCTCTCGACCACCGAGCTTGCCCGATGGTGACTGGCTGGCTAGAATCCTATATAGCAGCGGGTTCTGCGATATATGGTAAATATATGCCCTACTTATTGTAGTAAAAGTAAATAATTGAATCCAGGAACTGGGCATGTTTTATTTATTTATTAATATTTAATTTTAATTATACACAGGCCTATATTAGTTATATCACATTTTATATCACATTTTAGCACATAAAAATGCTCTGACTACCGACAACACGTGCAACCCCGAAACGGAATACTTCGCGCGGTAAAATATGAGCAAGTATGTGCACACATAAAACAGCCGTCGTAAAGTTGTTTTCCCATTCACACATCTTCATACATTCAAAATGGCCGTCCTCGTTGAGACGAAATGTAAGTAAAATAACCATTTTTGGGGGGCGCCTAAGATAGTTCAACATGTAACGAACATATCTAGCCTGTCAAAATAGTTGTAAATATCGTCAATTTCAGCGCCTGGAATTTAGAAAATTCCTAGGAAACCCCGCCGTTAGCGGCAATGAGACCAACGTGTGGCTAAGGATACAGGTCCGTGCCACACTGGTGGGGCAAGGGATTGCCACATTCTGTTGAAAATTATGTCAAGATGCTTGCAAATATTATTTCTAATTTATTTAATACATATTGAAAAATACCATTAGTACCTTCTTATCAATGCATACACAAGAATTATTTTTTGAATATAACAATAATTAGGCTAGTTGCTATGTCGACCATGTCCAAAGTATGATAATAAAAAAATTAATACAAAATGGCTACCGTGTACAAAATACATGTCAACATCATCATCACAAGTGTCAGTTTCCACCGCACATTATGAACAAAAATACACTTGAAATTATAACTGGATGCACACCACTTACCTTATTTTTCCATAATTGTAGAGGCTTACTTCCTATGCTATATAATACTGATAAAAATCCGCTCTGAAATGTGTTTTTAAACATTTTGAATTTGTAGTATTGTTATTGCAGGCGTGTATATTCAGGGTTAACCCCAAGTACGGTTACGCTCGCTGAGATCTCTCGTCGTTAAGTGAGCTCTACACAATGTGTACGTTCGTTCTTCAAGTGCACCGGTCGCCCAGTGACCGAAGTACACAGTCCAAATAAATTGCTCCGCCCTGACGAAAAACTGGTAACTGATTTTAAACGTATGGCTTAAAACTGACGCTCAGCGGGGTGGGTACCAGCGAATTGGCAGCAGCGATCGATCCAACATGTACTTGCCGACATAAAAAAATACATAGCACGGAGTCTCGTCGTCGCGCGGTGCAGGTGTAACGTAAACAAAGCATTAAAGTTATGGGCTGCGTAAGCGGGGTAGAATATAATTATATATCCCTCTCTTTTTTGGTCTGTAAATTTTTTATCACTTCTTGAGTTGCCGAAAAAAAATCAGTTGATAGCTAGCTCTAAAATATTGTGTTCGACAAAATTGACTTGAGGGCTTTTTATTTTTAAAGGTATGATACATCATTAGTTTTTTGAAGAATGCATACATTCCAATCATCTAGTTTTTAAAATACACATCATTAAACTAACCTTTGAAAATGTCGTCAAAATCGGTGTTCACGTTTTCGAGAAAACAGCGAATAACGGTTTCTATTTTATTACTTATTGTGCGCATGTTGTGTTAATTTCGATTGTTGCCGGCAATCGAAATCAGCTGTTGCGTTTTTGGAGGTTTTCACATACAATTTTCTCGAAGATGACAGCATTCCAGACGGAAATATTTCTTAGTACGATTGGTACAATAATAATAATAATAATGTATAGATTTATATAGCGCACGTATCCACCAACTAAGTGGCGCTCAAGGCGCATTATATTATTATCCCTGCTCATAAGGCTCATAAGGCTCATAAATCATTCCTGAAACCATCTCAGCTCCCTGGGGAGTATACAGCTCAATTGCTGCCATTTCTAGCGCATATAGAGCAAACCATCTCTGCCTTCACAGGTACCCATTTAACCCCTGGGTGGAGAGAAGCAATTATGGTTAAGTGTCTTGCTCAAGGACACAGGTGTCACGGCCGGGGCTCGAACCCACACTCTGCTGCTGGCAACACCAGAACTTGAGTTCAGTGCGCTAGACCGCACGACAATCCACTTTACGTGCATTATACAACACACGGGACCTACGGCTTTACGTCCCATCCGAAGGACGAAGCAATTATGGTTAAGTACCTTGCTCAAGGACACAAGTGTCACGACCGGGGCTCGAACCCACACCCTGCTGCTGGCAACACCAGAACTTGAGTTCGGTGCGCTAGACCGCTCGGCCACGACACTCCATCACAAGTATCACCTTTGTAAACATTTAGCTTTCAGATTGAAACTCATCAAACATTTTTTTGATCATTACCAAAGCTATATCATACCTTTAAAGTTCGGGTGGGGCATATATTAGGAAGGTGTGGCATCAGTCATGAGACGTGATAAGTGCATTGGAATTAGAGTCACCCCAAACTTTTGCACAGGAGGCTCTACAAACTGCATAAAGAAACTGTAAAACAAGAAATGAGAGTTTATGTTTAGAGCACTCTAGCACTATGAATTATTTGTTCATCAACCATGTCATGGTTCAAATGCTCTTTTAAAACGTTGACAAAGCTTATGGGCCTGGAACAATTCGCCGTCAAATAT
Organism: Zoroaster sp. YZ-2022; assembly: GCA_029582265.1. Taxonomy (NCBI): domain Eukaryota; kingdom Metazoa; phylum Echinodermata; class Asteroidea; order Forcipulatida; family Zoroasteridae; genus Zoroaster; species Zoroaster sp. YZ-2022. The sequence goes on from CM055822.1 coordinate 9,123,860, forward strand.
CACAAATCAAGCTTCATTGGATTTATATGTAAGCTATGATTTGTGGTGTAATCATTTAATGTCGAAAATTAAATAATTAATTAACCGAACTAAATTAAGATGAACTCCTGTACGGTAAAGATAGCGTTAGTCATGACACATCATATCAGACAAAATGATCGTCTGCAACATTATGGCGACATAATGTTAAAAAAATAGTATATATCTGACTACAATCGTGGCATTTTAGTGGAAATACAAAATACGTCCACTGTCGTTTATCCAGTTGTACATGTACATATACATGTACACACGGGGTCACTATAGCATCGCTTCAGTTCATACACTCAATCGCCATTCAAAAGTACGCGCCGTTCACCATGCGAGAACTACTTTTTGTTTCGCGTAAAGGTGTATATCAAGTCAGTGCAGCGGCGCCGTCGGGCATGCGTGGTAGTGTACGTGTGTATGTTTAGATTTTCATTATGGGTGTCATGGAAGAGGTTACCCGGGAGATGCCGTTTCAGTGGTTCGTCATTGGACAAAGGAGGTCTAGAGCCAAGCCAAGGAAGAAAAGATGAATGAAGGTAGCCCCATTTATCACAGGCACTCAAGCACTAAAATGTCAAATAATAAATTCTATATTTATTACTTGTTCAATTCTAAAGACCCTGTGGCCATGTATAATAATATAAATGGGGCCTACGTATTTTTTCCTCCAATTTTCTGAACATTGCCGCCATCAAAAATAAGTCGAATTTACTTCATCTCCGATAATGCATAGGCGCGGCACACATTCCCCGTACGTTGCTCATGGCAACGATTTTGGCCCAAACACATCGCCAGAGGGCGCTACTTAGGGATGCATGCAGCAGGTACGTAGCTGGATCGATGGAACATTATCTCTAGTATTATACTGACTGTCTTGGACCCCCGTATAATCTATTCCGAGTGCCAAGTTGTCAACTGTTTGTTGATGATAAACGAAATAGTTGAATGATCATCAGATTATCATGTCCAAATTATAATCAAGTCCCTTTAAAATTACATAAATGTATTTTTCAAAATAATCGTTTTACAGTAAATATGTACCGAAATCAGTTTATGTCCGGCTATGATGGGGTTATGTCATAAATTCATTTTGGTATTTTTTAAACTGATAAACCAAGCTTCTGAAAACTATTTTGTGAAATATATTATTTAAAATTACTTGTTTTCCTTTCAAAATGGAAGTTATCCGTGTTCAAGTAAAAAAGAAAGAAAAAAATTCGGAAATCAACAGTAAAACACGGCCGATACATCTAAAAATATATATCTAGATATTACATTTTTCATCAGTAAATTGTTATTTTAAATGAGGAAAAGAAAACAAATACGTTTAAATGATAACAAGTTTAATGAAATAATCATGAGAATTATCAAATAAATTACGACCCCGACTGATTTTTACGGTTGGTCCTGTTATAAATTAATTTGCTTGCCGCATATTAATTATTAAACCAAGCGTTTGATAATTATTTTGTAAAATAGTTTATGTAATGTTAAAGCATTTGTGTCCTCTCTTATTAAACGAAATTAAAGCTGCAATGATTCAAACAAAACATGTCAGTATTACTGCAGCGGAAAACAGGGCGGCAAGCTAGCTGTGTCTGGCGCGGAAATTGTTGTTTTTTATCTGGCTTCTTTTATTTTTATTTGTCCCGGCCGTGACACTTGTGTCCTTGAGCAAGACACTTAACCATAATTGCTTATAGGGGCAGAGACAGTTTAACAACTGCCTTGTTCTGGACTAGTTACCCCCTCCCAGTCCTATTCGCACCGTGAAGAGGCTGGTTATTAACTTGTCTTGTGTCGGTGAGAGGGGCTGGTTTCTTCAGTGTGGAGTCGTTGTAACAACTCAATGACTTAGTAGCCCCCACCTTGTAGTGGCCATGGGCCTTGTGTGACGCGATTTGCATTAAAAAAAATTATTAATTTTTTTGGTTAAGTCCAATCTCCCATGGGGACATACAACGAACATGACTTTTCGACAGAAAAGATACCCATAGTTCTGTCTCTGATTGAAAGGAATTGTTCTATAATAACTTGCAAATCTAAGTGGACAACAAAAGCATACACAGCTTCCCGCTGAAGTAATCCAACAACAAACTGACGTTTTTTGTTTGTTTGTTTGTTTGTGGGCGGGGGAGGAGGAATTAAAAAGTTAACATTTAGTCACCAATGGCACATTTTGATTTATTCCCTCGTCTAAATTTAGAATGAAACTTTCCCATTTTTAATAAAATGAAAATGTTCCATGACATAATGCTTCCAAAAAGTTGGTTCATATTCCAAAATAGATTAAAGATTTTGTAATCAAGAAATTAATTTCTGACTTTTTCAAGATAAATATAAATCGCGTGTGCTTTTCCAGTAATTTCTAGAATTTTGTTTTCATTGGAACATTGATCAAGAAAAACAAATACTTTGAAAATATACAGGTATTTCACAGAAGAGTTATCAGAAGCTTGGTTTAACAGTGTCAAAATTAGCTTATGACGGGATCAACCATACATTAATTTCCGAACATTCACTATAAAACCATGTTTCTCACAAATTTTGAGAAAGGAGTCATTTTACATCATTAATTTTCACTTAAAAAAGCAGTTTCTCAAAACAAAACAAAATAATAAAATTTAAAAAAATTCCAGAAATTAAGTTGAGGATATCATTTGAAGAATAATTTAATGTAGGTATTATTTTTTTCAGAGGCATTTTTCATTATGCTTTAATTTAGTTTCACACCCATAACATTGGTGTACTACCAAAAAGATTATTTCTTTGTTGAATTATTCATAAAATTTCTCATTTATTTTTTGACACCCCCCAGTGTGAGGTTTATTATTGTGATTAATGAACATTAAATGTACAATAAAATTAACAGTTAGAAATACAGAAACAAACAAAATCATTACTTCAAGGGACAGTATCGTCAATCAGAACAGACTTTCAACAGGGCATGGAATCGGTGTACTAGTTCAAGATGAACACGGATACTAAAAAAAATATTAATATGACCTTATGTGGGTTATTATTTTTAGTCACTGGGTTAATCTAAATCTAGCACTCCGATTCCATGCCCTTGCTGGTCGTGATGATACTGTCCCGTTAAAATAATGCATAACAATGAAAGAAAGAATAATGAATGCACATATCCGTGTAAAGCACAACATATTTGAAGATGCACTTTATTGTCCTTTTCAAATAGCAAAATAGGCCCTAACGTTAAATAAAGCCCATATTCAACACAACAGGTTTTTACTGTGCATTAATGCTAATTTTTGTTTTAAATATTTGAAATATCAATACACACATTTGTATTAATCTTATATAAATTATCACACTTACTTTTAAAGGCGTACCTCCCAGTGGTACTAGTGGTGGTTTGCAAAATTAAAACATTTCATAGTCAATAAACTGTTCTGGGTCATGCCTGTCACTGAAAAGGATTGTCTCAATAGTTGTTACGATCGTAACTTAGAGACCAGTACAGGTTGATCCAACAGATCCACATAACGATTCCTCTTCCACTGTTTTCCACTGTTAAAAGCCAGAGTACCAAACGGAACGACCAGTATTCCAACCGGAGCGGCAAGTGTTTTAAGCAGAACGATCAGTATTCCAACCAGAACTGCCAGTGTTCTGAGATGATTGACCAGTGTTCTGAGATGAGTGACCAGAATTCAATCCGGACCGGCCAGGGTTTTAAGCAAAACGACCAGTATTCCAACCAGAGCGGCCAGTGTTCTAAAGCTGAACGACCATAATTCAATCCGGAACGGCCAGTATTCCAAGCAGAAGTACCAGTCTTCCAACCGGCATAGCCAGTGTTATAAACAGAATGACCATTGCGAGTTGTGTGTGACACTCCTTAACTGTGCAATTAACGCATTAACATGAGCAGACGCTGTGATTCATTCAACCAGTAATAATGGTAACGAGACACATGAGGTCACTTGTCATAAATCGCTGAAATGGCAGTGACTGGGACAGCCCTTGAATTAAGTGCATTAAACATTCGTTTTAAAGGGGAACACACTTCCACTTCTAAAACTTTAAACCGACTCCATCTAAAATACCAAAAACTGTGGTACTGGTACAACTCTAATTATCTACACTATCTAGTCAGGATATAAGGAGTTAATTTATAAACCATAATTTTGAAATACAACAGGTTGTTCGGTTGTCTGGTTGTCTTTGGGCCATTTTGCATTAAAATTTCTGATCTACGGAAATTGTGTCTAGATGTAACCAACAGTGTTTTTAATACATGAATGGGGGGGAAAAATGTCACATAACTTTAAAGGCGCTGTCTCGGATTGAACTCCAATAATTTATGGCAGAAATTAAAAACCACAAAGACAAACAAAACCAGAAACATGTCATACAGCCTTGTTTCAAAAGTAAAAAGGCATGACAGACATTAAAAAACAAAACAAAATTAATAATAATGGTTAACTGTGTAACACGTTGCAATTACCATAACATATATTGCAATCATAATATTTTCCTGACAGTTTTATTAGTTTCATCCCCTTCATTGTGTTCAATGTTAGCATTAAACAAATTTCAATAAGCAAGTAACGAATACAAATCAGTACAGCACATTTAAATGACCAAAATAATTAAATGTATTATTATGTACATTGTTACTAGCCCAAGGCATAACATTGCCCTTACATGTACGTTTCTTCATGATCATTTAATATCAATAAATCAGTTATTTGTTTATTAAATACCGTCATATTTAGGTCGAGATAACAAAACTTAGTTTACATCAGTTGTGATATTGTACAAAGATTTCCACTAGGCAGTCATACTGAAGATAACAAATAACTGAACTAAACTTTGTCCACAACAAACAAAAAACCAAAAAAAAAGAAAGAAAAACAATGACGTTATACACCCCCATTACCAGGGGAACAGGGTGTGTACATAAATAACCCAGTGATGGATAATAAGGCACAGGCTAAGCTTGGGTGATATTAATTTTTTTCCATCCACGATATATCGTCAAACATACATCGCGATTATTTTTTCCATTCAGGCATGATTGCTTTAGAGCCCACAACCACAGGTATGCATTCAGTTCCCAACACTTAATCCGTCTGAATAGATTTCTTTGAGTGGTAGTGGATTAACCCTAACTCCCTAGGCCCATTTGCTTACACATAACCTGAATCCTTCCTAACTCCCTAGGCCCATTTGCTTACACATAACTTGAATCCTCCAAAATCCTTCAGTAGTAAAGCAAGCACATGACATGTACATGTATGCACACATGTGTTTCTAATCTGTGATACATGTACATGGCCAGGGACCCTCCCTGCATGCATGGAGCAATAAACAGTGTCCACTGACCCAAGCACTGACCTTGCAATCACTACAACAAACATGGATGTACATGTACCATGGAAAGGCAAGTATGCCTAATAACCTCAATCCTCCAAAATCGTTCACTTTAGCAAAGAGCATGTAGCATGTAACCTCAATCCTTCAAAATCCTTCACTTTAGCAAAGAGGATTTTGGAGGATTTGGGAAGGTTAGGGTTAAAGAGAAACAGCAGAGTTCTGGGTCTGGCCCCTGTATGGCAGCTCCTTTGTGATCTGACAGTCAGCTAACCACTGAAGTAGTTCACTTTTGTTTCTTACTTCTGAAAGCTTGAGAAGACTGGCCTAATTTTGTTTCCATGGAATTTCTGAATTGACTCACAAGCATAATTTTTTTTTTAAATCGCGATATATTTTTTAAATCACAATTTGCCGATATCTTGATATATCTTGATAACTTGAAAAGGTTCTCGATATTGTAATCGAACAAAAAAAATGTATCTTGATATTCGATATTATCATGTTATCGCCCCAAGCTTAGCGCAGGCAGACCATATTCACAGATTCTCATGAAGACAAGTGTTGTTGTTGAAGATATATCACCCATGTTTTCTTTTGTTTTCAATTAATTCGGCACTAAAGAAGTGGTAAGTCAAGCTTTTGACAATAATTAGCAATGTTCCGATTAAAACGAAACGTGCTGGAAATGCCCGGTACAATAATGAAAAACATGGGGCCAATTTCTTCAGAGCTGCTTAGCAGATAAAATTGCTTACCAGAAAAATTTGCTGAGTGGATTTTTTTTGGTTACCAGCCAAACTTTAAAAACAAAATGTATGCATTGTGGCTGGTAATCTGCTTTATATTGCTTAGCACAAACATTTGGTTTGCAAGATTCTCTGCTAAGCAGCTCTTTGAAATTGGCCAATGGGCGATATATCTTTAAGCCTGACACAGAACCAGTGATAGCTTCCTCATGTCGTTTTGAATAGACCCTTTCCATCTATGTGTTATCTATGTTTGTGGTGTGTGACTGCATTGTCAAGCTTAACATTGATTAATTATGTGAAGTAAGGCTGTGTTGGGTGTCCGGGTACCGGACCGAAACTGTCACTACCCAGTTCCATTTTTTTTAAAGTTCCAGTTACCTGTAAACGACTTGAAAATTTTGACTGAACATTTAAGCAACACAAATGGAAGTCTCTGATTTTTGTTGTTGTGGGGAATAGGGCTGCTGTGAGTCGTTTGTAATATAGAGGCAGGAAATTATTACAGTAAGTCCACATTTATTATGACTCTAATAAACAAGAGAAACTTGTGTTCGTATTGGTTATTTTATACATTCGCCGGAATCAGGAGTATTTGTGTTTTTTACTAAATTGTTTACAGGTACCAGGGTATCCAAAGATTTCCAATTTTGGGTATCCTGTTCCCAAAATAACTGAAAAATGCACAGGCTTAATATGAAGTAACATCGTTTTTCCTTCAAGAAGGGAAAAAAAATTCCAGTTTTCACAAAAAAACAAATAAATAAATCCGAGTTGAAAATACCAAAATGTGAAGAAATTTTTTAGACTTATTTGTTTCTCTCACTTTGAGGCCGATAAGAATATAAAATGTCACAGGCAACAGATAAAACACTTCAAAGTGTATCAATCCAATAAGCCATATCAGGCATCCTTACAAAATGGGGTTATCGGGGTGCATAACGGGGCAACAGAGGTAGGAGTACCATAAATGTTCATGAACTAGTTTCATTCCTACAGATGCATGCATTATCTGCTGCAAGAGAATGCAATTAGCATCCAAATTTAACTACCAGTTAAATGGAAGGCAAATTACATTGGAGAGCTGCTATTGCGAACATCATGGGTTGCGAACATCATGGGTTCCACACAACAGTGTTCGTTCATTCGTTATAGTGATTCATATAGCTGCAATTCAAAAACAAAAAACGGAAGGCAAGGGGTCTGTTTAGTATGTCCAAATGTACATTAAACTGTGTTGCACTGCGATGTAGCATTTTCAGCAAAATAGTTGACGAGCTTCTTTGAGATTTGGGTAATGGTATACTGAAATGCACAGTTTATTAACAGAGGAGTGCATGGTGAATATTGCATGAACTAAGTTAATGTTTCCATTAAATAGATGCTTCATAATTTTTCTAAACCTACCATACCAGTCTCTTCTTTCCCACAGGGTCAGAGGGCCCAGTGTTTTTTCCCCACAGGGCCAGAGGCCAAATTCAAAGCCATGCTCTAAAGCAGAACATTCTGAGTATCAAATAAATTTGCTAAGCCAAAAAAAAGCCCTGACAACTGGCCAAAAGTAATTTATACCAGGTGAAATTTCAGCAGGTAAACAAACACAACTTGCTTTATATCAATTATTTCCGCTTAGCAGAACTTTTCTGCAAAATAGCTTTATGAAACTGGCCCCAGCACTTTTCTTCTACACCAAGGAATTTAACAAGCATCTGAAAAAAAATGTGCCCACAATATCCATGGTGTTAAATAGTACCATTATTAGATGACAGTACCCCCAGATGTTTGCAATGGTGAATGTGCCGGCAGACTACGGTACGACAGCCGCAGCAGGACTTGGGTTTTGAATCGGCTGAATCGGTTGCGCTGTGGGAGCTGATATCACTGGGGATCCAGCAGGAATCGCTGTCATCGTTCGTGAAGATGTGTTAGTAGCTGCACAAGAAAAACAGGAAGTCAAATTATGATGGAGAGGTAAAACAAAGATGCTACACTCAGTGAGAAAGAATGAGTAAATGGTATAAAACAAAAATAAATTCTAGGAATAAGTGAGATTTGTAGCATTGCTTTGGTGAAAAGGACACGTAAAGACTGTTTGCGGTGACACCATGTAAAAATTATTCTCTTTTGAGTAGTAATTAGTTCTGAAAAGAACTGGCGGTTACATTTCAACATTTCAATCAATATGCTCTGATCGTCTTCAGGAGAACTACTGCTCAAAAGAGAATTATAACATGTGTCACTACAAACAGTCGTTACTTAATTCTAGCAATGCTGAGTGTTTTAATTTGTGAAATGGTGGCAAATATGGCAAAAACAAAATAACTGCAATAACATTTATTGTTTTTAATGCCAGTACATCCATTATACTTGATAAGAATCGAGACATAAATGCATAAAAAGCAACATGTCCAAACGTTTCAGCTTGTTTGATTTTGTTATTAATGAAAAAATAGTGAAAATGCATTCAGAGTTTTTACTGGAATAAACAAAAAATCATTTGCAAAATAATTTAACACCAAGTAAGTTTCATGTCAATCTGTGAGCACTTATGTTTTTTTTATTTTAAATACCAATAGTGTATAGGGGGCTTCAACCCTCTTCCTACTACAAGGGTCAAAAACAGTCAAACACATGCATACAATATTTGTTTTTCAGGTAAAACCAATTTTGTCCTGAATTTGTTGTACACTTTCAAAGGGAAGTGGCGGGTAATCTTGAGAAATAAAGTTTTGACAAAATAACAAACTCGTTGAAGGGATAATTTTCTTATTAACATTTGCACAAAATGTTTCTAACTGCTCAATAACAGTGTGACAATGAGATCAAGAAGCCAGAAGGGTTCCCACAATACACTTAATTAATTTGATGATGTACTTTTAGATACAGGGTCTGCATAGATCAAGCACCCAACATCAGGGAGATAGAAAGTGCCCGATTTATAACAACTTACCATATGTACTTGTTGGGGCAGCTGTTGAAATAACCGACGTCGACACTGGTACACTCATCATGGTTGGTAGAGATCTATTCTGTTCCTTCACCACTGGATCTGTTTCCCCATAGAAAGGGACAACAAAAAGTTAAAAAACATACAAATAAAATTAATAATAGTAAAGATTTGTAGCGCGCACATATCCACCCTGCTGGGCGCTCAATTAAGTTTAGATTCCATGGAAAAAGAATTCCGACAATCAGTGTGATTAACCCTAACTCCCTAAGCCCACTTGCTTACACATAACCTGAATCCTTCCTAACTCCCTAGGCCCATTTGCTTACACATAACCTGAATCCTTCCTAACTCCCTAGGCCCACTTGCTTACACATAACCTGAATCCTCCCTAACTCCCTAAGCCCACTTGCTTACACATAACCTGAATCCTTCCTAACTCCCTAGGCCCATTTGCTTACACATAACCTGAATCCTCCAAAATCCTTCAGTAGTAAAGCAAGCACATGACATGTATGCACATATGTGTTTCTAATCTGTGATACATGTACATGGCCAGGGACCCTCCCTGCATGCATGGAGCAATAAACAGTGTCCACTGACCCAAGCATAAAGCAATCGCTTTATGGAAATTTATCTCTCATCCCTAAGCACAAGGTAGATCTCATTGATGTTGATGATTACAATAAACAGATTTGCATTGTTTGTCACTTCTTTGTTGTGCATTATTTCTCAACTTAACTCATCAATCATAATATTTATAGTTAATAGGAAGTATTGAGAAGCTTCATTTTAAAACACTTAACCAGTTCGCGTCGGAGGCCGTGTATACACGCAATTTTTTTTGCACCGCGGATCGGAGAGCGTCTAAACACGCCATAGGAAACTCGGGAATATTTGTATGCATGCTCGGTTGACGTGATAACGAGCCACGCGTGTAAAGTGACATGCTCGGAAGACGTGGCCACACGCTGTGGAAGCTTCCATTGTCCTTTCGGGTGACGTGAAAACACGCCATTTTGGCAGTGCTCGTGCTTCGGTTGACGTGTTATTGCACAACAATTGTTCGGCATGATTGCGGGGGCCGTGTAAACACGCTCGCATTGGTGGTTGGGGGGGTTTGGGCACACCTTTTTCTTTGTCTCCATTGAAATCTGTAAAGCTGTGGTATACTAAGATTTCTATAGACCAATTACCTGGCAGACAGCTGGCGAATCAAGATTTCTATAGACCAATTTCTGTGCACCATTGTCCCATTGTTACTCGGTACCATGCCACTCGGATAATGGAGGAAGGAATCCTTCCTCCATGACGTGTAAATACGATGAAGAATTCTTTAGAGGGCTCGGTGGACTTCTAAAGACGCAACACGAAATACGCCCTCCTGGCTATAATTCCCAAGAGAAACTCGCCAATTTATATGCTAGTAAGCTAAATGTGGGTGTCCCGTCTTAGTTTCATTGACGTAACTAAAAAAAATTCACGCAAACAAAAACGTGTTTGTGTGGGAAACAGAAACCCACACAGGGGCCCAGAAAAACTTTTTTATTCCCGACGCGAACTGGTTAAAAGGACATGTGTATCAAAATTCAGCCCCATAAAGTGTAATTAGATAATTACAAACAAATAAATCTTGTTATTTCCATTATATACACATGTAATTTGAAATTGGCCTTTGTGCCCTTCAAGTTGGCCTTTGTGCCCTTCAAGTTGGCCTTTGTGCCCTTCAAGTTGGCCTTGGTGCCCCAAGCATTTTTAAGACTTTTGAGGCTGTGCCCCTTTGAAGCTTAAGCGTGGGGCCTGCTGTTATCTTATTCCTCCAACACTTTTCAAACATGACCAACAATACTGGGGCCAATTTCATAGAGTTGCTAAGCAGAAAAAAATTGCTTAGCAGATTTCTGTGGTTACCAGCAAAACTTTCATACAAAATGCATGCATTTTGGCTGGTAGTCTGTTTTATATCGCTTAACAAAAATATTTGCTTAGCAAAATTCTCTGCTTAGCAGCTCTATGAAATTGGCCGCTGGCTAGCGGCTACTTACAGAAGTACGGATGGTCCATAGCCTCCCTAGCTGTAAGCCTCTCTTGGTGGTCGTACCGTAGCAGCTTGTCTAAGAAGTCCAGGGCTTCTTGGCTCACAAGGTGCTGGTTCTCACTGTGTACAAATCGCTCCCATCGCTTCCGTGAATGCCTGTTGGCAGTACACACACAAATGTTATTCATAGATGTTATTCATATTTCACATGAACGCAATTAGTGACATCAAAATCTGAGATATCCGTGAATGATTTCCAGAAGTTAAACCAATTTCAATTTTACAGTACATGTTTTGACATCAAAATCGCTTTTCTGTATAAGTCAATCGTGTTCAAGCTTCTCTCTAAAATGCATGGGATTTTAACGCATTCACGTATTGAAGCTGATTTTATATTCAAGCTTAACTGAGTTTTCTTGTGTACCCAAAACAGTTCAAACATTCTTCAATAAAAGCATTCATAAATGTGGACATTTGTTGGTAAAGACATAAAAACAACGACAAACTCACCTTCCGAGAATATCGTTGAATCTGGGATCAAGTTCAATTTGGTACTTGTCCAGGTACTCGTACAGTTCATCGGTGCCCAGTACCTTAGCGATACGCACCAGTTGATCGTAATTATCATGGCCATGGAAGAAAGGTTCCTTGCGGAATATCATACTTGCCAGCATACACCCGAGACTCCACATGTCTAATGAGTAGTCATACAACTGAAGGAGAGTAATGGTGTAGACATAATTATTGACAAACTTTCATAACACACATGTGCCTAATATGTTCCGAAACCTTAACCCAGGAGGGTTAATTATTTAATCTGAGGTGCTGTAACTTTAAGAAAAGTGAAATAATTTCCAGTTCAAATTTAGGAAAGAGCATAATTCCACATTAGAAATAGAATGAATACAACAAATCTCACTACATTTTCACTATTTTCTGGGAAACGACAACATAACAAGCCAAAACTTTGACAGGTTGGTTGTGTATATCTTGATCAATTCTTAATTCAAAACAGTAAGCACAAAAGCATCTCTGCCATCTTAACCATTCTCCTGAAGACGATCAGAGTATACTGATCGAATTGTCGAGTTGTAACCACCAGTTCTTTTAGTAACTAATCACTACTCACTAGATAATTTGGTGTCACCCCACACAAGATGTCAGCCAGGATTCAGAAATAGGGTGTCCAAATTTGCTGGAAATTTCAAAACAGGGTGTCCAAATTGTTCACTTACAATACTTCTTTATGTAAATGACAGATGAAATAGGGTGTCCAAAATTGAAACAGGGTGTCCAAAAATACACCCAGACACCCCTCTGGCTAATACTATGACCCCACAGTTACAGCATTGGTAATTATAATAACCAATGCTGTAACCTTCCACCTAAATATGTTGTTGGACAATGCAAATCAACAGAAAGTGCCAATGACATCCACCTTATAAAAGTCTTAATTCACAAGATATTGACTTGTGTCTGGTAGCAAATTGAAAATGACAATATGCTGTGTTTTACCAAGCTAAAAGTGGGGAAAAAATATTTTTTCTTAAATAAAAATAATCCTCAAGAACCATTTTGTAGAATCTGGTCCCATATTCTCTGCATAATCCATACAGCTGTTACTATGACGGGGCAGTTCATGCATGGAATATATGCTCATCTGACCAATATTGAATTATTGAAAGTACATAGGTAGACATAGAATAACACATGTATGGTTCTGAACCTTTTAACAGCTGTGCATATTTGTGGCAGGGTCTTTAAGACATCAGATGTGTAGGCCATACAGCCACAGTGTAGCAATATGAGGTTAATACACATACAACAATATGAAGAAGTCCACAAGATGAAAGAGTTTGTATGTACAGGACTTACTCTTTAAGACTTTTGGTAAAATGTCTATCAATGCATCCATACATTAGGCCAAAAAAAAAAAAATGTTGAGTTGCCCTCCACCGACCGACCCAAAAGTGCTGAAATCTCGGGTCGGGTTTTTTTTCTTTTTTTTCCCCGTCATTCATAGGCCTATTTATTAATGAAACTTACCAATTTTCTGTGTATAAAACATAATACGTTTGATTTGTGAAATTTTCCACTTCAAATTTACCGGTACCCAAGACTCAATCTACATGTTTTCAAATCGAATGGCCCCGGCCCTCACATGGTGCACTGCCTTCGCGCACACTGTGTGCCAATGATTGCGACTCAAATCTACACGTTTTCCAATCGAATGGCCCCTCACATGTTTTCCACTGGCTTCGCGCACTGTTTTGTATGTCAACGATTGCGACTCAATCTACACGTTTCCAAATCAAATGGCCCTCACACGTTGTGCACTGGCTCCCTGCACTGTACGTGTGTCAACGATTGTGACTCGATCTACACGTCTTCAAAGTCAAATTTCAGAAGTTTGAAGTCAAGAACTCAAAATATAAACAAAACAAAACCTGTGTTTAACAGTACAACAAAAATGCTTGGGATACTTTTATTCTGAAGCAAAATTCCTTGCTGATAGGTATACAAATGTCTTAATATCATATGTCAACCAATGGGATGCATAAAGTTATTAAGAACAAAGGTGCTAGAAACAAGTGTATGAAATGTTGAAATAAAGTTGTTGAAAGATTATTATAAAGTTGAATGTGTGGTCTTTTTATTCTTTAGGTACTTGTGCATACTGGTAGATCATTGTCTTTGAAAAACATGGTATGTGGTTTCAGTTCCAATGCATTTCAATCTTAAAATAACAGTCAAGGAGGAAGAAGAAAAGAAAAGAAAAGAAAAAAATCCCGACCGACCGACCGACCGACCCCCTTCAAATATTTTCACAGGAGGGCAACTGAACATTTTTTTTGGCCTTACAAGAATCAAGATGTATAAAAACCAACCCGTGAAAGTTTCAGCTTATTCCAATGTGACGTTGAATGAGGAAAATAGTGAAAATGCATTCAGATTGCCCATGTTCATTCCAACGTTTAATTTCTGTCTTTGGATGACAGAAAATTCTACTAGCTTGAATTCTTCTAGCTGCCAAAGTTTTGAGCCACTGTTCCTGACAACTCACCTGGTAATCTACCAGTAGTTCTGGACCCTTGAAATATCTGGAGGCCACTCTGACATTGTACTCCTGCCCGGGATGGTAGAACTCTGCTAAACCCCAATCAATTAGACGAAGCTGGAACACAATTACAACAGGTTAAAATGCCATTTCATGAACATGTTGGTCCTCTGCTCTTTTCAGTAAATAACTACAAAACCAATGTGGAATAGACCTCATGCTTGACCACAAGAGGGCGCCATTTTGGAGGTAAAAATGGGGTTCAAAACAAGTTATTAGACTTCTGAAAAATACATGATTTATAATCATTTGTGTTTTTCAATGAACCTTTTAAAAATCAAAGTGTAAGATAAGAATCCATAACATTTGCTCAGAAAATATGTCTTATTAATGTTTAAAATAAATTGTTATAGCCCAAAATGTCATTACTATTGCACCCTTTTGCAGTCAAGCATAATGTCTATTATTGATGTAAAAATTGTTTGTGTTAAGGTACATCCAATTCATACTACTGGTAGATGTCAAAATGGACATAAAGACTATACTGTAAAATCCAGTAAAACAAACCGTCAGATTTTGATGGGATTGGGGGTAGTTCAGGTAGTTTGGAAGTGGTAATGATACAGTCAAAGAAACATTAACCCTTCAAATTGTTGATATACTTGCCATGGTATACATGTATCTAGTGCACTTACGTGTAGTAAGTACATTTACAGGTTAAAATGAGTTGACAGTTTTTGACTGGTAAAAGCATTGTCTTGTATTGTTGAGGATGGTCAAAATGACAGTAAAAACCAGTCAACAATGCCCGTGTGCACGACTGGGTCAACAGTCAAAACAGTCAGTTGACTGATTTTGACCACTATAGCTACTTGCCACTAAAGTTCAGCTGTAGTAGGACAGTCAAAACAGTCAGTTGACTGGTTTTGACCACTATAGCTACTTGCCACTAAAGTGCAGCTATAGCAGGACAGTCAAAACAGTAAGTTGAATGATTTTGACCACTATAGCTACTTGCCACTAAAGTGCAGCTATAGCAGGACAGTCAAAACAGTCAGTTGACTGGTTTTGACCACTATAGCTACTTGCCACTAAAGTGCAGCTATAGCAGGACAGTCAAAACAGTAAGTTGAATGATTTTGACCACTATAGCTACTTGCCACTAAAGTTCAGATATAGTAGGAAGGTTACAAGACATTCTGAGAATTACATACCTTCCTATTTTCGTGATCAATCATGACATTGTGCGGTTTGACATCTCGATGCATTATACCCATACTGTGACTGTAATCTAGTGCCTATGGGTAGGACAACAAAGTTAAAGATGCAGATTTAGATGAGATATTTTACAAATCATTTACACAGAACAGTCCTATTATTGGACCGGCAATGAATATATCAACACTGCATCCAAAATTAATTTACTTGATTAATTTCATTGGCTTAATTATTCTCTATCTATTTCCTGGTTAATTATTTTGTGAATATGAGGATATGAAACATGTACAAATTAAAAACAAAAAACAACATCTTTAATTAGGGAGGTACGCATACATTGAGCTGACTCATATCTGTTGGTAATGGTAAAATGCCTCCATGTACACAGCGTCTGTATTCATACATTGTACACTTATTATAAAATCGTGAAAATACATGGCACCCTGCCCTACCCCAATTTGTTCTCACATTTGTGAGGAAATTATTCAACATTCCTTCATAATGTCCGACCAAGAACTGATTAATACAGACAGATTCAAAGAGCATGCTACTCAATGGCACAGTGTGAAATGTATACAGTTTGTAGATCTTCTCCATAGTTAAGGTACCTTAGTTAACAGTTATTTTTCATTAACCCTAACTCCCTAGACAACAAAGGCAGTTGGAGGATTTTGAAGGATTTTTATTGTTCACTAACAATGCTTAGGGAGTTAGGGTTAATAATATTTTTGTTAATTCCAGTTAAGTAAGACTAATTGTGGTGACACCATGTGAAATTCTCAATTGAGTAGTAATTAGTTCTGAAAAGAACTGGAGGTACAACTCGACGTTTCCTCAGGAGGTCCTCAGGAGAAGAGCACACTGATCGAAACGTCGAGTTGTACCTCCAGTTCTTTTCAGAACTAATTACTACTCAATAGAGAATTTCACATGGTGTCACCGCAATTAGTCTTACTTATTTATCCTCCTCACCATGCAAAGCTACAAGGTTTATAATTCCAATTAATATCACCTCTACTCATACTTCGAGTAAATTACATGATTTTAAGGTTTTCTTTTTTTAGAAAATGTTTTGTTTTGTTTCGTATTTACATAGTTTAAGATCAATAGAACCATTGGATATAGAATTGAGAAGCAATGTTTTAAAGCATTAACCCTCCTACTGATAGACCATTTGAAACCATTCAAAATTTCCACTTTCAAAAATGCCCATTGGTTTTGTACACACATGGTGATACCATTTGAACAGTGTTGGTAGCAAGCTTTACTACCATTCAAATCCATTCAAATGCATAGAGGGTCCATTGATTCACCACTCAGAAGTATCCAAACAAGGTTTTGTATTAGCTGACCTACCATTCAAAACCATTTGGGGAAATAAATACTGTACAGTTATTTCACCATTCAAAATCACAAAAGCGAATGGTTTCAAATGGTGCATCAACTTGTATGAAAAAGGTACCAGAAGTAGGAGGGTTAACATGCAAAACAAAAAGTAACAAATCGGAAAGTGAAAATTAAGTGGTTTCTTACCTTCAGAAGTTCAAATAGATAGTATCTGATTTCGTAATCTGTTAAAGTTTGGTAAAGTTGCTGGAAAGGAAGGAAAAACAAGGAAAACATCAGTTAATACATTATTTTAACCCTAACCACCCCAAACCATTTAAACTCCAACAGCAGGGTTTGTTTGATTCTGATGGACTGTGTACTGTACAGCCCAGACAGGGATACTTTGCATGGTGCCGGGTGTCCTAATTACAGCCATGTCCAACATTTGGGTGTTAGTGTTTGTGCATGGTGTTGGATTTTGGCAGATTGAGGAATGTTCTTAGCCAAAACAGCTCGGGGGTTAGGGTTAATCAAGAAAGATAATCAGGCAATCTTTTTATGTGTAAAATATGTCTTACAAATCTAAGACAAGTTGATGTGCGTCTTTCATTTAACAAATGTGTTTATTTTCTTTTAATTTCTTTTGGACAATCTATGGACCAAAAAGAAAAGGTCCAGGGCAGGGCATAAGTTAAAACAACTGTCATCAAAAGATATGCCGTCCCAGGCCCTGAAAATCAAAACATGCTGGTGCGTTAATATGAAATGCCCATCGCGTATAAAATATGGCCCATGTGTTGTGTATATACAAGTTGTTTTAGGGCGTGGCCAAGTTGTAAATAACAATAGGTGAATGGATAGGTTAATGTGTCTACATTTATATACTGCACCTGCTCATATAGTACAATTCTACCATTTTCCACTAATCTGTTACTGCCGACAATAATTCACAATGTCAATTGCAGCCCATTATGTGTTGCATTGGTAAGTAACATACATTTGTAATACTGGCTACATCATAATATTGAACAGAGTACATTGTCTGAACGTGTTCATTCCACACTCTACAGTAAGGTCTCCCTTTGGTCTAGAGGACAAAGCCCCCTGAACCGCACGGTTGACGATTTACAGACTCTCCACATCCCCACAAACAAGAAAATAGAGGGTTGGACACAATACAGGCTACTTCTTTATTTCCTTGGTGGCTACTTCTCTTCTTTCAAGAACATTTTGAGGCAAAAGGAGATTTGTATAAGGCCAAATAAATAAAGTCTCCGGTTTCTGGTCATAGGTCAGCTTCAACATCGGTGCGGTGACACGTTTTTTTTGTTTTTTGTTAATTTTTTATTTTTTTTTGCCACAGGGAAATATATGATACATGTATGTACACACGGGGACCAAATTTCCCATAAAGTACATGGTGGCTAAGAAAGGCCTCACAAATCAGGCAAATGTTCATACCCCTATGTGAAAAAGTCGTTTAAAAAAGAATTCCAATCGATCCAACAATTTTGGCTGCAATTGGCTGCAAATTAAAAATGTTGACGCGCAGGTCCGAGGTGATGTGTGTGGAGACTAGAAACCGGAAGGGGTTTTTTTTGGCCTAAAATCCTGAAATCAGGAAAACTTCCAAGAAATCACAGGCCTGATTTTTTGTCCCATCGATCAGTATCTCACTCTGATGGCCGTGAAAGGGTCAGGAACTAGTGAAATTCAAATTCTACATTTTGTCCACATTTGGTGTTCCATATAGATTTTTGGCCTGATGAAAGAGAAATGCACTTTTGAATTCACTGTGTTAGAAAGTTTTCCTAATTACATCCGTTATTCTGAGCATGCGCACGAATGGCATATTGGTAACAATGGAAAAAATAACTGGCAAGTCTGATGCTATCTACATGTAGTGTCTCAAAAGTGTCAGATTCCGAAGCAAATACATTTCTATAAAAAAAAATGAGGGTAGTAAATGAAAATAATTTCTGCCGTTGCATCCTAAATTTATAACTCTTTGTATTCATTTTTATTACACTTTCCGTGAATTTAAATTGTGATGACTCATCGTAAAAATCCATTACATTTGGCGACCTTACAAAAATAGCAAATCAATTTAAAATGATTCGTCAATGTATGTAAAGTATGCCCATAAAAAGATTATAAAAATGCTTGAATATTTAATGAGGATCAAGAAATATGAACAACCAAAAGCTCACCAACTTGAGAAAATTTCAGCAAGTTTGGTCTGCTAATTTGTAATAAAATAGGAAGAAAATTATTCCCTGGAAGATTATTATAATGCACCTTGAGCACCAGTTTGGTAGATACGTGCGCTATATAAGTCTATAATATATATTATTATTATCATTATTATTATCTCATTTTTTTTTCAAAACTGTAATATCAAGCAATTACATATATATCAAAAGTACGGGGGCTTTGATTGATATAAAATTTGCTAAAACTTTATTATTCGTTAACTGTAGACTCAGTTTTTAATACAGACAGATTTTAGAACATAACCAATGTTCTACTTCCCCTTTAAGGGTAAATAAATCTTTAACATTTTAGAAAATGTACTTTGCCTTAGCTGATAATTTCTTTAACCCTCCTATAGGTTTAACACTCAAAGACACTCAAAATTTGTATGTCTCTCTTAACCCATTGACTTTGTGCAGTGCACTCAAATACACGCAAGCACATGTGGCTGTGACAGGAGGTCAAACCCAAAGACACTCAAAATTTGTATGTCACTCCCAACCCATTGACTTTGTGCAGTGCACTCAAGGAGGTCAAACCAAAACCAAGTACATACACAGCTCTGTGACTCTGTGGTTTGACCTATTGGCAATGCAACCAAAAATACTCAAGTGAGTGTCTGTGGGTGCTGACTGGGCCAAATTTCAGCCTGGGCATAGGAGGGTTAATGTATGTTTTTTTTAACTTCATGCCATCAAATTGATTCTACATGTATGTTAAGAGAGCTCAACTCAAAACGACACATGTCTAGAGTCAAAAAAGAAAAAGAGCATATCAGATAATTATAAATCCTTAATATGAAAAAGCAAATCTTACCTTGAAATCTGTGTTGTTGACATACTCAAATATAAGTGCTGGTGTACGTGACTGGAGGGAAAATAAACAATGAAAACATCAGAGAATTTCAAATCAAAGTATGTTTTTAACCAGTTCGCTTCGGATGCCGTGTATACATGCAATTTTTTTTGTACAGCGGATCGGAGAGCATCTAAACACGCATTCAGATTTTTGTGTGTGTCACCGGGAGACTTGTCATCACGCCACACGTGGCGTGCCGTCGTGGCAGCTGACGTGTATACACGCAATCGTTTCTCGGAGTCCATGGGGTCACGGTTCGGTGGCCCCGGACAAAATGCACTGCAAATACTGAACGAGTTCACTCTTTTTGTTGATTTTTGCCTAATCCCTTTACAGGCCTGGAATTACAATTTTTTTAGGGCAAGGCCACTTTGGCCTTGGAGCAAGCCAAATTTTGGAGGGCACCAAGGCCAGTTGATAGGGGACCAAGGCCAAATTATGAAAAATAGAAAAGGCACGAAGGCCATTAAGTTATTAGTTTAATACGAGAGTTGTAAAACAAATTACAACTAACGATATGCATGAAGTTGTTTGGTTTTCTGTTGGTTTTTAATTTATTTTTTAAAGGCCTCTTTATTGAATATGTGTACTGTCCAAGATGATAATCTAAATCTGTTCCTTGTTTTAAATACCTTTGAGAAATCCTAACAAAAGAATATCACTGTCAATGTTGTTTGTTTAGGCCTTATTAATTTTCTCGAAAAGTTTTTCGAGCAACGATAGCTTTTTCATACGTTAAAAGTTTTCCATTCACAAACCAGCTGCACACGTGATACCACGTGATTTATACACGGCGTGAAAACTCCACCGATAGAGGGCGCTTGTACAGCAACAGCGCTCTGTTCGTGTGTGCAGTGTTTATGGCGAAGGAAATCACGATAGAAGAACAGCGTGTGTTGCGAGACTCTGACTCGTGAATGGATTGCGCTGGATATTATAAGATACATCGTCGCCCGAAAATAGAAATGTATGTAAAAATTGAAATTATATTAAAAGGGCACGACGGCCAAGGGGGGAAAAGGGCACGGCAATTATGGCCGTGAAGATGGTATTTTCTTGAGGGCCACCACGGCCAGTTACAAGGGCATCGACGGCCATGGCCGTCGTGGCCGCCGTGTAATTCCAGGCCTGCCTTTATCCAAGACCTGTTCCTTTGACGTACCAGCCAAGCATTTGTAAAGACGGATTTATATCCATTGTTTATGAGGCATTCGATCTCTCTCCAGGTATGCCGTCTTTTCGACCGGGCGCTGGTCGCTAATAGGCCGTTGCATCGGAGCTTGCCAACGGTCTAATTGTGCTGAACAAACACAACCGTAATTAAAAAACTAGCCATTTAATTCTCGAAATGTCAATGAATAAAGGTGTTTATTTGGTTGTCCGAACTTAGTTTCATTGACAAAAAAATTTATTAATGGCTAGAAATTTTTTCAGATTTTTCACTGAAAATAAACCCGCACGGGGGACCGGAAAAAAATTAATATTCCCGACGTCAACTGGTTAAAGGATGCATATTCCATGTATTTCGCTCTTTCAATAGATACACTTCTATTTCTTTGAGATATTTTACAATATTATTGACCAAATCATTGTGAAACAGTTCATAGTTTTTTGTGCAGCAATAAATTTAGCACACTGCATCATAAATTCAGTTATTCACTTGTTTCTCTTTATCCTTACAAAATGAATTATAAACAAAAATATTGAATCCAAGAAGCATGGGAAAATTAGGATTCATATAGAGGATGCATTTTTAAATCTATTTGCGGCTCACACAGTATGTTGTTTAATGCATGAACCAGAGGAATTCTAATTAATTTTCTTTTAATTCAAAACAATACTTAATTTGTTTTTAATCAACCTAGAGGAGTTACATTATGCTGTGATAATAGTTCTTATATTAAATATTTATGGAAAGCTCAAGTACTGTAGAGGCTCATTAGGAATGTGTACATGTGCAAAGTTTTTTTTTCATTTTGTTTGGTGAGAGCTTGAGCTGCACCAACAATTATTTGTTTTTCTCAAAATGATCATAAATATATTCACTAAGTCATGGAACACTGCCCTGTAATTCCTCTTCAAATGAAGGGAATATAGTCCCCTTCAAATTACGGGAAAAATCCACGGCAAGTAGGCCTATAACAGTAATCATTCATTAAGTTCCAATTTTTCCTTTATTTTCGAAGCCAGAACAAAATCACTTCCTTAGGCCTATAACAAACTAATGTGAATGTATACGAAAAAGATATTACAATTTCTTAATTTGTGTACAGCAATGTAACCAAACCCCAAGCAAGGTCTATTAAATTTATGAAATAATTTCATCCAATGATACATGACTAAGTGAATTAATTTTAAGATTTTTTCCCTCAGACGTTTTTGTCATGGCAAGAAATTTCTGTTTTCTAGTTTGTATCAAAATATTATTTTGGAAACCCAGGTGTCTGCTTTACAAACACATTCAGACGTGATTACAATAATAATTACATCATAGAGTAAATGTATATTCAAATAAATGAAAGTTTTGAGGCTTTGCATGGTTGGAGTATTGTTATCGGTTATTGGTTTGCGGTAACACCATGTGGTTTGAATCTCAACTATCGCAAAGTGAGATTGTGTTTCTGATAAAGAACCATATAGGTCTTCTCTACATTTCGACTTGCATACTTTAGTCATCGTCAGGAGACTCAAAATATCAGTTTTCCTGAACTCATCATATTATTGCAGTACTTACTGACAATACATAGCCTCAAATTGATAAAAATAAATTCAAGTTATTTCAGTTTGTGGTAACACCATGTTAGGCTTGGGCGGTTCCACAATTTCTGGAGCCGGTTCGGTTAAAAAAAAATAATAAATCGGTTCCGAGTCGGAATCAAGGGGCCACCTTGATCATTCCACTTATCAAGACATGTGCTGTCAACATTTTTAACATCTCCATGACCAAAGTATCCATGTTACGGGGCCAATTTATAAACATGGGTTGGAGCAATTAAGCAATTGAAAGTACATAAAGAACACTAGCAACATGACTGTTAACTTCGTCACAAGTTTGTCCATATTATGGGGCCACCTTGATCACTCCACTTCTCAAGACACGTGTTGTCAACATTTTAAACAGCATCTCCATAACCAAAGTATCCATGTTATGGGGCCAATTTATAAACAACTCAGTGATACACAATGCATACTACTAATGCATCAGTTGTGTGTGTGGCGCCTTCACAAGTTTGCTGCAGTCTCGAGTTATATTTTGTCCGTCGGTCGCTCATCAAAGAGAATCTGGTATTTTGACTAGAGCCGGTTCTCGGCTCTAGAATTGGAGCTCAGACAACCAGGTATTTCAATTGGAGCCAAGTTGGTCCTCAGAGTCAGGTATTTTGCAGGAGCCAGCTCCCAGCCGGCTCTAGTACTCGGCTCCCAGCTGGCTCTGGGACTCAGCTCCCAGCTGGTTCTGGGACTCGGCTCCCAGCCGGCTCTGGGACTCGGCTCTGGGACTCGGGTATTTTACTAGAGCCGTGGCTCTGGGAACCGGGTATTTGAAGGACTCGATTCCGAAAGCGACTCTTGTGGGTACCAGGTTCTTTAACCCTAACCACCCTGAATCCATCAAAATCCATCCCCCTGTATTGGAAGATTTTGGTGGATTCAGGATACCTCCACATTGAGCATGTGGCGGATTTTGATGGATTCAGGATTTCAATAGTTTTTAACTGCTTGGTCATGTTGGTTGATGGATTATAGTTACATGTACTGTATATGTTAGATTTTGATGGATTCTATGCAGCAACATACTATACAAATTTTCATGTGAGCATGGTATCCTGAATCCACCAAAATCCACCAAAAATTTAGTGGTGGATTTTGGCGGATTCAGGATATGTCCAATATCTACACTGGCGGATTCTGATGGATTCAGGACACCAGCATTTTGTGTGTGACAAAATTGGTGGATTTTGGTGGATTCAGGATACTTTCTAGTAAAAATACCCAAGGGGTTAGGGTTAAAAGAGTGGAACCACGGTTCCGATTATCAATTTGGAATCGGGTAGAACCGGGTAACCGCCAGCACCGCCCAAGCCTACACCATGTGATTATCTCAACTATCGCTAAGTGAGGTACAGGTTCTGAAAAGAACCTCATCGCACAACTCGGATCTCAACTGTCACTTATTGAGATTATGGTTCATGGAAGAACCAATATCAGGCAACTCGTTTCTCAACTATCACTAAGTGAGAATGTGGTTCAGGGAGAACCATGGGGACTTCATGGGGTCTTCTCAAATAAATTAAAGATTAACTCACCACAGGATCTTTGACAATTGCCTGCAGGTTAATTATGTTAGGCCCTCCTCTAAGGTTTTCCAAGATTTTGATTTCTCTCTTGATCTTTTTCTTCTTGACGGGCTGGAACGAAACACAAACATTTTCATCAATGGCATGCTTCAATAAAACAGTATCTTGTAAAATTGGAAATATAAAGTACCACAAGCAACCCTCTAATATTTCTCATATTATTTACTTTAGTTCAGTACATGTACACATGGGACTCAGGGGTGGGGGGCCATCCAAATTTGTAATTCTTAGAAAAGCAGGGTGTCAAAGAGTTTACCTCATTGCTTGATGTCTGGTAAAACTGCGAATAATAATAATAATAATAATGTGGACTTATATAGCGCACGTATCCACCAAACTGGTGCTCAAGGCGCATTACATTATTACCCCTGCTCATCAGGCTCATAAATCATTCATGAAACCATCTCAGCTCCCTGGGGTGTATACAGCTCAATTGCTGCCATTACAGCGCATATAGGGCTAATCAAACACAACAACCAACTCTGCCCTCACAGGTACCCCTGGGTGGAGAGATGCAATTATGGTAAAGTGTCTTGCTCAAGGATGAATTGCTCATGGTCGCAGTTGGGATTCAAACCCACATTCTGACGACTCAGCCATCAGAACACAAATCCGATGCACTAAACCGCTCCACCATGGCAAGACCTTTGAGATACATGTACAGTAACTGCAGCTTTATCACTTTGAAGACACAAAATATAAATCTGCTGGTATAATACTCAAAACTCACCTTGAGTATCTTGATCACACACTTCTCATTGTTAGTGACGTTAACTGCCTCAAATACCTCACTGTATTTACCACGGCCGAGCTTACGCACTATCTGGTAGTCGTCTTGTTGTCTAATAAGAAATACAAACAATGACATGTTCCACATTTAGAATTAAAGCGTTGTAGTTTAACCAGAAGTCTGTTACCTACAAGAAGCATGCCACTCATGACGTATTGTTCCAGCAATTGATGTGCAAGGTACCAAAAAAGAAGCAGTGCAGGTGTGTACATGCGGTCTCCAATTGATGAAATTAAGTGTTGTTTTTTTTAACCATTTATATCATTTTTCATTTCACATTTGGTTCTTTGCAGTTTCATGTAAAATTATCAGGGATTTTGCACGAAATTTTATTGAAAATAAAGCATTTCTGCCATGGAATATATTAAATAAAACTAAAACAGCCGTAGGTTTGTATTGCAAAAGGTTGAGACAGGCGGGGGCGCTGTTTGCTGCTCCGCTCCAGTAATTGCACAATGACCATGAAAATGAATGGAACAGTAGGTGTATAATACGTGATCACATCGTGCGGACAGAATCGAACCACAGAGAAGACCAAAACAAGGCAAGAATTGGTCAAAAACAGTGTATGTTTCAATATTTTTTTTATTATCAAAGGCATACACGTAATAACAATACAGTATAGATACATAGTATTTAACCCTAACCACCCTGAATCCATCAAAATCCATCCCCCTGTTTTGGAGGATTTCGGCGGATTCAGGATATCTCCACATTGAGCATATGGCGGACTTTGATGGATTCAGGATTTCAATAGTTTTAACTGCTTGGTCATGTTGGTTGATGTATTTTGATGGATTATAGTTACATGTACTGTACATGTACAGTCAACACTTGTATGTGTTAGATTTTGATGGATTCTATGCAGCAACATACTATACAAACTTTCATGTGAGCATGGTATCCTGAATCCGCCAAAATCCGCCAGAAATTTAGTGGTGGATTTTGGCAGATTCAGGATATGTCCAATATCTACACTGGCGGATTCTGATGGATTCAGGACACCAGCATTTTGTGTGACAAAAATGGTGGATTTTGGTGGATTCAGGATACTTTCTAGTAAAAATACCCAAGGGGTTAGGGTTAAGGTATTACAGTGCAATGTGTTTATTTTTTCGTAAAATATGCAATACATTTTTTGTACACTCTGTATCCTAGCGCTTATGTGAATAACATAACGACAGGATCATCCTAGCTAGCAGTCAGTATAACAGAGTTCAGTGCCTGCATTGCTAGCTAGGATGATCCTATCGTTATTGACATAACGCTAGGATACCGAGTGTACAAACAAATGTATATTGCATGTTTCGTGAAAAATAAACATATTTCATTATCTATACTGTATTATTATTATTATAATAATAATAATAATATACTACTCAAAACAATTTAGGGAACACCGGAACAATCTCAGTTAAAGCAAGATCATTTATTTCAGATAAACACAATGTTTCACAGAATTGATGAGCTAACAAAGAATCAACCCTTTCACGGTAATATGCGCCATGTTTTTGATGGAGCAAAATTGTTTATTTCGAACATTCATTGCCGTCTGTGACCCAGCGCTCGAACTTCATGCACGCATCTGGAATGTACGTGAAGTTCGAGCGCTGGGTCGCAGACGGCAACGAGTGTTCGAAATAAACAATTTTGCCCCGTCAAAAACATGGCGCATATTACCATGAAAGGGTTTATTTGGACATGTATGGCAGATTGAACACGGCCATTGTGTCAATATTGCTGGTACTGTACATGACATCATTGCACATGGCCCAAACCTATTTGATGTTAAAAATCCGGTGATCCCTAAATTGTTTTGAGTAGTATAATAATAAAGATTTGTAGCACGCACATATCCACCCTGCTCGACGCTCAAGGCGCGCAAACAAAGAAAAAACATGAAAACAAACAATATACAATGATAGCATAGGGAAAAAGTTATGTGCCGAGATACATGTACCTACAATGCAATTACAAATATACATCATCTTTGAAGAATTGTGACATAAGATGAGTTTTAACCAGTTCGCGTCGGAGGCCGTGTATACACGCACATTTTTTGGGGGACAGCGGATCGTAGAGCGTCTAACACGCCACAGGATTCTCGGGAATTTTGTATAGATTCCCGGTCGACGTGGCAACGAGCCATAAGCATACGGTGGAAGACGCGGTCTCCCCGGTCACGCTCTGGTGAGCATCATTTGTCGTGTTTGTGCGGTAAAAATAAACCCGCCACGGGGGTTCGGAAAAACTTTTATATTCCCGACGCGAACTGGTTAAGCATCGACTTAAATGTAGTTAAACTATGACAAGATTTGAGTTTAGTTGGAAGATGATTCCAGAGTCTCTGAGCCGCGACAGAAAAAGACCTATCACCCCAGTTCCGTTTTGAAGTTGGTTCCTTTAGGAGTGACATGTTGCTGGAGCGCAAATTGCATGATGGAGTGTAGACTTTAAGCAGTTCACGCTTATGCCTTTGATAATAACAAAAATATTGAAACTTGCACTGTTTTTGACTAATTCTTGCCTTTTTTGGTCTTCTATGTAGTTCGATTCAGTCCGCATGATGTGTTCATGTATTTACACACACTGTAACATCCAGTTTCACAGTCATAGTGCAATTACTGGAACGGAGCGGCAAACAGCGCCCCTGCCCGATTCAACCTGTTTGTTTATACACTCTGTATCCTAGCGTTATGTCAATAATGATAGGATCATCCTAGCTACTAGTACTACATCGCTAATGGGCATAATGCTAGCCACAGCATTATTCGGTAAAAATTATGTAAAAATAAAACATTAATAAAACAATGGCGATTTATATATTTGATATATGATTTTAACGGTTAATTAACGTGATTAAACTGATTGCCTCACTTTGGCGTGAGACACATGCGTGTGTGACAGACAGCGGCAGTGCTACAGGGGGGGGAAGGGGAACAAATACCCCCGGTTACTTTCTTTGCCCCCCCCCCCAATTTGACCTCCCCCCAATTTTTTCCCCGAAGGTATGTCAATGCTTTTTCAGCAGTACAAAATTACATTAAAGATTAATGTTTTGCCCCTTAAATTTAAGCTTGCCCCCCCCTCTCTTTCCCCAAGTTTAACAGGTCTGGTGCCGCCGCTGGTGATGGAATACGCGAATATAGGCCTATGTATAAAATAATATTTTGTTCTAAGACTAGAGGTAGAAATGTTTTGGAATAATAAATCAGAGATGAGGGCGGAGCTGATTAGTTTCCGTGAGCTTCTAATAAAACTTCTTGTCCACATATGAAACATTGTCCGTCACCTTGGTACTTCATTCCTCTTCAAGTTCAAGAGAGCAACTTTACACTATGTGACCAGCAAAATAGCTTTTTAACATTTATTTAAATAGGCCTAGGCCTATGTTGTTAGTGTCAACAGACATGACAGACAGAACTTAAATACCATGCTCACCCATTTAATTTTAAATTATGTATAAATTTATAAAATTCATAAAACATTTTTTCTTTGTTCCTTGCTGCTTAACTTACCCCCATTCGACAACATGGGATTCGTAGTCCCAATAGTCCCTTGGTCTGTGTGTATTCACATCGGCATACACACGTGCACGGCTCATAGCCATTTTATCACTGTTCACGTTACGGTTCGCAATCTTGACTCCAAAATTTGGCCCAAAACTTCGCCAAAGAAGCGCTTGGCTTCTTAGCGAAGAGTTGGATACAACCCTAGATAAAATGGGAAAAATCCCAGACGCCCACAAAGTGGCGTTTTAGGGCCCTTCAGCGAGCCAAACGGTGGCGAAGTTACCACTTCTGTCGCCTTACTCGCGACTTCAACTTCAAGACGATCCTTATGTCAGTCCATAATGAATGTGCCTCGTGCACAATCGATGAAGCAATGACGTTCAGTTCGGTGAAAGAACAAATGACGACCAACACCCCGAAAAACCTAGGGCCAGTTTACTCCTTTCCAGATGCTTTTTGTCGTGTCGAGTGTAGCCAGAGTGTAAGACTATTAACTATGAAGTCTTAAAAATGTAAAAAGGCCGGTTAAAATAGAGGAAATGCCCTCCTTTTCCACCAGGAAACGTCAACGGTCGGACGGGATTGCATTCATAAAATGGCGAAAAATGACCTCAAAGACATTATCCGATTCTTTGGCAAGCAAATCTCACCATATACCGCAGATGAAAAAACGCTAACTCGAGATTTTGTCGAAGGGCGCCCTCAGTCGTTAATCAAAAGCATTGAAGAATGTTGTTGTCCTCTTTCGGCTGCTCCCGCTAGGGGTCGCCACAGCGGATCATGATCCGCATGATTTGGCATAGGCCTACGCCGGATGCCCTTCATGACGCAACCCTCCCATTTATCCGGGCTTGGGACCGGCACTAAGCATGCACTGGCTTGTACATCCCCAGTGGCTGGGAATCAAAAGCATTGAAGAATAATGCGTGCGAATGGCAATTATTTTTTGGAACCGGTTGGTTCAGTAAAAAGAGCATTATTATAGAGCAAGGCCAGCGGCGTAGCCACGGGGGGGGGGGGGGGACCTGGGGGTATGTACCCCCACAAATTTCCAGTGCCCCACAGGTGCCCCCACTAAAAATCCTCACAGTGCCCCAAAAAACAGAACAGAAAAAGAAAAGGGGAAAACCCATACGCCTGAGCCCCCCCCCCCCCCACTGAAAAGCAATGCCCCCTGTGCTCCCAATTGATCCCCACTGAAAAAATCCTGGCTACGCCGCTGAGCAAGGCCAAGGACAGGAAAGAACCCAGCAAGATCGTGAAGTATTCATCGGTAAAATAAGGATTATTTAAAAAAAAATAATAATGAGTAATTTGTGACCAAAAAGGCGCGTGCCCCATTATGAAACCTACATAAAGTAAAGAAATTATAATTTTCTCTCTCTTTTTTTTATTAAAGAAATTCTTGCGTCAGGATGTTAATAATTAAAATAAATAAATAAATGAATAAAAAAATACAAGAAATACAATAGGGTTTATTTTTTATTTATTTTTTTCAGGGTAAGAAGAGCTAAAGATGTATCGCTCGCGTGTTTTCACTTTTGACGGTTTTTCAACCCGATCAGTTACTTTAGGAAGGAAAATAAAATTGAAATAAAAATTTCACAAAATAAACGTGAGAAGCTTGGTTTTACATTATTTATGTCACGAAATGAAGTTATGATGGGTTTCGCATTTAATTAAACCTAGCTCAAATATTGATTAAAACTCACATGCAAATTGCAAGGAACATTACGAACAACATGGGCGATACATCTAAAACCCATCATAATTAATTAAGACATTTAAGACAATCTTTCATTTGTTTTTACGCGGCTTATCCTGGGTCCTTATATAAAATGTCCTTGGTCTCCTTAAGAAAACCATCCCCAAAAGATACCTCCATTATGAATTGAAGTAATGGAGTGCCATGGTCGAGCGGTTTAGTGCATCGGATTTAATATTTGTGTTCTGATGGCTGAGTCATCAGAATGTGGGTTTGAATCCTGGCCTCGACCATGATGCTTCTAGTGTGAGTAAGACACTTTAATTGCTTCTCTTGATCGAGCTCCACCCAGGGGTAAATGGGTACCCGTGAGGGCACCGAAACGGCAGCAATTGAGTTGTATACTCCTCAGGGAGCTGAGATAGTTTCAGGAATGATTTATGAGTCTGATGAGCAGGGATAATCATGTACAGCGCCTTGATCTAGCGTGTGTTTTCAGTGTTTTGTTTGGATTTTTGTTTGCTTGTTGGGGTGTTTGTTTGTTTGTTTTTGGCGGAGGGCTGGGGGTAAATACGGGGTAAGATGGCAGTCGGGGCTGGGCAATCATTATACTATAGTCAACAAAACAAAAAATAATTAAAAACAAGTCAACAAGAAAAATTACCTGTTTAAAAGCCAATACATAAGAAATGTTTGATGGCCCTTATTCTACTTACTCAACTAAGAAACTCAAAAAAATATTACATTTTTAAAAATCTACACTAGTATTTTGTATGGGGGGAATAAATATCAGTTGCAGGCCCCTTGCTCTTTGCACCCTGGCTCGCTTACCGCTGACCCTGCACCCGTTTTTTGGTGATCATACTTCTTTACAAAATTGAACAGAACATGCTAAAACAGATCAAGTCGTACCCAAGTCAACCCGTACCCCAGAAATTGTGCCAAGCGAAGTCGTATCCAATGCGAACCATAATTATTAATAACATAATTTTAATTAATAAATCATAATAATAATATTACAATATTTTCCCCGGCACCGTGCTCACATTATAGTCCAAGACTTGGGGTAAACAAATTATTTACTCATACAGATTTTGTAGACACTGCAATATTATGAAATTGTTAATTTACTTATTTATTTGGCCTGTACAAAATGTGTGAAATAAATATCACCCCCCTCCCCACCTGGCCATACTAGCCCTTGAAAC
Source organism: Zoroaster sp. YZ-2022 (assembly GCA_029582265.1). Classification (NCBI taxonomy): domain Eukaryota; kingdom Metazoa; phylum Echinodermata; class Asteroidea; order Forcipulatida; family Zoroasteridae; genus Zoroaster; species Zoroaster sp. YZ-2022. The sequence goes on from CM055822.1 coordinate 9,155,247, forward strand.
GTCCAACAAGTACACCCTGTTCTTTTTTCTTTAATTATTTCCTTGGTATTAAAAGTAATTTATATTAAATATTGGTTTGAATGACTTTTTATTACGGGTTTTCTTTATTTGATGTGGACAAATTGTGAATAAATTAAAAGTGAATAAATTATACGATCCAAATGCATGACGTTTGAAGTTTGCGCCTGCACCTTGTTGTCAAGTCAAGAGAGAAGGGGTACCGTTACTAAGGAGACGCCCTCATCGTTTGGTTTGTGCCAGTGTGTCTGAAATTATATTGCTTGATTGTAATTGTGTACGATTAAAAACGAAGTTTGTGATCTTTAATTTTAGTAAACAATAAATAACGATCATGGCTGACTCAGAAAGTGTCACTACATCTTCACAGGACCCCCAGGATGACCCTCTTCATGAGCACACAGACGATGATGTACATCAACTGCTCGAAGAGTTGAAGTAAGTGACAGTGATATTTTAACGTTATTAAAAATTACGTTAAAATAAGTAACGTTAGGCCCCGAGTACGATACAACAGGTCAACTTGTACCCGAGTTACATGTAACTCGTAACGTTAGTCGTACCCAAAAAATTGCACCGTCGTAGCTAACAAGTAACAAGTCAACTTGTACCCAAGTCAAATTGTACCCACAATATTCCTGGTCAATAACACGATAATATTGTCACGATAGGCCTATATTAATATGATATTCATTAGGCCTAAGGCATTTAAGTTTTTGGAGATATTGAAAAATATCACTGTACTCACGATATTCCCAAAATAATGACAATATTCCAAAAAATATCACCCTATGTGGGCCGCTATTCGCCTCATTGAATACTTAATATTTAACAATTGTATTCCACTGGGCCATCAATTTATCATTTTCAAATATGCTAACAACGTAAAATTCAAAGATATTTAGGCCTACTCTCAGTCTCATAAACAAGGAATTGGCGGCTCCAACAAATCATGCCGATCAACGGGCTGCTGAATTAGTAGTTAGGCATGTGGTAAATAACCACAGACATCGCAGCGATTTCGTTTTGGTGCAATGTTTGTTGTGCTGACTGACAACAACGAAAAACTCTGCGCATTTTGAAGTGATTTATTTTAGATTTTGATCATCAATTCAGCACTGTTTATTATCTCTGCAACTTTTCAGTACTACTTTGATAGAAAAGAAGTTCATATTTCAGTATCCATGGTTATTTAATTTGTGATAAGTGAATTACTGACAGTGTGTACTTATTTTCAGCCGTAGTAATAAATATTAATACAAATTATTTTTAGGTAAAACAAATATTTTGGTAATGGTGTTTTTGAAGTAATTGTTATTTGAAAATCAATAAATTTTTGGTAAAGTAATTCATTTTAGCCCTCATAAACCTAACCTGAAATCTTTTTGGGAGAAAACAATGAAAACAAGTTTTAATGTTTTATATAAAGTTGCCAGACTGCAACTTGTTGTGAATGCAATGTAACAATTCTTGTTTTCTCTCAGGTGAAATCACTTCTAACAGAATAATTTCTCAGGATTATTGATATATGTGTACCATTACAAACTTTACACCAAGAAAGTTTTAAGATGATTATGATGATAATTTGTCAGTTTGACAATCAGTTTTTACCAATGTTGTCATTCACTCATGCTACATATCGTGTACATGTTTGTTTTTTCTTTTGCAGTGCGGGGAACAAAGTCCTTCAGAATGAGACTATTATGTTTGAGAAATACCTCAAGCGTGTTGAGCCTAACCTGACCGCTGCCGCTACAACAATGGCTGCCGCTCCTGCGCCAAGTCAGTCCACGCACGATGCCCGAGTCATGCGTAAGAGATCAAAGTCGAAGGGGAGCGGGGTTGATAAACACTTGAAGCTGACTGCGGAACAAAAGTGTGATATAGCGCAACGTGAAATCGAAGAGCTGAGGGAAGAGATTGACAAGCTTAAAGAGGATGCTGAGAAAATATTGGACACATATAAGGTTTGTAATATTTCTCTTCTATTAACAGAGGAACTGTATTAGGCCAGGAATTTCATTCTTGTAGGGGCAAGGACACTTTTCCTGCGTAAAGGGCACTTCCATTAGAATATCGAAATGTCAATGGGAACATTTGAAAGGGACAAAACCATGGAAATGGAGGCCATGAAATTCTGTGAAATTCCAGGTCTGCACAGTGGTTTGAAACCATACGTGACCCAGACATCAGCAAAGTTCATCAAAATAATGGTACAAACTTTAATGAAGACCACTTAGCATTCACCTACAGCTTGACTGGACTGTAAAAATGTACTTTATCGTCAAAAAAATGCAAACATTTGTAAGAGATCATTATTTTCAATTGCGCCCTCTGTTGACTATTATTGTCCAGTGGATGCATATAATGCCATATTTGAAAATAAAGTTGGACCATAATAACATGACTCAATTATTTTGCGACTGAGAGGATTTTGCAAAATATTTGTTTCATTCTAAAGTATTAGAGAAGTAAAATAGCATTCAGACAATTGGAGAGACAGGCAGCCCGACATTCAGAAAGACACAAATGGACATCATCTTTCCGACTTACTAGGAAAGAGTGAAATCGATTCGGATAAAATGTCACAGAAATTTTGGGAAATCACCCTTGATTAATCAATGCCTTGATCTACTGAAGGAAGAAATGCAACAGTTCATCCTCAATATATATTCCAAAATCTGCCCTTTTCCTAGGATACGAACGCACGCGATGATCACTGTAATAGTATGTAATGTGCAATTGTTCATGAGGCGAAAGGAACAAATCACTGGATCTGCTTTCATCCAGAGACAATAAAATACATCAACCAATTTTGCGAGAGAGATGTTCCCGGTATTTGCGGATGTTTTGCAAGGACCTGGTGAGCACGTGAAGTTAAGCTTGGAAACCAAAAATAACCTGTTTGTTTACTTACAAAGTGCCACCTTTGCCCACTGGTTCCTGTTATTCCCTGTATTCCGGTTAGATTTAATAGAAAACAAAAACAAAAATAGAAGGGAGGGGTTCGTAAGTTGGCCAGAATCAAGCATTAATTGCTTTATGCTATGACTACTATAATTGGTATTGTGCTGTCAGTATGGTCATACCCAGGTCCCACATGGTGTCGGTTTTTTTCTCCGAAGGTGATTGTGCGAAAACCAAAAATATATTATATAATTATTGTGTCAATATTTTACTGCTTAATTTTCTAAAACATATAGCTTCATATGATTTAATAAAAAAAAATTTTTTTTAAATGTTTAAAAACATAACTCAAACCCACTCCAACATTGTTCATAAAACATAATTCAACATTAAGCTTCATTTGGAGTCTGTGATTAGAGAAAGAAAACAGGGGTAAGTACCTGAATTCTGGTGACGACATGAATTTGCTGAACGTACAATGTACACAATGCAGACTGGACATGTTTGGTCAACAGAGGGCACTAATTACTCTCTCGTTTTTGTCGTTTCTGGTTGAAGACACTGTCGCTAAATTGGATTTTTCTGAGGCAAGGAGGCATGGCAGCAATTTTGCGGGCGATTTCTTTTATAGCCAAGTGTTTAATCTACCAATTTATTGATAAAATAGGAAGATTCACCCAGGCCGTTAATGGCTGATTTTGAAAATGTGTAGCCGAAAATGTTTTGTTTTTTTTGGGGGGGGGGGGAGGGAGTAGTCATTCTGTAATTATTGTACTTTATTAATTGTTTTCCATATCAATTTATATCATTCGAAAGAGCACAAATGGGCTACAAGACTATGGGAAATAAAATTTCAGATCACATATAAATTTTGCATAACAGCATCTTTATTGTTACTTGAAATGAACCAGTTTCAATAAGATCTAACTTTATTGATTTATTATGTGCTGAGTAAAATGTAATAATAATAATAATAATAATAATGTGTGGATTTATATAGCGCACGTATCCACCAACTAAGTGGTGCTCAAGGCGCATTATATTATTATCCCTGCTCATAAGGCTCAAAGGCTCATAAATCATTCCTGAAACCATCTCAGCTCCCTGGGGAGTATACAGCTCAATTGCTGCCATTTCTAGCGCATATAGAGCGAACCAACTCTGCCTTCACAGGTACCCATTTAACCCCTGGGTGTACCAAATAATAATGTACCAAATAATATATACAATTTCTTTCTTTATTTTGTTTGGATTGGAAAGTATCTCCTTGGATGCATCTGAACAGTTTAGAAGCAAAATCTTGAACAAAAATTGTTGATGAAATGTCTGGGTCTTAAACCACTGTGGCCTGGAAAAATGATTGGTTGAGCCTGGTGTAGTATTGGATTGACTGACATTGCAAGTAGATGTACATTTTGTGTTCAGAAACTTCTGAGCCAAATATTACGTCTTTTTGGCAGACTTTGACGCTTATATAAAATGTTGTGAATATTATTAATTATCATTACATAACCCACTATTCATTTATGACTAAACAGTTCGTTACAATGTAAACACTTCAAATCCTTTCACATAGTTAATTCTTGGCCAACGGCTTTGGGATACATGTAAGCACCATGGCTTTATAGCAAATAATCTGATGACGTGTAAGGTATTTACCACTTTGATTTTCCAAACTTTTAAATTTCCTCTTTGAAGGCTGTGATGGAAGAAGCAGATGTACGCTTCACAGAGTTAAAGAAGTGTTCCTATGAGTTTGAACGTGACATCCTGAAGGGCTCGCTGAATAACCGCACCGGGAAGGTTGTCGCTGAGAAGGTGGTCCGCTACTTTGAGGACAAGCAGCGATCCAGAGATGCCCTGATCGAGAAGCTGAGACTTAAAAACTCCACCTTGAAGGTCCAGAAGAAAAAGTTGCACCTACAACTCAAACAGGTATCAGTAGATGCTTAAACTTGACAATCATGGGCACGTCATGAACAGACTATAGGAAGATCTAGATCCATGCTCTTTTAACTTCACTAAAAGCCAGGGTAAACTTCAAATTGATCTTGTGGTTGTTAAACAGAAAGAGGAGATGGGGGAGGTCCTCCACGAGGTTGACTTCCAACAGCTGAAGATTGAGAACAGTCAGTACCTAGAGAAGATAGATGAACGCAACCAGGACCTGCTGAGGCTGAAACTGATGGCTGGTAACACGCTGCAGGTTCTCAATTCATATAAGGTACACATATAGTCAGATACCTGGATGATATATGAATCACTGATCAATCAACTTGTCATTCATGAATATATACAAAACCGTAATCAGGAAACTGTAAAATTTACATGTAGATGGTTAATTGTAAATTTGTGTACATTGTTTGATTTTAAAACAAGTACACATCCACTAACTTTACCACCCCTTGAATGTGCAGTTGTCTGCACATGTTTAAAATACAAACTGATTTTTTATTTTATTTATTTATTTATTTATTTTTTTTTTGGGGGGCGGGGCGGTGCGGACATTAAATTTAACCTAATTGAGTCTCTGGGACCTTAAAATGTCATAAAAGAGCCATCCAGCCTGTCAATCAAACGGCATGGATTAACTAATTGGGTCACGCCTTTCCTTGACGATCGTTACTATGTCTGTCATGCGCGTTGCTTTTACACAGGTGCATGACTGTGTTTTTTCAGTATTGCTAAAGGGGTGGGCAAGGAATGTGGCTGTAACTGGATGGGTGAATTGTCCTAAAACCATTTGTGACTTGTCCTAAAACCATTTGTGACTTAACCACGCCCCTAAGATCACCCATATAGAAGTTTGTGCAGAAGTCTTAGTGATTCTGCACCAGCAGTCACAAGCCATTTCATATTTTGTTGCAATATTCCAATTTTTTTCAGAGCACATAACACAAATATCCACTATTCCTAATGATATCAAGTAAACTTTGTACCAAAACACATTTTATTTGCCCTTCATGTTATACTGATTCTTTGCGTTTTGTCTGTGTTGTGTCTGTATCTTGTTTATAGAAAAAGCTACACACGCTTACGCTCGAGTCAGATCGACTGAAGAGTGAGATTAGCTCCAGGAATGAGCTGCTGATCAGAATTGATGCAGAAACAGAGACCGTGGAAGCAGTGAGTAAATTTGTTTCTGCTGGAAAAAAGTCTATTGGTTTCTGGTTTCCGCTTGCGTCGCCTCAGACCCACGCCTCGGCATTTTTAATTTTCTTTTTTTTGCTATGAAATGATGTCCAATTGCAGCCAAAATTGCTGGATCGATTGGAATTCTGCCGTACTGTGTTTTAAACGACTTTTTTTAAATATGGGTATGTATGTTTGCATGATTTGTGAGGTCTCTCTTATCCACTATACTTTGTATATGGGACATTTGGTCGCCGTGTATACCTGTATCACGTATTTCCCTGTTGGGAAAAAAAAGGATAACAAAGACTTTTTTTGCCTAATATTTATAATGTGTAGTTTGTGGAATATCACCTGTCCTTTAAGAGGGTGTAGTACCATTGGTTATTATCCAGTAAGAAACTTAGAGAATAATTATCTAAAAAACTAACTTGGTTTTAAGATGGTAACGATACCAAACATCCTGAGAAGTTATGCCATCTGACATTTTGTCAATTTCGAGAAAACATGAATAAAACTTCAAATCTAAAATGGATCATCAGTTTCACACAAGTAAATAATCTGAATGCGATTTCCTATCGTTTTCTTGTTAACGGCACAACAAAATAAGCTGAAACTTTCACAGGTTGGTTTCTGTACATATGTCTTGGTTTGTAAAAAAGTATGGATGCATTTTATTAGCGTATACTGCCTCATAAACACCAATTCCATCCTTTTGACCATTATTAGGAACGAGCCAATGCCGAGGAGTTAAACCGCAGGTTGCGACAGCAGCTTGGTGACTATCGGGTACCAGACGTCGTGGAGTATGTCCAGGAGAAGGCTGATCTGTATGAACTGGCCAAAACGGTCAAGAGCTGGGAGAGGAAAGTGGACATTGCAGAGGTAGGTTTACAATTCTTACAATGGAGGTTTCTACTGGAACAGCCAGATAGGCAGTGGAGAAGCTATATGACATAAAACACAATAAAGGGGGCCACTTTGCATCCGTCACGTTAGCAGTTTTTCCAATGGTTGTTATTTATTTTTTTAAGTACCCGAAACCGACCAAAAAGTGTTTCAACATGTGAATGGACATGCAGGCTTATACTAGAACTAATTTGAGTTGATTTATTTAATTTTTAATTTTTTTAATTTATTTTTTTACCCTCAAATTTCCATAAAAATTGGACGGAAAAAGTTACCTCACTTTTCCGTCCATATGTTGATGGAAATTTTAGGCTAATTAAAAAAATAATAGTAATAATCAACTCAAATTATCTTTAGGATAAGCATGCATGTCTATTCAAATGTTGAAATTCTTTTTGGGTGGTTTCATATATTAAAAAAAAAAATACAACCATTAGAAAAACTGCTAATGTGACGGTAGGAAAGTGGCCCCCTTTATTGTGTTTTATGTCATATATGTTTTATTTAATGGACAGTTGGCCCATTGCAGGCCTGGAATTTCACGGTGGCCATGGAGGCCACAGAGGCCATAGCTTCCATTACCCTTGTCTTGGCCGTGGTGTCCCTTTGAAATGTTCCCATAGACATATTCTAATGGAAGTGCTCTTTACTCAGGAAAAGTGGCCTTGCTGCTACAAGAATGAAATTCCAGGCCTGACATTGATGGTAGAGCGCAGACTCGACCCCAATGCAAACAATGGTGGACTTGCTGGACTTGGTGGACTTGCTGGTGGTCCATTTCAGATTTGAATTTTCATCAATGGTTTTTCCCCAAAATGACAATATTTCAGATAATTCTCAGGATATTTGGTCATATTGTAATAATAAAACCAAGTGAACGTTTAGATAAGAATTATCTTGGTTTATATTTTAATAGTTATTGATGGATTACACTCCCTTAAATATATGTACAAATACCTTACCCCATAAAACATAAACAGATCAGAAGGTAAAACAATTATCCATGATATTTTGACAATAATTTTTTTTCAGCATTTCATAAAGCTGAGTTCCAAACTTCTATTCATAAACAAATTAATTTTGATTTCTCTTCTCTATGACAGATGGCTCTTAAAACACATCGTAAGACTTGGAACACTATGAAGATAAACAGTCATCAGAACTGGGCATTAGAAACATAGAAATGTTGTGACACAGTTCAAATGTTAATCCGTCCAAGATTGGTTCTAAATTTCCAGAGGTACATGTATACAGGGATTTATCCAAAAAATACAATGTCTGTACATGTACTGTTGATTTGTTTGTTGCAAGTTTAGGAAACCCCTAAGTTGTCAATGATGTTTATGCTTAAATTCTAATTATATCTGCAAGGATTTAACCTCAGGATTAAAAAAGGTGTACTTTTCTTAAGATGAATACCCTTCAAAATCACCACGCGTAAGTCTTAGAATGGACTGGCCATGCATATTGACAGGTAGGAACTTGACACGTTCCTGTCATGTAAAGCATTGTACCAGTTTTGGTGATTGAACCTATTTTCATATTGATGGAAATATCATCTGACGATTTGTTCGGTGTCATGCAAGGAAACTAATCTGCAGAAAGAGCTTCTCGTTTTCAGAAGGGGAAAAACTTTTAATTTGTATTAACTTATATTCAGTATAAAAATTAAAAAAACATGGCAGCGTAAGGCCAAAAAAAAGAGTCTCCTGTTTCTGGTCTCCGCGCGTGTCGCCTCAGACCCGCATGTCGGCATTTTTAATTTTCTTTTTTTTTTGCTATGAAACGACGTCCAATTGCAGCCAAAATTGCTGGATCGATTGGACTTCTGCCGTGCTGTGCTTTAAACGACTTTTTCACATATGGGTATGAAAATTTGCCCGATTTGTGGGGCCTTTCTTAGCCACCATACTTTGTGTATGGGAAATTTTCTCCCCACGTGTACAATGGGTTACGTATTTCCCTGTTGGCGAAAAAAAAGAAAAAAGATGGCCGAAAAAAAAAAGAAAAAAAAAAGTGCGATTTTGAAGCCAACCGATAGCCAGAAACTGGAGATTTTTTTTTTTTTGGCTTAATCCCTGAACATATAGTTTGTTAATTAAATTGGCCTGTTCCTTGTTAAATCATTAGGAAGTTCTCCACCCATCTTGTTGCATGCATGCAAACATTACCACTATTTACCAATATTGTATGTGCCTTATATGTAAAATTGCTAAAACAAAAGAATATCATTTTCATCATTTGATAAATGTAGTTTTGTTTTCCACATGTATAACTTTGATTAAATTGTACATAACCAAAAGTTGAGTAATACTTTTTTATAAACTTCCATTCGAAATAAGAAATCTCTCTCTCTATTGGAAATGTATTACAATGAACTGTTTGATACTATAAACAATGTAATTAGTTTTCTGTTTTTTCCGAATTACTATAGGCCTTTATTTATCATGATAAGGACTCTGTACCATAACGAGGCTGGTAGGAAAGTAGTCTGGTCCCTTTAAGGTATTGAAAATCAGCACTATAGTGAATGCCTTGGGTTCAGGGAGTCCTGACAATGATGGCCGAAGTGTGAAAAAAAGTTATATTTAAAAGATGGTTAAATGTATTTATTTTTAAAAAAGCAGTCTGATTTAAAAAAGTCTTGCTATTTGAGACATTTAAATAATACAATATTCAACATAGCTATAGGGAATATAGGTATTTCATGTAAATAATTTGTGACTTTCATGTAAAGTGCATTAAATATTAGATCTTAATGACAGCAGAAAATAAAGACCGATTTCTGAAGTTCAAATTCATAAATGTGATGCGATCTGGGAAAACCCGTCGGATGTCGGCAAACTTGTTTTGAAGATAATGGCAAAATATTCCCCCAATTTTTGTTGTTGACAATTTGAGTTTTTTAACTGTTAATATCCAAATGATCATTCTTGAAAATATTAAATAAAAATTTCATCGTTTTAGATGTAAAAACGTATGATGATAGATAATTAAAAAGCCGTCTTTTTTTTTCGTTTCCGCCATTGTTTTTTAAGGACAGCGGCGGTTATAACTTCCCGAGAGCATAACTCAAGTTATAGACAACCTAGAATCATGAATAAAACAGTTTTGAAAACAGCACAGTGTCCTCGTTAATTTGATGTATATAACACAAAAATGACAAATTTCACCGTGTGAAGGGTTTTCCCAGATCACATCACAAATAGTGCGGCGATGTAGTTCGTTTTATCCTTTCAAAGAGGCGGGACAACCACATACATGTATCGTTTTGCGGCAACACCATGTGTTTATCTCAACTATCGCAGGTACAGGTTCTGAAAAGAACCTTGTCATACAACTCGTATCTCAACCTTCGCCAAGTGAAAAAGGTTCAAGGGAGAACCAATGTCGGGCAACTCATTTTTTCTCTACTGTCGCTAAGTGAGAAATATTTTCATTGGTTATTCCCGGTCCCGCCTTAAATTATTTTATGGTATGTCCCCCCATCCCCCAGGGATTTAAGGCCATGTGATCGAGGGCGGCTTATAGGACTCGAAAATGGGGAATATTTTAATGGTCGATCGGACGTGGGTGTGCAAATTAAAGGAAATGTAGGCCTAGTCGTTTTTGGTGGGGAATGTAGTAGGCCTACTGGAAGAAGAGTACATACGACGGCGAGACGGAGGCTTCAATTTGGTACATGTACAACTGTACGCGTACATCGTAAGGGCGCTAATCCTGTTCGTAATGTGACGTAATTCCAACATAAACCACGCCCACTTCGCACGTGCTGGCTCCATCAAAAGCCCATTGGAAATGCACTGACCACCCTTTTCCTTTTACGCAAGAAATAAGAACTACACACACAAAAAAAAAAAGCTTGCATGGGACTTGCCTTTAACATTATGTGTTGTAAAGACTCGATCAAAATTATCAAAGTCAAATACTTTCTCAAGAATCGCCTTTGAATGCTAAAATCAAAGACATTTAGGGTAAATTACACAGTATATACTATAGTACACAACGGTATGCGCGTCGACTTACGAATAGGGTGGTATTAGTGGAATCATCAGCAGCGCTGGCTCGCGCTCAGTCAGTGCAGGGCATGCACTGAAGGGCACTGAAGGTCGTAGGATAAGTGACATCACAATGCAACGCATCGCACTACTGCTTGAAAGCATCAAAACGCAACGCGCGCAGTCGAGACTGGACATGCGCGTTTCTGCATCCATTCGGATCACATTTACGTCACAATACACAACGTGTTTATACAGCAACTTTCTGCTGTATTTTGTCAACAAACATCAGAATACTTTTTGATCTCATCGAGCGAGCTTCGACTTCTTGATTAGATTGCGACTTTTGCGACTTTATTGAGCTTTTTACTATCCAACAATTGCAGAAAAATGTTTTTGTTGAAGCAACTTCCGATTTGGAATGTTGTCGTCATGACCATTGGCTTCCTGACGGGACTGACCAACCGAGTGTCGGAAACTCCACCACCGACACCGACCCTCCGAGCCATGGGCATGCCAAAGCCGGATGCCGATGTGATGCTCCTACCAGCGTCATTTGAAGAACATCTTCCCCGGGCAACTTCCGGCCCGCCTCCAACATCGAGGCCACCGATCCCTCTGGATCGCTTCTCTGCCGGCACCAACCATCCTCCGCCTCAAGACTTCGGACAAAACCTGTCAACTGACACGTCCTGCGAGGAAACATCACCCGCTGCCAATCTTGAGACGAGTGTGCCGGCAAACCAGGTTATTAAGGGATGCTTCCCTAATACCAAATCATCGCTGACCATCGACCTGTCTACTGACCACCTTAGGACAGCAATGGCCAGTCCTGAACCTCCCCCCGTATGGGCCTGTCCATCAGCTCATATGGTTGGGCCACCTGTTGAGCACCGCCGAGTTTTTGTGGGAATGCCGACGTCTAATTCTGACAGCCGATCAAATGAAACATCACCTGCTGAACCCGCGTGCTCCAGTGAACTGCACCCGTCAACCGGCGTGCCCCTGGTCTTCTGTACCAGCACCACCACAGCTCCTACTGAACCCATCCCATCAGAGGGAGCATTTACTGCTGAATATCATCAAGCTTACTGGCATCTTGCTTTGTTTCCTGACAGCTACAGCAAAGGGATAACTTCAACTGTCCAGCCTGAAGTGATTTCAGTAGAACCGGCGATGGGTTTACCTCTACCGACCACCGAACAGTCCTTCGGTTTACACCGTGGGTCTGCTATGAAGGTGATGGCATTCTCTCCGAGAATCAGTTGGATCATCGAGAGACGGGAATTGGCGAGCACCATACTAAGCCAAATTTCCATCATTTCCAGTTTTCTGGGAATACTCGTACTTCTGATCCAGATCCTTCGCATAGAACATCGCGATTGCCGCAAGAAATCCTGGAAGATTCGTCGACCTTCCTGCATCCACAGACAAAGATTCCATCTCTTTGATGTTCCATTGCAGTTGAAGAGTCTCCGGGGTGTTATGCGGCGCGTGATACTGCCAACCGGCATGGCGTTCTTTATGATCCTCGCGCTCACGGTCATCTTCTTGCCGAGTGTTGGATTTTCAGCGCTGGTTTATATCATAATGCAACTGTGGGACGTGGTCTGCCGTGGAATCTCCACCGTCCAGTCGGACATCACTAACTGTCTGAAACATCAGCTCAAATCCATCTCCAAGAAGATCATTCAACCGCTGATAACCAACCTATTAAGATCTTCTCATCCGTTGTGTCATCTCATCGGCATCTTCCAGGTTCTAGCGGTATTTGAGCTCCTGATGAACCACCTTCAGGAACAGCAACATCACGTCATGGCTGGCTTGGCCGTGACCAATTGTCTTTTAACTGCCTACAACACCAGTCTCTTGGAAGTTTTCAAAGACAAGGCGGTGAAAACAGATATCTTCAGTGTTGATGGTGAGTATAACATTTGTCATGTTTTATTTACAATACACGATTTATTTGTTTACTTGAACATTATAATGCTGGTGTGAAATTAGAAATTAAAAAACGGTCCATCGTATTCCTATTCATCAAGATTGTTATTAATTTTCAACAACTTGCTACCGTTTGAAAAATGTTTTACTAAATAATTATAGGAAAACTGCAGTATTCATAGAGGAAAAACTCTTGATCATTACTGTTACTATTACAGTAAAACTTGAGTGAAACTACATTTTTAACACAGTAAGATTAAAGTGTATTTATATAATTTTTAACACATAAAGATTAAAGTGTATTTATATAAAGGAATCTTTACTTCCAGAATGTCATCGTCCGTGGTTCATCATACTGCTTTTGTGGGACTCGATTGGCCATCGAGTCTCCACCATCAAGTTGGACATCACCAACCGTTGGAAGCAACAGATCAACTCCGTTCACACCAAGATCATTCCATTGCTGAGACCCTACCTAAGATCAGGGCTCCCATGGTGTAATCTCATCGGTGACTTCCAGGTTCTAGCGATGTTTGAGTTCCTGAACCATCTTGAGGAACAACCAAATCATGTGATGACTGGCCTGGCCGTGACCATCTGGCTTCTCATTGCTTTCAACACCAGTCTCGTTGAAGTCTTCCGGGACAAGGCGACGAAATTAGATAATTTCAGTGTTGATGGTGTGTATAAAATTTGAAAATTTTCAAAATACAACATTTTATTATTTTTTTAAAGAGAAAAGGTTGTTGTTTGTTTCTTATCACCGTATAAGCGTTTTATTTTTTAATTATTTTTTATTTTTAATTGCAAGAAAAATAGATTCGATGCTGAAATTAAAAAGTTAACATTGTTCCTACTCATTTATTAAGACCCTTCTTTGTTTTCAACAACTAATCTTTACTGACTTCCAGAATGTCATCGACCGTGGTTCATCATACTGCTTTTGTGGGACTCAATTGGCCGTCGAGTCTCCACCATCAATTCGGACATCACCAACCGTTGGAAGCAACAGATCAACTCCGTTCACACCAAGATCATTCCATCGCTGAGACCCTACCTAAGATCAGGGCTCCCATGGTGTAATCTCATCGGTGACTTCCAGGTTCTAGCGATGTTTGAGTTCCTGAACCATCTTGAGGAACAACCAAATCATGTGATGACTGGCCTGGCCGTGACCATCTGGCTTCTCATTGCTTTCAACACCAGTCTCGTTGAAGTCTTCCGGGACAAGGCGACGAAATTAGATAATTTCAGTGTTGATGGTGTGTATAAAATTTGAAAATTTTCACAATACAACATTTTATTATTTTTTTAAAGAGAAAAGGTTGTTGTTTGTTTCTTATCACCGTATAAGCGTTTTATTTTTTAATTATTTTTTATTTTTAATTGCAAGAAAAATATATTCGATACTGGTGTAAAATGAATAATTAAAACGTTAACATTGTTCCTACTCATTTATTAAGACCCTTCTTTGTTTTCAACAACTAATCCTTACTTCCAGAATGTCATCGACCGTTCATCATACTGCTTTTGTGGGACTCAATTGGCTGTCGAGTCTCCACCATCAATTCGGACATCACCAACTGTTGGAAGCAACAGATTAACTCCGTTCACACCAAGATCATTCCATCGCTGAGACCCTACCTAAGATCAGGGCTCCCATGGTTTAATCCCGTCGGTGACTTTCAGGTTCTAGCGATGTTTGAGTTCCTGAACCATCTTGAGGAACAACCAAATCATGTGATGACTGGCCTGGCCGTGACCATTTGGCTTCTCATTGCCTTCAACACCAGTCCCTTGGAAGTCTTCCGGGACAAGGCGACGAAATCAGAATACTTGAAGAATGGTGGGTCAAGTCATTATTTTGCCAACTGTCTTGATTAAAAAAATGTAAACATTTACAAAATTATTTATTTGTAAAAATTAATAGTAGTTGAGAAGCCTCACTTTATGACTCTAAATCTTTCTCAAAAGGCAAAATGACACAAACAAAATGTGTATAGATTAAATAAAAAAACAAGATAATAAAAACTATGTTTCTTTAAAAAAAAAAAAAAAACCGAAATGATAAACTTAATTAGTTCAATAAAGGAAGTGTATTCAATTTTGTTTTGCCAATAACAAATCAAAAGATCAATCTTATTAAGTCGCCATAATGAGAGAATCTTTTTTTTTCTTTTTTACAATAAAGTAAAATAAATTAAAAATTATATAGATCATTTTTCAATGTATACGAAGAAAAGGTCACTCTGTAGAAAATCACACACAAAGATGTGATATTTTCACAATGCAAGTCTTTTGACACCTGATAAAGAATTTCTCAATCATCAAAATGTTAAACTTATATGTATTTTTTTTTACAGATCTGCCTCATTCTTTGATAATAATCTGCAGTAAGAACGAAAAGTCAAGATCTTTTTCATATCAGTGCCTTCAAACCGGTAAGCACAGAAACTATTTTTCACCACCTCCCCCAACGCTCTTCATCAGAGGTAATCGTCATATAATATATGCTCATCATGAAACACTGTGGTTATCAATAAATAAATTGTTTTTTTTTGTTAAAATATCACGAATAAACATTTAAAAGAATCAAATTACAGGCAACAGAATCAATGGAAAAAGAAACTGTAGCGACAGTCTCAAAGCTTTAAAGGGGCAGTATTGTCACGATCAGAGCAGACATTCATCAAGGCATGGAATTGGTGTCCTAGATTAAGATGAACATAGTGACTGAAAACAGTGCATGGAATCGGAGTGATAGTTTTAGATTAAGTGACTGAAGATAATATCCCACATGACATGACATGTTGAAACTCTGCTCTGATCGTGACGATATTGCTCCTTTAACACAAAAATGTACATAAGAGATTATAAATAAAAACATACAATGCCTAAGAGAGTGTAATCCAATTTTAAATGAATCAATTGTTGAATTTTCAAGTGTCATCAAATTAGTCCCTCACCCAAGCCTTCATAGGCTTGGTTCAGTAGAGGAGGGGGCTTTGGGGTAACCGGGATTTTCAATGGGCAGGCGGGTAGACAGAAATTTGTTACAAGAAAGGAGGTGACTAATTTTAAGAAAAAAATACTCCGGAAGGTTCCCCCCAGAAAATGTTTTGATTGAGGTCACAGAAATGGGTAAAATAGGCCGTCAAATATCCAAGCCAATTTGTTTGTTTCCAAAACAATTGTTTGTTATAAAAATACTAACAAAACAGGGGGCGAGCTACCCCTTCGCTCCTTCGCCAACTTGGCTATGCGCCTGTCAATGGGGCACTTGAGACACTAATCTTGAGTAGGGAGCAGGGGCTCAACTCCTGAAGAATGAGGGTATATATATATCCCCCGGCCAAACATTTTAAGATATGGGGATATCCAATGTAATCATCCCCAAATAGTTTACTCAATGACATTTTATTTAAATATATGCCTCAGTTTGAAATTCAGAGCATCCAGCTCAGAACCCTAAAGCATGGGGCCCTTACGTGGGCCTTGGCTTTGTGCAGCGCCTGCCCCCCCCCCCCCCCACCACACACACACACACCCAATGTTCACAATGGATTGGAGCTCTTGTCGGGGGAACAGGACTTGGGCGGAGGAACATGCCCTCGGCCCAACCTTGTATAACTTGTATTTTTGTGTATTTTTTAAAATAATGTATACATGTAGCCCAGTGCTCCAGGACAATAGCGCCCTCTGTTGTCTGGATGTGACCAGTACACAACGTGTGTTGGCAGCCATTTTTTGTTATACCGTTTGTGTAAAGTTTGAGCCCGATTGGAAAAGAAATAATCATTATGGTCGTTTAATTTGATCACTGCATTTTTCATCGGCATCAAATAACTACAGATTTAAACCTGGGTGCAGTTGTTGGCTCTCAGATCTCGGGTACATGTCTCAGACTCTGTTTCTCAGTTCTCAGCCTCATCTGTATGGGACTGTTCAGCTTGCTGAGTGGACACGCATTACTTTCCGTGACCCTGGGAGAACATTATTCCGTGAAGGAAGAACATTATTCCGTGAAGGAAGAACATTATTCCGTGAAGGAAGAACATTATTCCGTGAAGGAAGAACATTATTCCGTGAAGGATGAACTTTGAAGTGACTACAAGCAATGTTAGTACTGCACTGTTTATCATCATAAAGTCTCAGGATCGACTCAACATGCGGGAGTAAGGACACGACTCTGCGCAGGGATTGAGGAGCGACGTCGTACAAGTTTTACATAGGTTGGATCACGTGACGTGGATCACAGCAAGGAACTTTATCCTTTTGTTGGAAAATAAAGATTTATTGTGCACAAACATTTAGAAAACCCAGGATCCTGGTTAAACCAATTAAAGTGGTTATTTACTGATTTTATTGCGCATTTATTGGTACCACATACTTTGGTGTTTACAAGAATTTAATGATTGTTCATGTTTGCTTCAGTGAGAAGAATTAAAATAGTTCGAGTTATATTTGCAACATAAATAAAAACGCGCTGAGCTGTACTCTGTGTGTGTTACATAATTGGCGATCTTGCCAGGACCAAAACCAAGCTTCCCTGCGGTTGCAAATTGAACTGATTTTAATTCTCTTCACCGAGTATTTCAATCTCTTCAACTGTCTGAGATTTGTATTTGTTTTGAATGGTACATTACAAGAGAGCCAACAACTGACATTTTTATCTACTGTACCTGTGCATTTTTTTCAAGCGCATGCGCGCACGTAAGCACATAATTTGCAGTGAGAAACATCTAATTTTCAATTTCTCCTATTTTGATAAAAGAAAATTTTGAGGTATATTTTTAGTAGTATGGCTAACAGTGCATCTGAACTTCACGAGATTGGCATGTCATGGTGTAAGAAGGAAGATGTGCGTCCCACCCATTCTCTTCTTCTGGTTTGTGGCGACATAATATCCAGTACTACAGACACACTAACGCTTGCGTTGTATCAAACCATCAATCACCTCATCAGTGTATCACGTCGTGACAAGGAAGACCAGACTCTTCTTCTCCTGGAGTTCGACCGGCAGTAAACGATGTCAATCTCCTCCAAAAGATGAATTGAAGGTTAGGGTAGCCGATTTAACAATATTTGTTCGTGATACATCGATTTGAGTCCCCGAGCAGACAAGGTCACTATCGCTGAATTGATGTCTCGTGGGTTACTGCAGCCCCATCCAAGAATGTTTCTTCTTCAGTAGAGAAGCAGCCTGACATTGGTGGAAACAGAGTAAAGCAAGTTCCAAAGGGAACAGGGGAGCCCGCCCTAGCCTTGAAGGAAGTTCTCTCCAAATGCACAATCTCCAACAGCCGGAGACTTCCTCCGTTTTCGGGCTCAAAACAGCCACCCCGAGATGAAGAGACATTTGACGTGTGGATAGAGATTGTGCAGGGACAATTGGAGGAAGACACCGATGAGTTAGACAAGAGAAGGAGATTGCGTGAATCGCTTCGTGCTCCAGCAGCGAATCTCATAACAGACTACAGACGAGACAATCCCCAGGCAACTGCAGCTGACTACCTAACAGCGTTGGAGCTCGCTTTTGGTGACACTCAGTCAGTAGAGGAGTTAGGCATTAAATTTCATTCTTCACACCAACAGAGAGAGGAAAAACCCTCCGAGTTCCTGACACGTCTTCAAGGACTCATCCGGAAGCTGATTCGGAAGGGAGGTGCGTCCACTGATAAGGCCAATGCTCTCCTGTTGTCTCAATTTATCCGGGGCACACTGTACAACGACATATTGCTCGTCAATCTGCGACTAAAAGACAAGATGAAAGATCCACCAACATATCTTGCTCTTCTTCAAATGGTGAGACGGGAAGAGGCCGAACAAGCAGAAAAGGTTATTCATAGAGAGCCTAAATCAGTTCCAGTTGCCCCGGCTACTCATCAGACAGCTAAGCAAGCCAAAAGCTGTAAGTTTGAAGACAAGGGTGACAAAGAGCGAATGAATAAACAACGTCCAAATTTCTGTTTCCAGTGTGGGTTGGATGGTCACTACCGTCCAAAGTGTCCTAATCCATCTGATCCGACTAAGGTCAATGAGCGATTCATTTCTTTTTATTTGCAGGGAAACGCAAAGGGGCATCCCAAGGAGGGCGGTGTGGTGCCCAAGAAGTAAGGCCCTCTGATTTCCAGCCCAGCTCATACTGTAAACCAGGGACAGACATACCAGAGGGTTTGATCGGAAAGCAAGTAATCAGGACATGCAATGTAGATGGGGTGAAGACAACTGCATTGTTAGATAGTGGATCACAAGTAACACTAATATACAAGAGTTTTTTTTATAGACTTAACAGATCACTTTTTCCCCTCAAAGACTTAGTTTTATGGCACGGGGGAGATGATGTAATGCCATACTTAGGATGGACAGAAATCGATCTTGGGTTTGATAAGAATTTTTGTGGGACACAACTGGCATTTCGGGCACTAGCTCTGGTTGTTCCTGACAGCAAAAGTGCTATGGACTACCAGTTGATAGTAGGTACGAATGCTGGAGTGTTCCAAGATTGTTATGCGACCGTTTCGACCAACTCTAAGAGGGTATCATGCGATGCTGTTTGTAACAAGATCTATGAGGACATCAGATGTTCAAGGAGGACCGGTTCGGATGGTCTAATTGGGTGTGTCAAACTCAAGGCTGGAGCAAAAGTAATACTTCCAGCAGGTTGTACTCAACAGGTTTTCGGAGTGATCCGAAACAAATTTGGGAAGGCTGTGACAGGAATACTGGACTCGTTCAAACCGAATAGGTTACCTACAGGAGTAGTTGTCTCCTGTTCCCTTTGTCATGTCGACCGAGGGTTTGGTAAGGTGAAAGTTTGCCTCACCAACCAAACCGAGACTGATATTTCTCTGCACAGGAGGTGTATTATAGCTGGGGCGTACTTGACTTCCTGGATAAGTGATAACAGTGAATCAATGGATGATGGAGCGACGTCATCAATGGCTAGAGTTGCAAAGTGTGAGGCCACTTCTTCAGCGGTGAGGCCAGGCCTTTGTAAGGTTAACAATGCACCTATCACTGACGAAGAATTTCGAAGTCTACCATTTGATTGGGGTCCGATAGATGCGAAGGAGAAAGAGCGAATACTGAAGATTGCATTTCAGAGATCCCAAGTCTTCTCCAGACATGAGTGGGACATCGGTTCGACGTCAGAGGCGTACCATGAAATTCGTTTGACCAAAGATGAACCTTTCCGTGAAAGATCACGTCGGGTTGCCCCTCGTGATTTGAAGGATCTTCGAGACCACTTACAGGGATTAATGGACATTGGAGTAATCACAGAGTCCAGAAGTAGATATGCTTCACCCATTGTCATTGTTCGCAAAAAGAATGGCCAAATGCGTCTCTGTATTGATTATCGGACTTTAAATTCACGCACCATACCAGACCAATATGCAGTCCCACTTATTCAGGAGGCTTTAGACTGTCTGCATGGGTGTAACTGGTTCTCAGTCATCGACCTCAAGTCAGGATATTATCAGATACCCATGCACCCTGATGACAAAGAAAAGACGGCTTTCACATGTCCCGTGGGGTTTTACCAGTTTGAGAGGATGCCGCAAGGTGTTAAAGGGGCACCCGCAACCTTTCAGAGGTTAATGGAGAGGTGCATGGCTGGTCTTAACATGGCGGAGGTGTTAGTCTACATGGATGACATAATCGTATTTTCTTCAACTTTGGAACAGATGGAGGAGAGACTTGCTAAGGTGTTCGACCGTCTCGCAGAGTTTGGATTAAAGGTTTCGCCGAACAAATGTCAGCTTTGTTGTACCTCGGTGCGATACCTTGGTCATGTAGTATCCAAAAAGGGAGCTCAGACAGACCCAGCGAAGGTTGAAGCATTGAAAACTTGGGCTCGTCCAGAGAACGTCCGTCAACTACGATCTTTCCTGGGGTTTGCAGGCTATTACCGCAGATTTATAGAGGGATTTTCAGTCATTGCGAAACCTTTGTTTCATCTGACGGGTGGAGTTTGGAAGACAAATTCTTCGACAAAGGACAACTCTGTAAATCCAAGAGCACCATTCGGATCGCGTTGGACACCTGAATGTGAATCGGCCTTCATGGAATTGAAAGAGCGGCTTTGTACTGCACCTGTGTTGGCATTTGCGGATATGTCCAGTCCGTTTATCCTGCATATTGATGCCAGTCGTGATGGACTGGGAGCAGTCCTCTGTCAGGAAGTAGACCAGAAGGTTCGACCCATCTCTTATGCTAGCCGTAGTCTGAGCCGGACTGAAAGAAATTACCCTGCTCATAAACTTGAGTACCTTGCCCTCAAATGGGCAGTCACCGACAAATTTAAGGACTACTTATATTCGGCACGTGGCACAAAGGTCTTCACCGATAATAATCCATTAACATACATACTTACCTCAGCCAAACTAGACGCTACTGGGCACCGATGGTTGGCAGCGCTTGCTGCATTCGACTTCACAATTCACTACAAGCCCGGGCACTCCAATCAAGATGCTGATGCTTTGTCACGAAGACCTTACCCGCAATCTGTGAATCCTGAAAACTATGACCAAACTGAGACAATCCACGTCCTGGAAGCACGACTGCGAGGTGAGAGCGAGGAGAGAAACCAGACCTGCAACAAGGAACATGTTGATGCCATCTCTGCTCGTTATCTTGCAGATTCTGTCGCTAAGCCAATCTCAGTCTCAGAAGATGATCAATCTTTGGTGTATTCCATGGCAATGAGTGCTGATGCTGTTCCTTCGGCCTACTGTAATCCAGAACCTGACATGCAGTTGACAGGACTGGATTATGTGGATTGGAGGAAGGAGCAAGAAGCAGATAATGACATCAGTCAGCTCATTAAGTTTGTCAAGGAGGGAGCGCGACCAAAGGTTTCCCAAGATTTTTCCCGTGAACTGAACACCATGCTTGGTCAGTTTAGCCGTTTTGTTTTGAAGGATGAAGTGTTGTATCGCAATTCGATTGATCCTAAGGGATCAGTGCGGTCTCAATTGGTGTTACCAAAGGCTTACAGGGACAAAGCTATGCGAGGCTTGCACAATGACCTTGGACATCTGGGCGTGGAGAGAGCTGTTAATTTGGCAAGACCAAGATTCTATTGGCCCAAGATGATGTTTGACATTGAGGAATGGATCAAGTGTTGCGAACGATGTGTGACTCACAAAACTCCTGCTAAGATATCGGCTCCGCTGGTAAACATCTCAACCACCTACCCTTTGGAGTTGGTATGCTTGGACTTTTTGAAACTTGAACAGGACCGAAGTGGTGCCCAATACATTCTGGTCATTACCGATCATTTTTCTCGGTATGCCCAGGCATATCCGACTAAGGACAAATCATCTCGGACAGTCGCTAGGTTGCTGTGGGAGAAGTACTTTTTGCATTATGGCCTACCAACCCGACTACATTCTGATCAAGGACGAGAATTTGACAATAAGCTCATCAAGGAGCTGACTGGGTTGCTGGGCATAAGCAAATCAAGGACTACACCCTATCATCCTCAGGGAGACCCCCAACCTGAGCGCTTCAATCGGACACTGTTAAACATGATGGGAACTTTGCAGACCGAAGACAAGCTGCATTGGAGTAGGCATGTTAGCTCCCTTGTGCATGCTTATAATTGCACTCGCAACGATAGCACAGGGTTTTCCCCGTACTTTGTTATGTTTGGACGGGAAGCAAGGCTGCCTATAGATGTTTGTTTTGGCACTTCTCCCGATGGCGTAACAAACAAGGATCACTCGAAGTATGTTCAGGAGTTGCGACGAAATTTAGAAAGCGCATATAGGCAGGCATCGGAGGAGTCGGCAAAGTCAGCAGCAGCTAACAAGCGCAGGTATGACCTGAAAGTGCGAGGCAATGAACTTCAGAAGGGAGACCGTGTCCTTATTAGGAATGTTGGACTGAAAGGCACCAGTAAGCTTGCTGATAAATGGGGACGAGACGTTTACCTGGTTGTCGGTAGACACAGTGACAGCATACCAGTCTATCAGCTTAAACCGGAGGCTGGTGAAGGTAAGGTAAAAACACTTCATAGGAATATGATTCTTCCTATTGGCATGCTTACAGGCGAAGCAAATCACCCACCTCCAGAGAAGGCACATCGACCTGAAACGAGAAGGTCAAAGATAGCCAAGACTGTCCAACCTGACACTGACGATCCGGAGAGAGAACTTGATCACATAGAGTCAGATTCTGAGGAATCTGATGCAGTTGTTGTGTGGCCCAAGAACTCGGACTCCCCTTCGAAACCTGACTACACATCTGGTGCAGACGATACCCAGATGGTTGATAGTTCAATTAATGTTGGACCACAGGTATTTGATTGTAATTCTGTACCTGAAGTAGACTCAACATTGAGTGCAATGGCTGAGGAGTTTGTTCCTCATTCCCAGGATTTGAACTCTGAAAAATGTTCAGTTACAGGTCCTGCTGAGACGATACCCAATCTAGACACTAAAACCGCACCCCTCAGTGATACGCTAGATGCAGCGCATGCTGATAATGACAGCACTGAGTTAGCTGAGCCAGATGTGAACTCCTTCGTTGAGACCACAGTGTTGGCGCCAGTAGACGATGCAAATGATGAAAAGACTTCCGTTGTTCCAGAGCCCAGTGGTGGGGAAGATACCTTGCCATCTCCTATCCGTGGGACTGGTGAAAGTTACATTTGCATCAGCAGTCATGATGTCCAGAGCAGTAGTTTGTCTCCTGGTGGGGATGATCTCAAGCAGGCACCAGCAGATGACCTTGTAGTTGCCGACCATTCATCTGGTGATAGTGGGGACTCGGGAGGAAATGTTAGCATTGCTGATGATCCTGAACCTCATGAACCGGAAATGGTTGGGACTAAACCTGGTGAGATCACTGACGAAGATGCCAATAGAGGCACTGATTCATCTCAACCAGAACTTAGCGTACCTGATGCTACATTGTCATTGGATACTCCTGTGGCACAAGTTGCAGCTGAAGTTGAATCTGAAAGTCGTGAAGAGGACCAGGGCACATCCCAGAGTTCCCGTCCATCCAGAGTACGAAGACTCCCTCAGAGGTTCACATATGATACGCTGGGTCAGCCTACCTATAGTTTGTCAATTGCTCCAGCAGTTTTTATCCCAGCGCTCTATAGATCTCTGTTTGGAACCAAAAAGGAGCACATCGGGACGATGCAGCACGTTTAGGAGGGGAGGATGTAGCCCAGTGCTCCAGGACAATAGCGCCCTCTGTTGTCTGGATGTGACCAGTACACAACGTGTGTTGGCAGCCATTTTTTGTTATACCGTTTGTGTAAAGTTTGAGCCCGATTGGAAAAGAAATAATCATTATGGTCGTTTAATTTGATCACTGCATTTTTCATCGGCATCAAATAACTACAGATTTAAACCTGGGTGCAGTTGTTGGCTCTCAGATCTCGGGTACATGTCTCAGACTCTGTTTCTCAGTTCTCAGCCTCATCTGTATGGGACTGTTCAGCTTGCTGAGTGGACACGCATTACTTTCCGTGACCCTGGGAGAACATTATTCCGTGAAGGAAGAACATTATTCCGTGAAGGAAGAACATTATTCCGTGAAGGAAGAACATTATTCCGTGAAGGAAGAACATTATTCCGTGAAGGATGAACTTTGAAGTGACTACAAGCAATGTTAGTACTGCACTGTTTATCATCATAAAGTCTCAGGATCGACTCAACATGCGGGAGTAAGGACACGACTCTGCGCAGGGATTGAGGAGCGACGTCGTACAAGTTTTACATAGGTTGGATCACGTGACGTGGATCACAGCAAGGAACTTTATCCTTTTGTTGGAAAATAAAGATTTATTGTGCACAAACATTTAGAAAACCCAGGATCCTGGTTAAACCAATTAAAGTGGTTATTTACTGATTTTATTGCGCATTTATTGGTACCACATACTTTGGTGTTTACAACCCACTGGGCAATTTGTTACCGATTACCGATATTACCGGTAATATCACCCCAAAATTTGACTATGTCCAAATATTACCAATGTTACCGTGTTATTACCTAAATGATATTACCTGTGTGATAATGGAAGTGTTATAAATTCCTAAATACTTGGCATTTTAGGATAAGGATTAGATATAAATTATCTTCAAGGCTGACAGGATCTGTTTCTGATGAGAAAAACTATTAAAAATGGTGCACCACATGTACACAATTTTAAAGTCCAAATATTACTGTTATTACCTTGTTGAAACTGACATTTTACCGAGAAACAACAGGGTAATGAGAGGTAATGAGGGTAATGGTGACAGGTTATAACATTGGGAACTTGAGAAATAACAGTAACATTATACCAACGCCAGAAAAATGTGTAAGTCTAAATATTACTGTTGTTACCTTGTTGAAACCGACATTTTACCGAGAAACAACAGGGTAATGAGAGGAAATGAGGGTAACGGTGAAAGGTGATAACATTGGGAACTTGAGAAATAACAGTAAATTATACCAACGCCAGAAAAATGTGTAAGTCTAAATATTACTGTTATTACTTTGTTGAAACCGACATTTTACCGAGAAACAACAGGGTAATGAGAGGTAATGAGGGTAATGGTGAAAGGTTATAACATTTGGAACTTGAGAAATAACAGTAAATTATACCAACGTCCAGAAAATGTGTAAGTCTAAATATTACTGTTATTACTTTGTTGAAACCGACATTTTACCGAGAAACAACAGGGTAATGAGAGGTAATGAGGGTAATGGTGAAAGGTTATAACATTTGGAACTTGAGAAATAACAGTAACATTATACCAATGCCACAAAAATGTGTAAGTCCAAATATTACTGTTATTACCTTGTTGAAACCGACATTTTACCGAGAAACAACAGGCCATGAGAGGTAATGAAGGTAATGGTGACAGGTTATAACATTGGGAACTTGAGAAATATCAGTAAAATTATACCAACGCCAGAAAAATGTGTAAGTCTAAATATTACTGTTATTACTTTGTTGAAACCGACATTTTACCGAGAAACAACAGGGTAATGAGAGGTAATGAGGGTAATGGTGACAGGTTATAACATTGGGAACTTGAGAAATAACAGTAAATTATACCAACGCCAGAAAAATGTGTAAGTCTAAATATTACTGTTATTACTTTGTTGAAACCGACATTTTACCGAGAAACAACAGGGTAATGAGAGGTAATGAGGGTAATGGTGACAGGTTATAACATTGGGAACTTGAGAAATAACAGTAAATTATACCAACGCCAGAAAAATGTGTAAGTCTAAATATTACTGTTGTTACCTTGTTTAAACCCACATTTTACCGAGAAACAACAGGGTAATGAGAGGTAATGAGGGTAATGGTGACAGGTTATAACATTGGGAACTTGAGAAATAACAGTAAATTATACCAACGCCAGAAAAATGTGTAAGTCCAAATATTACTGTTATTACCTTGTTGAAACCGACATTTTACCGAGAAACAACAGGGTAATGAGAGGTAATGAGGGTAATGGTGACAGGTTATAACATTGGGAACTTGAGAAATAACAGTAAATTATACCAACGCCAGAAAAATGTGTAAGTCTAAATATTACTGTTATTACTTTGTTGAAACCGACATTTTACCGAGAAACAACAGGGTAATGAGAGGTAATGAGGGTAATGGTGACAGGTTATAACATTGGGAACTTGAGAAATAACAGTAAATTATACCAACGCCAGAAAAATGTGTAAGTCTAAATATTACTGTTGTTACCTTGTTTAAACCCACATTTTACCGAGAAACAACAGGGTAATGAGAGGTAATGAGGGTAATGGTGACAGGTTATAACATTGGGAACTTGAGAAATAACAGTAAATTATACCAACGCCAGAAAAATGTGTAAGTCCAAATATTACTGTTATTACCTTGTTGAAACCGACATTTTACCGAGAAACAACAGGGTAATGAGAGGTAATGAAGGTAATGGTGACAGGTTATAACATTGGGAACTTGAGAAATAACAGTAAAATTATACCAACGCCAGAAAAATGTGTAAGTCTAAATATTACTGTTGTTACCTTGTTGAAACCGACATTTTACCGAGAAACAACGGGGTAATGAGAGTAATGGTGAAAGGTTATAACATTTCAGTGGAGCTTGAGAAATAACAGTAACATTATACCAACGCCAGAAAAATGTGTAAGTCCAAATATTACTGTTATTATCTTGTTGAAACCGACATTTTACCGAGAAACAACAGGGTAATGAGAGGTAATGAAGGTAATGGTGACAGGTTATAGCATTGGCAACTTGAGAAATAACAGTAAAAATATACCAACGCCAGAAAAATGTGTAAGTCTAAATATTACTGTTATTACTTTGTTGAAACCCACATTTTACCGAGAAACAACAGGGTAATGAGAGGTAATGAGGGTAATGGTGAAAGGTTATAACATTTGGAACTTGAGAAATAACAGTAACATTATACCAATGCCACAAAAATGTGTAAGTCCAAATATTACTGTTATTACCTTGTTGAAACCGACATTTTACCGAGAAACAACAGGCCATGAGAGGTAATGAAGGTAATGGTGACAGGTTATAACATTGGGAACTTGAGAAATAACACTAACAGTAAAAAAAAAAACCAACGCCAGAAAAATGTGTAAGTCTAAATATTACTGTTATAACCTTGTGGAAACCGACATTTTACCGAGAAACAACAGGGTAATGAGAGGTAATGTGGGTAATCGTGAAAGGTTTAAATTGGTTTTAACTTTGGGACCTTGAGTATGAATAAATAGCAAAAATGTAGCAATACCAGTAAAATTCAAAGTAAAAAAGTTCTACCCGAGGGGCACTACTTTGATTTCCCAATCCAAATATTATTTTTAACGATATACATGTATGTACATGTATTATTCCTCCAGTTTAATATTTCTCATTATTATGAATGTTTCTCATTATTATGAATGTTTCTCACTTCCTATTCCAACAAACTGTTTTTGATGTAGTGTTAGAAGTGTTGTTATAATCTCTTTAGAGTATTATTGATGCAGTCACTAAACACATATTGATGGGTGGTGGCGCTCTTTGTTTTAACCTACTCTTGTGTGACTATTGACCTACTGACCTACTGCACCCAGGTCACCACTCCTGCACAATCTTAATAATCAGGTAAGATTCACCCATTTTTTAGTTTGATTTTAATCCCCAAACATCTGAAGTCAACTCAAGTGATAGAGACCCATCCTTTACTTTGATGTATCCTTGAAAAGTTATACATCACTGCTATGATAATTTGTATTTTTATGCTCTTTGAAAAAAGAGTGATTTTTAGAAAGAACGGTAGGAAAAGTGAAAGTGATTTGTGTAATGTGTAGGCATTGAGTGTTCACATGTGACAATAGAGGCCTAAATGAGATGCTGTATAGAAAAGCAAATGAGCCCATTGGGACTATGCAAAGTAATCTTTGAAGAAGTTAATCTAAAGTTAATTAATGAAATAAATGATAAATTTTTCGATACTGTGGTGGCTTTGTCATAAGGCCTTAAGCCTTAGTTATTTTGGCAAAATTTTTGGCATTGGGGTACATGACTAAAAGTAGGCTACATGAAGTAATGAGCATGATGAGTGTGTGTAACTTTTTGTGAGAGGTGTGCACGTATGCTAACGTCCCACGACGTATGCTGATGAGCTTACAATGTGTGTCCCTTTTTGTCATCTGTTATGATACTTTTATCGGTGTGACATTGTCATCATGGTATATTGGGAGATTTACTTGATTTTTAACTTGTTTTTTAATTTTATGATTAGGCCTAAGAGTAAGACTAAGTGATGCAATATAATTGAGTGATGTATAGTTTAATTAAGAAACAGACTAACATTAGCTAACGTTACACAAAGAATCAGACTTGCCATTGTTTTTTTATGAACATGACTGATAGACCTAAAGTTCTTAAGTCATTACTTTTTTATTAGAAAATTAATTCCAAATCAGTTGTCATTTTTTCTATTTGCTCAAATTCCTTGCATCTTAGCCCTAGATCAATTTTCATATTTAAATTGGTTGCTTATTTATCGAAGGGAGTTCCCCAAATATCTAGTTTAATTTATACTATTTATTTGCTTAAAAAAGTGGTCCATTTGTCCAGGCTACACCAACAATAAACCAGTTAAGCTAAGACTAGGGACAAACGAATGAGCAATCGCCCTCAAAATCCTGAACTGCATCCAATTAACATTGTTGTGCCCTCGGTCGGAGACGTTGAATAACTACGGGTTTTTTTTGTGGAAAGCAAGGGCAGGGTTTAGTTTTTTTTAAGGGAAACCATATGGGGTAAAAACTGTAAGTGTTTATTTTATAACTACACATGACACATGGAAGAATAACTTTAGCCACTGTTGTTAGCACGGCTGGTTATCGGCAGAAAATTGCATTTTCTCACAATTTACAATTCTAAATTCACAAAAAACATGGTCAGCATAACAAAGAGAATGTTGCCTTTGGTTGCACACTTTTGGGGACTAACCTTTTTTGTAAGAATAGCAAAAATGCAGGGTTCCCATTTACACATCTCCATGAGGACCCTTTGTCAGGCCTAAAACAATTAAGCTGTACATTTTTGTAAACAACACTGTCGAAATCCAGTTTTAGACTATAATTTTGCCCACAACATTTGTACATCAAGTGTCTATGCTACACATTACTGTAAATGTAGTAGTGGTGAATTTTACTTAGTCTTTTTATTGTATAACGTGTATTATTATAGGTGTAGCACCCCTTCTTACCCTTCTTAAATCGAACTGTGTGTATCCCTGTAATGCCATGGGTAAACAAAGGACCTTGGTCATGCACTGTGGGTATGCCTGGAGCCTCATGGTCAGTAAGCAGGTTGGCAGTCAATGAGTTAACACACACAATACAAGCTTTACCTACACACAATACTGGTGTCCAAGTCTGCCCTGAAGACTAGACCTGCAGTGGACTTGGTGAGTTTCTTTTTATATTACTTTTGTTCAATTGTATAAATATTTCTCCTTTATTGTAAATTTTGTATCAAACTTTCATAGTGTGGAAACTATTTGTTTGCCTTTTTGGTAGGTTTCAAAGGAAAGTGTTAATTTCCAAAGTGTTTGTTCCGATTTTTTTTGAAGCTTTTATTGCTTTGGAGAACTTGTGATCTTGCCAGAACTCTTTTTGAACTAAAGTAATGTTATTGTCTAATGTTAGTTTTTTTGCTGAGACATTCATGAGTATTTTTGTTATTTCATTTATGCTATTTTTCTTGCTTTCTTTAGTTTGGAGACACTTCTTTAGTGCCGTGACAAAACTTTTCCCTAAGCTTTATGTGTTAGTTTCCATCACTGTTTTACTTGCTTGTTAAGTTTGTTTCCTTAGGCCTATATGTAGCCATGTCTTATTTTTCTAGGATTATTTTATATTATAGCTTTTCATATTCCATTTTTATTCCAGTTCATATGTATTTCTGCCATTTTCTTGAGACTGAGTTCTTTGACCATGCCATGCCACTGTAACTCATTGTCCTCTAGATGTTTATTTAAGGATTTGCATACTTAATGAGCCCCATAGGGTTGTGCAGTTTCTGGAAGTTTATTACTGTAGTTTATGACTTAATCCTCTGCTCACTCTGCCATTTCCTTTGTTATTCAGATTTAAGGAGTTCTTGAAGTGTTATTTTCTCATTAAGTCACCTCTGGTATAATTTTGTACATGATGCATACAACTTTGGTTATATTTTTTGTGCATATTTTCTTAGTATGTATTCTTAATCATTTCTTTTTCTTTGCATTTATAGGTTGTTTAAGCTTGAGTGTAGTAGATTTGTGACTTTTCTTGGATACTGTGTTGGTTTAAGGTTTAAGTTCGAGGTTTAAGTTTAAGGTTTAAGCTTAAGGTTTAAGTTTAAGGTTTAAGTTTTATTTTTGTTTTGTTTTTTAATCTTGGTCATCAAGTCAGTACAGAGTTTTTATTTACTAAATTTATTTAAAGCACTTATTTCCAAATTTTGTTGAATAAAATAAACATTTTTATTTTATTTTTTCTTGTTGAAACCAAACACCAGTTTCCTATCGTCTCCATTTAAAAAAAAATTTATCTTGCGACTTGGTTAATCCCCACAGTGTAATTTTTTTGTTCAAGCGAGTTCCCCCATTGCCGTTTTTATCAGGTTTTTCATGAGTAGTTAGTGTTTTCTTTCATGTTATTTCTGATTTTTTTATCATTTATTTCAAGTGTGTCAATTAACCAGGTCACATAAACATGTAAACATTTCTCATGATTGTTATCTATGTTTACCACTTTTACAGACTCCTCGGGATTGGTGTGCTGTGTTTATGGTTTTATTGTATGCCACTATGTCTACTCCTGGTAAGTACATGTATAATGAAATGTGGGTGAACACGCTTTTCACCAACATTTAACCCTGTTTTAAACCATGTTTTGGCTGGCATTTTTCACGGAACTTTCAACCACATTTCACCTACTGCAGCAAAGGCCTATAAATGCAACCTTCCTCCAAAGGAACAAAGGAACCAATAGTTTCACCCACATTTCACCAACGTTTCACCACACACCGCAGTCTCACAAACAAAATTAGAGGATTAACTCACTACAGAGCTAATGAGGTGCCTCCAATCTCTTAATCTCTTGATTTCTTAATTATCCATAATCTCTTAACAAAAGAGCTGTAGTCTGCAGTTTCACCTAGGGTTAAATGTTGGTTAAAATGTGTGTTCACCCACAATTCACCTACAGTTTGTCCACAAAAAATGTTAACCATTTTCAAAATTTTATTAAAACATAATAAACTATTATGACCAGTTTTCGAGGTGAAATGTATGCAGAAACAACCTGAGCACTGTGTGGTATAATATGAATCAATTCTGTCCATGAATCATTGAGCACGGTCAAAAAGTATGAAGTAAACCAATTTCCTGCTCTAACAATGGTTTTTCCAAAGGCAGCAAAGTCTTCTACTTAAAGTTGGGTTTTCCTGCAACGTAGCCCATACAACCTCGATATTAGCTGCCATTCCCCCAGTTCTTGGGTGACCAGAGTGGCCTTTGTTTCAATTATGGCTAGTGCCATGATCATTGATTTTTCGGTAGTTCCTCAAAATGGATTTTTTTTCCTTTAGAGGATTACGGTAGTGGCTTTGTTTGAGCAGAGAAATGGATTACATAACACTCCTTGGCCATGCTCAATGATGCATGGACAGAATTGATTCATATTATATCACACAGTGCTCAGGTTGTTACTGCATACATTTCACCAGAAAAAAATGGTTATATAGAATAATAGTTTGTTATTATATTTTAATACAATTTTGAAAGTGTTTGGGTAACATTTTTTTGTGGACATACTGTAGAAGTGGATATTTTCACCTAGCATATTTTTGTAGTGTGAATTAAGCCTGTATTTCTTGATCAGCAACGAACATATAGCCAAAGTCCTGGGGCCAACTCTTCATTATGTCGTACTTTGGAAATATGCCTGCTTTTTTGAGAGGATACATGTACCTAGCCATATGTATTTATACATGGGCTAAGCTTACGTAATTGGCTGATGCATGGTGAGAAAGGAAGCCTGTGTTATCTGTAATTGGGTTCCAAATAATCAAATAGCAAAAATGCACATGAAACTGGAAAACTTATGCATCGATTGATTAATCCACTAGCTGCATAATACTTCCTGCCTTTACCCAATACATTATAATGTTATCACAGTTTCCAGCTCTGCCGGTTGTCGTTACAGGTAAGTCACATGTGAACCATGAAATGCATTGATAGCACATTCAAAAGCTTGAACAACTGTTGCCTCCATTAACAATTAAAATCACAAATAATGCTTATGAGATGTTTAGGATATCAATTTGATATGTTTTCTACAGACTAATTAGAAAAGAAGCAATAATGGATGACGATGAATATATCCGGAAGGAGAAACGCCGTCAACAGAAAGCAAAATGGGCCCAGAGGAGAAGAGAGGCACTGAGAATAATTAGCGTCCTGGAAGAAGTGAGGGGAAGGCCACCCTGTGTTGATGTCCCTGGAAACATTGCTCCTGGCCCATCAAACCCTGAGGATTGCCCTCCTGGCCCATCAAACCTTGTTAATGATGTGTCCAGTCCAGTAAACCCTGATTGTGATGGCACTTCCAGTGAAGAGCGTGTTTGTGATCAGGTTGTGCATGTGGAGGATGATGAAGAAACTGTGACCGATGATGAGTTATTTGAGAGGCAGTTGCATGAAATCTTTGGTGACTATTCCCCTGGTCCTGCAAACAGAAGTTTTAATGCTCCTGAAACAGGAAGCCCCGATGGTAATGCACATAACTACAAGAGCACTTCTGATGAAGATGGTGATAATGAAGAGGGTGATGATAATGTTGCAAGGTATATGGAGGATTTTGCTCACGAAGATGATGAAGAAGCATTGACTGAGGATGAGTTATTGCATAAAATCTATGATAACATGCCTGGTCCAAACATTTGCAGTTCCATGAGCCCTGGTTCTGACACTCCTGGTCCTGCGAGCCCTGGTTACGACACCTCACGACACTTCTGGTCCTGAAAGCGCTGGTTCTGACACCCCTGGTTACGACACTCCCAACCCTGCAAGTCCTGGTGATGAAACTCCCAGTCCCACGAGCCCTGTTAATGATGCCTATGACAGCAGTTCCAATGAAGAGGCTGATGACAATAATGTCATGTATGTGAGAGAGGTTGATGGTGAAGAGGCAGTGACTGAGGCCCAGTTCTTCAGGAGTTCATTGCGTGAATTCTTTGGAAGAACATCCCTTTCTCGGAGTGACCAGCAGCACCTACTTATGCTTTTCAACCGTGCTGGTGTCCAGGGTTTGCCAAAGGATCCGCGCACTCTACTTTTGCACACCAAGCTCTGTTAACATAAATCCATCCTACTGTGTAGAGTACCACTGGTTTGGCATTGATGACCAGTTGACACGTGCTCTGGACTTTTGGTTCTCCCAGCCGTCTTCATGAAGAGATCAAACTTATGATTGGTGTTGATGGTGTATTGATATTTGATTCATCAAACATCAACTCATGGCCAGTGCTTGTGTCTCTAGAGAATGACCAGTCAGTGTACAAAATCTTTCCGATATGTGCAACAATGGGTGCTAAGCCAAGCTGTGTGTCCTACGTGAACCAGTGTGTTGGTGAGTTGTCTCGTCTACTCCGTGATGGCTTCATTTACAAGGGCAACCACCACCGAGTCTGTCTGATGTGCATAGTGTGCGATGCGCCAGCCCGGGCCTTCATGAAAAGCATCATGGGACACATGGCTGCACATTCTTGTGAGCGCGGCTTATGCAAAGCAACCAAGGTGGGTGGTAGGATGGTATTTTACAAGACTGAGAATTTTGACCTGCAAAGTGACGACACATTCCGCAGGAAGGACTACACAGAACACCATCATTCTCTCTGCGTGGACAGTCCATGGCTGAACATTCCAGGCTTTGACATGATACATGGGTTTTCCTTGGATTACATGCACATGGTATGCCTTGGTGTGGTTAAGCGGATTACAGATTTCTGGATGGACAGGAAATTCAATCGGGCGGCATTCCATCTAGACAAAGTTTCGGTGGCCGACATTAACAGGAAATTGATGAGGATGAAGAAGACAATGCCATCCAACTTTGCGCGTAAACCACGGTCATTGGAAAACATCAAGAGATATAAGGCTACTGAATACAGGACACTTCTGCTGTACACTGGCCCATTTGCCTTTAGAGGTGTCTTAAGGCCTGTTTACTACAATCATTTTCTTCTCTTGTCAGTGGCCATTGGTCTCATAGTGAGTGAGAGGACGGCTTATCTGCAGCTGGGTTATGCAAGGAGTTGTTAACTGTCTTTGTAAAGAAAGCTTTTAAACTCGGCCGATATTTTTGTTGTATACAATGTACATCATCTCCTACATTTAGGGGACGTTGTTGAGAGGCATGGTTGTTTGGAAAACAGCTCAGCTTTTAGGTTTGAAAACTATCTTGGCCAGCTGAAGAAGAAGGTTAAACCTGGTCACAAGCCTCTCGTGCAGCTTGCTAAGAGGCTCAGGGAAAGCCCCATCAAGACTAGTATCTGGGCACAGGAAAACCTTCGCATGACACCCCCAAACAATGTGTATCTGACTTCTACCGGTGAAATTATTGAACTCACTGAGCAGGCTGATGATGGCACCTACATCTACCGTCGATATACACGGTTAAGGCCTGCTGTTGCTGCCCCAGTGGACACCTCCTTGGTGGGATTCCTTGAGTGCCCCAATGGGAACTTGTTCCTCTCAGTCCCTACAGACTTGGGTGACACCAAGATTGTTGCCAAAGTGTGGAAGCACACAGTTCCTGGGGTCAACCAAGTCTGGTTTATGGTTCTTAATCACTGCTCTGCTTTTGCAGAAAACACTTAGCTGGTCATCAACTGGATTAACTCTTGACCCTAATTGCCTTCAATTCTTGAAAATAGTCCTTTTTGTTTTGAGGCTGAATGCATAAAGGTGGAAGATCAAACGGATTCATGCATGGAAACAGGTTGAAAAAAACTTGGTGGGTTTACCATGATGCCCCTTGTGAGGTGATATCATGTGTGTGTTATTTTTCTACAGTTGACAGGAGTCAGTCACAAGTCAATTACAAGTCAGTCACAAGTCGGGGTAGAACTAAAAAGATAATTACAAAGAAATGCCCTTTCCAGAGTTTGATCTTTTAAATGCTTTTGGGTTGACTCAAGATTGAATGACTTGTGAATCAATTTAACCATAGTCCCTTTGAATTTTACACACTACTTTCAACTGCAGCACTTGGATCCTCTTTGCATTGAGGAAAAATTTGTAAAATTGGATGGTTCCTTTTCAAAAGACTCTAGCGGTAAATGTTTCTAATTCCTTTCATGTGCCTTTTTTCATGCCCTGTTTGCAGGCTGTAATCCTGACAAGAGCTGGACACTTGTCAAGTATCTTCGAGATGCAACGTATGACCTGATACCATTCCGCTGGGTTCGGAAGAGACATGGTGAAGAATGTCAACGTGCCTGGTACCCAGTAAATGGGACAGTCAAAATGCCAGAGTACTCTCACCTTAAGGAGACCTGTGCGAAGCCCCCCAGTTCCAATCCAGCTGAATGGCTAAAGGTTACTGTTGTAGAACGCCAAGGTACTTTCTTTACATTTTTTTTCTCTAAAATTGGGAGTTTCTGTGTGCCATTTGCTTTGATGTTCCTTTAATTATAATTTGTTGCTTAGTTCTTTTAAATATAATTTGTTGCTCAGTAATAACCGACTATGAAGTCGGCCAGTCGCTCCTCAAAGAACGCCTTGATGCCCCATCTTCGTCAGATGCTCTTCAGAAGCATACACAGCGACCATGTCGTATACGAGCCAGGCCAATGCGGTTAGTCAAGAGGACGACGAAGGCAGCGACAGTAGTTGGAGTGAACAGTGCTCCGACTCTAACGAGAGCGCATGTAATTCTATAGAGCTGGAAAGCACTCGGTCAAAGAGTAAGTGCGAGTCAATTTGAGTATTTTAGTATCAGAATATTTGTGGCAACTCAGCACAAAAAGTGGCATTGGCATAACTACCTGTTGTAATTAATATATCAGCGTTTGAAATTCTGTGATTATTGGAGGGGAGATAAAACTCAGTTCTTCAAAAATGTCTTTGTGCATTGGATTATCTCCCTAGTTAAGAAGCGGAAAGTTAAGACACAAGAAAAGGTGCCACAAAAGAAGAGGAGATTGGGGAAGGACCCTGTGTACAAACCACCGCCCAAGGATGCCACCAATGCAAGCCTGGCGATGCTAGACACCGAAGCCATCCCCAGACCTAGATCTTTGGCTGGAGCACCTACAGGTATGCAGGTTTTTCAGTTTAGTTATTCACAAAGTTATTACAATGTACATTGTAATTTAAGTATTAATTACTACATGTACATGTATCTCACTTCTTGTGTTCTACAGTGAAGCTGTCAAGTGCCCTTTCGAGACCAAGGCCAACAAAGTCGAATTTGCGTAAGTCAGAAACACAAACAAATTGCATCAGAAACACATAACAGCTTGAAGAACAAATCAATGGCATATTGTTGTTAAATTTATCTATCACAATGACATATTTTACAGTTTTCAAGGACTTGGATGCTGCGTTGGGGGGTGAAGACTCTCGAGCCTCTGATGCTACTCCGCTAGAGAATGTGGCAGGTGGGTATTAAAGGCAATTAAACTAAGGAATCAATACATGGCAAGAGGTTTTGTTACTGTACATGTATGTATTTTTCAATTTTATCATCAGGCAACAGCATTGAGGACAACGGTAATGATGCAACTAACGCAACCTCTGATGAGGGACTTGGAGTTAGTGCTATGGACGAAAGTGGTCCCGCACACACCACCCAGGTAGGTTGTGCCCAACGGCAAGCCACTGTCCAATATGCAATTCTACACTCAGCTGGGTTTATGCTTATTAACCTCATCGATGTCCTATAGAATAACTGTACAGCACAGAAAAGAGCCTTAGGCTATGTCCAAATAGCTAGTATTAATTGTCACACGGGAAAAATCCACACAAATCTTATTTCACTCATAAGTGAATGGGAGTTGATTTAGCCAGTTGTTGTAGAAATGTGTCATTTCCAGTCGTAACCAAGTGATTTAGACAAGGGCTAAGCCCACGCTACAAGTGCAGACTAGCAAAGAACAGCCAGAGGACCTGGTACAGTCAGGAAATGTTCTTAATATTTGAATGAGAGGCATGTTATCAGTGAGGCAATGTATCTAATAGGCCAACAAGTGGCGATGCATTCCATAATTTCCCTACGCTTTGTCAACCGATGCCAATGCCAACATGCCACAATGCTGAGAACAATACATATCGAATTGCAATACCATGCAACACATATATTGGCCTATTTTGATATGGTGCCTGAAATGCATTTCCTTTTTTATCTTTACTTTCAATTTCAGGGTCCATTGGCAACAATTGAACTGGATTTGGTGGTCAATAAGCTTGACACTATTTTAACCACCCAACAAGACATTGTTGCCAGGCTCACTTCCCTTGAGAGGCATGTAGCAGCACTGAGAAGAGATTCTTCATTTAATGCTGGCTCCACATCTTTACCATTCACTCCTGGAACGGTGGGCTCTGCAGAAGAGGAGGAAGCCTTCCAAGAAGAGGAGGAAGGAGGAATTTCTTTAAAGATTCCGGCAGAGACTGAGGAGGAGTTTTTGCTTAACGACAACAAGTTGGCAGACCCTCGCACTTTACGTCCGTATAATGGTAAGCAAAATATTGTCTCCTTGCTGCCGGTCTGCTATATGTGGGCAAAATCACTTAAGGAGGCCAGTGACCACATGGTCCTTATCAAGATCTCTTTGTTTATTGTAAGGGGAAACACTCTTTAAAAACTAGGGATTATTGTGGGCCACAAAACAAAACCACAAAAATAAAGTTAAGGGTGCTACTTCTATAAGAAATTGTAGGAATGGGAACTAAAACTTAACTGTACACAATGTAAATGTCACCCCCTTACACATATGCAAAGAATTTAAATACAAATATTTAGTGAATGTTTTAGTGATATTGAATATTTCTATACATTTCACTAATCACAGCGAAACAAGCTTATAAAGGAGTTTGAGCGGGTGCCATCTGATGGATTCCTCAGGATGGCACTCTTCAAGCTGATCCAGCACAAGGTGGTAGAGGAGATAACTTGGGGTGGAGGGAACGGCACCACCGGAGTGAAGGAATCACACCACCACTTGCTCTTGGAAGGTAAAAATACATGTACCATTTTGTTCGTCTGGATCAGAAAGTTGTGTGGTGTACTGCAACTAATGTTGGGAATTACCAGTAAATACATGTAAGTTCAAGTGGTTAAATTATTATGTGACGGAGCTGCTAAACATCCTGAAACCTACACATACTTAAGCCCTTGCGATTACTATTAGTGAGATCATTTTGGATACCTTATTAACACCATGATAGTGTAGGTTTCTGGGACAGTTTCATTGAGGAATTGTGACCACTTCTCGTGAAATTTCTGCTGTATCACGCATTTAAAAAAACGTTTTGTAAGAATGTTCTGGTCCCTTGTGTTCACACTTTTTACTAGCTGGCCAATGAAGCTAGTGGATGCATATGCAACAAAAATCTGTTAGAAACTGACTTGTTAAAGCACAATGTAATCCTTTTAGAGGGGCCGTGGTTGACATTCAGGAACAATATGTGGGACGTGATAAAAAAGAGAT
Source organism: Zoroaster sp. YZ-2022 (assembly GCA_029582265.1). Classification (NCBI taxonomy): domain Eukaryota; kingdom Metazoa; phylum Echinodermata; class Asteroidea; order Forcipulatida; family Zoroasteridae; genus Zoroaster; species Zoroaster sp. YZ-2022. The sequence goes on from CM055822.1 coordinate 9,194,385, forward strand.
CAAAGAGCACAAAAGTTTCTGGGGAATATAGCAAATATCCATCATTTATAGATTTGGATGTCCCTATTAAAATTTGTTAAAAAATTTGTTAAAAATGCCAATGAAATACATTTGCAAAAACAGAATGCAACTAGGTCTTGCACACTTCTGGTAAATAACTAAGAAGTTGATCTGTATGTATATTTCTCCACATTTCTTTAATGATTTTAGAAACAGTAGAGCGACACCGTGGAAGGAACAAGATAAAGCCAACCTTAAATGCAAAGCTTGCATCATTGATAAAAACGGCAGCAATCACAAAGGGGGGGTCTAAATTTGAAATTAGAAAGCAGAGGTCTCTAGAAGCCATGCGAAAGAAAAGGAAGGAGGCTAAAGAACGGAAAGCAGACATGGCAGAGGAGGAGGCGGGCACCATTCTTGATGCTCAAGATACCGTTGACAGTGATTAACGGTAAAATATATGATTGGTACATTATTCATCAACACTTTTTTCTTATCAGTCTAAAACCCACTGATTATAAAGTTCACGCCAGTACCAGTCTCCCATAGAAATGTCAGAAATGTCATCAAAGTTGAGATGATAAAATTTGAAGACCCCCAATTTTAATTTCGGTTGTAACAACCAATATTAAAACAATGTGTTTACAAGGTAAAGGTGCACAATTTTCACTATTACCAAGTCCACAGCAGACAAAACTAAGGCAGAGAAAATTGACTTTGTTCTGGAGTTAAAGGAGGGTTGATAGTTGTCTCCTTGCTGCCGGTCTGCTATATGTGGGCAAAATCACTTAAGGAGGCCAGTGACCACATGGTCCTTATCAAGATCTCTTTGTTTATTGTAAGGGGATACACTCTTTAAAAAACTGGGGATTATTGTGGGCCACTAAAAAAAAAAAAAAAAATAAAGTTTAGGGGTGCTACTCCTAAAAAAATGGTAGGAATGGGAACTTAAACTTAACTGTACACAATGTAAATTTCACCCCCTTACAAACACAAGCTTAATTTTAGATTCCTGCTCCTTACCATTTCTGAGATATGACCCCCTAAAAAATTAAGCTCTGCCCCCTCAAATGTACTTTTGTTTTTTGGGTTGGCATTTTTAGAGGCCTTTATCTCCAAATGGAGGTAAGATATGTTGCTACAAATTGGTATACAAGGTGACTGGCATCCAATCGACTAGAATATGTTGTCATAAGTAGTACAGAAAATTTGCCTACCAAGGTATACGTCCGTTTTTAAGGACGTATACTTTGATAAGCAAATTATACGATGATAACAGATTCTAGTTAATTGGATGCCAGTCACCTTGTATACCAATTTGTAGCAACATCTTACCTCCATTTGGAGATACAGGCCTCTGAAAATGCAAAAACACACAAAAACAATTTGAGGGGGCAGAGCTTAAATTTTTAGGGCGTGAAATCTCAGAAACGGTAAGGAGCAGGAATAAAAAATTATGGAGGAACAACTGAATTTTTTTAAAGCAAAATCTGAGACGGTCACTGCCAGCACCCATCAGGTGAGTTGGCAATGTAATGACCCTTGTACAGTATCAATTCCGTCCACAAGTGGGCAGAAATTTAGGAGTCAAAGAGTTTAAAATTAAAAACATTTCTTCATCTGACCTTCCTTGAGATATGGGTATTCTACCTTTAAAGCCCCAGCTCAACATTGGTTAAAGACCGAAATAACAAAATGTTTACAGATTTGCACAAAACTTTCATGGTACAAAGATGGTGGAAATATTCTCTTGAAATATATTTGATCGAAATGCCATAGTTTCAGAGAATGAGTGAAACAGTACATTTTCTTTTCAGTAAGAAAACAATTTGATGTTCTAAAACAATGAAAAACATAAGGAGTTTTGTCTCTATTTTCTCTTGAGTCTGATGACCATGCTCAAAGTTTCACAGGTTTGTTATTTCATGGTCACATAAAGTGTGGATACTGGTCTTTGACAATTACCAATATTGCGTCGGGGCTTTGACTCACAAGACACTCATATTTGGGTTTTGAAGTTTTCTCATGACCAAACAATTTCAGCAAATTTCAAGAAAATCTGTGAAATTGACATCCGAAAGTGTTTGATTTGACAATGAACGACCCTCAAGTTATTTGGCCAAGTAATTTTGATCTAGTAAGGTTTGCGGTAATTGTTTCCCAGCCACTTCCTTGTTTGCAATTTTGATTTTGCAACTTGGGCTTAGGCTCTTTTCTGTTTAAATGAAACTCTACTTTATCATTTGTGCAACGTACCAACACCAACAAAGCAGTCATCTTTTACAGTTTTTAACTGCATGGAAAAAATTGCTACAGGATTTCCAAACATTGACCAAACCCATTCACTACCGAATTTTGTTCTTCGGAAATTCTCATGTTATGTGGAGCTATTGTGATGGTGTAACTTGCCTCAGTAAACAACGTCCGTGCTTGATTTTACAGGTAAAACGGGAATCTAGGATAGACATCTTAAACAGGGTTATGGGAATTCAGCTTTTCAGCTGATTTCCACCTTTTGGGGCAGATTTTTCAGCTTTTTTGTACACCTGCTCTGTAAAAAAATATGGAAAATGTTTAAAATGTAAGCCGTTTGCTAGTATTTTCATTTATTTATTTTGTTTTGTATGTGGCCACTCATAGCCCTGATTAAAGAAAATACAAGAGTCTAACACTCATCATTCGGGTTTTAGTGAGACTTGAAAGTGAAATGTTCGTGTTTTTAAAAGTTTATAATTTGAATGCATTAAAAAACAAAGTAAACTTAACATTGTTAAAATAACAACTCATCATGTTATAACAGTAACATACCACATTACAATAATGAACTTGCCTTTTCATCTTTTCTGCCGTTCTCATGACTTGTGCGGTATCTGTATCGCTCTCAAAGCCATCCAGTATTGTATAATTACCATTATATTGTTCTTGCCTGTTTAGTGTGAGTTTGAGGTCAAGATGAAAATGTTTTACTTTTTTGCTCTTGTCATGTTTGAAAAAAGTATAGGTAAGTCCTGTTAATAAATACATGTGTATGTTTTGAAATAGATTTGTATGTGTATATGTGTGTCCTTTGTTATAGCCTTGCGGATAGAGTCAGTATCAATGGATTTAGATCAAGCAGTAATCAAATTAGTAATCTCGGTAATGCGGGTATTAATGTCAGAAATAACGGTTACATTGTCAATATTGGGTAAATGGGGTAATATCAAGTGGTAATAACACGGCAATGCCAGAAATATCGGTTACATTCTCTCTGGTAATTCCGGGTAAATGGGGGTAATATCAAGTGGTAATAACACGGCAATGCCAGAAATAACGGTTACATTATCTCTGGTAATATTGGGTAATTCCGGGTAAATGGGGTAATATCAAGTGGTAATAACACGGCAATGCCAGAAATAACGGTTACATTCTCTCTGGTAATATTGGGTAATTCTGGGTAAATGGGGTAATATCAAGTGGTAATAACATGGCAATGCAAGAAACATTGGTTACATTCTCTCTGGTAATATTGGGTAAATGGGGTAATATAAAGTGGTAATAACGCGGCAATGCCAGAAATAACGGTTACATTATCTCTGGTAATATTGGGTAATTCTGGGTATATGGGGTAATATCAAGTGGTAATAACACGGCAATGCCAGAAATAACGGTTACATTTCCCTGGTAATATTGGGTAATTCTGGGTAAATGGGGTAATATCAAGTGATAACACAGCAATGCCAGAAATAACGGTTACATTCTCTCTGGTAATATTTGGTAAACGGGGTAATATCAAGTGGTAATAACATGGCAATGCCAGAAATAACGGTTACATTCTCTCTGGTAATATTGGGTAATTCCGGGTAAATGGGGTAATATCAAGTGGTAATAACACGGCAATGCCAGAAATAACGGTTACATTCTCTCTGGTAATATTGGGTAAATGGGGTAATATCAAGTGGTAATAACATGGCAATGCCAGAAATATCGGTTACAATCTCTCTGGTAATATTGGGTAATTCTGGGTAAATGGGGGGTAATATCAAGTGGTAATAACATGGCAATACCAGAAATATCGGTTACATTCTCTCTGGTAATAACGGGGAAATATTGGTCTACTATTTCCCGGTTATTACCCAATCGATATTACCCGGTAATAACTCCTGTTATTACTCGTTACAACCCGGGTAATAACGGGTAAAATGCCCAGTGGGAAGAATTTAATGATTGTTCATGTTTGCTTCAGTGAGAAGAATTAAAATAGTTCGAGTTATATTTGCAACATAAATAAAAACGCGCTGAGCTGTACTCTGTGTGTGTTACATACATAATAACGGTAATAGGCCCTATTATAAAGACACGCTTTTACTCATGTTTTTGTTTTTACAGCAGTTATCAATTACCATGCACCTTTTAAACCTCATACACCAATCATTTTATCAAATTGCTGTGGAAATCTTGCGAATTAGTCTTCTCAAAACATAAAATACTGTCTTTCAAACAAGAACATGACAATGTGTTAATGTCTCGCCAAAACAGGAATGCTGAATGAATATGTGGGGTTCCAGCATCAAATTTTTTTTGCTTCATGTTCTGCCAAAAAACTATAATTTTTATTCGAGAAATAGCGTACAATAGGAAATTGTTTAAACACATACAATTGAAATGTGACCTTTGAATAACAATAGACTAGAACGCTGTGGTGTTTCCATTCATTCACTTAAAAGACATTGCCTTTATCTTGAAACAAATACTCGACGGAGCAGTCAACATTCCAGACAGAGAGAACAATAACACCTGTGGATATGAAAATGATGCTTGCCCATTATTATGAGAATAATCATCCTTACTTTAAATACTACATGTATGTGGAAATGAAAATTCCATGTGTAAATGTTCAAAGATATGAGAAAAATTAATTATTTGTCTGAAATAACTATCATAGTGACCTTCGATTCTGATTTTGGTTTTAAATCGTGTTCTCAGTTTGTTTCTGACCAAAACACAAGACTAATTATCTGTCTTATACCAAGATTACATTTCCCCCCCGCATATTTTGTGTTATCATTATAAACTTTTCAGTTAGTAATTTTGAGCAGGGATCGATGTTTTTTAGGGGGTGACCAATGCAATCAACCAACCTACTCTTTTTTCCCTGAAAATATTGCCATAGTATAGTTTCATCAATCCTGTTTAAACGCTGCATATTGAAAGAAATACTCCATAGAATAGATAAGGACACTTTATAATTTACCATGATATAAATATGCATCAGTATATGCATCACACAGTATCTTGAACTGTAAACTAAATATACTCATGTATTTGGCCATAACATTTTGAGAAATCAACACATTGACATGATTTTGTTTTCCTTTGTGTCATACGAACATTTCAATTCAGGAAACTCATGGGCAAAATTTGAATCATTTATTTTAAGTAAAGACAATTATAAGTAAAGACTGTTTGCGGTGACACAATGTGAAATTCCCAATTAAGTAGTAATTACTTCTGAAAAGAACTGGAGGTTAATTACTACTCAATTACTACTCAAGTGAGAATTTTACACGGTGTCATCGCAAACAGTCTTTACTTATCCTTTTCACCATGCAAAGCTACAATTACGATAACTTTATTTAAAGGGAATGAACACCTTTGGTAAAATGTCTGTATTTATGCATCCATACTTTAGAAGAGATATGTATAGAAACCAACCTATGAACAATCCAATTGTGTTTATGTGTCATTAGCGACAAAATAGTAATGTTTTTTATTATGCCTGTATGCTTTATATTTAGGCATATATGCTTTATAATGTGAAAAATTAATCATGGCTGTGATCCATTCAAATTTGTAGTACACTTGTAGTACGTTTTCTCAAAAATTACAACATGTCAGACGAAATGATTTATCAGGATGTTTGGTACATTCAACAACTCCACATCAAGTTAGTTTTTAGATAACAATTCAGTAATGTTATAATCGGGTAATTATATCAATAAGCCTGTAAGTATTATTTGAATTCGGTCGATTCACAACTCAGTGCGCCGCCAGCGGCAAGCCGGGAAAGGCCAATTTCAAACTTTCAGGGTCGACATCACGTCTATCGCGTTGTATTAGATGGTGGTCAGTACAGCAGTATGGATTTCGCGCGAATGCGAGTGGATGAGTTAAATCAATTTTTGACTAATCGGGGAATACCTTGTGCGGGAAAGAAGAGAGAAGAGTTGATAGATTTAGCGGAGAAGGGGTGTAAGAAGTACGGTCGATGCATTGGCGATACCCGCTTCCGGTTTTGCGATGTCGACTTTTTCCCATGATGCACTGCGTAATTTGGCCTTTTCCCGGCTTGCCGCTGGCGGCGCCCTTGTTGTGAATCGACCGATGCTTGACTTGTTTAATGTTGCAATCAGGTAATTATACCAAAGTTTTGCACTCCCTTTAAATAATCTCAAATAAACCAATGATTATTTAGATTGGTTCTGATCCTTGACCTGTTTATATTTAAATGGTCTGATTGATTTTCCACAATTTCTCCCCTCTTTCTACCAGGAGCCTGTACGGCACATTTTTGCTTCTCATCTCCAAACTGCAATAACTCCAACAACAACGGGCAGAACAAGCAAAGCCATCCAGGCAATTCACGTGCATCCAGTTGTAGTTATTTCTATGGCAACACTGAGGATGATGCCATGGAAACGGATGACAAGGATGAGGAGAGTGCTATGGAGACGGACGGAGATAACGAGGAAATCATGGAAATTGGTGGTGAGGAGGTGGTTCTCATGGAAGTTGAAATAGATGAGGCAGTTCCCATGGAGATAGATGAAGTTTATACTGATGAAATCATGGAAATTAATGGCGAGGAGAAAACGGATATGGATGTCGATTTACATCCGGGTGAAATCATGGAGTGGGTGGAGATTCTGAAGATTCGAGGAGGATGGGATAGCATAGGATTCCATATTGAGCCTGACCATGTTTTCATCACACAACCGCTGCACAAAACTTCGCCTTGTGACGGCCTTAAGGTTGAGAGCATGGAGTGGGAGAGACAGGCAGTACCACTGACACCACCAACTGTATCTGATCCAGCACCTAAACCAGCAGCAGAAGCACTTGCATTAATATCAATGATGACACCTGTATCATCACTAACGACAGTGACAGCAGCAACAACACCATCACAATTGCCATCGTCACCACCACCACCACCACCACCACCACCACCACTACCACTACCATTCTCATCACCATCACCACCACAACTACCGAAGCAACCATCACCTAATGAGCACAAAAAATGTGCGGGAAGAATTCTACATTCTAACGCTGGTGATGCTGGACAACCTTCCATAGTTCATTCCGTTTCGGCGGTAAGTTTAGTAAAATTTGGGTTAGTGGGAGGTCTCACAATTATGATGCCTCTGAGACGTCCTGCATCTGAGCCAGCACCAAAACCAGCAGCAGCAACACACGTACCATCAATGATGATACCCATATCATCGCTAACAACAGTGACAGCAGCAACAACAACATCACAACTGCCACCGTCACCACCACCCACGTCGCAGCTACTGAAGCAACAATCACAGACTGATTACACAGACCGTGAGGGAAGAGTTCAACATTCTAGCAGTGGTGATCATGGTGGACAATCTTTCACAATTCCACCTGTATCGGACGAAGGTTTCGTGAGAACTGGGCTAGCGGGAGGTCAAAGCACCACGTCGCCTCATGGACAAGTTGGACTGCTGAGAGCAAGGCAAGAGCTGGCGAGAGGAGTTTCTAAGTATGGATTCAAACTGGATCGTTACAACAGCCGGAGAGGACACACATTAAAGCACATGATTCCACAGAGCAGTGATGACAAAGGATCAAACAGACAACAGCGTTTGCAAAACAGCTCGAATCTAGTTGAGAGTACCCGAAGGCGATGCCGAGAGACGGCAATTGAACGAGCCCGACATCAACAATTTAAAGGCAGGGGCATTGAGGGAACTCTCGATAACAGCGAAGATGGGGATATTTTAGACCTTCTCAAAAGTATGGAAGCATTGAAAATATCGCACACTGGAGAGATAGAAACCGCACCAATTATTGAGGGAACTCTCGATAACAGCAAAGATGGGGATATTTTAGACCTCAAAAGTATGGAAGCATTGAAAATATCGCACACTGGAGAGATAGAAACCGCACCAATTATTGAGGGAACTCTCGATAACAGCGAAGATGGGGATATTTTAACCCTTCACAAAAGGATGGAAGTGTTGAAAATATCGCACACTGGAGAGATAGAAACCGGAACAATTGTTCAGGAAAATCTAGATGACAGCGAAGATGGGGATATTTTAACCTTTCACAAAAGGATGGAAGCGTTGAAAATATCGCACACTGGAGAGATAGAAACCGGAACAATTATTGAGGGAACTCTCGATAACAGCGAAGATGGGGATATTTTAGACCTCAAAAGTATGGAAGCATTGAAAATATCACACACTGGAGAGATAGAAACCGCACCAATTATTGAGGGAACTCTCGATAACAGCGAAGATGGGGATATTTTAGACCTCAAAAGTATGGAAGCATTGAAAATATCGCACACTGGAGAGATAGAAACTGCACCAATTATTGAGGGAACTCTCGATAACAGCGAAGATGGGGATATTTTAACCCTTCACAAAAGGATGGAAGCGTTGAAAATATCGCACACTGGAGAGATAGAAACCGGAACAATTGTTCAGGAAAATCTAGATGACAGCGAAGATGGGGATATTTTAACCCTTCACAAAAGGATGGAAGCATTGAAAATATCGCACACTGGATCTGGAGAGATAGAAGCCGCAACAATTGTTGAGGAAAATCAAGATGACAGGGAAGATGGGGATATTTTAACCCTTCGCAAAAGGATGGAAGTGTTGAAAATATCGCACACTGGAGAGATAGAAACCGCAACAATTGTTGAGGAAAATCAAAATGACAGCGAAGATGGGGATATTTCAACCCTTCGGAAAATGATGGAAGTGTTGAAAATATCGCGCAATGGAGAGATAGAAACCGCAACAATTGTTGAGGAAAATCAAGATGACAGCGAAGATGGGGATATTTTAACCCTTGGGAAAATGATGGAAACGTTGAAAATATCGCACACTGGAGAGATAGAAACCGGAACAATTGTTGAGGAAAATCTAGATCACAGCGAAGATGGGGATATTTTAACCCTTCACAAAAGGATGGAAGCGTTGAAAATATCGCACACTGGAGAGATAGAAACCGCAACAATTGTTGAGGAAAATCAAGATGACAGGGAAGATGGGGATATTTTAACCCTTGGGAAAATGATGGAAGTGTTGAAAATATCGCACACTGGAGAGATAGAAACCGCAACAATTGTTGAGGAAAATCAAAATGACAGCGAAGATGGGGATATTTCAACCCTTCGGAAAATGATGGAAGCGTTGAAAATATCGCACACTGGAGAGATAGAAACCTCAACAATTGTTGAGGAAAATCTAGATCACAGCGAAGATGGGGATATTTTAACCCTTCACAAAAGGATGGAAGCGTTGAAAATATCGCACACTGGAGAGATAGAAACCGCAACAATTGTTGAGGAAAATCAAGATGACAGGGAAGATGGGGATATTTTAACCCTTCGCAAAAGGATGGAAGCGTTGAAAATATCGCACACTAGAGAGATAGAAACCGCAACAATTGTTGAGGAAAATCAAAATGACAGCGAAGATGGGGATATTTCAACCCTTCGCAAAAGGATGGAAGCGTTGAAAATATCGCACACTGGAGAGATAGAAACCACAACAATTGTTGAGGAAAATCAAAATGACAGCGAAGATGGGGATATTTTAACCCTTCGGAAAATGATGGAAGCGTTGAAAATATCACACACTGGAGAGATAGAAACCGCAACAATTGTTGAGGACAATCTGAATGACAGCGAAGATGGGGATATTTTAAGCCTTCTCAAAAGGATGGAAGCGTTGAAAATATCGCACACTGGAGAGATAGAAACCGCAACAATTGTTGAGGACAATCTGAATGACAGCGAAGATGGGGATATTTTAAGCCTTCTCAAAAGGATGGACGCATTGAAAATATCACAAACTAGAGGGACAGAAACCGCAACAATTAATGACGACACACTTGTTAGCAAACTGAGAGGTCTAAAGATCAGCGAGAATATTGATACTGGCCTTCAGATTCAGCAGGAAATGAAATGTGAAGAGCCTGACTTTAACACCATCAACAGCCTTGAAAACATCACCTCGCTGATGATCAAAGAGAGGGGAAGTGATGAAACCAATATCACGCAAGATGAGACGAAAGCAGCTGCTCAGAAAACCGTGGCTCAACTCAATTCGCACTGCACGGGCGACCATGATCCATCAGCCAGAATATCAACTACTACTGTAACTTCAGACAGAAGTACAAGCGAAGATGATGAGCTGGTGAAATCAATGGAAAGATTGGACGTCAGCAACAACAAAGCGCTCAAAGACTCACTTCAACGAGTGCCGATGGTGACACTAATTACTAACAGTAAAGGTTCTCAGGCATTATTAAAACAAGAACCGAATTTCAGATATGTCACACCAACAAAAGAGATTTCCTTCAAAATAGCTCATCTGAGCAATGCTGACACGAAATTAACAGTCGGTGAGAGTCATGAGAAGCCAAATAACCTTTGTTCAAGAGCGAGCATGCGCTTGGAAAATGCTAGAGAGAGGTGGAGAGCGAAGACTGTGGAACGAGCCAAATTGGCTAAGTTTAAAATCAGGAACATTGAACTTGAAAGCGATGACGAAGATGGCAACGAGATACTCTGTGAAGCTGGCAAAGACCCAAGCTTTTCTGAAATTACTCAACCAAACTCAAACAATAAAGAAGAACCATCATCTTCTACAACCTCTAGCAAAGAGCATCTAAATGAAAACGGTAAAGTGGAGGCGCTCATATGTCAACTTGATGACATGGAGGTCAACGAAGACTGCAATGACAAGACAAAACCGGCTTATCAGGAAAACCTGATCTGTCAACTGAATTCAGACATAAAATGCACTATGGCATCGATTAAAGAACTGAATTTCACATACGTAAGACCGACAAAGAGGGTAACCCCGCTTCGCAGTGAAGAAGACCATGAACCATCAAATTGTTCGAGTGGATATGAATCAGCTACACTGAGTAACTCACTACTCAAAACAAATGCACGTATTGAGAAAGCTCGACAGAAAAGGAGAGAAGAAGCTCGGGAACGAGTCGGAATTGCAAGGTTTCGAATCCGAGGCATTCAACTTGAGGAAGATGAAGATGACGACTTGCCGAAGAAGGGAATACTTAAAAAGAGTGTTTTTACATGTGAAAAATCACCTCCCGATCTTATTAAACAGGTGTCATTGACACAACTGAATTCAAACAACAAAGGCAACAACAATCCATCTGATCAGAGGTCTCCCACTGATGAGACTGCCAATAACATCGTGAAATCAACCGATGACGTCGCACTTAAATACCAACTACAACATTTGGAAGTCAGTAAGAGCAGCAAACCAAACACAGGCATGCAAGAAATGCTTCAAAGAGAACTCATGCTACAATTAAATTCAAACAACAAAGGCTCTGCAGTGACAACATCGGAAACGAAGTTCAGATACGCAAGGCCTAACAAGAGGGTAACTTTCCACTTGCCCAGTACACTGAACAATGATGATGAGCCAGGCTCCCAAGAAATCAATGGACTGGACAGAACGACTTCCTCACCTCGTATCAAGGAGGCTAGACGAAGACGTAGAGAGTTGTTTTTCCAGCGGGCTAAACAAGCCAGATTTCTAAATAGACAAATTGAACTATCTGATGAGAGTGGCTTCGGTGATGATAATTGTGATGATAATTGTGATGAAGAGAAACCATATCCTGCTTGTCTTTCATCTTCAGCTACAGTGGATACAATTACTGACGGGAAAGCAAAGCATAGGGAACAATGTCATAACATGTCATTTCAACTGAACTCAAACAATAAAGGTAGGACAGACTCCTCATCAGAAATACCATTTTACACAACCTCGAACAAGGAGCTTCAGAGTGACAGTGGCGAGGAGACGTCAGGACTTTTGGGTCAACAAAAAGGATCAGAAGTCAGTGAAAATAGCACTATCCAGCCAAATATCAAAAAGCTGGCGTGTCAACTGAACTCCAACAAAAAATGTTCCGTGGCATCGACAACAAAACTGAACTTCAGATACATAAGGCTGACAAGGAAGGTAACTTTCAAAGTGACTCCCCTCATCAGCGAAGAGGACAGCGAATCACTGATGAGGTGTCAGAGGAGAAATGGATTAGATAGAACGGGTAGCTCACCACTCAACACAAATGTCCGTGATGATCTGGAGAAAGCGCGGCAGAAAAGGAGAGAGGAGGCTCGGGAACGAGCCAGACTGGCAAGGTTTCGACTTCGAGGCATTGAACTTGAGGATGATGAAGATGGCAAGATGCTTCTAAAGGACATGGAAACAAATATTTCCTTGACGATGAAGATGATCGAAGACCAGGCTATGAGGCAGGAGACTCTGGCTATTGAACAAGTGAGCCAAGCTGGGGTGGAAATCTCAAACACGGTGGAGGACAAAAAGGAAGACCAAAGGCTGACAACAGAAATGAAGCCGAACTTACCGAAGAGGGGAATACTTAAAAAGAAAGTTGCTGCATGTGAAAGAGAAGCTCTAAGTCCTGATCTCCTCAAGTACCATGTGCCATCTATACAACTGAATTCAAACAACAAGGGCACCGATGGTGAACTGGGGCAAGGACTTTTCGTTGAAGCAGCTGGCAACTTAACTGATACTTCCATCAAAGACGGTGATGAACTTGCTAGCCAACTACAAGTCGGCAAAAACAGAAAATCAAATGTACAAACTGAGAAGGGAGAAAAGCTGCAAAGAGAACTCATGCTACAACTGAATTCAAACAACAAATCTGCAGTGACAAAGCAAGAAATGAAGTTCAGATTTGCGAGGCCTAAAAAGAGGGTTACTTTCCACGTGCCCAGTACATCGAACCATATCCATGCTGATGAGTTATGTTCCAGACTTGACAGACCGACTTCTTCAGCTTTATACACACGAGGGCATATGGAGGAGAGACGGAATCGCAGGGAGATGTTCTTGCAGAGGGCAAAACAAGCCAGATTTCTGAACAGACATATCAAGCTATCTGTTGATGATACTACTGATGATGAAGATGAGAAACCGCCTCTTGCGTATCATTCATCTTCGGTCGCAACTCTTCAACCCTGCGCTCGAGCAAACTCCGGAAAGACAACTGACCCGGGAGACAGCTCGACATCATGCGCCACGAATAATTAATTCTTAATTTAAAAAATTACAAAAATAAATAAAATTAAAAAATTAATAGTACACAATTGTATCCCCGTTTTAAAGAGAAGGTACAATTCATTCATTTCATCCATCTAGTTCTCATGAAATATACCATAAAACTAACCTTTGAAAGTTTCGTCACTATTGGGTGCTCAGGTTTTTTAGAGAATAAATAATTCGTTAATTGATAACCTCCCCTTTAAACCAAATACAACTAGCCTCCAGCAAAAACAATCGTACTTGGGCAGAACATGGAATTTGATTGGAAACTTTATAATAATATTACTCAAAGGGGTCATGGATTGATGACCTACAATGTTTTTATTGTGGTGTTTGTGGGGTTTTGTAACCATGGAAGTAGGGCAGGTGGATTGGGATGGAGCATTGTTACAATGGAACTATTTTAGTACACTCTTTACAAGTGCTGAAAGATGCTCATGCTCGATGTTGGGGTCGAGGGGTTGATCTTTAAGTGATTGGTAGAATATTTAAAACGAAAACAAACATTTTCATACATGGTTGTGGAAAAGGAATCAAATTTTCATTTAATGAGATTGTGTGACATTAATCAAGGGAAATAGCCTATTCCAACAAAACAAATAAAAAATGTAATAGTCTCTTGCGATAATGCATAACAAATTAGAGGGATTGATTAACTTTCGATGTTATTAAAATTTGGAATTGCCAATATATTTACCAATATATATTTACATTAGACTGTTCGTTAATCAATTTTACATGAAATAAAAGTTGTAATGGTATCGTTTGGGTTTTATCAAAATTTTAAATTCCACAAATCATAATTTCTTTTCAAACTTTGTCAACCAAATCCTGATTAAACATCTACTTTTCTATAAAGGATGGTGGACATCACTACATAAAATAAAAGTTACAAAAACAGCCACCGCAAGTAAGTTATAATTAAGTAAAAAGTAAAATGGCATTTTGGTCAGGATTGTTTCAATAAATATTTTGTAAACATCAAATGGTAAATTTTAATTGGGAGGGTAATTAATTATATCAGGGGATAAAGACAATATAATCGTGTTATTTCAATTTGTTTTTAATGTATTATTCGATGTGACATTTAGAAGTGGGTCCATAGTCTTGAAAGGAGTTGTGGGGACACTCACAAAAAAAGTATAGTAAATTAACAATACTATACTGACTGCAATGGCCGGGGAAAAATTAGACGGATTTTATTTTTTAAGCATTTGGGATTTAAAAGGCGGGTAGGTACAACATTGGTATACCACTCGGAATATCAAACTGACCAAGTGTTATCTAAGACCTTACTTTGTGTTAAGTTGGTACATGTGTCAATCATCCTTAGAAATTAGTCCGTCTTAAGTGTTTTCATCTTACAGAAAACATGAATTGTCATAAGTTTGCCAGATTGAAACTTTTTGTCAACAACTTTTTGCCATGCAAATACATGCATTCAAAGCATGTAGCAGTTTTTCGTCGTTTTCTCAAAAACGCGAGCACGTATTGTGATACAACTGACACCAGCGGCGGCGCTACAGGGGGGGGGGGCAAGGGGAGAAATTCCCTCGGTTACTTTCTTTGTCCCCCCCCCCCAATTTTTCCCCAATGGTGAGTCAATGCTTTTTCAGCAGTACAAAATTACATTAAAGATTAATGTTTGCCCCCCCCCCCTTAAATTTAAGCGTATCCCCCTCTTGCCCCCCCCCCCCCCGCCCCAAGTTTAACAGGTCTGGTGCCGCCGCTGACTGACACAGGTTAGTTTTATGATATTATTTCTTGAAAACCAGAGGGTTGAAATAAATGGACATTACCGAATACCAATGTTGTACTACTCCGCTTGCCGTGACTGGTATCCAATACTTCAATTTATTGCAGTGTGACCGAATACAAAAATCTTCTTTAAACCTCCGTGCTACTTCTAACTCAAGAATAAAACATCACAGAGATCAAGATTTTACTTTTCAGTCAGCAATTTTTATTGCATTAATTTCATCTCATACAAATGTCCATTGTGGAAACACACATATAAACTCTATTATTCTCAGCCATATCTTGTTATGTTTAACAAAATAAAATGAGGTCATATCAAAAGCCCATTCCTGAGGAAATAACTCAATATTTGATAATTATCAACCACTACAATGGTATGGGTAATAATTCATTAATTGTTTGAATATCTATCAATGTGGTTAAAGCCTAAAATATGGTTTTTCCCCAAAAATGTTGGTTCATTTACTTTAAATTTATAATTAAAAAACAAGGATTTACATTATTGTTTGACACAACCATTGGAAAACTCATTAAATGCTGTCAACATTTCTCTGTTCCCTTATTTTCTGCAATAAAATATGGAATATCAAGCATAAAATATCAATTAAATATCTAACCAATACATTTGATTCAGTACTGCGAAAATGGACAAGCAGACTGGTGAAATTAAACTGTCAACTTCCCCCATGTAGCCATTTGCCAAAAACACTTGATTTCTACTTATTAGCTGTTATGACAATTACTTAATTTTGTAAGATTTTTTTTGTTATTTGCATTTTTATTTTGACAGAGTGGCCTCTTCGGTTATTAAACTGCTATCATTGAGGGCCCTGTGAAAGGAAATAAGTCAATTTAAATCAATTGTTTCCTAAAACAAAATCAATTGTTTCCTAAAACAAAATTACGGAGAGAGACATGTTTAAAATCAGGGCTCTATCAAACATCTGGTTCCAGCATACTGCTCAGGAGAGCACTTAAGATCAGTGTTACTATGGACGCAATCCACAAGACGGGATTCCCCTCCGAAGCAACGCATTTTGCTCAGATGTACGGGGAGTTCCTCGGTAACCATGAAGTAGGAACCGGTTGTGGCCTTCTCGGCAGAGATGTAACCAAGCTGCTGACATGCAACTAATGCGTCACCATAATCCCATTCGTCGTCACAAATTGTACCCCATTGGCCACCCATAAACACCTCCACTCTGCCCTCAGTGTCAGTGGTTCCTCCAGTCAGACGAAGGTCGCCCTCAGTTTCTGCGAGACAAAAACCATTATGATTGTCTGAGTTGAAAAACAATTCTACAGTCAACTCTTAATTTTGAGTCTGCATGAAAAAGTGGCAAGCAGAAAGTAATTACTCAAACAATGAATAAGCTTTTTACAAGTGTTACTCTAGTCAGTGGAAAGTGCACCTTTAATTTTAAATTTCTCAGACTTGACATACTATTGCTATGTGACATGATTCCGGGAAAGCTATTACAATAGTAATGTCAAGCTCGGAAAAGTCTGGTACCTTTGTGCATACCATACACATTCATTGTTTTCTGTGTATAGGTACTAGACTTAAATTACTAGACCCAGGGGTGTGATTTCACAAAAGTTAAAAAAAATGGGTAGCAGGCCTGGGTCTCCCTTTGGTCTAGAGGACAAAGCCCCCCTGAACCTCCTGTGGGTAGCAGGCCTGGGTCTCCCTTTGGTCTAGAGGACAAAGCCCACCTGAACCTCCTGTGGGTAGCAGGCCTGGGTCTCCCTTTGGTCTAGAGGACAAAGCCCCCTGAAACTCCTGTGGGTAGCAGGCCTGGGTCTCCCTTTGGTCTAGAGGACAAAGCCCCCCTGAACCTCCTGTGGGTAGCAGGCCTGGGTCTCCCTTGGTCTAGAGGACAAAGCCCCTGAACCTCCTGTGGGTAGCAGGCCTGGGTCTCACATTGGTCTAGAGGACCTAGCCCCCTGAAACTCCTGTGGGTAGCAGGCCTGGGTCTCCCTTTGGTCTAGAGGACAAAGCCCCCTGAACCTCCTGTGGGTAGCAGGCCTGGGTCTCCCTTTGGTCTAGAGGACAAAGCCCCCTGAAACTCCTGTGGGTAGCAGGCCTGGGTCTCCCTTTGGTCTAGAGGACAAAGCCCCCCTGAACCTTCTGTGGGTAGCAGGCCTGGGTCTCCCTTTGGTCTACAGGACAAAGCCCCCTGAAACTCCTGTGGGTAGCAGGCCTGGGTCTCCCTTTGGTCTAGAGGACAAAGCCCCCCTGAACCTCCTGTGGGTAGCAGGCCTGGGTCTCCCTTTGGTCTAGAGGACAAAGCCCCCTGAAACTCCTGTGGGTAGCAGGCCTGGGTCTCCCTTTGGTCTAGAGGACAAAGCCCCCTGAACCTCCTGTGGGTAGCGAGCCTGGGTCTCCCTTTGGTCTAGAGGACAAAGCCCCCCTGAACCTCCTGGATGTTTAATTTTGGAGGGTTTACAGACTCTCCACATCCCCACAAACAAAAAACTAGAGGTTTAGACATAGTAAAGACTACTTTTTTCTTTCCTTGGTCACTACTTCTCTCCTTTCAAGAAAATTTATAAAAGAACTTGAAGTAAGGAAAAATCCTGAGAAGTCACAATTCTAATTTAAATATGCACTCGCTATTGAATTGAGTCAGTGTAAGTCTACCAGCCATTATTTAAACAAGGCTTTTTCTGTTGAAAGATGTAGAGTTTTTGGTAAATCTGTTCAACCCTTGATCTCCCTTGACAATGATGAATGATTTATAGATTCTTTAAAGATAAGGTATAAAATTGGTTATTCAAAAATAACCAAAATGATCAAGACTTCGAATGTGAAACTTAATTGGTGTAAAGCTGTTGATATCTTTCTTCCCTAGAAAAAATAATGTCCAAAGTGCAGTAACTTTTAAGAAAAGTGAAATAGTTCCGAGTTTAAAAACATCTGAGTAAGCATTTGTGAACATTACCAATGCTGTACCTTTGTTCCCTAAAGCGAGTAAGCATTTGTAAATTCAGTACCCTCCCTTTAAGTTGACAAATGGCCTACCTAGGTTACACACAACTCCTGCATCCTCGGCATGTTTGCAATCATTCACTCCCCATCCATCGAAGGGGCAGTTCAACAACATGTCTTCCTCTCCGGTACACTGCACTTGGTCCATCCAATTGGGGTCAACACCCTCATTGAAAAATGCGAACAACTTCACCTCACTGGCCCTGGGGTAACCCAATTGGCGACAGACCACGTTGCCATCAGCGATGTCCCAGTTGTCGTCGCAAACCGTTCCCCATTGGTCTTCGTGGTAAATCTCAACACGACCTTCATGCGGGCCAGCAATACCCTCCACGAGACGAACAGTTCCGTCTGGAGCTAAATAATATTTATTGCATGGATGAGAACATGACTACTTATTACAGTGTACTTTAGGCCAAAAAGTCTCCAGTTTAGGTCAGCTTCAAAATTGGTGCGGTAATGCACTTTTATTTTTTGTAATTTCTTTTTTTTTTTGGGCCAACCAGTGAATTATGTGATACATGTATATGCGGTTATTGGAACCAGCTTCAGCAACAGCAATATATGACCTATCTATTATTATTTTCACTGATCGAGTTATAATCCAATACTATAGCTAGCACTCCAGTTCCACATGCCCTGTTTGATTGTGATGATATTGTTCCATTAAATGATCAACATGGCCGCTTATTGTGGCATATTTCTGGCTCCAGTTAAACACCACCAAAGAATTATACAAGTGCAAGGCATGTAATACGGTGAGTAATCGATCAATTACAACATGCACATGTAAATCCTGCCCATATATGTGACCAATGGATGTACACCCTCTATTTAAACCTTCACGAGTAATACAACTGATTTTGGAGTGCCACGGTTTTGGAGTGCCATGGTAGCGCGGTTTAGTGCATCGGATTTGTGTTCTGATGGCTGAGTCGTCAGAATGTGGGTTTGAATCCCAACCGCGACCATGGTGCTTGTGTAGTTGAGCAAGACAATTTACCATAATTGCTTCTCTCCACCCAGGGGTAAATGGGTACTTTTGAGGGCAGAGTTGGTTGTTGTGTTTGATTAGCCCTATATGCGCTGTAATGGCAGCAATTGAGCTGTATACTCCCCAGGAAGCTGAGATGGTTTCAGGAATGATTTATGAGCCTGATGAGCAGGGGTAATAATATAATGCGCCTTGAGCACCAGTTTGGTGGATATGTGCGCTATATAAGTCCACATTATTATCATTATCATTATCATCATTATCATTATCATTATTATTATTTAGAGACCTATTTGTTATATAACTGCTTCACAGCTAACTAGAAAGCAGTTGATTCTGAGGACAAATTGTCCAATGGAACCTCATCAAAATTACCCCTAAAAGTAGTTTCCAATCACCCCCTCCCCCTGCAATAAAGAAAAGAAATAAACTCAAAGAAATCTTACTTGGTTCGCAAATCACTCCGATATCTTCATCATGTGTGCACCCCTCCTTGTACCAACCACTAAATTCACAGTCTGTCAGTTGCTTTTCCAACCCCAGGCATCCGACTTGGTCCATATGTGTGGGGCCTGTTCCTGCCCCAAAGTACAACGTGCTCTTCACCTCCACTGCACCAGGGAATCTAAGCTGACGACAAACGACGCTGGCATCTTGTAAGTCAAAGTTATCATCACATATTGTTCCCCACTGATTGTCATGGTAGATTTCAATCCTGCCCTCACGAGAAGCGGTACCACCACGCAGACGAACTTCCCCTTCCACGGCTGGAATTAAAGTTCAACAAAATCATTTAAATCACGCAGTTAAATCTGTAAGCATCCATTATGAACAATATATCTAAAGGCAGTGTACACCATTGTTAAAATGTTTGTAATTGCATCTATCGAGAGAGAGATGTACAGAAACCAACCTGTTACAGTTTTAGCTCATTTCATTAACAAGTTACTAGTGAAAATGCATTCAGATTTGCTTGCATTTATTCTGATGGCTCATGGCCTTGATCCATTTCAAATTTGTAATACATTTCACATTTCCTCAACAAAATGGCTACATGTCTGACAGATCGGGTAATTACTATAGGTAAAAAGACCCAGTGCAAAATAATCAATAAACCTAAAACTACTAGATGTAAGGTTGAAAACAGTACAATTCATGCTTTGAAATTTATTTGTCTTAGAGGATTTTTACGGATTGTCAACAAAAAATAACTCAAGCCATGACAGAACCACATTTGTTTTGTTTTTAAATACAAGAGGGCATGTCTAAATATGAATGGGAGTTGTTTAAGATAATACAAATAAAATAACGCCATACCGAGCTTGCACACGACCCCAGCATCCTCAGCATGACCACAGTTGGTTACCTCCCAGCCCGCTGACTGACATTCGGCCAACTCTTTCTCTGATCCAGTACATGCTACATCGTCCAAGTCGATGGGATCCAGCCCTTCCCCAAATCCGGCGGCTTTGATTGCCGAAATGGCCGAGGAGTAGCCAAGCTGTTTGCAGACAACATTGGCATCGGTCAAGTCCCAGTAGTCATCACACACTGTACCCCAACGGTTGTTGTGGAAGATTTCAACACGACCTTCTGCTTCTGTCATTCCTCCAACCAGACGGACCTCACCATCATTGGAACCACCTGGTGGCACCTCTGAAAGCATAAACAAAGTGGAAAACAACTTAATACTCATAGTTATATCTTCAATACAACTGAGACAGTGCCATAGCCAATATTTTGAATTGACTAATGACCCATTTACTATTTATGACTTTCACAGATGCTCACAGTTTTCACATAAATCTTACCTGGTGTAAAGTTGATGATGGTATCAAATATCCCTTGAAATATTTCTGGCTCATCCTGGGTACTATCGTTTTTTTGGAAAATTAGTGAAATAATTTCCAAAATTCTTTTCTGTCATCCGAAAAACAGAAATTTCAATGAATATAAACATTTTCACTATTTTCTCGTAACCAGCACAATGAAATAAGATGAAACTTTCGCAAATTGGTTTTTATACATATAATTTGATTCTTATAAAGTATGGATGCATTTACATTTGCTCCCAAAGACATCTAACATGAAAGTAAGTGCAGCATTTTGGTCTAAGCAGTTGTTTGCGTATACTTGCCGGCCATCGTCGCGTATACTTGCTGGTCGGTTACTAATAATAATAATAATAATAATAATGTGTGGACTTATATAGCGCATGTATCCACCAACTAAGTGGTGCTCAAGGCGCATTATATCATTACCCCTGCTCATAAGGCTCATATGGCTCATAAATAATTCCTGAAACCATCTCAGCTCCCTGGGGAGTATACAGCTCAATTGCTGCCATTACAGCGCATATAGGGCTAATCAACCAACCCCTGGATGGAGAGAAGCAATTATGGTTAAGTGTCTTGCTCAAGGACACAAGTGTCACGGCCGGGATTCGAACCCACATTCTGCTGCTAACACCAGAACTTGAGTCCGGTAAGCTAGACCGCTCGGCCACGACACTCCACATGGATTACTATCCCCAATATAGCATATATAGTCCGCTGGTCTTTGTTAATACAGCCCCACATGATCAACTTTCATCCAATCAGATTGTCATAACTGTCTTGGGAATTTATAATAATAATAATAATAATAATGAATTTATTGTGCGCATTTTCCCATAAAAATGTACAAAAGCGCATTACAATCTTAAAACTAGCACATAATAGTAAAACAAATAGATTAATACATTAAGTCAAAAGATGTAAAAACAACAAAGTTACGAATGTGCATTAAAGCAAAATTCAGTTCACTGACCTTCCGTACATGTTATTGCTACATCCTCACTGTGATTACAATTTGTGATGCCAATACCAATGAATGGACATTCCACCAATCGTTCCTCTTTCCCTGTGCATGCTACATCATCCATGAAGATTGTTGACGTCTCTTCTCCTGGTCCGAAGGAGTTCCCATCACCGTTGAATTCCGCGGCACTTGCATAGCCTATTTGTCGACAGATGACATCGGCATCCTGCAGTCCGAAGAAATCGTCACACACCGTACCCCACGCACCTTGGTACATGACCTCCACGCGACCTGACATGGGGGTTGACCCATTGCCAGCAAGCCGGATTTCTATGCTGTCCTCTGCATGCAGAGAAGACAAAAGATTTTGTACAAATAATATTCCTCTGGAGGTTGAGTAAGGTCTGCAGTAGCACTATGTAACAATGTCTTCAGGAGAATGCCGGACTCGACAAGTTTTTTTAAAATTTCTTTAGGATGAGTAACTACAAAGTAATTGCTGTAAAAATGGCAATAAAATATGCTAACAAAATAACTTAGAATGGTGGTTGTGACCCCTTATATTTTTCTGGTAATCAATGGCTTAAACTCCCTTTGAGCAGAGTATTCTTGTAATAAAGACTGGGTCCTCATGATGGTAGAGTACTCCACTTACCGGTGAAGCAAGTTACCCCAACGTCTTCAAGATGGCTACAATCATTGGTGCCCCAGCCGTCAAATGTGCACTCATCCAGGGATGTCTCATCACCGTTGCATATCAAGTTGTCAATCCACATTGGGTCCTCTCCTTGACCGTAGAATGCCTGGTCTTTGAAGGCGGCAGCCCCAGGATAACCCAACTGGCGGCACACCACTCTGGCATTGTTGATGGTCCATGAGTCATCACACACTGTTCCCCACTGGCCGTTGTGAAGTACTTCTAACCTGCCCTCCCATGCATTCCCATCTAGGCTTACTAAGCGGATGCCATCTGGACCTATTCAAAACAATCGGAGTACTGATTTTGAAACTTAATTAATATAATTAGTCTGAAATTGTATTCATTTAATATTTTAAAACTGAAGTTTCTTTATCTTCTCCCTAGATGGGCATCATTACAGCTATCTTCCAAGGCACTCAAAAGACCTACTGATGACCAAACAGAACCCTGTGGTTTTCATTATTTCAATTGGCAAATTCAGGCACTTTATGTTTAAATCAGATTATCGCTAATTTCTTTTAATAAAAAGGAAAGCAAATACTTTGAAATGAGTAATTTAACATATTAATTAAGTGCTCAAATAAATCTATGAAAACAAATTTTTATTATAAAACTATGCTTCTGAAAATCACTTTGTGAAAATGTTATTTAAAAGTATTTTTCACCATTTCCTCAATTCAACTAGTAATGTTCCAACGAAAAAGAACGCGCTATACATCTTAAACAGTCATTTAAAATTAACTGATTTTGAATTACCATACGATGTTGTGTTTTGATCTTTACAAGGTCAAGGCTTGTTAGGGAGAGTCTCAAAGCTCAGAATGTTCCTGTTCCATGAAACTTGGCTTTCAGGAACACAGTGCAATCCCAAAAGGAACATTCAGCGTTCCCAAAAGGAACATTCAGCGTTCCAAATGGAAACGCTTGATGTTCCCAGCGTGCTTACCTGTTAATGCAATGTTCCTTTTGGGAACACAAAACATTCCCAAATGGAATGCCACCATGTTCCAAGTGAGAACAGCCTGCTTTCGTGATGGGAACAGGCAGTGTTCCCAATGGAACGTTTCAGGTGTTTCCGAGTTGTGAGATGCTCCCTATAAACCAGGAGATAATCAATGGGTTCCACTCCTGCCCAAGTCACTTCTGGTTTTTTGTCTGCAGACAATTGCTCTGAATATACAGTGTTAAGTACTGTCTGTGAAGGGCAACTTACTTCCAGCAGGCAAACAAACAACACCAGCATCTTCTGAGTGGGTGCAGTTGTTTATTCCCTGTCCTACATTGGGGCAGTCTGTAATTGCCATCTCTGAACCTGTACACTCAACATCATCCAGGAGAATTGGACCAGTACCTTCAAGAGAACCAAACAAGGGAGTCACTTTATTATCAAACAATACTAGGTTTTTTAAACCAAGTCTTGAAACTGTTAAAAGAAGAACATTTCTCTTTGGAAAGATATATTTATCCAGATTGATTTCAAGTTAATATTCTTCAATGAAATGATCAATCTGATGTTGTTAATGCAACAAATTTTAAGAACTGTTTAATGAGCTACCACATGAAACAAAGAGTTAAAAAAAAGTCTTGAAACTGTTAAAGAATTAGCAACATTTCTCTTTAAAAAGATATATTTATTCAGATTGATCTCAAATGTAATATTCTTCAGCGAAATGACCAATCTGATGTTTTTATATTTCTTAATATTAGTTTTAAGAACTGTTTAATGAGCTACCACTGTACAACATAATTGGCTTAGAATAGTTTGTGTAAGGTTTATATAATACATTCACCATGTATCAGAAGTCTATTACCTACACCAAGCATGCCTAGCCAACTATAACCCAGTCCATGCCCTAGCTTGATCTAACAGATAAAAGATCAAGATATTACTTTTTAAAAATGCAACAATACCTTCACCAAACTCAGCAGCTGATGCCGATCGCACAGCTCCATTGCTAAAACCAAGCTGTCTGCAAACAACGTCAGCATCATACTTGTCCCATTGATCATCACAGACGGTTCCCCATTCACCTTCATAATAGACTTCCACACGTCCTTCATGACTGATCTCACTACCAACAAGGCGCACTTTTTCTGCAGGCTCTGAAAATGGTGAAAATAATAAAAACTGCAAATTTCATCTTTTAGTTGTTGCTTAAATTGATTTATCCTAGGTAACCTGATCTATGATTACCCTTCAGAAATTTCAGTTAATTACTAGCTTGGGCATGAAGTGACCTTTCTCTCTAAATATCATGGCAAGAATCACAATGAAATTGCTATATTTTACGGGAATTTGTTCAACATTGGTATTGTGTAATGTATGTTTATTTCAACCCATAAAACTGACCTGTGAATGTTTCATCCGTGTTTTGGAGAAGAAAAAAAATGTATTTGTGTATTTATGTTGTGAATTCAATATACAAATTCCTGTTTTTTCTAAGAAGAAAGCACTTTAGACAAAATAATTTCTCAGGATGATTGATACTTGTACAAATTTTAAACTAAGAATTAGGTTTTAGATAATAATTTGTTAATTTGATAATCTGGTTAATACCAATGTTATATATGGTTGTTAGTAAGGTTACCTTCATTGACCTTACAAACAACACCAGCATCTTCTGTATGATTACAATTAATTGCAGTTGATTCTGCACTGGGACATTCTCAATCGTTGTCTCCAAGCCGGTACATTCAACATCATCTAAAACAATCTCACCGATACCTTCAAGTGCAAAGACAAATCCAACCTTATTAATAACATCAAAACTCAAAAGTGAGGCAATTTTTTAAACATTTCAATCGAATAACTTTAACTTCACTAGGATATTTTCATCAAATCAACAGGGTGAAGTTTAAGGCAATATATGAATCTTCGCAGGGTTAAGAATGGCTAATAGGCTATTGAACAGGGTCGTTTGCTTCTGAATCTAAGTCGCGGACATGTAATTCCAAGTCCAAGTTTGAGTCCCAGTAGGCTTGGGCGATGACACGATAATATCGAATATCACGATATTTTTTTTTACGCGATTATGATATCGAGAACTTTTTAAATCATCGAGATATCGGCAGATCGCGATGAAAAAAATATATCGCAATGAAAAAAAAATTACCGTGAAGAAAAAAATATATCGCGATTAAACAAAATCCTCGATTGTCATTTGGGCCAGAAATTCCATGGGAAAAAACTTAGGAAGTCTTTTCAGCTTTCGTGAGAAACAAAATCGAACTACTTCTGTAGTAAACCGACTGTCAGAACACAAAGGAGCCGCTTAGCTTGACAGGGTGTTGTTTAATAATCCACCGCCACTCAAAGAAATCTATTAAGACTGATTTAAGTGTTAGGATTGAATGGGGTATTTGTTCTAACAATGTGGAGACAATGTTTACGTCTCACTGTCTATCCATGGTGGTCTGTGACTCCGGCTGGCACACCACAGGCGAGTATATTATATCATACATATTTAAATACATGTATATGCAGAATATGGGCGTTGCCTTAAAAACACATAATCATGAATTAAATCAAAGCATGGATCGGCAGCGGCTCGATCAAAGTTGAGGGATTAGGACACTATTCTGTTGTACCACACTGGGACTCTTGTCTTGTGTGACAAAACACATACACGTACTCTTGATAAACCATGTGACGTTTATTTAAAATAGTGTGACTACAATCCACATTTTCTGAATCACATGTTTATACTATGACCCAGTCACGTGGAACGCGTGAATCACGTGAACTCGGGCTGATGATTTGATTGGGACGCACGACGCAGTAACTGTCCCACATAATTATTATGCAAACGATTTGCCAATGGCGATGGTGCCTTTTTGCGACCGTAACCAGATACACGTTTCGGCTTTGGTCATTGGTTAAGCGTTTTCGCAAGTTCGGTTGTGCATGCTGCGATGACATCATGGTTCTGACCAAACATAAACCGAACTTTGTGATCGGTTACGCTTAGTTTCAAGATGGCGGATTGTAAAAAGTGTTAAAACATGATTAAGTGATTGTTCGTATACCACTGGTATATCTTTCAAGTTACATGTACTAGCACTCACGAGTAAGTTCTATTTTGAGAAACGTTGATGACTGAACATGTCACAAACTGAAAACAATTGTCTGGTTACGTTCGCATTTTCGCGTAGCTGTGCCATTTTGTTTCTGGTCAGCGCAATTGCACATGTCTCTCAGGTAAGCACTGGCGATTTATTGTGACGCTTGTAGACGGGTACATCCCTGTCATTACCGGCTCTAAAGCACTCATGCGTGAAAAACAAAAATAATTGCGATATTATCGAATTTGATGATATATCGTGGATGAAAAAAATCGATATCGCCCAAGGCTAAGTCCCAGTCTAAATCTTTGTATATGATGACTCGGGTCTGAGTGCAATTCAGAAAAAATGTGTCTCTAGTCTGAGTCATGTCTGAGAGGAGACACAAGAGGTACAAATCTGCCCCCTCATAAACACTGCCTTTGCGGGAGGTGAAAACTATTCAAGATTCAGGGTCTCCAGCACTCCTCAGGATTTATTTTGCCAGCCTCAAGGCTGGCACCAAAGGCAAAGAGGAAGATTAGGACAGGACCATAAACTTATTTGGCTGGCCCTCCTTGATCCAACATAGAAACATGTCTCACCTTCACCAAACTCAGCAGCTGATGCCGCTCGCACAGCTCCATTGCTAAAACCAAGCTGTCTGCAAACAACGTCAGCATCATTCTTGTCCCACAGATCATCACAGACGGTTCCCCATTCACCATTCTTGATGACTTCCACTCGTCCTTCATTACTGTTCTCACTGCCAACAAGGCGTGGTGTGCCTGTTATCGTAGGATCTGAAATGAAATGGAAAGATGGAAATTGGAAGATGTTTATAAAGAAGTTATACCACTGCGTAGACCATTTTGTTTTTCTTCTATACAAAACCAGGTGACGAAGCGCACTCCTGTTACTGTAGGCTCTGAAAATACACGGAAAGTTGGAAAGTGGAAGATGTGTCCCATGTTGGGAACTGGTCCACCAACAAGTTGTATGTCACCAGATGGGGTTGACGCTAGTAGGGTATGTTGAAATAAAAATTAATAAACTGCAAATCTGATTGAGAAAACAATGCAAAGCTAAAATTTTAGTCAGATAAAGATTAGGACAAAATAAAGTCTCTGGTTTCTGTTCATAGGTTGGCTTCAAAATTGGTGCGGTGACATGCTTTTAAAAAAAAAAAATTTGGGGTAATCTTTTTTTTTTTGCTAACAGGGAAATATGTGATACATGTATACACAGGACCAAATTTCCCATATACAAAATATGGCAGCTAAGAGGGCCTCACCAAATCTGGTAAACATTCATACCCCTATGTGGAAAAGTCATTTAAAACAACAGCACAGCAGAAGTCCAATCGATCCCGCAATTTTTGCTGCATTTGGACCTTGTTTCATAGCAAAAAAAAAGAAGAAAAAACTAGAGGTTAAAGTGTTCGATGAAAAACGAACACAGGGATTTCGGCTATATTGATAATTATTGAGACACTGATGTCATGAGTTCTTTGTTTAGTATTAAGAAAGTTACGATATATTGAAATAAACTTAAAATGCATGAACTTTGTCATTTGTCCCCTAGATGTTTGACACAATTTGTACGTGGAGAATTGCGAAGGATGTAACAAATCAAGTTAATGATGATGAATTGTGTGTGAGACGTTCATGAAAAAAAATTGACGTCATCTACATCCCTTAATATTTGTATCTAGTGGTTAAACTGATATTTCCACTTTCACAAGCACTAACTTTCCAGTAAATCATACCATTTCAGTATGTTTTTGTTTTAATGTTCTAAATTAATAGACTATTTATTTTTCAAAAGACTTGAAACTTGAAATGAATGTCCTTTTTTAATTTCAATTATTATATTAGCAATAAGTTTATGCAGCCACAATCATACCATTTCACTATGTTTTTGTTTGAATGTTGGACTAAGTAAGACTAATTGCGGTGGCACCATGTGAAATTCTCAATTGAGTAGTAATAAGTTCTGAAAAGAACTGGAGGTACAACTCGACGTTTCGATCAGTATGCTCTGATCGTCCTCAGGAGATCAGAGCATACTGATTAATTTTGTATTCCCATACACATGAAGTATGAACTCGGCTAATTTCTGGATCAGTTCTAGATATCTCTACCTAGACAACTCATAACATTCGAGGGGTCATGGTTTAAATTTGACATCAAATTCTTGAGTTTTATTGGTACATACCTGGATTCAACTAGTAATGTTCCAACGAAAAAGAACGCGCTATACATCTTAAACAGTCATTTAAAATTAACTGATTTTGAATTACCATACAATGTTGTGTTTTTATCTTTACAAGGTCAAGGCTTGTTAGGGAGAGTCTCAAACCTCAGAATGTTCCTGTTCCATGGAACGTGGCTTTCAGGAACACAGTGCAATCCCAAAAGGAACATTCAGCGTTCCCAAAAGGAACATTCAGCGTTCCAAATGGAAACGCTTGATGTTCCCAGCGTGCTTACCTGTTAATGCAATGTTCCTTTTGGAACACCTAGCATTCTCAAATGGAATGCCACCATGGTCCCAGTGAGAACAGCCTGCTTTCGTGATGGGAACAGGCAGTGTTCCCAATGGAACGTTTCAGGTGTTTCCGAGTTGTGAGATGCTCCCTATAAACCAGGAGATAATCAATGGGTTCCACTCCTGCCCAAGTCACTTCTGGTTTTTTGTCTGCAGACAATTGCTCTGAATATACAGTGTTAAGTACTGTCTGTGAAGGGCAACTTACTTCCGGCAGGCAAACAAACAACACCAGCATCTTCTGAGTGGGTGCAGTTGTTTATTCCCTGTCCTACATTGGGGCAGTCTGCAATTGCCATCTCTGAACCTGTACACTCAACATCATCCAGGAGAATTGGACCGGTACCTTCAAGAGAACCAAACAAGGGAGTCACTTTATTATCAAACAATACTAGGTTTTTTAAACCAAGTCTTGAAACTGTTAAAAGAAGAACATTTCTCTTTGGAAAGATATATTTATCCAGATTGATTTCAAGTTAATATTCTTCAATGAAATGATCAATCTGATGTTGTTAATGCAACAAATTTTAAGAACTGTTTAATGAGCTACCACATGAAACAAAGAGTTAAAAAAAAGTCTTGAAACTGTTAAAGAATTAGCAAAATTTCTCTTTAAAAATATATATATTTATCCAGATTGATCTCAAATGTAATATTCTTCAGCGAAATGACCAATCTGATGTTTATATTTCTTAATATTAGTTTTAAGAACTGTTTAATGAGCTACCACTGTACAACACAATTGGCTTAGAACAGTTAGTGTAAGGTTTATATAATACATTCACCATGTATCAGAAGTCTATTACCTACACAAAGCATGCCTAGCCAACTATAACCCAGTCCATGCCCTAGCTTGATCTAACAGATAAAAGATCAAGATATTACTTTTTAAAAATGCAACAATACCTTCACCAAACTCAGCAGCTGATGCCGATCGCACAGCTCCGTTGCTAAAACCAAGCTGTCTGCAAACAACGTCAGCATCATACTTGTCCCATTGATCATCACAGACGGTTCCCCATTCACCTTCATAATAGACTTCCACACGTCCTTCATGACTGATCTCACTACCAACAAGGCGCACTTTTTCTGCAGGCTCTGAAAATGGTGAAAATAATAAAAACTGCAAATTTCATCTTTTAGTTGTTGCTTAAATTGATTTATCCTAGGTAACCTGATCTATGATTACCCTTCAGAAATTTCAGTTAATTACTAGCTTGGGCATGAAGTGACCTTTCTCTCTAAATATCATGGCAAGAATCACAATGAAATTGCTATATTTTACGGGAATTTGTTCAACATTGGTATTGTGTAATGTATGTTTATTTCAACCCATAAAACTGACCTGTGAATGTTTCATCCATGTTTTGGAGAGAAAAAAAATGTATTTGTGTATTTATGTTGTGAATTCAATATACAAATTCCTGTTTTTTCTAAGAAGAAAGCACTTTAGACAAAATAATTTCTCAGGATGATTGATACTTGTACAAATTTTAAACTAAGAATTAGGTTTTAGATAATAATTTGTTAATTTGATAATCTGGTTAATACCAATGTTATATATGGTTGTTAGTAAGGTTACCTTCATTGACCTTACAAACAACACCAGCATCTTCTGTATGATTACAATTAATTGCAGTTGATTCTGCACTGGGACATTCTCCAATCGTTGTCTCCAAGCCGGTACATTCAACATCATCTAAAACAATCTCACCGATACCTTCAAGTGCAAAGACAAATCCAACCTTATTAATAACATCAAAACTCAAAAGTGAGGCAATTTTTTAAACATTTCAATCGAATAACTTTAACTTCACTAGGATATTTTCATCAAATCAACAGGGTGAAGTTTAAGGCAATATATGAATCTTCGCAGGGTTAAGAATGGCTAATAGGCTATTGAACAGGGTCGTTTGCTTCTGAATCTAAGTCGCGGACATGTAATTCCAAGTCCAAGTTTGAGTCCCAGTAGGCTTGGGCGATGACACGATAATATCGAATATCACGATATTTTTTTTTACGCGATTATGATATCGAGAACTTTTTAAATCATCGAGATATCGGCAGATCGCGATGAAAAAAATATATCGCAATGAAAAAAAAATTACCGTGAAGAAAAAAATATATCGCGATTAAACAAAATCCTCGATTGTCATTTGGGCCAGAAATTCCATGGGAAAAAACTTAGGAAGTCTTTTCAGCTTTCGTGAGAAACAAAATCGAACTACTTCTGTAGTAAACCGACTGTCAGAACACAAAGGAGCCGCTTAGCTTGACAGGGTGTTGTTTAATAATCCACCGCCACTCAAAGAAATCTATTAAGACTGATTTAAGTGTTAGGATTGAATGGGGTATTTGTTCTAACAATGTGGAGACAATGTTTACGTCTCACTGTCTATCCATGGTGGTCTGTGACTCCGGCTGGCACACCACAGGCGAGTATATTATATCATACATATTTAAATACATGTATATGCAGAATATGGGCGTTGCCTTAAAAACACATAATCATGAATTAAATCAAAGCATGGATCGGCAGCGGCTCGATCAAAGTTGAGGGATTAGGACACTATTCTGTTGTACCACACTGGGACTCTTGTCTTGTGTGACAAAACACATACACGTACTCTTGATAAACCATGTGACGTTTATTTAAAATAGTGTGACTACAATCCACATTTTCTGAATCACATGTTTATACTATGACCCAGTCACGTGGAACGCGTGAATCACGTGAACTCGGGCTGATGATTTGATTGGGACGCACGACGCAGTAACTGTCCCACATAATTATTATGCAAACGATTTGCCAATGGCGATGGTGCCTTTTTGCGACCGTAACCAGATACACGTTTCGGCTTTGGTCATTGGTTAAGCGTTTTCGCAAGTTCGGTTGTGCATGCTGCGATGACATCATGGTTCTGACCAAACATAAACCGAACTTTGTGATCGGTTACGCTTAGTTTCAAGATGGCGGATTGTAAAAAGTGTTAAAACATGATTAAGTGATTGTTCGTATACCAGTATATCTTTCAAGTTACATGTACTAGCACTCACGAGTAAGTTCTATTTTGAGAAACGTTGATGACTGAACATGTCACAAACTGAAAACAATTGTCTGGTTACGTTCGCATTTTCGCGTAGCTGTGCCATTTTGTTTCTGGTCAGCGCAATTGCACATGTCTCTCAGGTAAGCACTGGCGATTTATTGTGACGCTTGTAGACGGGTACATCCCTGTCATTACCGGCTCTAAAGCACTCATGCGTGAAAAACAAAAATAATTGCGATATTATCGAATTTGATGATATATCGTGGATGAAAAAAATCGATATCGCCCAAGGCTAAGTCCCAGTCTAAATCTTTGTATATGATGACTCGGGTCTGAGTGCAATTCAGAAAAAATGTGTCTCTAGTCTGAGTCATGTCTGAGAGGAGACACAAGAGGTACAAATCTGCCCCCTCATAAACAATGCCTTTGCGGGAGGTGAAAACTATTCAAGATTCAGGGTCTCAGCACTCCTCAGGGATTTATTTTGCCAGCCTCAAGGCTGGCACCAAAGGCAAAGAGGAAGATTAGGACAGGACCATAAACTTATTTGGCTGGCCCTCCTTGATCCAACATAGAAACATGTCTCACCTTCACCAAACTCAGCAGCTGATGCCGCTCGCACAGCTCCATTGCTAAAACCAAGCTGTCTGCAAACAACGTCAGCATCATTCTTGTCCCACAGATCATCACAGACGGTTCCCCATTCACCATTCTTGATGACTTCCACTCGTCCTTCATTACTGTTCTCACTGCCAACAAGGCGTGGTGTGCCTGTTATCGTAGGATCTGAAATGAAATGGAAAGATGGAAATTGGAAGATGTTTATAAAGAAGTTATACCACTGCGTAGACCATTTTGTTTTTCTTCTATACAAAACCAGGTGACGAAGCGCACTCCTGTTACTGTAGGCTCTGAAAATACACGGAAAGTTGGAAAGTGGAAGATGTGTCCCATGTTGGGAACTGGTCCACCAACAAGTTGTATGTCACCAGATGGGGTTGACGCTAGTAGGGTATGTTGAAATAAAAATTAATAAACTGCAAATCTGATTGAGAAAACAATGCAAAGCTAAAATTTTAGTCAGATAAAGATTAGGACAAAATAAAGTCTCTGGTTTCTGTTCATAGGTTGGCTTCAAAATTGGTGCGGTGACATGCTTTTAAAAAAAAAAAATTTGGGGTAATCTTTTTTTTTTTTTGCTAACAGGGAAATATGTGATACATGTATACACAGGACCAAATTTCCCATATACAAAATATGGCAGCTAAGAGAGGCCTCACCAAATCTGGTAAACATTCATACCCCTATGTGGAAAAGTCATTTAAAACAACAGCACAGCAGAATTCCAATCGATCCAGCAATTTTTGCTGCAATTGGACCTTGTTTCATAGCAAAAAAAAGAAGAAAAAACTAGAGGTTAAAGTGTTCGATGAAAAACGAACACAGGGATTTCGGCTATATTGATAATTATTGAGACACTGATGTCGTGAGTTCTTTGTTTAGTATTAAGAAAGTTATATTGAAATAAACTTACAATGCATGCACTTTGTCATTTGTCCCCTAGATGTTTGACACAATTTGTACGTGGAGAATTGCGAAGGATGTAACAAATCAAGTTAATGATGATGAATTGTGTGTGAGACGTTCATGAAAAAAAATTGACGTCATCTACATCCCTTAATATTTGTATCTAGTGGTTAAACTGATATTTCCACTTTCACAAGCACTAACTTTCCAGTAAATCATACCATTTCAGTATGTTTTTGTTTTAATGTTCTAAATTAATAGACTATTTATTTTTCAAAAGACTTGAAACTTGAAATGAATGTCCTTTTTTAATTTCAATTATTATATTAGCAATAAGTTTATGCAGCCACAATCATACCATTTCACTATGTTTTTGTTTGAATGTTGGACTAAGTAAGACTAATTGCGGTGACACCATGTGAAATTCTCAATTGAGTAGTAATAAGTTCTGAAAAGAACTGGAGGTACAACTCGACGTTTCGATCAGTATGCTCTGATCGTCCTCAGGAGATCAGAGCATACTGATTAATTTTGTATTCCCATACACATGAAGTATGAACTCGGCTAATTTCTGGATCAGTTCTAGATATCTCTACCTAGACAACTCATAACATTCGAGGGGTCATGGTTTAAATTTGACATCAAATTCTTGAGTTTTATTGGTACATACCTGGACTGCAAATCACTCCAGCATCCTCTTCATGATCGCAATTTTCTTCTCTCCAACCAGCACTAGGACAGTCTTCAAGTCTTTCTTCTTCTCCTGTACAGGCAACATCATCAAGGAAAATTGTTCCGACTCCTTCTCCAAAGCCACCTTCTAGGGAAACATCTGTAGCCCCTGCAAACCCTAGCTGCCTACAGACGACATTACCATCAGTAATATCCCAGAGATCATTACAAACAGTTCCCCATTCACTTTCATAATAGACTTCCACACGTCCTTCATTACTGTTCTCACCACCAACAAGGCGCACTGTTACTGTAGGATCTGAAAAGACAACCATAATTGTCATTTGTTAGGTATAAATTACATCAGAACAATATCATGATAATATCATAAAGATACAATATTAACAAAATTATCAGCTAAATGTGTGAATTTTTTAAAATCAAAATATCGCTATATTGACAATATTCCATTACAATTGCACATGATTGTTTTTGTCACTGAATTACATGTTTCCTTTAATCTGCAGTTGAAACTCTGCACATGCATTGATCATGTATCAATAACATCTATATCGACGTCATCGGCTGTCATGTTATGACCTCATAAATATTCAATCTTTGAGTTTTGTGAATGTCATATCAGAAGAACCAAACAAGCTGCATTGTTTGATTTTGTTATGGGTTTGTTAGGCAACAAAGTTCTTGTTGTAGGCACAAAATTTTTGTGATGTCATCATGACATCACATACATTGCATTTTACATATGATGTAATAACATATCCAGACATGTCACAAAAAAAAATTCTGGGTTGTATAAAATTATTATTTGGAGTACAAAACAAAACGGATCAAAATATCTACCTTCATCAGGCAAACAAACAACACCAGCGTCTTCAGCGTGGCGACAATTGCTTACTCCCCATCCTGCGTTGCGGCAGTGTCCTATTGATGCCTCTGAACCCCTACACTGGGTATCATCCAGAAGAATTGGACCGGTACCTTAACATGACACAAAGGAATGCAAGGATAACATCAACAAACTTAAACCAAATATAATTTGTCAATCAACTCTGTTTAAGACCAATTAGCTAGGCTTCAAAGTCGGTGCAGTGACAGGATTTTTTTGCCAACCAGTGAAATAGATGATAAATGTACACGCAGTTATTGGAACCAGACCAAATTTCCCATACACACAGTAAGAGAGGCCTCACAAATCGGGCCAATGTTCAAAGCCCTTGGATGGCAGAATTCCAATCAATCCAGCAATTTTGGCTGCAAATAGATATCGTTTCATAGCCCCCCCAAAAAAAGAAAACTAAAAATGCCAACGCTCAGGATTATAAGGCAATGCACACAGAGATCAGAAACCGGACACTTTTTTGGGCCTAATGGACATTTTGGTACATGTCGAAGTTCAATACAAATTCAAAACTTCAAAGTGGCATATAAAATAAATTACTAAATTCAAGTCATCAATTTGTATCTACACAAATCGAGCCAGGAATATATCAGCATAGGGTACATACGACCTGACAAATAAGGGAATAATAAAGACCAGTGAACAAATTATTTGGAGGTAGAATTATCGATGAAGCCCTCCTATCTGACACAAAACCAAGATATGAAATTACAGAATGCAATACCTTCACCAAACTCAGCAGCTGATGATGATCGTACAACTCCTCTAGTAAAACCAAGCTGTCTGCAAACAACTTCAGCAGCATTCTCGTCCCACCAATCATCACAAATGGTTCCCCATTGGCCATCAATGAAGACTTCCACTCGTCCCATGTTGGAATCTGGTCCGACAAGTCGTATGCCCACAGATCGGGTTGTTTCTAGAAGAGGATTTTCAAAAAATATATCAAATATATGTAAGTTGCATATTTGTATAAAGAAGTTGAATATTGATGTCTATTTGTATGCAATTCACTGCAGCGTTTTATGATTTGATATATCAAAAAAGCCACATCCCCTCTTTTTTTTCATTCATTTCTTTTTATTTTTTACAACACAAAGAAAATAGATGATATACATTTTAATATACATGTACATTATAGAATAATAATAACGTATCAGAGAATATGTGTGTGGATGGAGGTTTCCAAAAACATTAGCTTGTCGAACGGAGACCCCACTAGATACAAGAAACAAAACAAAGAACAACAAAGCAACAATTATGAAGACAACAATGTAAATTTAATTACAGCTTAGAGATTGGTATAGCTAGTATATACAGTAAACCTAAGATAATTAAAGAACAAAAATTAACCTGCTTGTTTCTGTAAGTTATTTGAGTAAAGATATAAAAGAAATAGTGGGATGAGCACAGGAGGTTCAAGCCCCTTCCCTCTCTCCTTTATAACCCATTGTTCCTTTCACCCCCAATATATGACAAAAAACTATTAAGTAGTTGGGGTTAAGTTTAATAAATTTGACAGATTGATGTCAAATTCTCAAGTTTTATTGGTACATACCAGTACTGCAAACCACTCCAGCATCCTCTCTATGAGTACAATATTCCTTTCTCCAACCAAGGCTAGGACAGTCGTGAAGTCTCTCTTCCCCTCCTGTGCAGGCCACCTCATCAAGCAGAACTGGTCCGACTCCTTCTCCAAAGTTAGCGCTTCTGGTATAATCTGTAGCCCATGCAAACCCTACCTGCCTACAGACGACACTAGCATCAGTCAAACCCCAGAAATCATCACAAACGGTTCCCCATTCACCTTCATAATAGACTTCCACACGTCCTTCATTACTGTTCCCACCACCAACAAGACGCACTGCTACTGTAGGCTCTGAAAATACAACCAAAATTTGTTAGGTATAAATTAGGCCTGGATGATATTTCGATATTATCGGAACAATATATTAACAAAATTATTGGCTAAATCTGGGATTTTTTTTAAAGATATCAAAATATTGCTCATTTGACAATATTCCAAAAATAACGCCGATTTCAAACATATGTTGCCTTTTGTACTTGA
The DNA here is from genome assembly GCA_029582265.1 of Zoroaster sp. YZ-2022. NCBI lineage: Eukaryota > Metazoa > Echinodermata > Asteroidea > Forcipulatida > Zoroasteridae > Zoroaster > Zoroaster sp. YZ-2022. The sequence continues at coordinate 9,231,825 of CM055822.1, forward strand.
TTAAAAATGATCACAGCCAGCATGGGAAAATCTGGCATCCATGATATGTGTGCAACATGCCCCATTCATCAGTTACAACACTTACACATTAGCTTTTAGCAAGCTTCCATACATGCGTCCCACGAGATCTTTGTTTCACATTTACTTAGTGCCTGTCATTGATGGTATGTATTATGAGTGCAACAACTACAATAAGTTCACAGTGGTTTGATTTGTTGGCGTCAAAACTTTGACTACTACTTCTCCCAATGATACACAATCAAAACCAAATGGGAACAGCTCAGTGGCTGTTTAATTACAACCACTATCTCTATGCAACTTCTCTGTAGTATAAGGCTGTGCCGGGTATCCGGGTACTTGGATACCCGACCGAAACTGTCATTACCTGGTTCCATTTTTCGGTTCCAATTACCTGTAAATGACTTTTTAAAAGTATCCTCTGTATTATAAAGGTCAATTTTGTTGCCAATTACAGTACATGTATTTGTACACCACTGGAGGCATGTTTTCAACAAAAATGAAAACGGGTATCCGGGTATCCGAAGTTTCCTGATTTCGGGTATCCGGTTCCAAAAATATCTGAAAATGCACACCCCTACTGTAGTACTTGGTATTTCGGTGTCAAGTTGTTTAATGTTCGTTGCATAAATGTTCGGCTTGTATGGATAAAATATTTGTGACATCAAATATAATCTATTGAAGATTGTCGACGATTATCAACTATCACAAAAATTTAATATCGTCTGCCTAGTATATTCAGTATAAAAAACGGTTCTACTGCAATGTCGACACAAGTACAAAGAATTAACAAAATAAAATTTTGGCCCACATCACAAGAAAGGTTTTCTAGGTTGTATAAAATTATTATTTGGAGTACAAACCAAAACAGATCAAAGTATATCTACCTTCATCAGGCAGACAAACAACACCAGCATCTCTATAGTGGTCACAGTGACTTTCTCCCCATCCTGCATTGCGGCAGTGTGCAATTGTTGTCTCTGAACCCGTACACTGCACATCATCCAGGAGAACTGAACCAGTACCTTCACATGACACAAAGGAATGCAAGGATAACATCAACAAAAATAAACCAAATATAATATTTCAATGAACTATGTTTAACACCAAATTTAAGATCAGCTTCAAAGTTGGTGCAGTGACAGGATTTTTTTGCCAACCAGTGAAATACATGATACGCAGCTATTGGAACCAGACCAAACTTACCATATACAAAGTATGATGGCTAAGAGAGGCCTCATAAATCGGGCAAACGTTCACACCCCTATGTCAACAAGTTGTTTAAAACATAGCATGGCCGAATTCCAATCAATCCAGCAATTTTGGCTGTAATTGGACATCGTTTCATAGCAAAAAAAAAGAAAACTAAAAATGCCAACGCACGGGATTATAAGGCAATGCATATGGAGACCAGAAACCGGACTTTTTTGGCCTAATGGACAATTTGGTACAAATTCAAAACTTCAAAGTGGCATATAAAATAAATTACTAAATTCAAGTCAATTCAACACCAGGAATATATCAGCATAGGGTACATACGATCTGACAAATAAGGGAATAATAAAGACCAGTGAACAAATTATTTGGAGGAAGAATTATCGTAGAAGCCCCCCTATCTGACACAAAACCAAGATATGAAATTATGGACTACAATACCTCGACCAAACTCAGCACGTGATGATGCTCTGGCAGGTCCTCTAATAAAACCAAGCTGTCTGCAAACAACTTCAGCATCATTCTTGTCCCACAAATCATCACAGATGGTTCCCCATTGGCCATCAATGAACACTTCCACTCGTCCAATGTTTGGTGCTGTTCCACCAACAAGTCGTATGTCCACAGATCGGGTTCTTTCTAGAAGAGGATTTTCAAACAAAATAACAAAAATAAACAATTTGGATGATCATAATGTAAATAGTGCCCTTGATGAGACTTTTATGATTCACCCCCCCCCCCCCACATTGTATTTGTTTTACCTTATAAAGTTTCTTAGTACAGCCCTGTTTCTCAAAGATGCCATTTGTTTTAAAGCCTTTTCAACCCCTACTTGAAAGTGGAATGACCCCTGGGCCATGAGGGTGCAGTGGTCTGGGTTGATGTGGTCAGCATTCCTCAGTGTTTTACCAACGTCGATCCTAACCATGTCCACTCTATCCCTCTTCTTTTCAGCCAGTAATCCAAGGGTAATAAGCCACCCACCCCCATTACGATAAAATTGACAGAGCTAACAAATTTATGTAAGTTGCATATTTATCAAAAAAAGTTGAATATTGATGTCCATTTGTATGTAAATAACTGCAGCATTTTATGATTTCAAAAAAGCCACATCCCTCTGAGTGATCCCAATTACTGTTGTTTCCCAGGTTTAGCATAATGACTTTGTGTTTGAACCCCTGGCTTAACAAGGCATGTACTGGGTTTCATGGCTTCTAATTCCGTTAGCACCCCCAGAACAAAGTTATCTCTGATTGATCTCCTGACTGCTGCTTCCCAGGTTTAGCATCATAACCTAGGGTGTGATCCCATGGCTACTATCTTAATAGCTGGTTGAAATCGATCATCATTGTTGACTCACATAAAATGAGTAATCCTGTAAGTTATTTGAGTAAAGATATAAAAGAAATAGTGGGATGAGCACAGGAGGTTCAAGCCCCTTTCCTCTCTGCTTTATAACCCCTTGTTCCTTTCACCCCCAATATAGGAAAAAACTATTAAGTAGAGATAGGGTCAAGTTTAATAAATTGACAGATTGATATCAAATTCTCAAGTTTTATTGGTACATACCAGTACTGCAAATCACTCCAGCATCCTCTCCATGACCGCAATTTACCTTTCTCCAACCAGCACTAGGACAGTCTTCAAGTCTTTCTTCTTCTCCTGTGCAGGCCACATCATCAAGGAGAACTGGCCCAACTCCTTCTCTAAAGCCAGCTTCTAGGGAAACATCTATAGCCCATGCAAACCCTACCTGCCTGCAGACGACATTAGCATCAGTAATATCCCAGAAATCATCACAAACGGTTCCCCATTCACCTTCATAATAGACTTCCACAAGTCCTTCATTACTGTTCTCACTACCAACAAGGCGCACTGTTACTACACGCTCTGAAAATGCATCCACAATTATAATTTGTTAGTTATGAATTAGGCCCGGATGATATCACAATAATATCGAAACAATATGATATTAATAAAATTATCAGCTAAATCTGTGAAATTTTTTAAGATATCAAAATATCACTCTTGACAATATTCAAAAATATTGCCAATTTGAAATATATGTTGCCCTTTGTACTTAAAAATATCACAGCTAGCGTGGGAAAATCTGGCTTCCTGTTTCCGTCCATGATATACATAATTTTATGTGCAACATGTTACATTCATCAGGTACCAAACTATACGTACGCATTACCTTTTAGCAAGCTCCGCATCCATGCGGTCCCACATAAACGACAAAATGTACATGTTTTCATCCCCGGCATCGTGTTGTGAAAATTAAAGCACCGTGCATGGTAAACTTCGTCTTTGCATTTGAAACTTTTAATTAATATGCTGATTTATGTATCTTATGATTATAAGCTCTTCATAGAAATTATAATGCATAAATCTCTATTCAGCATAATCCTGAATTTCTCCATTATCTAATCTTCTCATTTTTGATAAAAGCCTATTGGTGAGTATGGCTTTAAACCATGGGTTTGCTTAAGGACGTCATGGTGTGTTCTTTTTTATGAAATGTTTGTCATACCCCACCAGCCACACAAAAGCACTCGGTTCATTTTGAAGTGATTCATTTCAAATTTTGACCATTTTCAGCACTGTTTATTATCTATGCAACTTCTCTGTTGTACTTGGTTTTTGCGGCGTCCAAGTTGTTTAATGTACGCTGCATAAATGTTCGGCATGTTTGCAGCGGCGGTGCTACGGGGAGGCAAGGGGGCAAATTCTGCCCCGGTTACTTTCTTTGCCCCCCAATTTTTTCCCCGATGGTAAGTCAATGCTTTTTCAGTAGTACAAAATTAAATTAAAGATTAATGTTTGCCCCCCTTAAATTTAAGCTTGCCCCCCTCTTGCCCCCCCCCCCCCCAGTTTAGCAGGTCTGGTGCCACCGCTGCATGTATGGATAAATATTCACGTATTGAGACAAAGTTGCAAGAGCTGACAGTCAAATGTGTGTAAGTTGGTAAAACTTGTAGCTTTGCATGGTGAGGATGATAAGTAAGACTAATTGCGGTGACACCATGTGGAATCTCAATTGAGTAGTAATTAGTTCTGAAAAGAACTGGGGGTACAACTCAACGTTTCGATCAGTATGCTCTGATCGTCCTCAGGAGAATGCCGGACTCTGGAAAATGCTGCTGCTTAAGTAGACTGCTGGAGGATCATCCCATGAATGGATGCTGGCGGATTAGTTCGTTGAGGCGCGCAGGCGGGAAACTGTGAGACTATGAGACTAGGATCCTAGGGGTTGGGGGAGAGGAGTGTGCTCACTGAACTGAATCAGTTGTTAACAAGCACAGGGGAAGGAGGGTGGTTGACTTAGGATATAGGGGATCCCTCAGTCTGGGGTGGGTTATGGACTTTGGATATAGAAGATCCTTCAGTCTGTAGTATAGGTCGCCAAATGTCGCTGATGTGTGTAAGTTGCATATTTGTATATTATAAGTTGAATATTGATGAATATTTGTATGCAGTGATCAGTAACTGAGTGATCAGTAACTGTTGCTTCCTAGGTTTAGCATAATATATTTGGGTTTGAACCACTGACTTAATTAACATGGTATGTATTGGGTTTCATGGCTTCTGATTCTGTTGGCACCCCCAGAACAAAGATATCTATGATTGATCCCCCCGACTGCTGCTTCCCAGGTTTAGCATTATAACCTAGGGTGTGATCCCATGGCTACTAGTAGCTGGATGAAATCGATCATCATTGTTGACTCACATAAACTGAGTAATTCTGAATAAAGTTATTTGAGATGAAAGAAATAATGGGATGAGCTCGGGAGGTTCAAGCCCCTAACTTCTCTCCTTTATAACCCATTGTTCCATTCACCCCCAATATACGAAAAAAGAATTATTTAATTGACTAAATTTGACAGATTGGTATCAAATTCTCAAGTTTTATTTGTACATACCTGGACTGCAAATCACTCCAGCATCTTCTCCATGATCGCAATTTTCTTCTCTCCAACCACCACTAGGACAGTCTTCAAGTCTCTCTTCTTCTCCTGTACAGGCCACATCATCAAGGAGAATTGCTCCGACTCCTTCTCCAAAGCCAGCTGCTATGGAAACATTTGTAGCCCCTGCAAATCCTAGCTGCCTACAGACGACATTACCATCAGTAATATCCCAGAGATCATCACAAACGGTTCCCCATTCATCTTCATAATAGACTTCCACACGTCCTTCATTCCTGTTCACACTACCAACAAGGCGCACTTTTTCTGAAGGCTCTGAAAATGCAACCAAAATTAAAATTAGTTAGGTATGAATTAAGTCTGGATAATATCGTAACGATATGATATTAACAAAGTTATCAGTTAAATCTGTGAAGAGGTTAAGACGTCTGCACTAGTAAGCAGGAGGTCGTGGGTTCGAATCCCGCCCGAGTCGCCTGTGTAGTTTCTGTCACAGACACTCGGAAAGCACTGAGTATACAGTGCTATACACACGTCGGTGTAGGGCAAAGTTAAATCATTGATATCATTGTCAATGCTTATCGACAATTACAAAAATTCATTATTGTCATCCTAGCATGAATATTCAACGAAAAAGTTCTACCTCAATGTAGACAATAGCAAAAAGATTTACCAGTACAAATTTGGCCCACACATCACAATTGCACAAGAAAGATGTTTGGGGTTGAATAATTATTTGGCATACAAAAATACACAGATCAAAGTATCTATACCTTCATTTTGAGTCAGACAAACAACACCAGCATCTTCAGAGTGGTCGCAGTTGTTTACTTCCCATCCTGGGTTGGGGCAGTCTGCAATTGTTGTCTCTGAACCTGTACACTCGACATCATCCAGGAGAATTGAACCAGTACCTTCACATAACACACAGGAACGCAACAATAACATCAGTCATCAACAAACTTAAACCAAATATATCATTTCAATCAACAATGTTTACGGCTAATTAGATAGGCTTCCAAGTCAGTGCGGTGACGTGTTTTTTTTCAACCAGTGAAAAACATGAAACATGTATACACGGTTATTGGAACTAGACCAAATTTCCCCATGCACAAAGTATGGTGGCTAAGCGAGGCCACACAAATCGGGCAAAGGTTCATACCCATATGTGAAATATTCATTTAAAACACAGCATGGCAGATTCCACTTGATACAGCAATTTTGGCTGCAATTGGACATCGTTTCATAGCAAAAAAAACTATATATGTAGGCCTATATAAAAATGACAACACGGCAGGTTTAAGGTGACACAGAAACCAGAAACTGGAGACGTTTTAGGGGGCCTAATGATCATTTTGGTACAAAGTTCAATATAAATTCAAAACTTCAAAGTGACATATAAACAAAAATTCACGGAATTAAAGTCAATTCACAAATTGAACCAGGAATATATCACCACAGCAGAATGTGGGTTCGAATCCCGGCCGTGACACTTGTGTCCTTGAGCAAGACACTTAACCATAATTGCTTCTCTCCACGCAGGGGTTAAATGGGTACCTGTGAGGGCAGAGTTGGTTGATTAGCCCTATATGCGCTGTAATGGCAGCAATTGAGCTGTATACTCCCCAGGGAGCTGAGATGGTTTCAGGAATGATTTAGGAGCCTTATGAGCAGGGGTAATAATATGCGCCTTGAGCACCACTCAGTTGGTGGATACGTGCGCTATATAAGTCCACACATTATTATTATTATTATTATTATTATTACCACATGGTACATTCTGACAAATAAGGGAATAATAAAGACCAGTGAATAAATTATTTGGCCGGGTAGAATTATCGTTGAAGCCCTCCTATCTGACACAAAACCAAGATATTCCAATACCTTCATCAAACTCAGCAGCTGATGATGCTCTCGCAGCTCCTCTAGTAAAACCAAGCTGTCTGCAAACAACATCAGCATCATTCTGGTCCCACAAATCATCACAGATAGTTCCCCATTGGCCATCTTTGAAGACTTCCACTCGTCCCAGATTGGATTGTGGTCCACCAACAAGTCGTATGCCTCCAGATGGCATTTTTTCTACAAGATCATGTTCAAACAAAACAACAACAAACAATTTGTAAAATATAAAATCATAAAAATGACAGAGCTGACAGTCAAAATATATGTAAGTTGCATATTTGTATAAAGAAGTTGAATATGTATGCAAGTATTAACTGCAGCATTTTATGCAGCTTCCCAGGTTTAGCATAATGACTTTGTGTTTGAACCCCTGGCTTAACAAGGCAAGGCATGCATTGGGTTTCATGGCTTCTAATTCCGTTATGAGCACCCACAAAACAAAGATATCTCTGATTGATCTCCCAACTGCTGCTTCCCAGGTTTAGCATCATAACCTAGGGTGCGATCCCATGGCTATTATCTTAATAGCTGATTGATATCAAATTCTTGAGTTTTATTGGTACATACCTGGACTGCAAATCACTCCAGCATCCTCTCCATGATCGCAATTTTCTTCTCTCCAACCAGCACTAGGACAGTCTTCAAGTCTTTCTTCTTCTCCTGTACAGGCCACATCATCAAGGAGAATTGTTCCGACTCCTTCTCCAAAGCCAGCTGCTACGGAAACATCTGTAGCCCCTACAAAACCTAGCTGCCTACAGACGACATTACCATCAGTAATATCCCAGAGATCATCACAAACGGTTCCCCATTTACCTTCATAATACACTTCCACACGTCCTTCATTACTGTTCTCACTACCAACAAGGCGCACTGTTACTGTTATAGACTCTGAAAATACAACCAAAATTATAATTTATCAGGTATGGATATTCAACAATGAAGATGCCAGAAAAAAATATTTACCAGTACAAATTTTGGCCCGCATCACAACAAATGTTTTTGGGATGAATATAATAACTATAGCACACAAAATTACACTGATCAAATATTTACCTTCATTAGGAAAACAAACAACACCAGCATCTTCAGAGTGGCCACAGTTGTTTACTTCCCATCCTGGGTTGGGGCAGTCTGCAATTGTTGTCTCTGAACCTGTACACTCGACATCATCCAGGAGAATTGTCTCAACACCTTCGCATAACACACAGGAATGCAAGAATAACATCAACAAACTTATATTTTAATCAATGCTTCAGTGTCATTTTGGTGCAAAGTTCAATACAAATAAAAAACTTAAAAGTGAGGTAAAAAAGAAATCATTTAACTCAATACCAATCCGACAAATAAGGGACCAGTGAACCTATTAATTTGAGGTTGAATTATCGTTGAAGTCCTCCTATCTGACGCAAACACAAGACATGAAAGGGATTGCAATACCTTCACCAAACTCAGCAGCTGGTGATGCTCTCACAGCTCCTCTAGTAAAACCAAGCTGTCTGCAAACAACATCAGCATCATTCTGGTCCCACAAATCATCACAGATGGTTCCCCATTGGCCATCATTGAAGATTTCCACACGTCCTTCATTCCTGTTCTCACTACCAACAAGGCGCAGTGTTACTAAAGGCTCTGAAATGAAATAGAAAGATGGAAATTGGAAGATGCTTAAGAAATTATACCACTGTGTACACCATTTTGTTTTTCTTCTATACAAATCCAGGTGACTAAACCAAGGCAATAAAGAAACATTATTCTGGTACCTATTAGGCCTATGCAATAAGGTAAGCACTATAAAAGTAAGCATCTACAAAGAATCTGAAAAAATATGGCCCCTTCATAATCATAATAATTATATATATAATAAAAAGCATTTATAAAGTGCTGAATCCTTATTAACATGCTCCTTGGCACTCAACAATTAAACAGCCTAAAAAGTGATAACAGCCAGACACATCCAAAAGGACAACAAATGATCCTTAGCAAATTGACGGGCCAAAATATAAAAATTACCTGCCACTTATGAAAGGATATAAAAGGATAAAGGTTTAATGTTGAGAAATTTTCAATAGATTCTGAGAAAGACTCTGGAAAGAAATTATATACTTCAACCATGGTATCCAAACATGTTTGAAAATAATCAATGTTCAAACATTCTACAAATCTGAAACAAGCAGAATTGAGTAAAATGGCTCTATTCATAAAAATGGAATTAAGTTTAGTTACGTCAAGTCAAATATATAAAAAAACTCATCTTTTTAATGGTGCATTTATATAATGTTGTTATTCTGTTTTTTCTGCTGTATCCTTGTATTTTTGTTATCTTGTTCTTATTTGTATCAGCGCCATGAACACTTTTGGGTGGATTTGTGCCCTTATTATTATTATTATTATTATTATTATTATTATTATTATTATTATTATTATTATTATTATTATTATTATTATTATTATTATTATTATTATTATTATTATTAAGTAAGACTAATTGCGGTGACACCATGTAAGGATCTCAATTGAGTAGTAATTAGTTCTGAAAAGAACTGGGGGTACAACTCCCAGTTGTACCTCCCAGTTGAGAGTTGTACCCCCAGTTCTTTTCAGAACTAATTACTACTCAATTGAGATCCTTACATGGTGTCACCGCAATTAGTCTTACTTATCATTCTCACCATGCAAAGCTACAAGTTTTACCTATTATTATTATTATTATTATTATTATTATTATTATTATTATTATTATTATTATTATTATTATTATTATTATTATTATTATTATTATTATTAGTAGTAGTAGTAGTAGTAGTAGTAGTAGTAGTATTATTACACATAGTGTTACCCATAAACCTATTATAATTCTGAGGGTCTTAAAATATTTAATGTAATCGGGGGAAATATACCACACTGTCAGTTTTTCTAAAGACACAAATTAAATGGATTTGTACTGTAGTTTTACATCTTATTAAGCTTAATTGTGGTGGTGTCGTCGTCGTCGTTGTTATATTTATCAGTGTTCAGTTCCAATTCCTTGCATCAGTTTTGGGAGATTCAATAAATATATAAGAGGTCTAATGATCACCATGGGCTTTGATCCTTAGAGAAACAAGTGCGTCTCTCTGCAGCAATATTTGGGTTGTGGTGGTGTCACAGCAATCTGATGAACTCTGGCCGGGACTTGCCAGCACGCTATCGGGATTAAACAATGGCTATTAAAGTATGTAAACTAACCTTCGTTGAGCTTACAAACAACACCAGCATCTTGTCGATGAATGCAATTAATTGCAAATGGACTTGCACTGGGGCATTCTGTAATCGTTGTCTCTAAGCCAGTACACTGAACATTATCCAAAACAATTCCACCAGTACCTTTAATTATTAGTTATGAATAAGATCAATAATCATAATTAAGAATTAAGTTACCAAGTAAAACTAAATAAACTGTGATATTTTCATCATCACATAATAATACGTACAGGGAAAATAAAAACTAAATTTCCGAAAGTAACAATATAAATTTCAAGTAATTTCATTTTCATCAACATGAGAACATTGCCTGTGATACTTTCACATCTCAGCCCTATATAGGGATTATATTGCCCTGTGTCAAGCAGTCTCACCAATAAGATTTTCAATAGGCCCTAATGTTTTTTTGTTTTTTTTAGAAGTTTAAGGATGGGGGGATTTTTCAACAGAAAATTATCACTTGCAGGCTACATATACAAGTGCGACTGCGTCAAAGGCTAATGCTACATGCAGCGATCGTGAACGTTAAAACATCAAAAATGTTGACTAAGTTATATTCTGGAAACTCAAAAATATGCTCATCCTAATCTCAATACACTCGAAACAACGTACTAAGCCCAAAACTAGACTAAATAAAAAAAAACATCTAACACATTTCATTATCATTGTCTCCAAAATGCTTGTGTGCACCAGCCTATATCAGGTCATTTTTCTTGTGACATTGGCGCAGTATTTTTCAGTGTGGCGTGGCATTTTTCTATGCGTGGCGGGAAACCCTGATTTTTTTCCCTTTTAGCGTGGTGCTAGCGCCACGCTTTACCATGCCTGGTGAGACCGCTGCAGCTGTGCCAAATTTCACGGGGCTGCTGAACCCACAATTCTGTGCTTATACGCATGGGCGTATGGGGACTCTTTGGTTAAGGGGGGCAGAGGGGTTGATTTGCCCGAAATTTTACACTTTCTTTGTCCAATTTTTTCTTCTTCTTGCTTTGCCCGAATTTTACCCACTGTTTTGCCCGAATTTGGGGGGGGGGGGCAGTTTCCCCCCCTGCCCCCCTGGCTCGTTCGCCTATGCTTATACGTGAACCATTTTGTGCTTCCAGGGTTAATTGGCTGGTAACCTGCTAAACAACAAATAGTACAAATCCTACACAATGTACGCATACAATCTGAATATCCTTACTTAGCCAGATGCTATTATTTTGTGTGTATTGTAATAACAGAAGCAGTGTTTGTGATGTCATTGTAAAGCCGTGCATTGCTTTGCTGGCAGACCTTCTAAAAATAGACTGCCCTGTGATAAATTGAGAATTCCACTATAGAGGAGGCTAAGTACTTTATTATCTAAGATGCTGACCAGGCCAAAGGGGGCGGGAGGCTTCTCCCCACCCACTAAATTTAGTTAGTTTTGTGAATACTAAAAATGTTAACAAAACATTTGCTCCACAGCCATAAATTTGACTACATATCTTTTGGGCGAAAATATTACAGTGGCTCCTTTAGTTCACAAATGTTTTTCACCACCCCTCCATTGACAAATCTTTGGCTACGCGCCCGAGCCTGACACCAAATGTTCTGGTCGAGAAAGGACCTCTGAGATCTAACAATGCGACATACCTTCACCAAACTCAGCGGATAATGATGCTCGCACAGCTCCTTTGGTAAAACCAAGCTGTCTGCATACCACATCAGCATCTTTCTTGTCCCACACATCATCACAGATGGTTCCCCAAAAACCATACTTCATGACGTCCACTCGTCCCATAGTAGGATCTGATCCACCAACAAGTCGTATGTCACCAGATACTAGTAGGGGATGTTTAATTTATTTTTTTTAAAGACAAAGATTAGAGAAACTCGTCTTAACTAATACACTCACTGGCCAAAAGTATTGCAACATGCTAAAAATAGCACTTTACAAGTAACAGGTGAGATGATCATTTAATCCGATTTCATCGATCGTGTATTACATAATTTCCGAGCAAGAACAGTAAAAAAGAACATTGACTTCAAAACACAGGCACTTTCAAGAAGTCTTAAGTAGTGTAAATAAAATAAAATAAATTATTGTAACACAGTTCTCCAAACTGAACTTTGGTGATGTTGCAATACTTATGGCAAGTGAGTGTACGAATCGTCGCATGATCTACGGCACATCGTAGCCACTACTCGTCGCAGCTGCAATGTGTTTATATAAGTTCGGTGCCGAAAGTGAGGTGGTCTCCGCGCGCGTCACATCAGACCCACGCATCAGCATTTTTAATTTTCTTCTTCTTCTTTTTTGCTATGAAACGATGTCCAATTGCAGCCAAAATTGCTGCATGGATCGATTGAAATTCTGCTGTGCTGTGTTTTAAACGACTTTTTCATATAGGGGTATGAACGTTTGCCCGAATTGTGAGGCCTTTGAATAACCGCCATGGGAAATTGTCCACACTTACGTCTGTCCCCATTGTCTGCCCACAATTAGGGAGTTACCCAAGTGACTGGGGAAGTACTTTTCCACCAAAACGGACTTCACCTTTCGGCCATGATTAGGGAACGCCCTTTAATTATATAAAGCCAAAAAATCATTAGCAGTTGATCCGTTTCAGATTTGAACTTTATTCAAGTTTACTTGAAAATGACATGTCAGACGGAATAATTTCTCAAGATATTTGGTAACGATAAATAACATCTTACAACCAAGTATATAAGCCGTTAGATAATACAATGTAATTCGCTCCGAGTCTATTTTCGGGTCCGATGGTGTACACCCGACCCCTTTAAGGACTTACCTGGTTCTGAGATTTCTCCCCCCAAAACCAAGGGGAAAACCGTCAAGATCGAAAGGAGTCCCCTTCCAATCATGTCGATTCTTTCTTTCCTCCTTCTCTCAAATTACTTGGAGAAAACCGCTAAAATGGCGGTTTACAAATCGTTGAATACTCGGCAATCAACAACTGCGCCAAATCGGCTGCTTCTCAATACTTTGATGCTACGTTTGTTAGGGTAGGTTTGGACTCTGGACGTTCTCTACAAAGTTCTCTACATATATTCACTAGACAACAACTGGCGAGATTATCTTGAAGTCGACTGTTTAAATCATACCCATGTACAAGGTGATAAGCTGGAACTCAAAGTTTACAATATATATAAATGTATATATATTGAAAACTTTGAGTTCAAGCTTATCTTATCACCTTATCAGCTTATCACCTTATCACCTGTGTGTATACGCTAAACCTGTTATCTTAAACCTGCTAAGGTGAAAAGCCACAGTACTGGTCTCACTTACACGATAAGAACTAAATCCCAGTGTGACACACCCAATGTTGTATATGTAATCTCATGTAAAAGATGTGGTATACAATATGTAGGAGAGACCATGGAGGAAGGAAATCCTTCCTCCATGGAGAGACAAAGACCAAATTGAGTCTCCGTTTTGCCAACATTCGGTTAAAATTTCAATAAACACGGTTAAATTATGGTTATACCTCTTCATTTTTTTGTTTGATGCAAACATGACACTTAAACCTCATATTTCAAATGTTACTCGCACCGCAGCATTTCACCTTAGGAACATTGGAAAGTTACGCAAATATCTTAATTATGATGCAACAGAACAAATTGTTCATTCCTTCATAACATCTCGTCTTGATATGGCAAATTCACTGCTTTATGGACCGTCCTCAGGATCAACTACGACGACTTCAAAAGATTCAAAACACTGCTGCACGTATTGTGACTCTCTCTAAAAAAAATCATGTCATATCACCCCCATCCTGAAAGATCTGCATTGGCTGCCAATATCATATCGTATTATTTATAAAATATTGCTTATCGTTTTCAAATCTTTGAATGATTGTGCACCACTATCTGACTTGTTGAAATGTTATGCCCCCTCTCGCAAGTTACGTTCCAGTGCAAAATTTCTGCTGGCTGAACAAAAGTCTAAACATTCTTGATTCTTGAGGTGACAGATCTTTTGAAGTTGTGGCTCCACGCCTTTGGAATGATTTGCCTCTGTACATTCGTGAATCTCAAACTGTTTACTCCTTTAAGAAAAACTTAAAAACTCATCTTATGTGTATTGCCTAGTATAAGGACCACTAACATTCATTTATGCATGTTTTATCTTTTGTTTAGTATTATATTGCATTTGCCATTGTATTGTTATGCTATTTTATGATTTCTTGTTTACTGTAAAGCGCCTTGAGCACTTCTTGGTGGATATGTGCGCATTATAAATCTTCTGTATTATTATTATTATTATTATTATTATTATTATTATTATTATTATTATTATTTTCACCTTGATTTAACCGAATGGTGCGAGGTTAAATGACATGTAAACAAATCTACTGTGTCGGCCTCGGTTAAAGTGTGATTCTTGGTACCTGTTCTAGGGTCTGCCGAGGGCTTGCTCTTTAAATCTGCGGTCATTTAATCCATAGAACAAGGTCCTTGCTCTATGGTTAATCTATGGAACCCTTTTGTTACCGGAGATAATCCCTCTTCAGTAGGCTCCGTGTACCGCATGTCAGATACAACCATGGACGACTCCATGATACAAAGGCTCATTTTTTTAATGGACAGACCTTGAAGATATGGTTGCAATAACTTATTTGAACTCGGGGCTTGGGCGGTTTTCACTTTTTCGTTAACTGGTAGGCCTATACCGCAGAGAAAACTCGCCGTTTTCGGTTTTATTTTTCACTAAAGATTGACAGTACTTAAGATTGACAGTGTTTAAAATGATCGTAAACGGACCGTCTTTATCGCATTTTTCACAAGAAACTCAAGGTCATAATGTACTAGGTAAATGATTTATTCCAATCTTTATTGTAATATTTATTGCCTTCTTACTGGCGCACATTAATGCTGGAAAAATGTCATTTTGAACGCGGCGCCACCGCTACGGACTTGTCAAGAGGTAGGCCTATAAGTACTTGGTTACTGAACTGAAGAAATCCTTCTTCATTTACTTATCAATTTTAATACTCGTCATTATAATTGTTAATGAAAAAGTGTTAAATCATTAAGGAAATGGCCAATGTGCAGCGGCGTAGCCAGGACTTTTTCAGTGGGGGGGGGGGGCACAGGAGGAGCATTGCTTTTCAGTGGGGGGGAGGGGGCAGGGGTATGGGTATGGGTTTGTCCCTTTTCTGTTTCTTTTCTGTTTTTGGGGCACTATGAGGATTTTTCGTGGGGGGCACCTAGGGGGGCACTGGAAATTTGTGGCTACGCCGCTGCCAATGGGTGTTTTACTTTAGGGTTATTCTTCCGCTCAATGAGCTTTTGGCAAAAAAAGACGCCCTTCACAAGCATATCATAAATAAATAATTTAGAAAATAATTTGCGATTAGGAAATGGTCCTGTTCATAATAAATAATAATTTATCTTAATATGGTCAGCAGACATACATACCTTATTTCACTTATCATCACACTCCTACCTTGGTGAAGATAATTGCTGGACGGTCACTTCGAACAATTACAACCGTACTTTATTAATTTTCCCTGTAGGAAATTTGTAACATTCCTTTGTCTTCTCTACCTTTTTTTAAATTTATTTGGGCTTGCGATATGTAATATCTTAATTTCTTTGTTTAAGTCCTTGCATGGTTTCATTACCAACAAGATATATAAAATTTATAATAATAATAATTTAAAATATTCGGACACTGTTATCGAAAGGGAAGCCTGATTAGGATGGCTTTGGGCAACCTGGTAATGTTGGTGTGACGATACTGCTACTGAGATACTGAATCAAAAATGCTTGCAGTTCTGAGTTTGCATAAATAGAGAGATCCCTGAGAATTCCTGAACGTTTGGCAGCAACTAGCTTGGCTAATCAATGGTTACAAACTTGTTGATGCAAGTATCAGATCTGATTAAATTTAGGCCAGAGTTGTGATTTTTTTCGTTGTCATCGTTACTGAAATTTCATCATCACAGATACATTCCTTTATATGCCAACATGTAAGTCTATAATTACTCCTGGGTCTTCGACTTTTGGTCCGTTGTCCAGTACTGTAATTTTAATGTTGTACTTATTTATTTATTTAGTTGATAAAATGCAAGCAATTCCATTCGTTCCACACTTCGAAGTTCTTGACTTGTTTTACTCAAATTATACATAACAGCAAAAGAAACGTCACCCCAAAAATATTTATTATTTTCATTTTATAATTAATATAATTTGTTTAATGAGGTCGTTGACTGTCGTTGAGTGTAACACGAACAAATGTTTGTTAAATTTGCCCGCATTGACCTCAATCAATTCCTTTCCAGTTTGTACATGCATGACGTCTGGGTTTACACAAAGCTAAACACTGTTTTAGCTAAACACCGATTGGATCAATATTGGGGTGACGTTTCTCTGCTTGTCTCCCTAAATCTAGGTTCGACGTCTCACAATGATCACAACGCATCCTCCGACAAGCAGGCATCGATGTGTATAAATCAGCCCCAGACAAACAATTAGCTCAAGTTCTTTACATCAAGGACAAACCGGACCCAAACAACAGGTCTGAGTCTACCGGATCCCTGTGAGTGCGGTAAGGTGTACATCGGCGAAACATTTAACGCAACCTCCCATCAGATTGAAGGACACCGAGCACACGGCCGCAGAGGAGATTTCGAGAAGTCCGCCATCGTCAAGCACTCGCACATCAAGGACCACCAAATCGACTGGCAGGCAGCCCAACTCGTCACACCCATGGACGCATGGCACCCCAGACGCATCAGAGAGGCCATCGAGATCGTCAAACACGACACTGTGCCACAGGACATCGGTTTCTTCATCAGCAACATTTCATCATACTACAGACTGAAGGATCCTTTATATGCCAAAGTAAGTCTATAACCCACTCTTCGACTGAGTCCGTTGTCCAGTCAACCACCCTCCTTCCCCTAATGTTGTTAACTTACTTTATTTAGTTTAGTGATAAATGCAAGCAATTCCATTCGTTCCCAACCCCTTCGAAGTTCTAGTCTCATGTCTCAAATTTCCCGCCTGCGCGCCTCAACGAACTAATCCTCCAGCATCCATTCATGGGATGAATCCTCCAGCATTTGTTTAAGCAGCAGCATTTTCCAGAGTGGCATTCTCCTGAGGACGATCAGAGCATACTGATCGAAACGTTTGGTTGTACCTCAGAAATTACTACTCAATTGAGATTCCACATGGTGTCACCGCAATTAGTCTTACTTATCATCCTCACCATGCAAAGCTACAAGTTTTACGTTTCTTTTGCTGTTATGTATGAGTTCATGTCTGACAATTTCCGCAGTTTCGCCTACAGGCTAGGTGTAACAATTTTATATGCAACATATCCATGGGCCCTTGAACAGCCAATAAGAAAAATATATGTATATGAACGTGTTAGTGGGCGAATCTATCCAATCACGGCGGAAATTAGGCACGAGATGCTGGTGTCATTAAATCAACCTGTTTATTCACTGCACACAGCCTTCAGTTCCACATACGGACCATAATGTACGTCGCGCACGTGTGCTAATTTACGTGTATGTAAATGTTGGCCTAGTGGTGTATTGCATAAGTGGTGTATTGCATAAGCGGGGAATTCCTTACGAGACTTCATGTTAATAATTCCTTGTTGGTGAGAAAATTATAATTATTTCAATTTTACGATGCTAGCATATCTGACAATGATGAAACTATGGCTCATTGGAATAAAATGTGTAAATATAGAGTAAAAAAGAACGAGGTGAATTATGGCGCATGGCCTACACCGGATTTGCTGGCCGTGACTGTTCGCACAGCATGTGTAACCTGGAAAAATGGTTCACCAGGGTAACAACGACAACAGGGATAGCTACAGCGAGAGAGGAACATGGATCTAATGATAGGGTCGCGAATTTTCCTTAAATAAATTGGGACAAGTAAATAATATTTCTTTCTTAAAAAAACTGAACTGTGAATTTATTATGATTCCTCGAATTAGTAAACAAGTAAAAGAAAGTGCGATAATAAAAAAAACTAGTTCTGCCGAACCAAAGTAAATCGAGTCAACTTGACCAAAGAGATTTCAGCAAATTGAATTAAAGAAAGAAAAAAAACTTTAAAATCACCAATTAAAACCAAATTAAAAAGTACTAGAAAAATCAACTTAAATCGAAAATTCAAACTGAAATTCGAGCTGAAAATGAAATGCAAACTGAAGTTTAAACTAAAAAAAAACAACTTAAAATGCAAACTAAAAAACCCAAACTAAAAAAACAACTTAAAATGCAAACTAAAAAAAAAAAAAACTAAAAACCAACACAGCGCTAATAGTGAATTACTTTTAAGCACATTCAGACATTAACCAGATTATTGAGCAGCAAATGGGAAACAAGGCTGAGCTAGTGTCCATAACTTTGAAAACATGTCCTTTCTGTCTGCTGCCTAACTGCTCACTGACCACCTCATGGCCAGGTCAGTGCCAGGACAATATACATTTACTAAAATTAACCAACTTAAGTCAGGGAACCACGCAGGTGAATGGTCTGGTACACTAAAACAATAAACTATAAAGTAAACCAAATTTAGTCAGGGGGCCACTTAGGGGGACCACTCTTATAACATAAGGAGATAAGAAAACAATTATATATAAATGACAGGAGGAACTTCCCATTTTACTTAGGGGAAAAATAAAATCCATCAGCAAAAATATGTATAAGTACAGGAGAATTCCACTCCCCTACACATGCATGATGTAACTTGCCGGCTGAGCCCAGCAGTGTACGGTGGTGTTAGATCCGCTTAGCAATTTTTGTGAGCTCGATTGCTCATCATTTAACATACATTTCTTAGAAAAAAGGGTTGGTGGAAACAAATTTTTATTAGCTATTTTTCGTTAAGGTACAAAATATAGGGAAGGAAAATATTTTATATTTCATTATTTTTGTTTAAATCAGAAATAATGTTTTCGTACCAAATGGCTAACTGGATACCCAGAACAGGGGGGTGGGGGGGGGGAAGACAACTGCCACCCAAAACCGCAGCTTATAAACGACTTATAACAAATAAACAACTCGGCAGATCTTCAGTGCTTAGAAACACGATACATTTGAGTAGTAATTAGTTCTGAAGGTACAACTCGACGTTTCGATCAGTGTGCTCTGATCGTCCTCAGGAGAATGCCGGACTCTGGAAAATGCTGCTGCTTAAGTAGACTGCTGGAGGATCATCCCATGAATGGATGCTGGAGGATCATCCCATGAATGGATGCTGGAGGATTAGTTCATTGAGGCGCGCAGGCGGGAACTGTTGTGACTAGGATCCTAGGGGTAGCCAATCAGCAATTTTAATTGTCATATTTGAATTCAGATCAAAATCCATAATAAATAGCACATTTTATCTCCGAAGCAGACAACTTTAAAAAAAATTGTTGACCAGTGTCATTGGGGTGTCACCCCCCCCCCCCCCGCTCGCTACGGCCCTGCGTGTTACCACCAGCAAACTCAGAAACACCAGTTTTCATCACAAAATATAATGTGTAACGTTTATCCAGAAATGTATTTATTTATTAAGTAGCACTATATCTAGCCCAAGTTTACTGATGCAAGTCTACAGTTTATTTAAAGGCATTCAGAGCGCCTGATCTCTTAAAACCCTATTGTGTTTTAAGCTCGGTTGAACTCAGTGTCTTCATTGTTAATTAAACAAATGTTTACGTTATGAATAACAAAGGAAATCCCGGCAAAGAACCACTTTGTTAAAACTCGTGGAAATACGGTGGAATAGCCAGATGAAATCAAAGGGTTAACGGTTAAAATACATTAACCGAGACTCTTGCAATTTTAACCGAGGAGATTTTCGTAGTGTGAGTATGAGCTTCAACCCAATACTGATCTAAAATCTCGCTTTAAAAAAGGCCAACTCCTTGACAAACGATAAATGCACTCTTAAAACTAAAGTGTTGAATCAACCATATAAGAGTTCGGTGATCGAGTGACAACAATTTATAAAGTTAAATTCAACTCAAAGAAAGTGTTGAACTGTCACAAAGTCAAGTTAAGTATAACTTTATCAATGTTAATTCAACACTTTCAAAAGTTAAATCCAAAAGAGTTGTCACTGACCGAACTCTAATAGATCCCTGCGGTTCATGGTCGCAATATAATCACACTAACACCATGATGGCACTAAATCATTTAGTACGTTTGAATAGCGTGTAAAACGTTCATATAGGGGTAAACAATCCCTTCTCAAATGGTGTAAACAGACTTATTGAGTCCCTCTAGACCCAAGAAAACAATTTCAAGCCAAATATAAAGTTTTATATGGGTGCCAGCCCACAATCCCTTCAAAAAAGAAATTGTTACCCAAAACCAATTTTTTTACACATATTTTGCACTGCTGACATTCTACAGAGAAACCAAGAGATTCTATTTGTCTGGCCATTCTAATACCCACAACCAGACCTCAAAATAAACATCTCAGGTTGCTGGAATGTCTGAGCAACGACAGCAAGTGACAGGTGGAGTGATTACATTGGGATTAGTGCGGTAACATCAATGGATGACATCTGTACAGTTTCAATGGGTTGTCTGCTGGCAGGGGGGCGGGGCATTACTTTGAAAGCTGCATACCGGGTCAATGGTTCACCCCAGGTTGAAATTTGTTTTACCATGTTATCAGGCACTGTATCAATAGAGAACTTATGCAAAGTGGCTGAATTTGAGTTTTCAATGACGTAGTAAACAACAATTGTTTACAAACGTACTAAATGAAACAGCGCCACCATGAACCGCAGGGTTTTTAAAAAGTTGATTTGAACACTTTAGTTTTAAGAATGTGCTAATGATTAACAATGGGCATGCAGGCCTTACACATTCCTAGAATAGTTTCCCAACCCCACCCAAACAGCGCCTTCAGTTTTACCACATTTTAAATATCTCATTCAAATAGCAAAAAAAAAAAATTAAATAAAAAATCTAAGTAAACCACTATTTAAAGAAAATATCACTCTCAATGATACAGGATGTAAATCTAAATTTCAAAATCCAGGAAAAAGATCCAAATTTAAAGTCTCCCGAAGTTGAAAAAATTACCACAGACCGCGAAACAACAGCTGGCGTTAACGGGAATTAGACCTACTTTTCTCGATGCTACAGGATGTAAATCCAACTTTAAATATTCCAGATCCCGATCCAAATGTAACAGTAAAAGTTTGCCGAAGTTGAAGATGATCACAAACGGCGAAACAACAGCAGCTGTTCTCGATGCTATACAGGAACAAGAGTCAGGCGCGTGATGCCAATCTTCGTCACTCTGATTGGCTCAAATCCGCGACGCGCGTCGCTCAAAACAACTGTCCACACGTACGTGTGTCCATATATAGCAGTTAACGTGGTCATGATCAAAGATTCGCAATCCATATACAGCTACGTTCCCTGTAGCAGACGACGCATGGCAAAATTTTGTAATGAGTATATAGGACCAAAATCAACTTCGTTTACACAACGTTTGACATGCAGAAAATAGGCCTAGTTGGAATTCTTTCTATATACAGAATATTTAATACATTTAAATATGTTCGACTCAAACAGTTGAAAAACGATTTGCAAGGAAAAATCGACACTTAAGTGGAAAGAGTACTTTAAAAAAACAACGAACAACTTGCTATTGCTATAAATAATTGCTATTTTACACTATTTCTTTAGTTTACCTAAATAAAACAGACATGCTGTTGTATATATCATCATAAAATGAATAACATTTTAGTGTTTTTAGGCGAGCAAAGATTGCACAGGTTGAAAACCAATGCATTTTACACGATACATGTACATAGTCTATTTCGTCAATTTATAGTTCGTCTGCACAGAGATTGGCACAGTGCTTCCACAATCAAAATGAAAATTTCCTTATCCTGAGAGCCAAATTTCCTTATTTTCCTCCCGATTTCCTTATTTTTTGTTAACCACCAAAAAGCCTAATATACATGTACTAGTACTAATCCTTGTTTGCTAGAGGGTAAGCAGAGGTCAGTACAGTGCTCAAAAACCAGTGACACTGCTAATATGCTGACACCAGTGTGGCTGACACAGCTATTTATTCCTGCATGCACTGCCCCAGGAATAGAAAAATAAATAGCGCCCTCTGAAGCTTTTGCAGTTCGCTTTTACTCACTGCGTGCCTTATCCTTTGGATAAGGCGGTGGGTGCCAGCGAATCTGTTCTTATTTTTTGTTATTTTGACAACAGACAAACTTTTTGACAAGAGGCAAACTTGTGTGCGCACGCGCAGCAACTTTTATTCTACTAGTCTTGTTTCAAGTCATTCTGAAACTGACAGGATATTCAATAAACTAACAAATTTTTGAGAATATTGTAGATTTTGCTCAGAATTTAATAATTTCCTTAGAATTTCTTTAGATTTGGGGGATTTCCTCAAAATTTCCTTAGTTTTTTTAATTTCCTTAAAAATTCCATCGAAAGTAAAAATTTCCTTAAAATAAGGAAACTTCCTTGAAAGTGGAAGCACCGGATTGGCATACTAAAAAGTCAAAACGGCGTTGTCAAAAATATAAAATAAAATAAATTATTAAATATTAAAACAAATTTAAAACATTATCATTATCCAATCTGATCAATTAAATGTGCTAAGTCAGTGGCAGGAAATGAAAGAACAAACATTCATAACGGTGGGACGTTACATTATTGTACATGTACATGTTCTACCACTTCTCCCACTGGGTCCACAGACATACCGCGGCAGATGAGTACGGCGATAGAGCGTCCCCCGACGCGGTCGTCCGTGCATGGCGCTCTGAAACTTGGCATATTAAAATTCACCATACTCCACATATACAATCTTTGCTCGTCTGAAAAGTAATGTGTGACTTTGTTTAAATTTTTCTTCAATAGGTGTGACGAGCACAGCATTAAGAAAAATAAAGAACATTGGAAAAAATGCACTAGAATAATGTCCTTTTCCCAACATTTTTGGAAAAATTGTATGACGCGCTATATTTGTAATTTATAAAAATAAAATCGTAAATTTTCAAGACAAATTACACAGAACTTAAAATTAAATGTATACAACGTTTATTCATGGCATTTTCTTTTAAAAAATTGCTAAAATAAGGAAGATGTTCGATGAAACTTGACAGTTCTGATAGACATTGATACAACCAGGACGTAGCAAATCATTGGAGCCATTATTGCCCAATCACGGCAAGGCGGCAGAACTAAGCGACATGTAAGAATACACGTGTCCAACAGCTGGAACATACGCGCGGCCCTGATTTTGATAAGCCACGTCCTTACCATCCGTTAATACACCCCCCACGTAATTACATTTTGTCCAATCGTATTGTCTAAACTGACTTGGGCATTTATGAATACAGGTTAAATGGTTATGTAGGTGTGCTAATTGAATATAATTGTGTTTGATAATTTGGCTAGGCCATTGTTTATAATTCAGCAGGATGTCTCGCTTACAATATCAAACCTGATGAGTACATGTATTATCTGGTGTTAAGTTGGTACACGTATCAATCATCCTTACAAATGATTCCATCTTAAGTGTTTTCATCTTGGAGAAAACAGGAAACCAATTGTAAAACATAACTACAAAACATTCATAGCAGTTGCTTGTCATACGGTTCTCTCAAAAACAATAGCCCATATTGTGATGAAACTGTCACAATAGGGACTAACCAAGTTTTACGATGAATTCCTTGAAAACTGGAAGGTTTAAATGAACGGACGATACCTATAAATACCAATGTTGCAATTTCCTTATAAATGGGCTACACCAAGCCGTGAATGGCTTCGCACTAACCTTACAGTGTGATCACTAAATTTCAAAAAGCTTCAAACCACCCTGCTATACTTCGAACGCAAGAATAAAACAACACAGAGATCAGGATTTGACTTTTCAGTCAGCATTTTTTATTGCATAAATTTCATCTCATACAAATGTCCATTGTGGAAACATACAAAACACAGAAAGATGACGGTTACTATAATTTTTGATGAACACACAAAATATCAGCATATATTATTCTCAGCCATATCATGTTATGTTTAACAACATTAAATGAGGTCATACCAAAGCCCATTCCTGAGGAAATAACTCAATATTTGATAATTTTCAAGCAATACAAAGGTATTGCATTAAATCACCAAATATTTGAATATCTATCAATGTGGTTTTAAGCCTAAAATATGTTTTTCCAAAAAACTGTTGGCTCATTTACCTAAATTTATGATTAAAAAAACCCTAGGTAAACTCATTAAATGCTGTCACCATTTCTCTGTTCACTTATTTTCTGTACTAAAACATGGAATATCAAGCATAAAATATCAATTAAATATCTAACCAATACATTTGATTCGGTACTGCGATAATGGACAAGCAGACTGGTGAAATTAAACCGTCTTAAAAATTCTAATTTTGTAACCTTAAAGTCAGCATTAATTTTTAGCATATTCCTCAACTTCCCCCATGTAGCCATGTGCCGGGAACACTTGATTTCTATTTATTAGCTGTTATACTGAAAGTTTTCAGTTGGACAATTACTTAATTTTGTAAGATTTATTTGTTATTTTGCATTTTTATTTTGACAGAGTGGCCTCTTCGGTTATTTAACTGCTATCATTGAGGGCTCTGTGAAAGAAAATAAGTTTTAAATCAATTGTTTTCGAAGAAACAGCTACAACAAAATTATGGAGAGAGACATGCTTAAAATCAGGGCTCTAATGAACATCTGGTTCCAGCATACTGCTCAGGAGAGCACTTAAGATCAGTGTTACTATGGACACAATCCACAAGACGGGATTCCCCTCCGAAGCAACGCACCTTGCCCATATGTACGGGGAGTTCCTCGGTAACCATGAAGTAGGAACCGGTGGTGGCCTTCTCGGCAGAGATGTAACCAAGCTGCTGACATGCAACTAATGCATCACCATAATCCCATTCGTCGTCACAAATTGTACCCCATTGGCCACCCATAAACACCTCCACTCTGCCCTCAGTGTCAGTGGTTCCTCCAGTCAGACGAAGGTCGCCCTCATTGGCAGTTGATTCTGCGAAAAAATATCCATTATGATTATCTGAGTTGAAAAACTATTCTACACAGTCGACTTTGAGTCTACATGAAAAAGTGGCAACCACATAGTAGTTACTCAACGACGAATAAGCTTTTTACAAGTGTTACTCTAGTCAGTGGAAAGTGCACCTTTAATTTTAAATTTCTCAGACTTCTCAGAGTTTACAGACTCTGTACATCCCCACAAACAAGAAACTAGAGGTTTAGACACAGTAAAGACTACTTTTTTTCTTTCCTTGGTGGCTACTTCTCTCCTTTCAAGAAAAATTTGAGGCAAAGATTTGTAAAAGAACCTGAAGTTAGGAAAAATCCTGAGAAATCACAATTCTAATTTAAATATGCACTCGCTATTGAATTGAGTCAGTGTATGTCTCCCAACCATTACTTAAACAATGCTTTTTCTGTTAAAAGAAATAGATTTTGTGGTAAATCTGTTCAACCCTTGATCTCCCTTGCCGATGATGAAAGATTTATAGATTCTTTAAAGATAATGTATAGAATTGGTTATTCAAAAATAACCAAAATGATCAAGACTTCGAATGTGAAACTTAATTGGTGTAAAAGCTGTTGATATCTTTCTTCCCTAGAAAAAAATGTCCAAAGTGCCGTCACTTTTAAGAAAAGTGAAATAGTTTCGAGTTTAGAAAAGAGAGTATTCTTTGCTAAATTCCATGCAAGAATGAATATGACAATTTAATGCATTTTCACTATTTTCTTGTTAACAATAAAACATCTTGATTCAAAGCGAGTAAGCATTTGTGAACATTACCAATGCTGTACCCTAGTTCCCTAAAGCGAGTAAGCATTTGTGAACATTACCAATGCTGTACCCTAGTTCCCTAAAGCGAGTAAGCATTTGTGAACATTACCAATGCTGTACCCTAGTTCCCTAAAGCGAGTAAGCATTTGTGAACATTACCAATGCTGTACCCTAGTTCCCTAAAGCGAGTAAGCATTTGTGAACATTACCAATGCTGTACCCTAGTTCCCTAAAGCGAGTAAGCGTTTGTGAACATTACCAATGCTGTACCCTAGTTCCCTAAAGCGAGTAAGCGTTTGTGAACATTACCAATGCTGTACCCTAGTTCCCTAAAGCGAGTAAGCATTTGTGAACATTACCAATGCAGTACCCTCCCTTTAAGTTGACAAATGGCCTACCTATGTTACACACAACTCCTGCATCCTCGGCATTTCTGCAATCATTCACTCCCCATCCATCGAAGGGGCAGTTCGACAACATGTCTTCCTCTCCGGTACACTGCACTTGGTCCATCCAAATGGGGTCAACACCCTCATTGAAAAACGCCAACACCTTCACCTCACTGGCACTGGGGTAACCCAACTGGCGACAGACCACGTTGCCATCAGCGATGTCCCAGCTGTCGTCGCAAACCGTTCCCCATTGGTCTTCGTGGTAAATCTCAACACGACCTTCATGCGGGCCAGCAATACCCTCCACGAGACGAACAGTTCCATCTTTGTTCCCTAAAGCGAGTAAGCATTTGTGAATATTACCAATGCTGTACCCTAGTTCCCTAAAGCGAGTAAGCATTTGTGAACATTACCAATGCTGTACCCTAGTTCCCTAAAGCGAGTAAGCATTTGTGAACATTACCAATGCTGTACCCTAGTTCCCTAAAGCGAGCAAGCATTTGTGAACATTACCAATGCAGTACCCTAGTTCCCTAAAGCGAGCAAGCATTTGTGAACATTACCAATGCAGTACCCTAGTTCCCTAAAGCGAGCAAGCATTTGTGAACATTACCAATGCTGTACCCTAGTTCCCTAAAGCGAGTAAGCATTTGTGAACATTACCAATGCTGTACCCTAGTTCCCTAAAGCGAGTAAGCATTTGTGAACATTACCAATGCAGTACCCTAGTTCCCTAAAGCGAGTAAGCATTTGTGAACATTACCAATGCTGTACCCTAGTTCCCTAAAGCGAGTAAGCATTTGTGAACATTACCAATGCAGTACCCTAGTTCCCTAAAGCGAGTAAGCATTTGTGAACATTACCAATGCTGTACCCTAGTTCCTAAAGCGAGTAAGCATTTGTGAACATTACCAATGCTGTACCCTAGTTCCCTAAAGCGAGAAAGCATTTGTGAACATTACCAATGCTGTACCTAGTTCCTAAAGCGAGTAAGCATTTGTGAACATTACCAATGCAGTACCCTAGTTCCCTAAATCGAGTAAGCATTTGTGAACATTACCAATGCTGTACCCTAGTTCCCTAAAGCGAGTAAGCATTTGTGAACATTACCAATGCAGTACCCTAGTTCCCTAAAGCGAGCAAGCATTTGTGAACATTACCAATGCTGTACCCTAGTTCCCTAAAGCGAGTAAGCATTTGTGAACATTACCAATGCTGTACCCTAGTTCCCTAAAGCGAGTAATCATTTGTGAACATTAACAATGCTGTACCTAGTTCCCTAAAGCGAGTAAGCATTTGTGAACATTACCAATGCTGTACCCTAGTTCCCTAAAGCGAGTAAGCATTTGTGAACATTACCAATGCTGTACCCTAGTTCCCTAAAGCGAGTAAGCATTTGTGAACATTACCAATGCTGTACCCTAGTTCCCTAAAGCGAGTAAGCATTTGTGAACATTACCAATGCTGTACCCTAGTTCCCTAAAGCGAGTAAGCATTTGTGAACATTACCAATGCAGTACCCTCCCTTTAAGTTGACAAATGGCCTACCTATGTTACACACAACTCCTGCATCCTCGGCATGTCCGCAATCATTCACTCCCCATCCATCGAAGGGGCAGTTCGACAACATGTCTTCCTCTCCGGTACACTGCACTTGGTCCATCCAAATGGGGTCAACACCCTCATTGAAAAACGCCAACACCTTCACCTCACTGGCACTGGTGTAACCTAATTGGCGACAGACCACGTTGCCATCAGCGATGTCCCAGCTGTCGTCGCAAACCGTTCCCCATTGGTCTTCGTGGTAAATCTCAACACGACCTTCATGCGGGCCAGCAATACCCTCCACGAGACGAACAGTTCCGTCTGGAACTAGAACATCAATTCAATAATATTTATTGCATGGATGAGAACATGACTACTTATTACAGTGTACTTTAGGCAAAAAAAAGTCTCCAGTTTCTGGTTATAGGTCGGCTTCAAAATAGGTGCGGTAAAGCACTTTTATTTTTTGTAATCCTTTTGTTTTTTTTGGGCCAACCAGTGAATTACGTGATACATGTATATGCGGTTATTGGAACCAGCTTCAGCAACGGCAATATATGACCTATCTATTATTATTTTCACTGATCGAGTTATAATCCAATACTAGCTAGCACTCCAATTCTATGCCCTGTTTGATTGTGATGATATTGTCCCTGTAAATGATCAACATGGCCGCTTATTGTGGCATATTTTTGGCTCCAATTAAACACTACCAAAGAATTATACAAGTGTAATATAGTGAGTAATCGATCAATTACAACATGCACATGTAAATCATGCCCATTTATGTGCAACCATGGATGTTACCTGCTATTTAAACCTTCATAAATAACACAACTGATTTAGAGAACTATTTGTTACATAACTGCTTCACAGCTTACCCGATAGCTATTGATTCTGTCCATCGGAACCTAACCAAAAATACCCCTATTGTAGTTTCTAGTCACTTCCCCCACCCCCACAATAAAAAAAGAAACAAACTAAAAGAAATCTTACTTGGTTCACAAATCACTCCGATATCTTCATCATGTGTGCACCCCTCCTTGTACCAACCACTAAATTCACAGTCCGTCAGTTGCTTTTCGAACCCCAGGCATCCGACTTGATCCATATGTGTGGGGCCTGTTCCTGCTCCAAAGAACAACATGCTCTTCACCTCCACTGCACCAGGGAATCCAAGCTGACGACAAACGACGCTGGCATCTTGTAAGTCAAAGTTATCATCACATATTGTTCCCCACTGATTGTCATGGTAGATTTCAATCCTGCCCTCATGAGAAGCGGTACCACCACGCAGACGAACTTCCCCTTCCACGGCTGGAATTAAAGTTCAACAAGATCATTTAAATCACGCAGTTAAATCTGTAAGCATCCATTATGAACAATATATCTAAAGGCAGTGTACACCATTGTTAAAATGTTTGTAATTGCATCTATTTAGAGAGAGATGTACAGAAACCAACCTGTTACAGTTTTAGCTCATTTCATTAACAAGTTACTAGTGAAAATGCATTCAGATTTGTTTGCATTTATTCTGATGGCTCATGGCCTTGATCCATTTCAAATTTGTAATACATTTCACATTTCCTCAACAAAATGGCTACATGTCTGACAGATCGGGTAATTACTAAAGGTAAAGACCCAGTGCAAAATAAATAATCAATCAATAAACCTAAAACTACTAGATGTAAGGTTAAAAACAGTACAATTCATGCTTTGAAATTTATTTGTCTTAGAGGATTTTTACGGATTGTCAACAAAAAATAACTCAAGCCATGACAGAACCACATTTGTTTTGTTTTTAAATACAAGAGGACATGTCTAAATATTAATGGGAGTTGTTTAAGGTAATACAAATAAAATAATGCCATACCGAGCTTGCACACGACCCCAGCATCCTCAGCATGACCACAGTTGGTTACCTCCCAGCCCGCTGACTGACATTCGGCCAACCCTTTCTCTGATCCAGTACATGCTACATCGTCCAAGTCGATGGGATCCAGCCCTTCCCCAAATCCGGCGGCTTTGATTGCCGAAATGGCCGAGGAGTAACCAAGCTGTTTGCAGACAACATTGGCATCGGTCAAGTCCCAGTAGTCATCACACACTGTACCCCAACGGTTGTTGTGGAAGATTTCAACACGACCTTCTGCTTCTGTCATTCCTCCAACCAGACGGACCTCACCATCATTGAAACCACCTGGTGGTGCCTCTGAAAGCATAAACAAAGTGGAAAACAACTTAATACTCATAGTTATATCTTCAATACACATAGGTTGTTTTTCTTCAATACAACTGAGACAGTGCCATAGCCAATATTTTGAATTGACTAATGACCCATTCACTATTTATGACTTAAAAGAATTTCATCCAATCAGATTGTCTTAACTGTCTTGGGAATTTATGAATGTGCATTAAAACAAAATTCAGTTCACTGACCTTCCGTACATGTTATTGCTACATCCTCACTGTGATCACAATTTGTGATGCCAATACCAATGAATGGACATTCCACCAATCGTTCCTCTTTCCCTGTGCATGCTACATCATCCATGAAGATTGTTGACGTCTCTTCTCCTGGTCCGAAGGAGTTCCCCTCACCGTTGAATTCCGCGGCACTTGCAAAGCCAAGTTGTCGACAGATGACATCGGCATCCTGCAGTCCGAAGAAATCGTCACACACCGTACCCCACGCACCTTGGTACATGACCTCCACGCGACCTGATATGGGGGTTGACCCCTCGCCAGCGAGCCGGATTTCGATGCTGTCCTCTGCATGCAGAGAAGACAAAAGATTTTATAAAAATAATATTCCTCTGGAGGTTGTGGCGGGGTGGGGGGGGGGGGGGGGGGTGGAGGGTTGTGATAAAATTTTAAGTTTTAAAAAATTTGTTTAGGAGTAAGGTCTGTGGTAGCACTATGTAACAATGTTTTCAGGAGAATGCCAGACTCTAGAATTGTTTTTCTTTAGGATGAGTAACTACAAAGTAATTGCTGTAAAAATGGCAATAAAATAATGCTAACAAAATATTTTAGAATGGTGATTGTGACTCCATATACTTTTCTGGTAATTATCAATGGCTTAAACCTCTTTTTGAGCAGAGTGTTCTTGAGTATTCTTATGATGGCAAAGTACTCTACTTACCGGTGAAGCAAGATACCCCAACATCTTCAAGGTGGCTACAATCATTGGTGCCCCAGCCGTCAAATGTGCACTCATCCAGGGATGTCACATCACCATTGCATATCAAGTTGTCCATCCATATTGGGTCCTCTCCTTGACCGTAGAATGCATGGTCTTTGAAGGCGGCAGCCCCAGGATAACCCAACTGGCGGCACACCACTCTGGCATTGTTGATGGTCCATGAGTCATCACACACTGTTCCCCACTGGCCGTTGTGAAGTACTTCTAACCTGCCCTCCCATGCATTCCCATCTGGGCTTACTAAGCGGATGTCATCTGGACCTATTCAAAACAATCAGAGAGTACTGATTGTGAAACTTAATTAATATAATTAGTCTGAAATTGTATTAATTTAACATTTTAAAACTGAAGTTTCTTTATCTTCTCCCTAGATGGGCATCATTACAGCTATCTTCCAAGGCACACAAAAGGCCTACTGATGACCAAACAGAACCCCGTGGTTTTCATTATTTCAATTGGCAAATTCAGGCACTTTATGTTTAAATCAGATTATTGCTAATTTCTTTTAATAAAAAGGAAAACAAATACTTTGAAATGAGTAATTTAACATATCAATTAGCCTAAGTGCTCAAATAAATTGATAAAAACAAATATTTACTGTAAAACCATGCTTCTGGCAATCACTGTGAAAATGTTATTTAAAAGTATTTGTCATCATTTCCTCAAGTCAAATAGCAATGTTTAGACTATGGGCCCAAGTAGGAAAATACTTTTAGAAAGTGAAATTTGCCCTCTACCTCTAGGTACACGATACTATTCGCACATAACGCGTACTTAAATGTGCTTTACAAAGTTTTAATTCTTCCCACTCAAAACACATGCTCCGTAAGGAGTTATGACTCTTCAAAGTTAGGGTTGATTAGGTTTGGATGATGTTTTGGAGGGCGATTTGGTTTTGTATACACAAATGTAATATACAAGTCGCCCCCAAACCATTTCGCCCCCATATATTTCGGCCAACAATTTTAATGTTATTTAACCATTTCGCCCCAATACACAAAAAGCTGGTACAAACATTATACCACTGTACAGGAGCTAATAGTTCCAATGAAAAATAAAATTGCTGGAAGTCACTGGTACAATAGCAAAAAAACTTAACACTGGTTATACATCTTAAACAATTATTTATAATAAAAATAAATTTTGAATTACCATACAATGTTGTGTTTTGATCTTAACAAGGTCAAGGCTTGTTTTTTAGGGAGAGTCTCAAACCTCAGAATGTTCCTGTTCCATGGAACGTGGCTTTCAGGAACACAGTGCATTCCCAAAAGGAACATTCAGCTTTCCTAAAGGGTACAGCAGCTGTTCCAAATGGGAACGCTTGATGTTCCCAGCGTGCGTACCTGTTAATGCAATATATGTTCCTTTCAGGAACACACAACGTTCCCAAATGGAATGCATTCCTGATGGGAACAGGCAGTGTTTTTCCAAGTTGTGAGATGCTCCCTATAAGCAGGAGGTAATGGGTTCCACTCCTGATGCCCAAGTCACTTCTGGGTTTTTTCTGCAGACAATTGCTCTGAACATTGTCTGTGAAGGGCAACTTACCTCTATCAAGCAAACAAACAACACCAGCATCTTCTGAGTGGCCGCAGTTGTTTATTCCCTGTCCTACATTGGGGCAGTCTGTAATTGCCATCTCTGAACCTGTACACTCAACATCATCCAGGAGAATTGGACCAGTACCTTCAAGAGAACAGAACAAAGAAGACACTCAAACGATATCAGGTTGTTTAACTCTTTCCTGCCGGCACGCCATTTTATCGGCTCACGCCGCGCCTTAATTTGACGGCGCGCCGATATATCGGCTCAGTATGACGTACCTGACAACGGGTCTTGTTTTGACTTATTTTGACAACAGAATGCACAACTAACCAATAAGATTTCAAGATCAAGCACTCCCAATGTAAATTAGCTAATAAATATTGATTATTGACAACGGCACAGACAAAATACTACTCCGAGAACTCCGATTGTGTTCTTTGTTAACATACACATGCGGTTTACGTGCACGTTGTATTTAAAAATGGCGGCCTCCATGAAACTCACAACAATCATTCTTGGAATTGTGATGTGGGCAGTGCTGATGGAGATGATGATGGTGACAAGTGACCAAGTATTGAAACTGTGAAAGGAGCAAAATTTCTCTTTAAAAATATATTTATCCAGATTGATCTCAAATGTAATATTCTTCAGCGAAATGACCAATCTGATGTTTATGTTTCTTAATATTAATTATAAGAACTGTTTAATGAGCTACCACTGTACAACATAATTGGCTTAGAACAGTTTAATAATAATAATAATAATAATGATCATTTGTAATGCGCCGGTAGCTATCCGTCAAAAGAGACGCTCATGGCGCAGTGACACATCAGTGTAAACAATAAAACAAAATACATGGTAAGAACAATGCAATATAAAATTACAAGGAACAATGATTGTAAAAAGGCTGACTGGCCCCGGTCAGAATATGCTAGGCAAAGATGATATTCTGACAACAAGGAAAAACCCTGCATACACAACCATGCAAACAAGGTTGATTTGCAAAAAATATAAACACCGTAGCGATACTCTGGACATATTAAACAAAAACAAAAGGTATAAATACATCATCATAAAAATCAATAGTTCAACATAAGTAAATTATACATTAATTTTCATCAAATGAGTTGTGAGAGCAGTTTTAAATGAAGCAAGAGATGGAGATTGTTTGACATGCTCAGGTAAGGTTTGTGTAAGGTTTATATAATACATTCACCATGTATCAGAAGTCTATTACCTACACAAAGCATGCCTAGTCAACTATAACCCAGTCCATGCCTAGCTTGATCCAACAGATAAAAGAAGATATTATTTTTTTTAAATGCAACAATACCTTCACCAAACTCAGCAGCTGATGCCGATCGCACAGCTCCATTGCTAAAACCAAGCTGTCTGCAAACAACGTCAGCATCATACTTGTCCCATTGATCATCACAAACGGTTCCCCATTCACCTTCATAATAGACTTCCACACGTCCTTCATGACTGATCTCACTACCAACAAGGCGCACTGTTACTGTAGGCTCTGAAAATGGTGAAAATGATCTATGATTATCCCTCAGAAATTTCAGTTATAAAAGCAGGTAAAAAACAGAGACACTAGAGGGGAAACCTGCGTAATCAAGTTGGAACTAAAAACCAAATCCACATGTCAGCTTCGGTCCATATTGATAAAACCCAGGTCCACACAGGTGAAAGGCAGGGAGAGTATCACTATGCCAACCTGGTCTCCATGCCAACCTGATCTTTATACACTATTTATGAATGCTCCAAATATATAGACCGGTCATTATTAATATCCCACTAGTGCATATTTGTGTCATTTAAAAGCTGTTAAATCTAGTGCCCAATGTGCGACATAGGACCAACCAGAGTGTAGAAAGTCATGTCAGTGATTCTTTTGGTTATAAAAGACAGTTTCTATTTGAGTCACTTTAACAAAAATATGTATAAATATTTAAAATTGTGTAAATGCAATCATTACACGATGTTCTACAGTCATACAGCCTCAATCGACCAGAAACAGCAGACGTATTTTGTACAGCAATAGGACCATAACAACACATTTTGGTAGGACTCAAGTCAAATCCACTCCTTCAGTGCAGGAATTTAAGTGAGTTTAACATTTTTGCTTCCAGTTAACATAATGAAAAGTATGTATACAAAATAGGACAAAAGCCCCTTGTGTGAACTGAACACGCGCGCCCTATTAAACGTGTACAAAATTACGTACATGTACACACACACACACAGCCTGCGCCACTCCACAAAAACTTTTGACCAAAGAATCGCGTCAACTACTGAAAACTGGCATATTAAATCAACCTAATGAGGACTAAATCCTACCTCCCATTCCCCCAAACATGTCACAAATGATGCTTTGTATTTCCCAGGAGCATTTTCTTAGCATTGTCTATGTTTTTCGACAGAAATATAACATTAAATTTACATGAAATTTACTCATCTTCGTTTGGTTTATCACAAACGCAAGAGACGGCATTCGAAGAGCAGATTGGTACCTAGACTCACAGTACATGTGTTATACATTGTTCTGTAAATGGTATGTGCCCTGTAATATCCCAACATAACCGTAGATCTGATTGGGTATAAGTTTGTTAATTAAAATGGTCGTTGGAAAATATTGTCCAATAGACACAGCTGTTGTATCACTGTGAAGGAATTTCATGGGCTTAAATAATGACGTCACCCCAAAGAACAAACATACTTCTTGTTTTGGTTACCAGACGTTGAACAAGGCCATGAGATAAAAAAATAGTTTCTGTTTGTTTTCGTGCTTTATTGAATAGGCTTTTCTGCCAAGTCGTGGTATGAATCAAGTTTTGTAAATTATATTGGGGTAATCATTTTCATGGTAATAATGTAAAACATTAATATCATTAGAAAGGCCTTGAATTTTTATTTCATATTCTGATCACCCCGAGTTTACAGGCTTGTCCATTTCAGTGCTATGACAGATTTTAAGGAGCAACTGCTTTTAAAATGTAATGCTTAGACGTGCTTTGTGTGTGACGTGCACAGTGGTGATGCGCAAGTGTCCATAACTTTTCATTATGCTTAATGGAAATTGAGACTTGATCTCTCACTTATGTCAATTAGGTCATGAATCTCACTCAAGTTGATTCAGAGTCATGAATCTGACTCAAGTTGAGTCACTGACTTGAATAATTACTAGCTTGAGCATGAAGTGACATTTCTATCTATCAAGGCAAGAATCACAATGAAATTGCTATATTTTAAGGGAATTGGTTCAACATTGGTATTTGGTCATTTTCAACCCTCCAGTTTTCACGAAATATATCATAAAACTAACATGAAAGTTTCATCCAAATAGGTATTCACGTTTTGGAGAGAAAAAAACTGTTTTTGTGTATTTATGTTTTACAAAAAGTTGCCAGTTGGCAACTTTTTGTAAATTCAATATAAAAAAAATTCCTGTTTTCTCTAAGATGAAAGCACTTTAGGCAAAATAATTTCTCAGTATGATCGATACTTGTACAAACTTTACACCAAGGAAGTGTTTATACAATAATTTGATAATCTGGTAAAAAATACCAATGTTGTACCTTACCTTTAAATGTTAAATATGGTTACTATGGTTACCTTCATTGAACATACAAACAACACCAGCATCTTCTCCATGATTGCAATTAATTGCAGTTGATTCTGCACTGGGGCATTCTGCAATCGTCGTCTCTAAGCCGGAACACTCAACATCATCTAAAACAATCTCACCGATACCTTCAAGCCCAAAGACAAATCCAACCTTATTAAAACAACATTAAAACTCAAAAGGGAGACATTTTTTTAAAATTTCAATCAGAGAATTAGATATTGCAAACTGCTTACTAACCTAAAGGACCAGGGGCGGTATTCACAAAACTACTTAAGTCACAAAATTGTAAGCACACCACTTAAATACCCAACTTAGATGACCCGTTCAGTTTAAGCGGTATTCACGAAACAATTGCGCTAAGTACCCCGCTTAAACGTGCGTCTTAAATCTAAGCGTGGTCAGACCAGTCTTAACTTTCTTAAGCGGGGCGCTTAGGTGTCATGGCGGCTTTTTTACGTGCCGCGCACCACACAGAGATCTAAACGAAAGAGCAATTCGGAGAGAAAGAGTATTTCGTGAAAGGTGCAATCCTCTTGCAGAATTTGATGACAGGGAACTTTACTCACGGTATAGATTCGACAGAAGCGGTGTTCTATTTATTACCGTTCTAATAAGAGACGAAATTGCATCTCAGACTGAACGAAGCTGTGCCATTCCTCCCGAAATAAAGGTATTAACTGCACTGCAATTTTACGCCTGTGGGACTTTTTAAGGAACAGTAGGGGATACAATAAGAATTTCTCAATCTTCGGTATCAAGGATTGTAAATGTAGTTTCAACAAGTCTGTCAAGAAAGCTTGGTGATACATTATATATATAAATGACGAATTTCATACCAGTTGTCTTTGACTCCTTTCGATGTTTTGAGGCTTTCCTCCTTCATCTTGCTGTTCATATTTTGCCACTTCTTTTGGAGTTCGGCGACATCCCGATGCACTTACGGAAACTGAGCATTCAGTGCATCAGCAATTTCTTGCCAGGCATTATGCTTGACTTGAGACGTTACCAGTATTTAAGATGAGAAACGTGGTCGTAGTACATTCTCACGATTCTCCCACTCACTAAGAAGAATTAAGTAACTTCTCCTCCGAAAAGTTTGGCTTTCGGCTTTTTGCCTCTTTAGTGGCCATTGTGCACAATTGTTATACAATGTACATGTATGTACATGTACATCTCTGTTATGTGTCCGGGGTGTTTTACATGCACGCGTCTAATAATGTGAGAGGAGACGTGACGCGGACTCGAAATATAACCAATCAAAATCATTGTTAGGGATAGATGTGCGTGATACGCGCTCGTATATGTATATGAGTTAATTGTTGTGAGATAAGCGGGGTACTAAGTTAAGCGGGGTTCTTAGATGTTTTGTGAATAGGTAGTTAAGTGCTCCACTTAAGTTAGCGCTTGCTTACGATTTAAGGGCAATCTTAAGTGCCCTACTAAGTTAGTTTTGTGAATACCGCCCCTGTAGTATAAATGCAAAATAATGGTTATTTGCCTTACGTTTCAAACCTAGCAGGTTTTTTCTCAAAGGACCTGAGAAATAACCTGCTAGGTTCGAAACGTAAGACCAATAAAAAAATTTTTGCAAATAACTTTAACTTTGAGTGAAGTTTAAGGCAATACATGACTTGAATCTTTGCAGGGTTAAGAATGGTTAATATTGAACAGGCTATTTTGCTTCACAGTCCAAGTCACAGACATTCAATTCCGAGTCCAAGTTTGAGTCCTACTGGTCGAGTCCCAGTCTAAATCTTTGTATATGGTGACTCGGGTCTGAGTGCAATTCACCAATAATGTGTCTCTAGTCTGACTCATGTCTGAGACACAAGAGGTACAAGTCTGCCCAAAAAAATAAACAACTTGTATTGAGTCATGAACCAATGCTCTTCAAAATCAATGCCTTTGCAGGATGTGCTAATTATATAAGAAGGGCCTCAGAACTCCCATCGGAGGCAGGATGTATCTCTGGGATATTACTGATTCAGTTCAATTCAATACATATTTATTTCCTTACTCAAATAGAGCCAGGAATATATCAGCACAGGGTACATACCATCTGAGAAATATGGGAACAAAGACCAGTGAACAAATTAGTTTGTGGTTAAATTATCGTTGAAGCTCTCCTATCTGACACAAACACAAGACATGAAAGAGATTGCAATACCTTCACCAAACTCAGCAGATGATGATGCTCGCACAGCTCCTCTAGTAAAACCAAGCTGTCTGCAAACAACATCAGCATCATTCTGTTCCCACAGATCATCACAGATGGTTCCCCATTGGCCATCAATGAAGGCTTCTACTCGTCCCATGTTTGGTTCCGTTCCACCAACAAGTCGTATATCTGCAGATGGGGTTGTTTCTAGAAGAGGATCGATGTTCAAACAAAATAACAAAATTAAACAATTTGGATAACCATCAAGTTGAAAGAGCTGACAGTCAATGTAAGTTGCATATTTGTATATATGTAATGGGATGAAATTGCAGGCCCCCATTTTTTTCCCCTAATTTACCTATGTCCAACTAGGACTAGGGCGAGTCTAGGGATGGGTGCTGGACTGGTGAGTGGTAAGTGGATGATTGGTAGCAGGCCTTGCAACCAATCATAGGGCACTGAGGAAGAGCTGGCCAGAGGTCAGTGACCAAAGCAAGTTTTCTGGCACTTGGCCACTGGACACCGACAGAGGAGAGTGTATTTTCTTCACCGTTTTCATTTTACCTCTGTCGGACAACTTCATTTGGATTGCGCCCGACCTACATCATCACTTACAAATATATATTTATCCCTGTCCTGCTCTAGGTGAGTTTGATTTTACTTTATTTCATACTTGTATTCCTAGGCTTAAGATTCCATTCTTTATCTAAAGTTTAGACCGGATGTCGTTTTTCATTGACTTTAAACAATTGCTGTATGTTTTCTGTGGTGTGATGCTAGTTTTTAGGATTTAATATTAATTAAGTTCAACAACAATAGTTTTTATTTAAAGCTCTCTTTGATATAATAATTGTGACTTGCGTTTTCCATGCTCTTTTTACTTTTGATTGCTTGCAAAATGCAGATTGCATTTTGTCTTATCTTCTGCACTGGAACTAGATTTTCCTTCAAAAGATTTAATTTAATGTCTACATTACCCAATACCATGAGAATGGGTACATTCATCTTTTACATGATGTTCTGAAACTCTTCCCAAGGTTTTCATTTTCCTTTCACATGTTTTAGTGCACATGTATATTTTATTATTTCATCACCATGCCTTTACTGTGTTTCTCTGGTCACATAATCCCTTTGGAGTCAAAGCATTGAACAATAAGCTTGTACATCAGTTTTTGGGTTATTGTATACACAGCCACTTGTCCTTGCTTTGTCCAGAACCATATGTTATTTAAGTACAGTTAAATATCCCCTTGGGCAATTTGGTCCATCTTCCACCCTCAACTGGCCTTGCTAGGTTGAGTGATTTATTTGTTTCAATGTTCCAAGATTTAGAAACTAGCTTTATTACAAATCTGACTTTTTGATTCCTTTTGAGTATTATAAAAGGCAAGGACTGGTTCTTGCATTATAAGACCGCGTTTACACTTGATCCGGCAAGGAGGATCAAAGGAGGATCTGATCCTCCAATGAGGATCAAAGGAGGATCAATGGCTAGTGTAAACGCAAGAGCGATCAGGATCAGATCCTCCAATTTGATCCTCCTTCATTGCGAGATCAAAGGAGGATCAGATCCGGCAATGAGGATCAAAACACAAGTGTAAACGCAAACTGGGATCAGATCCTGCAATTCGACCTGCCGACATCCGGTCGTAAAACTCCCCCTCAAAAAAACCCCGCGAAACCTTGTAAACAACGACGGTGCACTGGTACTCGCCTGCATTGACGTTGGTAACCAATAACACGGCGATTGTGCACAAAAGGCTTTTGCATCACCCACGCAATCTCACACGCATTTTCGACCTTCCTTCGTCCATCGACTCGCCATTTATTCAACGTAATCATCTTTAGAAATCAATTATTTGAGCAATCGAACCAGTTATTTCGGCCAAAACTAATGGCAGAAAAACCACTAAGAAATGGAAGAGATCTTCCATATCAAATCACGAAGGATACTTCAAGAAAAAACAGAATGGTGCAAGTATATGAACAGCATATAGCGTAACACGACGTGAATACAACAATGGCCGCCGACATGACAATGCATCGGAACCAAGACAACATCACGTGCGTAATTAATGACCATGTACAGTTGACCTTTCACACCAGCTGAACGAAACTTCCGTTGAACAGAGCGGATCAATCCGAGATCAGACTCAAGTGTAAACGCGACACGCGAAGGCTTGATCGCCCTATCAGGATCAGATCCTCCTTTGATCCTCCTAGCCGGATCAAGTGTAAACGCGGTGTAAGTTTCTTTGATTTAATTGATTTAATTGATTTAATTGATTTCTGCATTTATTCAAGCTGATATTTAGTTTGTGCTATCATTGACATTTCTTTGATTTTACTTTATTGTTTTCTTTATAATCTTTTGATATTCACTTTGATTCTTTAATTCACTGGCAAGTTAAGCCAATTCATTATGTATAATAATAGCTTAAAAGTAAAAGCCATTTTCATGTTTTAATAGTTTCATGACTTGTTTTTGGTGTAGTGCTTTGCAACACTAATTTGATTATAACTCATGACTGGTCATTTTGCCTTGGGCACTGGTCTTGCTGAAATGTCCTTGTAACCACTTTACTGACTAGTGTGGAGTGACTATAGGACCACATACATTTCGCAAGCAAGGTTACTTTTTATTGACTTGTTTGTTTCAAGATTAGGCCTAAGCTGAAGTATATTTTTTATTGTATAATTTTTAGTTCTTATTGTATAATTTTTAGTTCTTATTTTATTAAGTTAATATTTTATATGACTTGGCCACTGGACACCGACAGAGGAGAGTGTATTTTCTTCACCGTTTTCATTTTACCTCTGTCGGACAACTTCACTTGGATTGCGCCCGACCTACATCATCACTTACAAATATATATTTATCCCTGTCCTGCTCTAGGCCGAGCAAATCTACAAAGAGCCAGCAGGACAGATCATCGTTCATCAATTGATAATTCACGAAAACAGTCTCCTATCCCCTGATCAAGGATAAGGAGCTGTTTTCGCTTCAAGTGTCTCCATCTTTAACCCTCCTCTGCAACTAAAGTCCTTCAAGCCCCTCCTTCCCCACAAGAACTGTTTTCCGTCATCCAACTTTCGTCTTCCAGCTACCATCATCAATTCCTGTTCCGCCGTATGAGTTTCGACACCAGATAG
The DNA here is from genome assembly GCA_029582265.1 of Zoroaster sp. YZ-2022. Classification (NCBI taxonomy): domain Eukaryota; kingdom Metazoa; phylum Echinodermata; class Asteroidea; order Forcipulatida; family Zoroasteridae; genus Zoroaster; species Zoroaster sp. YZ-2022. Next base: position 9,273,579 of record CM055822.1, read on the forward strand.
GCCATTTCATTTATTTTATTTTTATTATATTTTCATTGTTGTATTTTCATTGTTATATTTTCATTGTTATATTTTCATTGTATTTAATTTTTCATTGTACTATTATTTTATTTGGGGTAGTTTTATCAAAAACACTTATCCCACTTATATTATATACAGCGTTGATCGTATCCCTTCACTAGTAGCGGGAAAAGAATAAACAAATTATCCATTTTAATACAAGTCAAAGCATCACCTTGTATAAAATTAATTATGTCCTGGTGTCGAGTTAGCTAACCGCGCTCGTACCTGTTACATATATAAATTGAATATTGTACAAATATTGACTGCTATCCCTGGAGTGTTCTATTTTCTCGAGGCGAAGTTGAGGGAAAACAGAATGATCAGGGATCACCGAGGGAGACTAGTTTTACTGTACCACGAGTGAAGACAGTCGATATTTGTTTTATAAAACCGAATACACAGATTCTGCATAATTGTTTAAGAGACCTGCTACAATACATGTAAATCAAACCAATACATGATTTTCATTAACTTGACAGCACTCCGAAATTAATTGAACTTCTGTAACCCGTATTTATTCATGTTGCAACAACAGCATTGACGTATTTAGACCAATTTCATGGGCTAGTTCATTGGTTGCCATGGGCTAGTTCAATGGTTGTCATGGGCTAGTCTTTCCTTGTTTGCTTGGCATTACAGTAAAAATAGCGACCATCATGTGACACACTCTCAACCAATCACAAGACAGAATCTATGTACATGTATGAGGTGTTATAATGATTAATATTTGTATGCCTTTGGGGCGAGCACAGGAGGTTCAAGCCCCTGACCTCCCTGCCCTCTTAAGCCCCATATATGAAAAAACTTTTAAAGTAGAGATAGTGTCAAGTTTATTTAATTTGACAGATTGGTATCAAATTCTCAAGTTTTATTGGTACATACCAGTACTGCAAATCACTCCAGCATCCTCTCCATGACCGCAATTTTCTTCTCTCCAACCAGCACTAGGACAGTCTTCAAGTCTTTCTTCTTCTCCTGTACAGGCCACATCATCAAGGAGAGTTGCTCCGACTCCTTCTCCAAAGCCAGCTTCTAGGGAAACATCTGTAGCCCCTGCAAACCCTAGCTGCCTACAGACGACATTAGCGTCAGTAATATCCCAGAGATCATCACAAACGGTTCCCCATTCACCTTCATAATAGACTTCCACACGTCCTTCATTACTGTTCTCACTACCAACAAGGCGCACTGTTACTGTAGGCTCTGAAAATGCAACCAAAATTATAATTTGTTAGGTATGAATTAGGTCTGGATGATATCACAATATCGTAACAATACAATATTAACAAAATTTTCAGCTAAACCTGTGAAATTTTTCAGGTACAACACTATGCATTATCTTTTAGCAAGCTCCGCATCCATGCAGTCCCACATAAACAACAAAATGTACATGTATACATCCCCACGTGCTGTAAAAAGTTAAGGACTGCACAGCATGGTAAACTTCGTCTTTGCATTTGAAACTGTTAATTAATATGCTGATTTATATGAGCTCTTTATAGAAATAAATCTCTATTCAGCATTATCCTGAATTCCATTATTATCTAATGTTCTTGTGTGCAATCAACGGCATGGGTTTGTTTATGGTGAGTTTTTTGAATGATATGTTTGCAACATTTGCAACGTCGATTTGTAACCTCCAGTTCTTTTCAGAACTAATTACTACTCATTTGAGAGAATTTCACATGATGTCACTGTAATTAGTCTTACTTATACTCTTCACCATGCGAAGCTACATTAAGTTTTACCTAAATGTTTGTTGTACACGACTGGCAAAACCAAAAGCACTGGGCTTGTTTTGAAGTGATTCATTTCAAATTTTGCCAATTTTCAGCACTGTTCATTATATATGCAACTTCTCTGTAGTACTTGGCTATAAAAGTAGTTTGTGTTTCGTTGTCCAAGTTGTTTAATGTACGCTGCTTACATTTTCAGCATGTACAGAAACAATATTCGCGTATTGAGACAATATAAATATGCAATCCTTACAAGGACGCTACTTTTGCTCATGCATATTCAGCGCCAACGCAATGCATAATGTAACACCAACGAGAGCCTTGCATGCGTGTCACACCATCCCACCACATGGCTTGGAGCAGTCCTATGGACTATGGTCTATTTTTCGCATACTTTCCTGAGAGTCCACCTACACACTGAACACGGTTCGCGGGAGAAGCATGGCCAAGCAGTCACCGTGACTGACCCACTCAGTCATTAGCCATGGTCCGTGTGTCTTGCTCCCATGCAAGACACATACAATAGCTCCTCATACAATAGCTTAGTATCCCCAGTAAGCAGTGTCCCCGGCCCTTGAACACTCACTCCTTTCTATGTTGTCACTCACTTTACTTTCGTCAAGTACCTTTCCTTAAATGGAACGAGGACCTGTTTTATAACCTGATTTTGCACACGTTCCTACCCTTGATGCGGAAGGCAAGGATCTCAGTGGCTAATAAGACGTTAAACTATGCTAATGTTTTATTCATTCCTAAACCCCAAGACTTCACTCGAAGAAGTGCAATTCTGAATAATATCCGTAGTGCGATTTGATCCATAACCCGATTTATAACCCGATTTATAACCTGATTTTGCACACGTTCCTACCCTTAGATGCGGAAGGCAAGAATCTCAGTGGCTAATAAGACGTTAAACTATGCTAATGTTTTATTCATCCCCAAGACTTCACTCGAAGAAGTGCAATTCTGAATAATATCCGTAGTGCGATTCGATCCATGACGGTGCGATATTTGTACCTATAACCATAACTTGTAGTTACAACAGTCTAGTGCCTCATTCGTTGACTCAATGGTGCAGTGCATCAATTGACCATTGGCTTGCCTAGCTATAGTGGGGTCTGATACACACTCTGGCCCCGTCTAGACACCCCGTGTAGTCAAGCCCTGGTGGTCCGCATCATCAAGACTGACCAGCCGTTTCTTGGTGTAGCAGTGCCCGTACGTACTGTATACCGAGTTGACAAGCCGCATGAAACAATGGTCCCACTGACTGTATCCAATCCCTTAGTTGGTATTCATACACACTATTCAGAATACGTACATGTACAGTACAAGTATAAAGTCTAATGTAAACTATTGACATGTACCTGAATTAAGCTACCACTCCTTTCATACATGTTATTAGTGTAACACTTAAAAAGAGGGGTGCTACCAGATGAAGAATACACTTGTAAGAGAAGCTTCTTGGGCCGAACAAATATTTTATTTATTTCTCCGTGGCTATAACAAGAAGTACAAAATCTATTCTTACACTCAATACTGACTGTAGGGTCACAAGACTAGCAGTACAGTAGAGAGAGAGAGAGAGAAGTGTGAGAAGAGAGGGCAAGAGACGAACCGTGTTTTCTTATCTAACAGAACATGTACATATTAATAATGGGATCTGGTCACTTACAACTGTGGGGTAGTTTGTTTATATTATAATTTAGGGGAGGTGGAAAAGGTAATAAAATTGGTCTAGGGGATGTCAGTCTTGGAGACAGGGAAATTTATGATCCCACTGACCCCACATGTGGTCAGTGGCCTTAAGTGTAAAATCTACCAGATGTCAGCTTACATTACTTCCATCTGGGGAAGAAAATGTCCTCATTCTCAAAAAAAAATTATGTAACTACAAATGATGGAAAGAAAGGAAATTAAACGAAATACAATATAAACTTCAATTGGGAGAAGATAATTGTGAAACCATAGAGTACAACCAAAACGTACAGTATAAAGACAATATCACTTATAAATGTGGTATACCTAATAATAACATACATATAATGATTAAAAGAAAATGAAAGGATCATGTCGCAGAACTGCATAACACTTACAGAATTCTCAAAATGTGATGATTGGAAACCAAATGAAAGGTACATAAAGGCAAAAATTGTAACTCGAACTGCAGGAAAATTACTACAGAGGGAACATGTGTAACAGGTATATATAGTCATTGGAAATAAGCAAAACAAAATACAACAAATGGCATTGATACATGTTTGAAATTTCTGAATCGATTGATGTTTCACAAAAACCGATCGAAGGGCAGACTTCACCTTATCATAGTCCGCCTTTACATCATCGGATAAGCTATCCCACAACGTGAAGGCAGCACCGCTTAATAGAGCGGGAAGGATGGCCGATAATTGGGGTTGATGGGAAGGGGCAGCGGCATTAACGGCTACCTCGAGCCGGTGGCACCAGATACAAAAGTTGGAAATTGGGTAGTGGAACTAGTAGGTGGACATGGTGGAGGGGACATGATAAGGTTCAATCCACAAAAATAAGTGGAACTTACAAAGAAAGGAAAATAAAATATACAAAAAGAAATTAAATGGGCAGACAATATGCCAAGTGAACTCGACGCAAAAAAAAGTGAAATGTATGTATGCATAAAACGAGATAGAAATACACACAACAATAATCAAGCGTTAAATCAGCAAAAAAAAAAAAAATGAGGATAGCAAGTAGAATAATATACCGACCGGCGATTATCGGCAAGTAAAACAAAAATACCAAAGTGAGCGTGCAATGAATCACTTGATGAAAACAAAACTGATAAAAATTTACAAAAGAGATGTGGCAAAAATACAAATTAGGAGGAAAAACTAGAACAAAATCTGCTCAGTTAGAACAGCGAAAATTTGTAACAAAAAAAGCTTGCAAACAAAAATGAGAACAAAAATGTAGCTAAAGTAATACAAAATATTAAAATAAAAATGTACAAGGTAACAATAACTTGCTGTGTAAATCGTCAGCTTGGGCTGCTTCAATGGATGACAGGATAACGCTGGAGTGGTTTGAAGAACAGCAACAAGAAATGCAGGATGTACAGCACAGGAAAAATGAAGCAACACCGGAAAAATGAAGAGACGTGGAAGAGCAGGAAAAGTCTGGTGAAATTAGTAAAACAGGAATGCAGTGGCTCAGCAGGATGACAAATGACAGGAACAGGGGGGCAGAAGACAGGAACAGGGGCGTAGAAGACAGGAACAGGGGCGCAGAAGACAGGAACAGGGGACAGGAACAGTCAGTGGGAAGACGTTTAGCTTGGACCGTACAGCAGGCGGGCAGACAACAGGGTGATTTGTGTAAAAGTCAGTACAAATCGAAAACTTGGCTGAAACTGGGCGGCACGGCAATGGCTAGAAGATGAGCTCGAAGAATAGTAGAAAGTGCAGAAAGCTTGCAGAAACTGGAAGATGACACAGACAATGTCGGCTGCAAAACGTGCAGAATCAGTAGCGGAGAAGCAAACAAGTAGTCGAAAAGGAGGGCAGTCCGATGGCTTGTGGCAGGTCAAAAACCGCTGCAAAGATATCTATGATTGATCTCCCGATTAGTGCTTCCCAGGTTTAGCATTATAACCTAGGGTTATAATAACCATGGCTACTATCTTAATAGCTGGTTGAAATCGATCATCATTGTTGACTCACATAAACTGAGTAATCCTGTAAGTTATTTGAGTAAAGATATAAAAGAAATAGTGGGATGAGCACAGGAGGTTCAAGCCCCTTCCCTCTCTCCTTTATAACCCATTGTTCCTTTCACCCCCAATATAAGGGGAAAATATTAAGAAGAGATGGAGTCAAGTTTACTAAATTTGACAGATTGGTATCTTATTTTTGAGTTTTATTGGTACATACCAGTACTGCAAATCACTCCAGCATCCTCTCCATGACCGCAATTTTCTTCTCTCCAACCAGCGCTAGGACAGTCTTCAAGTCTTTCTTCTTCTCCTGTACAGGTCACATCATCAAGGAGAGTTGCTCCGACTCCTTCTCCAAATCCAGCAGCTAGAGAAACATCTGTAGCCCCTGCAAACCCTAGCTGCCTACAGACGACATTAGCGTCAGTAATATCCCAGAGATCATCACAAACGGTTCCCCATTCACCTTCATAATAGACTTCCACACGTCCTTCATTACTGTTCTCACTACCAACAAGGCGCACTGTTACTGTAGGTTCTGAAAATACAACCAATATTATAATTTATCAGTTGAATATGGATATTCAACAATGAAGATGCTAGCAAAAATATTTACCACTATAAATTTTGGCCCACATCACAAGAAAGTTTTTTGGGAATGAATAAAATAACTATAGTGTACAAAATTACACAGATCACACATTTACCTTCATCAGGCAAACAAACAACACCAGCATCTTCAGAGTGGCCGCAGTTGTTTTCTCCCCATCCTGCATTGGGGCAGTCTGCAATTGTTGTCTCTGAACCCGTACACTCAACATCATCCAGGAGAATTGAACCAGTACCTTAACATAACACACAGGAACGCAACAATAACATCAACAAACTTAAACCAAATATAATATTTTAATGAATTATGTTTAATGGTCATTTTGGTGCAAAATTCAATTCAAATAAAAAACTTAAAAGTCAGGTAAAAAAATAAATCATTTAATTCAATACAATCCGACAGAATAAGGGATCAGTGAACCTTTAGTTTGAGAGTGAATTATCATTGAAGCCCTCCTATCTGACACAAAACCAAGATATTGCAATACCTTCACCAAACTCAGCAGATAATGCTGCTCGCACAGCTCCTCTAGTAAAACCAAGCTGTCTGCAAACAACATCAGCATCATTCTGGTCCCACAAATCATCACAGATGGTTCCCCATTGGCCATCTTTGAAGACTTCCACTCGTCCCACGTTGGATTCTGGTCCACTAACAAGTCGTATGTCTGCGGTTGTTTCTAGAAGAGGATGTTCAAAGAAAACAACTAAAATAAACAATTTGGATGATCATAAAATTGACAGAGCTGACAGTCTAATATATGTAAGTTACATATTTGTATATATAAGTTGAATATTGATGAATATTTGTATGCATTTGCTAAATAACTGCAACATTTGACGATTTGATATATAAAAAAGCCACATCCCCTCTGAGTGATCAGCAACTGTTGCTTCCCAGGTTTAGCATCATAACCTAGGGTGCGATCACATGACTACTATCTTAATAGTTGGTTGAAATCGATCATCATTGTTGACTCACATAAACTGAGTAATATTCTGTAAGTTATTTGAGTAAAGATATGCCCCTAACTTCTTTGCTTTATAACCCATAGTTCCTTTCACCCCAAATATATGAAAAAGTAGAGATGGAGTCAAGTTTAATAAATTTGACAGATTGGTATCAAATTCTTGAGTTTTATCGATACATACCAGTACTGCAAATCACTCCAGCATCCTCTGAATGACCGCAATTTTCTTCTCTCCAACCAGCGCTAGGACAGTCTTCAAGTCTCTCTTCCTCTCCTGTACAGGTCACATCATCAAGGAGAGTTGCTCCGACTCCTTCTCCAAATCCAGCAGCTAGAGAAACATCTGTAGCCCCTGCAAACCCTAGCTGCCTACAGACGACATTACCATCAGTAATATCCCAGAGATCATCACAAACGGTTCCCCATTCACCTTCATAATAGACTTCCACACGTCCTTCATTACTGCTCTCACTACCAACAAGGCGCACTGTTACTGTAGGTTCTGAAAATACAACCAATATTATAATTTATCAGTTGAATATGGATATTCAACAATGAAGATGCTAGCAAAAATATTTACCACTATAAATTTTGGCCCACATCACAAGAAAGTTTTTGGGAATGAATAAAATAACTATAGTGTACAAAATTACACAGATCACACATTTACCTTCATCAGGCAAACAAACAACACCAGCATCTTCAGAGTGGCCCAGTTGTTTTCTCCCCATCCTGCATTGGAGCAGTCTGCAATTGTTGTCTCTGAACCCGTACACTCAACATCATCCAGGAGAATTGAACCAGTACCTTAACATAACACACAGGAACGCAACAATAACATCAACAAACTTAAACCAAATATAATATTTTAATGAATTATGTTTAATGGTCATTTTGGTGCAAAGTTCAATTCAAATAAAAAACTTAAAAGTCAGGTAAAAAAATAAATCATTTAATTCAATACAATCCGACAGAATAAGGGATCAGTGAACCTTTAGTTTGAGAGTGAATTATCATTGAAGCCCTCCTATCTGACACAAAACCAAGATATTGCAATACCTTCACCAAACTCAGCAGATAATGCTGCTCGCACAGCTCCTCTAGTAAAACCAAGCTGTCTGCAAACAACATCAGCATCATTCTGGTCCCACAAATCATCACAGATGGTTCCCCATTGGCCATCTTTGAAGACTTCCACTCGTCCCACGTTGGATTCTGGTCCACTAACAAGTCGTATGTCTGCGGTTGTTTCTAGAAGAGGATGTTCAAAGAAAACAACTAAAATAAACAATTTGGATGATCATAAAATTGACAGAGCTGACAGTCTAATATATGTAAGTTACATATTTGTATATATAAGTTGAATATTGATGAATATTTGTATGCATTTGCTAAATAACTGCAACATTTGATGATTTGATATATAAAAAAGCCACATCCCCTCTGAGTGATCAGCAACTGTTGCTTCCCAGGTTTAGCATCATAACCTAGGGTGCGATCACATGACTACTATCTTAATAGTTGGTTGAAATCGATCATCATTGTTGACTCACATAAACTGAGTAATATTCTGTAAGTTATTTGAGTAAAGATATGCCCCTAACTTCTTTGCTTTATAACCCATAGTTCCTTTCACCCCAAATATATGAAAAAGTAGAGATGGAGTCAAGTTTAATAAATTTGACAGATTGGTATCAAATTCTTGAGTTTTATCGATACATACCAGTACTGCAAATCACTCCAGCATCCTCTGAATGACCGCAATTTTCTTCTCTCCAACCAGCGCTAGGACAGTCTTCAAGTCTCTCTTCCTCTCCTGTACAGGCAACATCATCAAGGAGAGTTGCTCCGACTCCTTCTCCAAAGCCAGCTGCTGTGGAAACATCTGTAGCCCCTGCAAACCCTAGCTGCCTGCAGACGACATTAGCGTCAGTAATATCCCAGAGATCATCACAAACGGTTCCCCATTCACCTTCATAATAGACTTCCACACGTCCTTCATTACTGTTCTCACTACCAACAAGGCGCACTGTTACTGAAGGCTCTGAAAATACAACCAAAATTATAACTTGTTAAGTATGAATTAGGCCTGGATGATATCACAATGATATCAAAATGATATGATATTAACAAAATTGTTGGCTAAATCTGTGAAATTTTTAAGATATCAAAATATAGCTACATTGACAATATTCCAAAAATATCACCGATTTCAAATATACATTGCCCTTTGTATTTAAAAATATCACAGCTAGCATGGGAGAATCTGGCTTCCTGTCCCGTCCATGATATACATATGTGCAACATGTTACATTCATCAGTTACCAAACTATACGTACGCATTACCTTTTAGCAAGCTTCGTATCCATGCAGTCCCACATAAACAACAAAATGTACATGTATACATCCCCACGTGCTGAAAAAGTTAAGGACTGCACAGCATGGTAAACTTCGTCTTTACATTTGAAACTTTTAATTAATATGCTGATTTATATATCTTACAAATATCAGCTCTTTATAGAAATTATATGATGGATAACTCTCTATTCAATATCATCCTGAACTCCTCCATTATCTAATCTTCTCATTTGTGATCAACAGCCTATTGGTGTGTAGACATGGCTTTAAACCATGGGTTTGCTTAAGGACGTCATGGTGTGTTCTTTTTTATGAAATGTTTGTCATACCCCACCAGCCAACACAAAAGCACTCGGTTCATTTTGAAGTGATTCATTTCAAATTTTGACCATTTTCAGCACTGTTTATTATCTATGCAACTTCTCTGTAGTATTTGGTATTTTGACATCCAAGTTGTTTAATGTTCGCTGCATAAATCTGGATAAAATATTCACGTATTGAGATATCAAATATAATATACTGACGATTTTAGATGATTATTGACTATCACAAAAATTCAATATCATATGCCTAGTATGAATATTCAACATAAAAAAGGTTCAACTGCAATGTAGACACACGTATAAAAATTACCAATACAAATTTTAGCCTGCATTACAATAAAGTTTTTCTGGATTGCATAAAATTAATATTTGGAGTATAAAACAAAAAAGATCAAAGTATCTACCTTCATCAGTCAGACAAACAACACCAGCATCTTCAGAGTGGCCACAGTTACTTTCTCCCCATCCTGCATTGGGGCAGTCTGCAATTGCTGTCTCTGAACCCGTACACTCAACATCATCCAGGAGAATTGGACCGGTACCTTAACATGGCACAAAGGAATGCAAGGATAACATCAACAAACTTAAACCAAATATAATTTGTCAATCTACTATGTCTAAGGCCAATTAGGTAGGCTTCAAAGTCGGTGCAGTGACAGGTTTTTTCTTTTTTGTTGCCATCCAGTGAACTACATGATACATGTATACACACGGTTAATGGAAGCAGACCAAATTTCCCTTACACAAAGTACGATGGCTAAGAGAAGCCTCACAAATCAAGCAAACATTCATAACCCTATGTGAACACGTTGTTTAAAACACAGCATGACAGAATTCCAATTAATCCAGCAATTTTGGCTGCAATTGGACATCGTTTCATAGCCAAAAAAAAGAAAACTAAAAATGCAAATGTGTAGGATTATAAGGCAATGCATATGGAGACCAGAAACCAGACACTTTTTTGGCCTAATGGACATTTTGGTACAAAGTTGAATATAAATTCAAAACTTCAAAGCGGCATATAAAATAAATTGCTCAATTCAAGTCAATTCAATACGTATTTATTTCCATACATAAATCAAGCCAGGAATATATCAGCATAGGGTACACACAATCTGACAAATAAGGGAATAATAAAGACCAGTTAACACATTATTTGGAAGTAAAATTATCATTGAAGCTCTCCTATCTGACACAAAACCTAAATATGAAATTACAGAATGCAATACCTTCACCAAACTCAGCAGCTGGTGATGCTCTCACAGCTCCTCTAATAAAACCAAGCTGTCTGCAAACAACATCAGCATCATTCTGGTCCCACAAATCATCACAGATGGTTCCCCATTGACCATCATTGAAGACTTCCACTCGTCCCACGTTGGATTCTGGTCCACTAACAAGTCGTATGTCTGTGGTTGTTTCTAGAAGAGGATGTTCAATGAAAACAACTAAAATAAACAATTTGGATGACCATAAAATTGACAGAGCTGAAAGTCTAATATATGTAAGTTGCATAATTATAAAAATAAGTTGATTATTGATGAATATTTGTATGCATTTGCTAAATAACTGCAACATTTGATGATTTGATATATAAAAAAAAGCCACATCCCCTCTCACTATAAACAACTTCACCTTGAAAATCAGTTTTGCATTGAAATAACAGTTGACCATAATTTCACTGCAATTTCACTGTGTCTCTTCCTCTCAGATATTGGCAATAATGTTCATGGTGATTTCACAGCAAATTCACGGTGCTCTCGAGAATTAATGAGCTGCCCCAAAACTACCACGAGAAGTTCACAGCATTTTCACGGCGAAGAAATCCCAAGAGTATTTCATAGCATTTTCACGGTGTTGTGTCGTTGTGAAATTGCCGTGAACTATTTATTTCATGATAAAACGGATTTTCAGGGCATTTTCAGGGTAAAGTTATTCATAGTGTTTGAGTGATCAGCAACTGTTGCTTCCCAGGTTTAGCATAATACATTTGCGTTTGAACCACTGGCTTAATTAACATGGCATGTGTTGGGTTTCATGGCTTCTGATTCCGTTAGCACCCTAGAACAAAGATATCTATGATTGACCCCCCCCCCGACTGCTGCTTCCCAGGTTAAGCATTATAACCTAGGGTTATAATAACCATGGCTACTATCTTAATAGCTGGTTGAAATCGATCATCATTGTTGACTCACATAAACTGAGTAATTCTGTAAGTTATTTGAGTAAAGATATAAAAGAAATAGTGGGATGAGCACAGGAATTTCAAGCCCCTTCCCTCTCTCCTTTAAACCAATTGTTCCTTTCACCCCCAATATATGGAAACAAATATTAAGAAGAGATGGGGTCAAGTTGACTAAATTTGACAGATTGGTATCAAATTCTCAAGTTTTATTGGTACATACCAGTACTGCAAATCACTCCAGCATCCTCTCCATGACCACAATTTTCTTCTCTCCAACCAGCGCTAGGACAGTCTTCAAGTCTTTCTTCTTCTCCTGTACAGGCCACATCATCAAGGAGAGTTGCTCCGACTCCTTCTCCAAAGCCAGCTTCTAGGGAAACATTTGTAGCCCCTACAAACCCTAGCTGCCTACAGACGACATTACCATCAGTAATATCCCAGAGATCATCACAAACGGTTCCCCATTCACCTTCATAATAGACTTCCACACGTCCTTCATTACTGTTCTCACTACCAACAAGGCGCACTGTTACTGAAGGCTCTGAAAATACAACCAAAATTATAACATGTTAAGTATGAATTAGGCCTAGATGATATCACAATGATATCAAGATGATATGATATTAACAAAATTGTTGGCTAAATCTGTGAAATTTTCTAAGATATCAAAATATAGCTACATTGACAATATTCCAAAAATATCACCGATTTCAAATATACATTGCCCTTTCTATTTAAAAATATCACAGCTAGCATGGGAGAATCTGGCTTCCTGTCCCGTCCATGATATACATATGTGACTCGCTCTATCGTAATGAGGAATGTCCCCCAAGGGACCGTTTCACGTAAACAAGCTCTGAAGTTCACATAACGTAAAAAATCGCATTGAAATCGATTTTGAGATTTTTGTGTATTAAGGTACATTAAATATCAAAGTTTGTGTGTGTTATTTTACTTTTTGAGAAAAATATCAATAAAGTAGAAAATAAAGACCTTTTCTGAAGCGTGTCTGTGTCCATTTTTGTTGCAAATCGTCCTCGTTAGCTCCAAAAAGACGAGTTTGAACTCCTTTTGTAAGCGCCATATCGAGCCACGCCATTATCATTTAACATGCATGTTTGGTACTATTAGAAAGGTCATGATGTGACCTCTGTAACTGTAGCAATGACATCACTGTCTGAATACTGAATAATAAGATAAGCGCCCAAAAACCTAATACAGAAAGTCTCCTTGTTGCTAAGTCTAAGCCTACGTCGTAGGGTTCCAGCGAGCTGATTGGACGAAAGTGCGTCAACGGGTTACTGAGCTTGCACAGTTTGGATGTTTACCTCGAATGGACGAGACAAGTGCCAAAGTGGGCGGTTTAAGCGCAGCCTGCCGGCCTGATTGTACTGTGTGCTTTCGCGTACCTTGCATATGTCAGCGTACATGTACATGTGCACGGCACATGCACTGGGCATGGGATCGTAGCGACCGACCGGTCATGCATTGTATAGTAGTATACGTTACGTTCTTCATGTACACGCATGATCGTTGTTTGACGGTGTTTGTTTATCAAACATTCAGAGACCCAGAACTTCTAAAGTAATTTGAGCATTGACGTTAAACTTTCACAGAGTATTCTTAAAGACATGGTCCATACGCCTGTTAAATTTTGTGATTCTAGCCTTTCCGAAAGATTACTATTGCCACGGTAAGTTATTTCGTTCAAGTTCAGATACTATGTACAGCGCGCCCCATATGTAATACACGCAGCGCGTAAGTTCAAACATTTGTTTTTGTTCGCAGCCCGTACTTTTTTAAAAACCCGTTTTTCTCATAAAACGTTTCTGTAACAATCCCACCAGTATCTCAACTTCTTTGTTTAATAACTTTGGAACGGAAAAAGGGACACATTTATGTTTGGCTTCATTGGAAAGCCCATTCAATGTTCGTTATGATGTATGCATATCTCCATTTTTCATATTTGGGGGACATTCCTCATTACGATAGAGCGAGTCACATATGTGCAACATGTTACATTCATCAGGTACCAAACTATATGTACGCATTACCTTTTAGCAAGCTTCCTATCCATGCAGTCCCACATAAACAACAAAATGTACATGTATACATCCCCATGTGCTGTAAAAGTTAAGGACTGCACAGCATGGTAAACTTCGTCTTTGCATTTGAAACTTTGAATTAATATGCTGATTTATATATCTTACAAATATCAGCTCTTTATAGAAATTATATGATGGATAACTCTCTATTCAATATAATCCTGAATTCCTCCATTATCTAATCTTCTCATTTGTGATCAACAGCCTATTGGTGAGTAGACATGGCTTTAAACCATGGGTTTGCTTAAGGACGTCAAGGTGTGTTCTTTTTTATGAAATGTTTGTCATACCCCACCAGCCACACAAAAGCACTTGGTTCATTTTGAAGTGATTCATTTCAAATTTTGACCATTTTCAGCACTGTTTATTATGTATGCAACTTCTCTGTAGTATTTGGTATTTTGACATCCAAGTTGTTTAATGTACACTGCATAAATCTGGATAAAATATTAATGTATTTAAATATCAAATATAATATACTGACGGTTTTTAGACGATTATCGTCTATCACAAAAATTCAATATCATATGCCTAGTATGAATATTCAACATAAAAAAGGTTCAACTGCAATGTAGACACACGTATAAAAATTACCAATACAAATTTTAGCCTGCATTACAATAAAGTTTTTCTGGATTGCATAAAATTAATATTTGGAGTATAAAACAAAAAAGATCAAAGTATCTACCTTCATCAGTCAGGCAAACAACACCAGCATCTTCAGAGTGGCCGCAGTTACTTTCTCCCCATCCTGCATTGGGGCAGTCAGCAATTGTTGTCTCTGAACCCGTACACTCAACATCATCCAGGAGAATTGGACCGGTACCTTAACATGGCACAAAGGAATGCAAGGATAACATCAACAAACTTAAACCAAATATAATTTGTCAATCTACTATGTCTAAGGCCAATTAGGTAGGCTTCAAAGTCGGTGCAGTGACAGGTTTTTTCTTTTTTGTTGCCATCCAGTGAACTACATGATACATGTATACACACGGTTAATGGAAGCAGACCAAATTTCCCTTACACAAAGTACGATGGCTAAGAGACGCCTCACAAATCAAGCAAACATTCATAACCCTATGTGAACACGTTGTTTAAAACACAGCATGACAGAATTCCAATTAATCCAGCAATTTTGGCTGCAATTGGACATCGTTTCAAAGCAAAAAGAAAAAGAAAACTAAAAATGCCAACGTGTAGGATTATAAGGCAATGCATATGGAGACCAGAAACCAGACACTTTTTTGGCCTAATGGACATTGTGGTACAAAGTTGAATATAAATTCAAAACTTCAAAGTGGCATATAAAATAAATTGCTCAATTCAAGTCAATTCAATACGTATTTATTTCCATACATAAATCAAGCCAGGAATATATCAGCATAGGGTACACACAATCTGACAAATAAGGGAATAATAAAGACCAGTTAACACATTATTTGGAAGTAGAATTATCATTGAAGCCCTCCTATCTGACACAAAACCTAAATATGAAATTACAGAATGCAATACCTTCACCAAACTCAGCAGCTGGTGATGCTCTCGCAGCTCCTCTAATAAAACCAAGCTGTCTGCAAACAACATCAGCATCATTCTGGTCCCACAAATCATCACAGATGGTTCCCCATTGACCATCATTGAAGACTTCCACTCGTCCCACGTTGGATTCTGGTCCACCAATAAGTCGTATGTCTGTGGTTGTTTCTAGAAGAGGATGTTCAAAGAAAACAACTAAAATAAACAATTTGGATGATCATAAAATTGACAGAGCTGAAAGTCTAATATATGTAAGTTGCATAATTGTAAAAATAAGTTGATTATTGATGAATATTTGTATGCATTTGCTAAATAACTGCAACATTTGATGATTTGATATATAAAAAAAGCCACATCCCCTCTCACTATAAACAACTTCACCTTGAAAATACCCTGAAAATCAGTTTTGCATTGAAATAACAGTTGACCATAATTTCACTGCAATTTCACTGTGTCTCTTCCTCTCAGATATTGGCAATAATGTTCATGGTGATTTCACAGCAAATTCACGGTGCTCTCGAGAATTAATGAGCTGCCCCAAAACTACCACGAGAAGTTCACAGCATTTTCACAGCGTTTTCACGGCGAAGAAATCCCAAGAGTATTTCATAGCATTTTCACGGTGTTGTGTCGTTGTGAAATTGCCGTGAACTATTTATTTCATGGTAAAACGGATTTTCAGGGCATTTTCAGGGTAAAGTTATTCATAGTGTCTGAGTGATCAGCAACTGTTGCTTCCCAGGTTTAGCATAATACATTTGCGTTTGAACCACTGGCTTAATTAACATGGCATGTGTTGGGTTTCATGGCTTCTGATTCCGTTAGCACCCTAGAACAAAGATATCTATGATTGACCCCCCCCCGACTGCTGCTTCCCAGGTTAAGCATTATAACCTAGGGTTATAATAACCATGGCTACTATCTTAATAGCTGGTTGAAATCGATCATCATTGTTGACTCACATAAACTCAGTAATTCTGTAAGTTATTTGAGTAAAGATATAAAAGAAATAGTGGGATGAGCACAGGAATTTCAAGCCCCTTCCCTCTCTCCTTTAAACCAATTGTTCCTTTCACCCCCAATATATGGAAACAAATATTAAGAAGAGATGGGGTCAAGTTGACTAAATTTGACAGATTGGTATCAAATTCTCAAGTTTTATTGGTACATACCAGTACTGCAAATCACTCCAGCATCCTCTCCATGACCACAATTTTCTTCTCTCCAACCAGCGCTAGGACAGTCTTCAAGTCTTTCTTCTTCTCCTGTACAGGCCACATCATCAAGGAGAGTTGCTCCGACTCCTTCTCCAAAGCCAGCTTCTAGGGAAACATTTGTAGCCCCTGCAAACCCTAGCTGCCTACAGACGACATTAGCGTCATTAATATCCCAGAGATCATCACAAACGGTTCCCCATTCACCTTCATAATAGACTTCCACACGTCCTTCATTACTGTTCTCACTACCAACAAGGCGCACTGTTACTGAAGGCTCTGAAAATACAACCAAAATTATAACTTGTTAAGTATGAATTAGGCCTGGATGATAACACAATGATATTGAGACGATATGATATTAACAAAATTGTTGGCTAAATCTGTGAAATTTTCTAAGATATCAAAATATCGCTATATTGACAATATTCCAAAAATATCGCCGATTTCAAATATACATTGCCATTTGTACTTTAAAATATCACAGCTAGCATTGGAAAATCTGGCTTCCTGTCCCGTCCATGATATACATATGTGCAACATGTTACATTCATCAGGTACCAAACTGTATGTACGCATTACCTTTTAGCAAGCTTCGCATCCATGCGCTCCCACATAAACAACAAAATCTACATGTTTTAATCCCCGGCATCGTGTTGTGAAAATTAAAAGACTGCACAGTACAGCATGGTAAACTTTGTCTTTACATTTGAAACATTTAATTAATATGCTGATTTATATATCTTATGAATATCAGCTCTTTATAGAAATTATATAATTGATAACTCTCTATTCAATATAATCCTGAATTCCTCCATTATCTAATCTTCTCATTTGTGATCAACAGCCTATTGGTGTGTAGACATGGCTTTAAACCATGGGTTTGCTTAAGGACGTCATGGTGTGTTCTTTTTTATGAAATGTTTGTCATACCCCACCAGCCAACACAAAAGCACTCGGTTCATTTTGAAGTGATTCATTTCAAATTTTGACCATTTTCAGCACTGTTTATTATCTATGCAACTTCTCTGTAGTATTTGGTATTTTGACATCCAAGTTGTTTAATGTACACTGCATAAATCTGGATAAAATATTCATGTATTTAAATATCAAATATAATATACTGACGGTTTTTAGACGATTATCGTCTATCACAAAAATTCAATATCATATATGCCTAGTATGAATATTTAACATAAAAAAGGTTCAACTGCAATGTAGACACACGTATAAAAATTACCAATACAAATTTTAGCCTGCATTACAATAAAGTTTTTCTGGATTGCATAAAATTAATATTTGGAGTATAAAACAAAAAAGATCAAAGTATCTACCTTCATCAGTCAGGCAAACAACACCAGCATCTTCAGAGTGGCCGCAGTCACTTTCTCCCCATCCTGCATTGGGGCAGTCTGCAATTGTTGTCTCTGAACCCGTACACTCAACATCATCCAGGAGAATTGGACCGGTACCTTAACATGGCACAAAGGAATGCAAGGATAACATCAACAAACTTAAACCAAATATAATTTGTCAATCTACTATGTCTAAGGCCAATTAGGTAGGCTTCAAAGTCGGTGCAGTGACAGGTTTTTTCTTTTTTGTTGCCATCCAGTGAACTACATGATACATGTATACACACGGTTAATGGAAGCAGACCAAATTTCCCTTACACAAAGTATGATGGCTAAGAGAAGCCTCACAAATCAAGCAAACATTCATAACCCTATGTGAACACGTTGTTTAAAACACAGCATGACAGAATTCCAATTAATCCAGCAATTTTGGCTGCAATTGGACATCGTTTCATAGCAACAAAAAAAAGAAAAGAAAACTAAAAATGCCAACGTGTAGGATTATAAGGCAATGCATATGGAGACGAGAAACCAGACACTATTTTTGGCCTTATGGACATTTTGGTACAAAGTTGAATATAAATTCAAAACTTCAAAGTGTCATATAAAATAAATTGCTAAATTCATGTCAATTCAATATGTATTGATTTTATATGACACTTTGAAGTTTTGAATTTATATTCAAAGTGTCATATAAAATAAATTGCTAAATTCATGTCAATTCAATATGTATTTATTTCCATACATAAATCGAGCCAGGAATATATCATAATAATAATAATAATAATAATAATAATGTGTGGACTTATATAGCGCACGTATCCACCAACTGAGTGGTGCTCAAGGCGCATTATATCATTACCCCTGCTCATAAGGCTCATAAATCATTCCTGAAACCATCTCAGCTCCCTGGGGAGTATACAGCTCAATTGCTGCCATTACAGCGCATATAGGGCTAATCAACCAACTCTGCCCTCACAGATACCCATTTAACCCCTGGGTGGAGAGAAGCAATTATGGTTAAGTGTCTTGCTCAAGGACACAAGTGTCACGGCCGGGATTCGAACCCACATTCTGCTGCTAACACCAGAACTTGAGCCCAGTAAGCTAGACCGCTCGGCCACGACACTCCAGGGTACACACAATCTGACAAATAAGGAAATAATAAATGCCAGTTAACAAAATATTTGGAAGTATAATTATCGTTGAAGCACTCCTATGTGACACAAAACCAAAATATGAAATTACGGTTTGCAATACCTTCACCAAACTCAGCAGCTGATGATGCTCTCACAGCTCCTCTAATAAAACCAAGCTGTCTGCAAACAACATCAGCATCATTCTGCTCCCACAAATCATCACAGATGCTTCCCCATTGACCATCATTGAAGACTTCCACTCGTCCCATGTTGGATTCTGGTCCACTAACAAGTCGTATGTCTGCGGTTGTTTCTAAAAGAGGATGGTCAAAGAAAACAACTAAAATAAACAATTTGGATGATCATAAAATTGACAGAGCTGGCAGTCTAATATATGTAAGTTGCATATTTGTATATATAAGTTGAATATTTGTATGCTTTTGCTAAATAACTCCAACATTTGAAGATTTGATATATATAAAATGTGAGTGATCCACAACTGTTGCTTCCCAGGTTTAGCATAATATCTTTGTGTTTGAACCCCTGGCTTAACAAGGCATGTACTGGGTTTCATGGCTTCTGATTCCGTTAGCACCCCCAGAACAAAGATATCTCTGATTGATCTCCTGACTGCTGCTTCCCAGGTTAAGCATTATAACCTAGGGTTATAATAACCATGGCTACTATCTTAATAGCTGGTTGAAATCGATCATCATTGTTGACTCACATAAACTCAGTAATTCTGTAAGTTATTTGAGTAAAAATATGAAAGAAATAGTAGGATGAGCACAGGAGGTTCAAGCCCCTAACTTCTCTGCTTTATAACCCATACTTCCTTTCACCCCAAATATATGAAAAAGTAGAGATGGAGTTAAGTTTAATAAATTTGACAGATTGGTATAAAATTATTGAGTTTTATTGGTACATACCAATACTGCAAATCACTCCAGCATCCTCTCCATGAGCGCAATTTTCTACTCTCCAACCAGCACTAGGACAGTCTTCAAGTCTTTCTTCTTCTCCTGTACAGGCCACATCATCAAGGAGAGTTGCTCCGACTCCTTCTCCAAAGCCAGCTCCTATGGAAACATTTGTAGCCCCTGCAAACCCTAGCTGCCTACAGACGACATTAGCGTCATTAATATCCCAGAGATCATCACAAACGGTTCCCCATTCACCTTCATAATAGACTTCCACACGTCCTTCATTACTGTTCTCACTACCAACAAGGCGCACTGTTACTGAAGGCTCTGAAAATACAACCAAAATTATAACTTGTTAAGTATGAATTAGGCCTGGATGATATCACAATGATATCGAGACGATATGATATTAACAAAATTGTTGGCTAAATCTGTGAAATTTTCTAAGATATCAAAATATCGCTATATTGACAATATTCCAAAAATATCGCCGATTTCAAATATACATTGCCATTTGTACTTTAAAATATCACAGCTAGCATGGGAAAATCTGGCTTCCTGTCCCGTCCATGATATACATATGTGCAACATGTTACATTCATCAGGTACCAAACTGTATGTACGCATTACCTTTTAGCAAGCTTCGCATCCATGCGCTCCCACATAAACAACAAAATCTACATGTTTTAATCCCCGGCATCGTGTTGTGAAAATTAAAAGACTGCACAGTACAGCATGGTAAACTTTGTCTTTACATTTGAAACATTTAATTAATATGCTGATTTATATATCTTATGAATATCAGCTCTTTATAGAAATTATATAATTGATAAGTCTCTATTCAGTATAATCCTGAATTCCTCCATTATCTAATCTTCTCATTTGTGATCAACAGCCTATTGGTGAGTAGACATGGCTTTAAACCATGGGTTTGCTTAAGGACGTCATGGTGTGTTCTTTTTTATGAAATGTTTGTCATACCCCACCAGCCAACACAAAAGCACTCGGTTCATTTTGAAGTGATTCATTTCAAATTTTGACCATTTTCAGCACTGTTTATTATCTATGCAACTTCTCTGTAGTATTTGGTATTTTGACATCCAAGTTGTTTAATGTACACTGCATAAATCTGGATAAAATATTCATGTATTTAAATATCAAATATAATATACTGACGGTTTTTAGACGATTATCGTCTATCACAAAAATTCAATATCATATGCCTAGTATGAATATTCAACATAAAAAAGGTTCAACTGCAATGTAGACACACGTATAAAAATTACCAATACAAATTTTAGCCTGCATTACAATAAAGTTTTTCTGGATTGCATAAAATTAATATTTGGAGTATAAAACAAAACAGATCAAAGTATATACCTTCATCAGTCAGACAAACAACACCAGCATCTTCAGAGTGGCCGCAGTTACTTTCTCCCCATCCTGCATTGGGGCAGTCTGCAATTGCTGTCTCTGAACCCATACACTCAACATCATCCAGGAGAATTGGACCGGTACCTTAAACATGGCACAAAGGAATGCAAGGATAACATCAACAAACTTAAACCATTTTGGTACAAAGTTGAATATAAATTCAAAACTTCAAAGTGGCATATAAAATAAATAACTAAATTCAATATGTATTTATTTCCATACAGAAACTGAGCCAGGAACATATCAGCACAGTGTATACACACAATCTGACAAATAAGGGAATAATAAAGACGAGATAACAAGGCAGAATTAACAAAGCAGAATTATTGTTGAAGCTCCTATCTGACACAAAACCAAAATACGAAATTACAGATTGCAATACCTTCACCAAACTCAGCAACTGATGATGCTCGCACAGCTCCTCTAGTAAAACCAAGCTGTCTGCAAACAACATCAGCATCATTGTGGTCCCACAAATCATCACAGATGGTTCCCCATTGACCATCATTGAAGACTTCCACTCGTCCCATGTTGGATTCTGGTCCACCACCAACAAGTCGTATGTCTCCAGATGGAATAGTTTCTAGTAGAGAATGTAAAAAAAAAACTTAAATAACATAAAAATGGTAACCACTGGTGACATCAAATTCGGTATCCAATGATCAATGTGATATGTTCTAGCTCCACCAATCAAATAACAAGAATTATACAAAGTGTAACAGATATTGATCTATATCTGTTATGGTGCGAAGTTAGAGCGCCCTCCAGAGTCGGTACTTTCGTACTCGCTTACAAGAACTACAATTGTTGCGTCTGAGAAATTTGAGGTTCAAAATTGCTGACTTCAAATGCATTTCCGTACTTTCTGAATACAAAGAGGCATGGAGGTATGGAGATATTTATATATTACATAATTGTTATGATTTAATGATAAACGTGTATTTAGGCTAATTTGTAAAGTTAGAATTACCAATGAAACGATGCCATTATAATATGCTTGTGCTTACATGTACCTTCGAATACGTAACGTATACATAGTATTTGCTCCTTGAGAAATTAATTGTATTGTCGATCTTGTGTTGCACTAATGGGAGTTTCTTCATTTCTCTAAATGATTGATCGAGTCGTAGAGTAAGGACCAAATTGACTTTGTTATTGTTTCGGGAACAATCTGTAGTAAATAATTAGGATACACCTTATTGCATGGATTTAGGGTTGACATGTTAGATCTAGTGTACATATAGTTTTCCATGTTCAGGTACGTGCCTAACCTGTTTGTAGAATTATTGTCTTCATCGTTCCTTTTTTTTGTTCTCTTTTCCTAAAGTTTTCACGGAGTGATTGGAGTATGTATATGACCTTTGCGACTGAACCAGTTTCAGAGAAATAAAGTCAAGAGACACTCCCGTGGAAACATCTGTCGAACTTTGTTTAATTTTGCGATCTCAGTGACAACAATTACAGTGAAAACTCCCTCATTGACATTAATTGAACCTTCCGAATTTATGCTGTTTATCAACGCTCTATTAAGTGAACTGCGACTGCAAACATGAATACTGAAGAGACAGGCAGAGAGCATAAGCAAACTGATAAGGGAATTCAGTGGCAAGCGGACATGAAGCAGAGGGAATTCCGAACCAGCTTGGCATCATGGCGTAGAGCAGTGAACAAATTAAGAACTCTGCTTTGTGATGATGAAGAGGTCTCCAATGTCAAGATCCAGATGTGTCACAACATGCTATGGACAAGGTCATCGAAACTCAAGAAACTCTTGCCAGTTTTTTATTGGCATCAAACTTAGAAGATGACAGCCCAGAACGACTAGAGGATGTTGAAATAGAACACGCCACTCTAATGAGACAAACCCATGAAAGGATACTTGCATTAAGAAGAGATAATGCTTCATCGGCTGCCTCTAACAAGTCTACCTCATCAAGATCAGTGACATCACAAAGGTTAAGTGACTGTGAGCAGTGGGTAAATGATACAAATACCTCACCCATTGCAGAGAATGAACAATCAGAGTCTACATCCCAGGAGACGAACTTGCTGAAGCCCATGTCAGACAATGAGCAGTCCAAGCATGCACCCCAGGAGATGAAGTCACCAGCAGGAGACATGATGGGTATTCTGACAGAGAGCCTGATAGAACAATTGAGAATGAACAGATTACCCCCACCGGAACCCATCATCTTTTCTGGAGATCCCATACAATATACCAACTGGAAACAGGGCTACGAAATTCTTATCGAACTCAGAGGCAGACAAGTTCCTCCAGCTGAACATTTCTTCTATTTGAAGAAGTATCTTAAGGGTGAAGCATTAGAATTAGTACAAGGTTTTTCCCTTGTTAATGATGAGACATCATACGTCGAAGCAAAGAAAGCCCTACAAAGGCGATATGGTGACCCGTTCGTAATTTCGAATGCATTTAGAGACAAGTTGGACTTATGGCCAAGTGTCGCTTCCAGGGATGCACGTGGTCTGAGACGACTGTCAGATTTTCTCCGT
Organism: Zoroaster sp. YZ-2022; assembly: GCA_029582265.1. NCBI lineage: Eukaryota > Metazoa > Echinodermata > Asteroidea > Forcipulatida > Zoroasteridae > Zoroaster > Zoroaster sp. YZ-2022. The sequence goes on from CM055822.1 coordinate 9,297,735, forward strand.
CAGTGCCAAACAGCAATGGAGAGAAATGGTAACCTCAACCATCTAAACGACGAGAGAGAAAACAGAAAGATTTTGGCTAAGCTACCTGAGTGGTTGATAGTGAGATGGGGACGCATCGTAGCAGATTGGAAGGAGAAGAACAAAAGCTATCCACCCTTTCAAGCATTACTTCCCTCTACAGTTTGAAGGAAGAACGACATGACAGGAGAAAGCCACTGACCGGGGCGAGATCATTGTCTACCAGTGTGTCAACTGACAAGAAACCCTCCAAACAACCATATGGAGACAAGGTCCCCAGTCACAATTGCATACTGTGTAAGAAATTGCACAATCTCGACAGCTGCGAAGTGTTCGCGTCAAAGACCATTCAAGATAGAAAGCTCTTTATCAAGGAAAATGGTTTGTGTTATGGATGTCTCCAGCCAGGGCACAGATCAAGAGACTGTAAGAGAAGAAGTACATGCGCAGTCTGCAAAAGACGACATCCTACTCCTCTTCATGGAGATGTGGGCAAAAACCAGATGGAACAAAGAACTGCAAATCAAGAAACTCTACATGAAAAGCACACTTCAATTAGCTCGAACACGGTGGTGTGCCATTTAAATGCAAACAGAGGCATCATACGGAGCACCATGATCGTCCCGGTGTGGTTGTCACACCAATCTAATCCTAAAGAGAGGATGGTTTACGCTCTTCTCGATACCCAGTCAGACACAACATTCATCCTTGAGTCTACAAAGCTTGCGATGGAGCTGGAGGGAGTCAAGGTCAACCTCCTCCTCTCTACAATGACTGCAAAGGAATGAGTGTTCCAAGTGAAAGGATTGAAGGACTTGCCGTTCGTGCACATGACAGTGACCAGAAGATATTTCTTCCAGCCACATACTCAAGAGACATTATGCCTGCCAACAGAAGTCACATTCCCAGTCCAGACATGGCGAGGTCACATGAACACCTTTCAAGACTGCAGAAGCACCTGCTTCCTGTTCAACCATGTGAGATAGGTCTTCTAATCGGATATAACTGCACCAAGGCTTTGGCTCCACGAAAAGTTATCCTGCCAGTTGGTGAAGGGCCATATGGACTAATGACGGACTTAGGATGGAGCATTGTCGGTGTGACGAAGCCCAGTGCCTACGAATGCAGCCTAGAAGACATGATAGGCATTAGCCATCGTGTCACAACCCGCGAACTTCCTACTGATCTGACAAAAATTGATGGATATCCGAAGAGACATGTAGTGTTCACTCAAGGCATCACAACGAAGGAGGAAATCAGTCCACCACAAGTGACACGTTTGTTGGAGGCAGACTTCTCCGAAGCAAAGGATGAAAGATTATCATTTTCACAAGATGATGTCAAGTTCATGCGAATCATGGGGAAAGGCATTCATGTCACAGAAGACGGACACTATGAGATGCCCTTGCCGTTCAAGGAAAGAGAGCCCAAATTGCCAAACAGCAAGTTCTTGGCAAATAAAAGACTTGAACATCTCAAAGGCAAGTTTGTGCGAGATCCACAATACCATGAGAAATACTGTAAGTACATGGATGACCTCATCAGAAATGGTTATGCAGAGCCAGTGCCAGACTTCAACGGTGATAGCCCGATTTGGTACATTCCGCATCATGGTGTACAACAACCTAACAAGCTGAGAGTAGTATTTGACTGCAGTGCACAATACAAGGGTGAATCTCTCAACTCTCATCTGCTCACAGGACCAGATTTGACAAATAAACTGGTAGGCGTGCTCTGCAGGTTCAGACTGGAAAAATTGCATTTGTGTGTGATGTAAAGGAAATGTTCCACCAGTTCAGTGTTAATGCTGATCATCGAGACTACTTGAGGTTTCTTTGGTGGCCAAATGGAAACTACAGACAACGATCCAGCGAGTTTCGCATGAAAGTCCATCTTTTTGGAGCGGCATCTTCCCCTGGATGCTCAAACTTCGCTTTCAAGCAACTTGCCACAGATCAAGCGGAGGAGTTTGGCCATGAGGTGATAAACTTCATTCTTCGTGACTTTTACGTAGATGATGGGTTAAGGTCTGTTGCCTCCACCGATGAGGCCATCAACATGATCTCTAAAACCAAGCAGCTCTGCCAGAGGGGAGGTCTTCATCTTCACAAGTTTGTGTCCAATTCCAGAAAGGTATTGAATTCCATACCAGCAGATGAGCGAGCGAAGGGTGTTAGAGAGATCAATCTCCTTCAAGATGATCTTCCTTTGGAGAGAGCCTTGGGAGTGCAGTGGTGCGTTGAATCCGACTCATTCAACTTCAGAATTACACTTCAAGACAGGCCTCTTACCAGGCGAGGGGTACTGTCCACTGTCATATCATGTCAGTCTACGACCCGCTGGGCTTACTAGCACCTGTTGTGTTGGTGGGAAAAGAGATCCTACAAGAGCTGTGTAGAGTATCTGCTGAATGGGATGACCCACTTTCAGAAACACTAGGGGCGAGATGGGAAAGGTGGAGAACTGATTTGCAGGACCTTGAATTACTGTCCATAAAGAGGTGCTACAAACCGACTGATTTTGGTACGATTCAGACAGCACAACTTCATCACTTCTCGGATTCGAGTAGCCACGGTTATGGCCAGTGTTCCTACTTGAGATTGGCAAACTCTGACGGAAGAGTGCACTGCGCTTTGGTGATGGGGAAGTCTAGAGTTGCACCTCTGAGGTCCGTGACGATACCTCGCCTTGAGTTAAATGCCGCTGTGGTATCTGTCAGGGTTAGCTCCTTCCTACAAAGGGAACTTGACTTTGTTTGCGAAGAGGAGTTCTTTTGGACAGACAGCAGTGTGGTTCTGGGATATATAAACAATGAAGAAGCGTTTCCTTGTCTTTCTCGCTAACAGGATCAAACAAATTAGGGACAACTCCTCTCCTTCGCAGTGGCATCACATTGACACGCAGGATAATCCAGCTGATGCAGCGTCACGGGGCTTGACAGTAAGTCAACTCATCAAAACATCAAGTTGGCTCTCCGGACCAGAAATGCTTTGGAAGGAGAAACTTCCAATGTGTGATGACCGATCAAAGTTCAATGTGAGACAAGATGACCCAGAGGTGAAAAAATGTCAAACCCATGCCACTCACTCTAACTAACCAGGATTTGAGTTGAAACGTTTGGATCGCTTCTCCACCTGGCACCAAGCCAAGAGAGCAGTTGCAAATTGTCGCCGCTTCATTTCATGCCTGAAGAGACGTTGCCAGGAGAAACATCTGCTAAACAGGAATTCAACCTCTGGTCCACCAAACAAAGAAATTATCACAACAGAAGATCTACATCTTGCCGAGGTAGAGATATTGAAACAGTTGCAAGGAGAATCCTTCGCTGATGAAATCTCGATCCTTAAATCCGTGAGAGGTGGAGATGAGAGACAAACCAGACCCCGTGTGAAAAGGGTTAGTCGTCTCCACCGATTGGATCCTTTCTTAGATGAGAATGGAGTGCTTAGGGCGGGAGGACGCATCAGAAGAGCTGACGAATCCTATGAGAGCAAACATCCAGCGATCCTCCCCCAGAGGCATCACATAACAGAGTTATTGATAAGTCATTATCTCATGCAGACTGCTCACCAGGGACGTGGCATGACACTTAACCTGCTTAGAGCCCGTGGATTTTGGATACTTGGAGGCAGCATCGTAGTTTCAAGATTCATCAGAAGGTGCATAACTTGTTGCAGACTCAGAAGCAGAAGATGGCCGACCTACCCAGTGATAGAGTCACACCAGCACCGCCTTTCACTTATTGTGGTATGGATTGCTTCGGACCATTCGTGATTAAGGAGGGTAGAAAGGAGTTGAAGAGGTACGGCCTCCTCTTCACTTGCATGGCCTCTAGAGCTGTACATATCGAGACTTTAAATTCAATGAGCACCGATGCCTTTATAAATGCACTCCGGAGGTTTACAGCATTGCTGAGTGTCAAGGATTTTCTGCTGAAGGAAGGATGCGATTATGTCCAGTTCAACTTCAATGTTCCATCTGCGAGCCATATGGGTGGAGTATGGGAACGACTCATTCGGTCTACCCGTAGCATCCTACTAACCTTGATGCATCAGTCTGGACATCAGCTCGATGATGAATTACTGCGCACATTCTTGTGTGAAGCGACAGCTATCATCAACAGTAGACCATTGACAGTTGATCCCTTGAGTGACCCAACTCATCCAGAACCCTTGACCCCCAACCACCTATTGACGATGAAGTCGAAGGTTCTTCTCCCACCACCAGGAAACTTTCAACGAGAGGATCTGTACTCTACGAAGCGATGGCGAAGGGTGCAACATCTCACCAATGAATTCTGGTCTCGTTGGAGGAAAGAATTTCTTCAAGGTCTGCAAACTCGTCAAAGGTGGATGCATCCCCAAAGAGAGTCCCAAATTGGAGACATTGTGATTGTGAAGGATGATGAGAAACCACGAAATCGTTGGTCGCTTACAAGAATTAAGGAGGTTTACCCATCAGATGATAAGCATGTGCGCAAGGTAAAACTTGTGATTGGTGACGCACAAAGCGATGATCTGGGAAAGCGAGTGCAACCTCTCAAATTTCTTGATCGCCCAATCCATAAATTGGTACTCCTTCTTCCTGCAGAGCCTTGAAACATCTAAGATATGTCACTCAAGAGACTGTGGAATTCCCTACCAAAGAGCCACAACCCAGACTGAAATTGTACAAATTTAATATATATTCTCTTTTTCTTTTTTCTTTTATATAGTCTCTCAAATGAAGCTACATCCAGTCTCACTAATGTTTTTCTTTGTCCTGTCTTTGTTTTGTCTTGTCATATTGAGTGTGTTTTGTCTGTCCATAGGGAAGGGTAAAAAATCTCCGCTTCCCAATTTTCTCTACATGTCAACGTTATTTAAAGACTATACAAAATGGTTAATATTTTTAACCCTATTTTAAAAAGTAAGTAATTCTAAGTAGGAATAACCAAAAATAAGACTTTCATTATTATTCTTTAACCCTTAAAAAACCTATGAAAATGTACTTCACCACTTCCGCGAACGACAGGCCCAAAACAAAACCCATCGGGGACACTTTTACTGAACCTATTTTGATGACGTACATTTACGGCAGGGTGAACGCCACAACTGTTTACTGCGGTACGTTTTGTACACAAAGCATATTACATTGCGTACAGCTGCAAAAATAAGTTTACCAACTACGATTTCCGAAAGTATTTTTGAAGAAGTTTCCAAAAGTAGAACTGACCAATTGTGTTGTTCATCATCGTCATTTGATGGAGATTATACTGATGCTGAAGCTGGCGAAATAAGGGGCACTGAATCGTATAAATTTGAGCCCGAAATCCAGGCAAAAATGGTGAAGCCGAAGGTCCGGACACCTGCATGTACCAGTATGCAGCGGCAGCCAAACCGTTGTTAAGATGGCTGCTTCCAGCTAGCTACCGCCGTAAAAGTACGTCATAAAAACAGGCAAAATGTTTGCTGCTGCCACGGGTCACAACTAAAACAGTTACATCGCAGATTTCAACTGCTGGAATCTTTGGTTGCAAATTATGATTTTTTCCACAATTTCTGATTTGTTTAAATATTTTTGGGTACAGCATATAAATAATTAAATACATACTGAACACTTTTGAGTAAATAATTCAAGGCACTTTGTATGGTCTTTAATTTGTTTTCGGTATCCAATGACATGTGATATGTTCAAGCTCCACCAATTAAATAACAAGAATTTGCATATGAATTATACAAAGTAAATATTAAAATACCTGTTTGACATGTTATCCCAACATCCTCAATATGAGTACATGCGATTGTATCCCACAGCCCCCATTGGCAATCCTCCACAGTGGACTCCATTCCTTCGCAATCTATCCCTGACAAAATAGGTCCTTCTCCTTGGCCATACTCTGTCGTCCCTTCAGTATTCAAGACATCATCGAAACCTAGCTGTCTGCAAACCACAGCCGCATTGGTCATATCCCAACTATCGTCACAAATGGTTGCCCATTGTCCATCTCTATATACTTCAACACGACCAGATGAAGAGCTGGGACCTCCGACTAGACGCACAGGAATGTCTGGTGGTGGTCCTGCAAGTTTTAGTAATTCATAAAGCAATAAGAAAAATGTGAAAACATGTAGGCAAATAACTGACCAATCCAGCCTGTAGATCATTTACAACAGCACAGATTAACCAGTTGGATTGCCTTTCCATGACAATATTGTAACAGTGTTGGCTAAGCACCATTTTTCTTTTAAGCAGATATAGCATGACATGAGTTTTTAGTGTTGCTAAGAGTGGGTGGAGCCTATTGCCATAACTGGAATGGTCTATCAACTGACCTTAATCAGTGCCTATTCCAATTAAGCGGAATTTACTAAATATATCATTCATCAGACATTCCGAACAGCGTTAGACCAAGCATTAGTCGCACACGCTCATTTCTGTTTCATCATTCAGAATATGCACAATTGATGTTGCTGTTGTTGTATGGCTTTCTGGGTGTTGGATAGGCTTGGATGGCTTTGCGACTTACAAGCAAGGGAGGGGTGGACAGATGGCAATTTTATCCTGTTTTTACCTGTTTGACACACCACACCTGCATCCTCAATATGTAAACAGCGAGATGTTCCCCAATCAGAACTTTCACATTCATCCAAGGTGCTCTGTGTCCCATCGCAAGTTACACTATAAAGTATAGGACTGTCTGCATTGCCTTCCCCAAACTCCAAGACCTCCCCAAGTCGTTCTACTCCTGGGAATCCAAGCTGTCTACATGCAACACCAGCATCATCTCGGTTCCATGCATCATTACAGATGGTCCCCCACTCACCCTCACGGTAGATTTCAAGACGACCGCTGCTACTTGTTGGCCCACCTACTAAGCGGATGGTACTTGTACCATCACCACCGCCATCACCTTAAGACGGGTAAATTAAGATGAAAATAATGTTAGTGCTATCTGCTGCTTTTATAGGTTGTCATTTTAGAGAAAATCTTGATAATCCAAAAATATACATATTATTAGCTTCAGGTAAATTTTCACAAGATATTACATGAATTTACTAAAATACACTTTAACACGTTATATAGAGAGTCAAATTATAAAAGATCATGAGAAAATCACTGAACCATATTGTAAATGTTGCAACATAGAACAATAATGAAATAAAGAGTGTGCAAAACTAGCCGCCATGCTGCCATGGGAAGGTCCACCAACAAGTCGTATGTCTCCAGATGGAACAGTTTCTAGTAGAGAATGTTAAAAAAAAACTTAAATAACATAAAAATGTTAACCACTGGTGACATCAAATTCGGTATCCAATGATCAATGTGATATGTTCTAACTCCACCAATCAAATAACAAGAATTATACAAAGTAAATATTAAAATACCTGTTTGACATGTTATACCAACATCCTCAATGCTAATGTATCCCACAGCCCCCATTCATTCAGAATATGCACAATTGATGTTGCTGTTGTTGTGTGACTTTCTAGGTGTTGGATAGGCTTGGATGGCTTTGCGACTTACAAGCAAGGGAGGGGTGGACAGATGGCAATTTTATCCTGTTTTTACCTGTTTGACACACCACACCTGCATCCTCACTATGTAAACAGCGAGATGTTCCCCAATCAGAACTTTCACATTCATCCAAGGTGCTCTGTGTCCCATCGCAAGTTACACTATAAAGTATAGGACTGTCTGCATTGCCTTCCCCAAACTCCAAGTCTTCCCCAAGTCGTTCTACTCCTGGGAATCCAAGCTGTCTACATGCAACACCAGCATCATCTCGGTTCCATGCATCATTACAGATGGTCCCCCACTCACCCTCACGGTAGATTTCAACACGACCGCTGCTACTTGTTGGCCCACCTACTAAGCGGATGGTACTTGTACCATCACCACCGCCATCACCTTAAGACGGGTAAATTAAGATGAAAATAATTTTAGTGTTATCTGCTGCTTTAATTAGGTTGCCGTTTTTGAGATAATCTTGATAATCCAAAAATATACATATTAGCTTCAGGTAAATTTTCACAAGATATTACATGAATTTACTAAAATACACTTTAACATGGTGTACAGACAGTCAGTATAAAACATCATGAGAAAATCACTGAACTAAAGTGTGTAGAACTAGCCGCCATGCTGCCATGGGCAAATGACGTCACACCTTGGTACTTTTTAGCTGTGTAATATTAAGGGAATAGCCGTTTGTCGCGCGGTCTTTGCCGCATGTTAATGACCGATTTTGGGTGTGGTCACTAAGCCGATACAAGAATTACTAATCTGGAAATGTGAGAATCTGATTGGCACCATAGCAACCCAACAAGGTGAAATTAATGACCTACAATTAAGAGGCCATTACATTTATGGAAACCGAGTTTGAGGAGATGAAACAACGCCTTGCTCAAAAGGCTGAAGTTCACCGTGTTGAGCACCTCGAGACTACCACCGAGGACCTCCAGAACCATAGCAGATGTAATAATGTCATCCTGCATAATGTACCCGAAGCTTCTGAAGGTGACAAGACATGTAAATTATTTGTTTCTCTTTTCTTGAAAAATCATATGAAACTTGACAACGCAGACAACATCGAAATAGACCAATTAAGCTCACCGAACTGGACGAGTGAACAGTAGCAGCCAGCGACCACGGCCGATTCATGCATGTTCGACTCTTTCGCTTTGTGTAGAGATCTTTTAAGTTTATTTTGTTAATATATATCCTCTTTTTCTTTTTTCTTTTATATAGTCTCTCAAATGAAGCTACATCCAGTCTCACTAATGTTTTTGTTTGTCTTGTCTTTGTTTTGTCATATTGAGTGTGTTTTGTCTGTCCATCGGGAAGGGTAAAAATGTCAACGTTATTTAATTTGTTTTGTTTATTTTGTATAAATTAATGTACAGCTTATAGTTTTGTTGCATCTATCTTATTGTATGCACTTAACAAATGATGTTAATTTATTTATTTACTGATTTACAATTCAAGTCATTGCTTAAAACCCACTTATTTTAATCATCATACATTTTTGATTTGTTTTTCCAGTTTGTTGTAAAACACTGTGATACACTGTGATTATTATTAAATACATGTTTCTTCTATATGTTATTTCCATGTTATTTCCTTTAGTTTCAACCCTATTCCTATCCAAAAACACTTAGGCAATTTTGGCAAGCAGAAGCAGATGTTTATAATTTTGTAATTGTGTGCTAAAGTACAGATTTTACCAGCCATTATGGCACACCCACGTGATCATGTTTCATCCAATCAGATTGTCTTAACTGTCTAGGGTATTTATGAATGCAGGATAAAGAGCTCTGGAGTTGTGGCCCCATTTTCACCTGAAGATAAAATATTTATTCCCTTATAAATAATTGACTGACCGGGTGGTCCTGTGCAAATAACTCCAGCATCCTCGCCATGATGACAGGCTAATAATATATCCAGGACACACTCGGACAATTTGCTTTCTGAGCCCTGACATCTGACATCATCAAAATGGATAGGATCGACAGTGCTTGGACCAAATCGCGCCTGCAAAGAAGCCTCCAAGGCTTCCCCAAAGCCGAGCTGCCGGCAGACGACATTAGCATCCTCAATACTCCAGAAATCATCACAGATGGACCCCCACTGGCCCTTGTAGTAGATCTCCACGGTGCCCTGGTATAATGTTTCTCCACCAACCAGGCGGATGTCCATATGCTCTAAAATTATCAAACATGGCAATGATGGCAGTGTAACTCCAAAAGGCAGTAAAAATCCTCTTTCCTGAATTCAAAATGGCTATTATTTCACTTTACTAAAAAATTACAGGACAAAATCATTGACAACATTATTTCTTGGGAAGATTATAATACCATCCTCAGCTTAACACTGAGGAATTATTAGATTATAATGGAACCATTTTGTTGTCTTTGAATTACCAAACCTGTTTCTTGCCTTTAAAACTAATTAAGCTATCTTTTTGACACGCAGTCTTTACATCATTTTCTCAAAAAACGTGAGCACCTATTTTGATGAAACTGTCACAGGTTTGTTTTAGGATATATTTCTTGAGAACCAGATGGTTGAAATGAACGTATGTTTCCCAAATATCAATTTTATACTATTCCTTTAATATCAATTGATTCAAACAGTGTGGTCTGCATTTTTGTCAAATTAATATTGATATCTTTCCATACCTATGATGCAGATGGCAGCTGCTGCTTCTTTGGGGCCAGGCAGACAGTCGGTGAACCATCCTCTATTTGGGCAGTCTAAAATATCTGTCTCTGTGCCGACACACTTGACGTTCGGTAACCATGCATCCATCGTTGGGGGAGGGCCATAATCTAAACCCGAACCACCTGCAAACAAAGTTTGTATACAAACAAGTCTGAACTTAGAATTTTTACTCAATGCGCTTTTCATATAAACGCATGTACATGAAGACATAAGTATGATTTTCTCAAAAACAATTAACAGGTTATAACCATCTTAACACTAGTAACCAACCAAAGAGAGTGTGCAGTGTACACCATTGGTTGTCCCTAAAACAAATTCAACAGATGATTCATTCATGATAAGAAATTATTTTGTCTGTGTTTTCATCTTAGAGAAAACAGGAATTGTGAAGTCGAATGTACAAAAAAATAAACTAAACTTCAACTCTTTGTAAAACTTAAAAACAGGAAAAAAAAGTCTTTGAATTTTGTAAAGCACTGTTGTGATGTAATTTTCCCAGATTTTAGTTTTATGATATATATCTTGAAAATAAGAGGGATAAAATGAATATACATGATTAAATTCCAATATTGTACCTTCCCTTTCAATTTAGGGAACACTGGAATAATCTCAGTTAAAGCAAGATCATTTATTTCAGATAAACACAATGTTTCACAGAATTGATGAAAAACAACTGCACAATGAAACAGATGATAAAGGATGCATGTAGTGATTACACATTTCATGACATGACTACTGAAAGAGAGAGGGGGTTGCAAATGAAAATCCCGGTTCATGGAACATTTCAAACCTGTTTGATGTAAAAAATCCGGTGTTCCCTAAATTGTTTTGAGTAGTATATAAATTAGTACCTTCTATTGCACCAACGAATCCAAGCTGTTTGCAGACAACCGATGCTTCTGTATTTGTCCACTCACTACTTCCACAAATACTGCCCCACATTCCATCATGATAGACCTCAATACGTCCCTCACCAGGTGTAGGTGCGAAGCCAGCATTGACCAAACGTACTGTTACATCAGGAGTGGTATCTGGACTGTCTCCTGCAATAAGGAATAACAAAAAATAAATCAATAAGGAACTTTTTAATCAAGTCATTTTTAGTTTGACTATTTCTCCTGCAATAGTAAAATCAAGAATCTGGCAAATGAGTGCCCCCCCCCCCCATTTTTTAACACAGGGTACAGGCATAAAAGTACCAGGGGTGGGGATATATATACCCAGCGGCGGCGCCCGGGGGGGGGGGGGTGGTAAGGCAAGGGGGGAAATGCCCCCCCCGGTTACTTTCTTTGCCCCCCCCCCCAATTTCTCCCCCCCCCCCCATTTTTCCACGATGGTAAGTCAATGTTTTTTCAGCAGTACAAAATTACATTAAAGATTAATGTTTGCCCCCCTTAAATTTAAGCTTGCCCCCCTCTTTCCCCCCAGTTTAACAGGTCTGGTGCCGCCACTGTATACCCCCACTTTTTGACCTGGGGGATGGTCCAGAATTTGTCATACAAATAATAAAATAATTTGTGCCAAAAAAGGGAAATTTGGTTTGTTGAAATATGTATTGTCTGTTTGTTCCTTTCTCTTTTTGAGTGTCATCTTTATGATAGCTATGGGATTCTGATTGGACTCTGATTAGTTGTGCGCCTGTGGCCCTTTCTTGGGCATGCCATGTTTTTTAAATTAATTTGTTGAGCGAGGTTCGAGATTCAGTACTTAGTTGTACAAACAAATTATGCAAACAAATTTCAATATCATCCCCCCACTTTTTGACACGGATTTACACCACTTACACACGACATGTAAATTTACCATATGATTTATGTTTGCTCTTCCCCTATTTTCGTCATGTGACCATGTCCTTGTTCTGTTCAATCAGAAACCACAAAACCCATGCATATTTTGTAGCCACGACACTCTAAATTATGATGTTGAACCTTGGAAGCATCATTCCTTAGGGCTCAGGTTGGTGTGGTGGTAATTTACTAGTCATCACCTCTGTGGAACTAGGTTCGAATCCTACAATGACCCAAAAGCTGACATGAAGGTTGGGTTTTCAGTTTCTACCTGATTACACTGGTTTTTCTCAATTATTATTTGGGGTTTTGGTCCTCTCTGATCTAAAAATTTTACATTTCTTCAACATCTTTTCTTACCAGGTTATGTCATGCTTACAAGCAACAGTTCCTTGAGATGGATCCTTGGTTTCATTCAGAAACATACATAACAACAACAATCCAATCCGAAAGACAAACAAAACATTTAAAAAAACAGTAGTTCTTACCAGTGCAAACAACAGCGCCAGCGTATTCTGGAGAGCAGAACGCATTACTTTTGAGAGTAATAAGACATCCCTTGATGTTCAACTCACTTCCGGCACAAATCAAGTCTGGAATCATGGGGACACGACTAAGTGGGGTTATGTCCATGTCAAATGCATAGACGGCCGACTCAGCACCAGAATATTTCAGTTGTCGACAAATCACCTCGGCTTCTGCCAGGTCCCACTCGGTGGCACACATTGTCCCCCACTCCTGGTGGTCAAAATTCATATTTTTGAACTTAAAGGAAGGTTCAACATGCTTAATACTCATCTGCTGTTATTGCTAGCAAATGAGTGACGAAACAATACAAATCCATGGTAAACGATCATGCAACTCACCAAATTATCTTGCTAATTGACTCCAGATTAGAAAATTACAGAATTATTATCCAAAACCTAACGTGAAATTAGTAAAGGTACTAGTCATCCAATCATTACTTGTGACTTGAATTGACTTATAAAAAAAATGACTTGTAATTTGACTTGCCAAAAAATGGCTTGGTTATAGCTTTGTCAGCATAGCATTTTGGGGAAAAAAAATAAATGCTTTCATTTTGACCTTCGAATTTAATTACGGAAACAAAATCACTTCTCATCACCAAGCTGTGTGCATCCTGCCTCATTGTGCGTATTAACGGAAAGAACCTGAGACAGAATCAATTTGTGGTATAATCAACCATTCCCTTACCCAAAAAGTTCTAAGACAATATTTCAAAAAATATGTAAAAAAGTTTTCTTCATGCTTGTTTTCCTTTTATGTTTTCTTCCCAAAACTGACATATGCCAGACCTTGTTTCAAATCCAAAACCCACCCTACTATGAGAGAATTAAGGTTCTTACATTGTTGATGTACACTTCCACAAGGCCTTGATTTGCGCTAGCACCACCTGTTAAACGTACTTCCAAGTCACCCTCTGACACAAAGAAAATCATTTATAATTTTATTTTCCTGAAGATAAATACATATCATTTTGGATTTAAAAATGGTTCACCAATGACATCACAAATACTGCTCTAGCCCGCATTTGTGCCAGGCTAAGTTCGCTCCCAAAATTGCTCTAAGGTGTTCATGTAAACTATGTAAAGCCAAAAAAAAATGTAAAGCCACTATAATTACCTTGCAGGCAAAATACACCGGCGTCTTCATTATGTCCACAATTACTCTCTCCCAAGCCACTGTGACCGCAGTAAACCAGGCTGCTCTCTGTCCCTTGACAACTGACCTCATCCAACAATATCCGCCCTTTCCCCTCCCCGAAGATAGCCCCTGAGGTTGCCTGTCCGGCCCCAGTGAACCCAAGTTGGCGGCAGACTACGTTTGCATCTTCCAAGTCCCAACTATCGTCACAAACTGTGCCCCACTCATCGTCATAGAAAAGCTCCACCCGGCCTTCAAATGGGCCACGCCCATTGGCAAGTCTCACTGGTACCTCAGCCTTGTCAGCTGTGTATATAGAAACATGATAACAAAAGAAAGTCATCAGAGAGGTAACACATTCGAACAGACAGTTCCGTAGCCTGGGAAATAAAAAAGGATTTGATGCAGCAATGAAATGGGTGGCCAACTTATCAACATATTCCTGAATTAACAAATTCTGTCGCCTACTTCTATTCTGCGAGTTTACCTAAAAGTTTTGGTTCTATTTTAAAAATCTTTTAATATTCAAAAATCAAGTTCAATGTTGACTTACGTGATTGGCAAATGACTCCCGCATGCCCACCACACACTGCTGGTTTGTACTCAAAGCTACAGTCAAAGAAGGATTTCTCGTCTCCTAAGCAGGTAACTGCGTCCATGAGATTGTTGCGAGTTTCTTCTATCAAAGGAAAACTGTAAGAAAAAAATCACAGTTTTTGTAAAAAGAAATTTGTCCAGTTTTGGGATACATAAACAGGTGGATACAGGGCCATAGTAAAGGCATAATCTTTGGGCGGTGTGTAAGCCAATTTACTGAGTAACTTTCAGCGGCGGTAAAAGAATTTTTGAGGGGGGTAAATATTTCCCCCTGAAAAATTGCAGATGAGCGGGTGGTGGGGTAGGCATTTTTCCACCAAAATCAAATCACCTCAGACACAAATATCTACAAGCCTGCATAGATGGTTTGATTTGGTGGTTTATTTGCCGACTGACAGCGGCGTAGCCACGGGGGGGGGGGGGGGGGAGACACAGGGGGTGTCAATTGCAAAGCCATAGATTTTTGTCAGATTCAATTTACTCTGTCTCAGACATGAGTCCAACTCAATTCAAGTCCCATTTTTAGTCACGAGATATTGACTCTGACTTGTACATAAACTCCAAATGGGCAAAAGGTTTATCCATTCATCACATAATCCTAACAGATACTACTTAAGGAGCTGCATCTCCAAACATCTTCTCTTTCCTGATGTTGATTAGAGCACTAACCAAAACGTAGAGAAGACCTTGTGAAGTCCTCATGGTTCTCCCTGAACCAAAATCTCACTTAGTGACAGTTGAGATACGAGTTGCTCGATATAAGGTTATTTTCAAAACCTGTACCTCACTTTTTAGCACATGAGACATACACATGGTGAGTGTTACTGCAAACCGAAACATACTCCACCATGCTAAGCCTTAAATGTTATAGCAAAAGGTAAATACAAAAAAAAAAATTAACAAAAAAAAAAAGAGAGAGACAATAAATAACCTGTGTCTGGTGGCCTCTATAGCATAAGGGTAGTCCAGGTATGCACAGAGGATGTTAGCATCTTCTATGTCCCATAGAAAGTTACAGACTTCTCCCCATTCGCCGTTGATGCGCACCTCAACTCTGCCTTCCATCGGAGTCGTACCGTCGACTAAGCGAACCATCGGTTGCTCTATTGTACCAAGAAAGCAACAACAAAGTGTCAATAAAATCAAACACACAAAAAAGGGACAATATCATCACAATCAACAGGGTATGGAATCGGAGTGCTAGTTTTAAACCCCTTTCACACTTGACCGTTGACGTATTTCCTGGGAAATTCTGGTTGGTCTGTTCACACTTCAAAAGCTACTCCCGGAAAGTACCTTATTCCCGGGAAACAATTACCCCTGCTCGAGAGCAGGGTTAAGTGAGTTTTTCCCAGGAAAAGAGTTTTTCCCGGGAAATAGCAACTAGTGTGAAACGAAAGCGGGTAGGCCTATTACTTACCCCAATTTTGCGTCGCGGATGTTGGAACGTCAACATATCTTGATAGGTCAGCGAGATCACAAATAGTGCGCCAAATAATTCACGCCGTATTATCTATAGTGTTGTATTTCAGTACTTTTGAAACTTTCCTTCTTAAAATATATATCTAAATATATATCTAAATCACGATATATTTAATTCTATAGAATGTGACCAAATAAATGGTTTTAGAATTGAATAAAAGAATTGTCACGGACAAGGCTATGTTAAGCATCCGCGATTCAGTTAGTGCATTTCCCAGGATTTGATCGTGAGTGTGAAATGACCGTGCATATTCCGGGGAAATAATGTTCCCGGGAGTGACCAGATAGGTATAGTGTGAATGGTCGCTGGGGTGTTGGTGGTGTTAAAAACTCAAGTCCCATGCTTTCCGGGAATTGGCTCTGTAGTGTGAAAAGGGCTTTAGATTAACTCGGTGACTAAAAATAATACCCACATGATAAGGTCATATTACCGTGCATAAATGAGCCAGTAATTTTCAGTCACTGTGTTCATAAGGCACGGATTCCATGCCCTGTTGCGAGTCCCTATAAGAGAGTCCCTATCTTTCATTACATACCCATGGTGCATGTGACTGCAGCCACACGTTGGCTTTCACACATGACAACAGTATCAAACTCCTCATAGCCACACTCGTCTACTTTGGTTTCAGTGCCGGTACAGGTGATTCCGTTCAGCCATATCAAATCCCCTTCTTGAATAGTCTTATCACTGGCAACAAGGGCATCATAGAATCCTAACTGCTTGCAGAGGATGCTGGCTGAGATCTTGGACCAGGCGTCTGCGCAGACAGCCCCCCACGTCCCATCATGACGCACCTGGATTTGATTAGAAATAGCATGTATCTATTCTATCAGACAGGAGTTCAACCAGGGGTTGGGAGGGGTGGATCCGCTCCCTTTCCTCCCTTTCCTTTTCAAAGAATTTGTCAGTAGTAATAATTCTGTCGTCCCCAATTTTATAGAGCAGAGGATCAAGTGAATAAAGTAGACAGGGGCCAGTTGGGGTGGGGGATTAAGCAGGGCTGTAGTGAAGATATAATCTTTGGGGGAGGGGTGTTGAGGTTAATTTGCTGACTTCAACAGCAGCAGAACACTGTGTAACACCTGTATAGGGTGGGCTTGAGAAATTTTTGAGGTGGTAGGAATAAACCATTTTTGAGGTGGAGTAGCATGAATCTTTTTTTTTTAAGGGGGGGGGGTCGGCGTGAGGAGAAGTTTGGAGGGGTGTATGCATGAACAATTTTCCTCCGAAAAGTTGCCAAATGATGGGGGTAGGCATGAGGATCAATTTTGAGGGGAGGGATGGGCGTGAACAATCCCCCCCCCGAAAAAATTGCAGGAGTAGGGTAGGCATTTGAAAGTTCTCATATAACCTCATACAGGCATAACAAATACAAGGTTGCATCAACGGCTTTATTTGGTGGTTTTATTTTGCCAACTGAAGCTTGATTTTGCCATGGAGTGCCATGGTCGAGCGGTTTAGTGCATCGGATTTGTGTTCTGATGGCTGAGTCGTCAGAATGTGGGTTCGAATCCCAACCGCGACCATGGTGCCTTGAGCAAGACACTTTACCATAATTGCTTCTCTCCACCCAGGAGTAAATGGGTACCTGTGAGGGCAGAGTTGGTTATTGTGTTTGATTAGCCCTATATGCGCTGTAATGGCAGCAATTGAGCTGTATACTCCCCAGGGAGCTGAGATGGTTTCAGGAATGATATATGAGCCTGATGAGCAGGGGTAATAATGTAATGTGCCTTGAGCACCAGTTTGGTGGATACGTGCGATATATAAGTCCACATTATTATTATTATAACTGAAAATCGATATATTGGGGAGGTGTCACACCCACCACCCCCCTCCCCCCTTTGGCTACAGCCCTAGGGGTTGGTCATTGATCCTACTTCCTACCTCCCCCTCCCCCCCTCGTAACCAAAAATCCCTGCCACAGGGCGGGGGCTCAAAATCATACATGATGAAGGTAGATGAAAGTATGGTTATTGCATGCTTGACCAATGACCATCAAGCTGACTGGATATTCCACTACTGAGGGAAGAGGAGGGGAAGACAGCAGCGGCGTAGCCACGGGGGGGCCTGGGGGGACACGTGCCCCCCCACAAATTTCCAGTGCCCCCCCAGGTGCCCCCCCACGAAAAATCTTCATAGTGCCCCAAAAAACAGAAAAGATAAAGAAAAGGGAAAAAACCCATACCCCTGGGCCCCCCCACTGGAAAGCAATGCCCCCTGTGTCCCCCCACTGAAACAGTCCTGGCTACGCCGCTGGAAGACAGGGCTGTACATTTGACCAAAAGTTATTTGGAGTCTTGATTATTTACAGTCTTACCTGCAGTGTGCCCTCACTTGGCGTGTCACCGCCAGTCAACTGCACTTCAAAGCCATCAACAGGTTCTAGGGAAAAAATGAGAAACATTAAATAGTTTTAGATAACACTACAGGAGTCTCAACACTGCAGTGCAGTAGCATGGCATTTGATGAAGGAAGCAATGGCTGTTGTGGACCTGTTGTTTATCATTTATTGGAATTACACAAAAAGCAACCTGGGGGGCGTGCACTCACATAGCATAATGTACATGTATATCACTACAAACACGTGTTACAGCTGATTGGGGTAAGGGATGGGGGGTACGTATAGTTTGAAGAAGGGGTAGGATGGGGTACGTAGTTTGATGATAAAGTATTTCATGAAAACTCATTGAGCTCTATTAAAGGTTGTGGGAATCGGGGGGGGGGGGAGGGGGAGGGGGGGCTAGTGGAGATCTAGGTTCTTGAAAGTTGAAAAAGTGGCAAACTGCAAAAAAGGGAATTACATTTGCAAAAAGGATGGGCACAAACAATTGTAAATTTACATACATAGTGATAAAAGAGTAGGCACACATGCCCCATTTGCCCTTCTGGATCTGCCAATTAGGGGAATAACAATATTTTAAGTGGGAGGGGTTTTAGAGATATACAGTTTTGAACTTTTTTAGGTTCACAGTTAATTTATTTGAAGTAAATAAGGTGGCTCCACACCATGAGAATCTGGGTCCACACCCAGAAAGCACAACCCCGACCACAGAAGGGGTATATAAATTATCGTCTTGGTCTGTAAACCATTTAGCTTAACCGCTCCTTCTTCAGAAACCCTGACTCCACCCCTGTGTATATATCCCTCCTGCCAGGCTCACCACTGAGTCCAGCTACTAGGAGAATTATTTTGAAATGATTCTACCCCCCCCCCCTCCGCGATCCAAATGAAGTTAGTCAGAATCTTCTATCCTCTCCCTCCCACATTGTTTTTATATTTATAAAAATAGTCAGTCTAGGGTTAGTTAACACTAATACCAATATCAGCTTTACATAATACACCAGAATAAGTTTAGCTTATATTAGAATATTCTGCAGACAATTAAACAAAAATATATTGATGAATTTTATATTTTTGTTTAATTGTCTGCAGAATAATCTAATCTAAATAAAATAAGTTTCACATTACGGCACACACAATTAATTAATTAAATAGTCCTGCAAATATTTACTGCAAAACCATGCTACTGACGTCTGCTAACGATTATTTGAGAAATGTGTAATTCTAAAATCATTTATTGTTCTCTCTTCGAGTGGTTTAGCAATGTTCACATACAAAACAATAATATATAGGCCTATATATTATAAGACAATAAAAACATTATCAAATTGCGAAAACCACCCGCGATACAAATTTAAGACCAACAAAGAATTTTGATCATTTTGATCATCGCACGCATCCACCCACGATCAATCAGTTGAGAACCAAGCTGAGATCATCTTGGCCTTGTTTTAAAACCATTGTTAAATTATGCATGTATAGTATAATACTTTTCTTGTATTTGTGTCAAAACGACTAGGCAAGACTCACACTAGCCTAAACAGAAAAATACTAATGAAAGCCTCGTCGCTGAGTCAACCAGATTTGACGCTGAGCCTTCGATGAATTACATTATTTTGTTGGTTGCCTTTTGGAGAAAATGTTGAAATGCGTTCTGATTATTATTATTCATCCTAATGTGGAAACGGATCATCAATTGAGATCATCCGTTTCAAATTTGAACTTTTATTCAAGTTTCCTTGAAAATAACAAAATGTCAGACGGAATAACTCAGTATGTTTTGTACCAATGATACCATCTAAATATAGCCAAGTATAAAGCCGCTAGATATTAATAATTCGCTCACAGTCTTCGGTTTTCGGTTCCGATGGTTTGCACCCCATTCAAAGACTTACCTGGTTCTGGGATTGCTCCCCCTAAAACCAAGGGGAGAACAACCAAGATCGAAAGGAGTCCCCTTCCAATCATGTCGATTCTTCCTTGCCTCCCTCTCTCAAATTACTTGGCGAAAACCGCAAAAAATGACAGTTTACTGTTCTGTCAATACTCTGCCAATGTGCCAAGTCGGCTGTTTCCCAAATACTTTGATTAGTTTGTTTAGGTAGGTTTGGTATGAACTCCCCAATCCAGACAACTGGAGCTAGTACTAAAAAGTTGTGTCTCTGCACCCCTCCTACTGGACAACAACTGGTGGGATTATCTTGAAGTCTGTTCTTTAAGTTATCGACAATGTGATAAGCCAGAACTCAAAGTTTACAATGCTTGTTTATTGTATGTTTTTGTAAACAGACTCTTATCCAAAATAGGGTGATTTTCAGGGGTCTATTTGTATATTGTTGATTAGTGATGTGTACCGGTGTCTAAAATTTCCATTAAATAATTTCACAGGAACGCCTTTCTGTCTTTTCCACTAAATATCTCATTTTGTGTGAGTCGGCTTTTTCGGCCAGTGTTATTGTTGAGAAAACACCAACAGGTATGCAGTGTATTGGTACATTTGAATCATAGTATAACCAGATTCAAGTCGATGCTTAAAACTCATCTTATGTCACAACTCTTTAAAGATGATGTATAAAATTATTTGTAATTGCATTGTAGGTACATGTACATTGTATCTCGGTACATAATATTTGTTTCCCTATGCTATCATTGTATATTGTTTGTATTAATGTTTTTTCTTTGTTTCCGCGCCTTGAGCGCCCAGCAGGGTGGATATGTGCGCGCTAAAAATCTTTATTATTATTATTATTATTATTATTAATAATTGAAGGATAAACTTATTTGAATTGGTCTGAGACCATGAATCCTGACAGCTTTATCGGCGGGG
Source organism: Zoroaster sp. YZ-2022 (assembly GCA_029582265.1). Taxonomy (NCBI): domain Eukaryota; kingdom Metazoa; phylum Echinodermata; class Asteroidea; order Forcipulatida; family Zoroasteridae; genus Zoroaster; species Zoroaster sp. YZ-2022. The sequence goes on from CM055822.1 coordinate 9,318,659, forward strand.
CCATAAAGGGCATCAAGAAAGACGGCTATAAAAGAGGATTATGGTCTACATGGCCGATAGCAGCTGATGACAAAGGTCAAACATCGTATGTTTATCGCAGCAGATTATCTCTATGATAATAATTTAAGAAACACGTTTTCCAAATCATCATATTAAATTGTTCACGATTTCTACCTCACTCATTGAAAAATAAGACCAGTCAACCAAAAAATAATTTGTCGGATATTTTGCACTCGTTCTCTACATGCGTGCCGAGGTTTTAAATTAACTGTCAATTGGACAGTAACAGGAGGAAAATCAGTCAAATGGAAAAGAAATTTACAAATAAGGATTAAAAGATTGCATGGGCTAAGTCAGAATTGGGAACAAAGAATGTGGACAATACGAAGAATAAAGCATAGTGTAAGCTAGACATCCCATCAAATTATAAATAATGGCAGAGCCCGATTATCACACACAATTGTTTTCATATTAGGATTATGTTTGTTTTCAAATTTATTTTCAATTTGCATTGTTTCTTTTGTTACACTAATTTTCGCTGTTCTAAATGATCAGATTTTCTTCTACTGTATAGTCTTTCCTCTTAAGTTTTTGATCACTACGTATTTTTTTATTTTTTTATTATTTCATCATTGTTATCAAATTATTCTGATTTAGTGATTAATTGTACTCTAACGTTGGTGTTATACACCATACTGCATTTTTTTTTTTTATATACTACTCAAAACAATTTAGGGAACACCGGATTTTTACATCAAATAGGTTTGAAATGTTCCATGAACCGGGATTTTCATTTGCAACCCCTCTCTCATTCAGTAGTCATGTCATGAAATGTGTAATCACTACATGCATCCTTTATCATCTGTTCCATTGTGCAGTTGTTTCTCATCAATTCTGTAAAACATTGTGTTTATCTGAAATAAATGATCTTGCTTTAACTGAGATTATTCCGGTGTTCCCTAAATTGTTTTGAGTAGTATATATTTTTGTTTTTACTTGGCGATAATCTCCGGAAATATATTATTCCATTAGCTATATTTTAATTTTTGTTGGCAGATTATACATTATCATATCGCTGGAGCACTTTTTCGTTTACCGGTATTGTTTGCCACTACTTTACAATTTATTATAATGTTTAATTATATTCTATCAAGTTTCTTTTGCTTTGTTTAAAAATGTTCTCTTTACTTGGGTTTAAGGTTTATTTTCTTAAAGTATTACCTTATTTGTATTAACTTTTATTATTTAAAAAAAATGAGGACATTTTCTTCCCCTGGATGGAGTAATCAGGGGCGTAGCGAAGGCCTGCATTTTCTTTGAGAGGGCGTGGCAGCTCCTTCTGTGAGTAAAATACAATGTATTACCATGGTATTTATTACCTGTGAGGGCAGAGTTGGTTGTTGTGTTTGACTAGCCCATATGCGCTGAAATGGCAGCAATTGAGCTGTATACTCCCCAGGGAGCTGAGACGGTTTCAGGAATGATTTATGAGCCTGATGAGCAGGGGTAATAATGTCATGCACCTTGAGCACCAGTTTGGTGGATACGTGCGCTATATAAGTCTACATTATTATTATTATATTATTATTATTATTATTATTATTATTATTATTATTATTATTATTATTATTATTATTATTATTATTATTATTATTATTATTATTATTATTATTATTATTATTATTATTATTATTATTATTATTATTATTATTATTATTATTACAAAGTAAAAACAGCTGATAACAAACAAGTTACAACTGCAAATCTTCAGTGATTAGAAACACAATACATTTGCAGTCGGCAAAACCCATAGGCCTACCTCTTTTGCCGACGGAAAATTTATTCTGCACCAACCCTTCTTCTAGTGCGTTTGATGCTTTATTTGCCGACTGAGGCTCTAAAACCGACTGAGAAATATTTTGGGCGGTGTCACCCCCAACCCCCCACACCTGTTCTCCACAGTCGAATTTTAAACAATGGCCTAGCCCAATTTCACGCTCAATTATCCAATAGAGCACCTACTAAACAACCCTTTATCCTGTAATAAACAATGCCCTGCTGTGTGACCATTATTCTGCCCGTCACCAGCTAATCCAGTGTCAATCACTATAGTTATCCAAATAATGACAATTACCTATCCCAATGCTTGCCAGTCAACTCTCCCCCTGGCATACTGGCCCCTTACAATCTCGCCCCTTACAAACTCACGCCCTTACAAACTCGCCCCCTGCTATTACAAACTCGCCCCTCACAAACTCGCCCCTCACGAAGTTGCCCCCGACAAACTCGCATCTCACGCTATTGAGACTGGTTTAATATAAAGGCAGGATGTACGGGGACACAGCGGCGTAGCCACGGGGGGCCTGGGGCACATCCGCCACATATTTCCAGTGCCCCCCCCCCCCACGAAAAATCCCGATAGTGCCCCCAAAAAAGAAAGGAAAAAGAAAAGGGAAACCCCATACCACCTGGGGCCCCCACTGGAAAGCAGTGCCCCCTGTGACCCCACTGAAAAAGTCCTGGCTACGCCGCTGCGGGGACATAACCATTTTAATGAATTATTAGGCGCTATTGACACTGATTTAGTATAAGTACATGTATTGACTACTGTATATAATTATTAATGTTGACCTTTGCCCCTCTTCCTCGCTCTCTTGCTCTCCTTAGTTTCTATCATCCTGTCTAATGTACGGCTTGTTCAATACCTTCGTGACCCTACAGTCAGTTTTGAGTAAGCACATCTTTTTAATAGCCACAGATTCAATAAATACGATCTGATATTTAAGCCCAAAGATAATAATAATAATAATAATAATGTGTGGACTTATATAGCGCACGTATCCACCAACTGAGTGGTGCTCAAGGCGCATTATATTATTACCCCTGCTCATAAGGCTCATAAGGCTAATAAATCATTCCTGAAACCATCTCAGCTCCCTGGGGAGTATACAGCTCAATTGCTGCCATTACAGCGCATATAGTGTTAATCAACCTACTCTGCCCTCACAGGTACCCATTTAACCCGTGGGTGGAGAGAAGCAATTATGGTTAAGTGTCTTGCTCAAGGACACAAGTGTCACGGCCGGGATTCGAACCCACATTCTGCTGCTAACACCAGAACTTGAGTCCGGTAAGCTAGACCGCTCGGCCACGACACTCCACAGATATAAACTTTTCATGCCTGTCTCCTTTATGTTCGTCAAGTCTAGAAGTAATATCGACCAGGTTATATATTTGCCAACATTTAGTATTACAGTATCATTACAGAATGTATCATATTATGTGTATTGTTTCGACCTCGTGGGAAAATAAGACCAGTCAGCCAAAAAACTAGTCGGATCTTTGGATATTTTGAACTTGTTTTATCTGCGTGCCGAGGTTTTAAGACAGGTTTAATTGAAAATTTAATGTATATTAGAAGTTAATCAAACACGTTCGTCTTAAATTTACAAAATCTGTGATTTAAAAAAAAAAAAAAAAAAAAAACCACAAAAAACAAAAAACGTTGAACAGAGTATGTCGTAATATGTATCGTAACATAGGACTATACATAAAATATAAATACATATAAATATAGGCAACTAAAGTGTTCAAACAACCTTATAAGGGTCCGGTCACTGACAACTCTTCCTCAGGGTCCTACTAAAAACCGACAACTGACGACAATATAAAGTGTATTATATTGACCTTGTAAGTTTTAACTATGTTTAGGCTGACTGGTTTAAATAAATTCAAATTCAATAAATCCAAATATAGTGAAAATGGTTGTACTTTGTAATCTTTATTCTGCTTGTTTGTATTATTCTCGTGAATGTTTACTAATCTGCGAATAAAGTTTGAACAAAATTAAAAGTCATGGTTGTTCTTGTGATGTTTTTGACCTACGGTAACGTAGGGGCATATTTAAAACTTTATTTTTGAGTTTTCAGTGCATTTAGAATGTGTTGTCGTGAGTTGTCATCAGTTGTCGTGAGTTGTCGGTTTTTAGTAGGACCGCCTCATTAACTCAAATAAAATGTTGATTTAACATAGGGGCCTATATATAATCAAGTTAAATTTAACAAATGTTAATTCAACACTTTTAAAAATTAAATCCATCTTTATAAAGAGTTGTCACTGACCGAACTCTTAAATATTTTCATTACATTTATTTTCTGTATATTATACCTTTTATGAAAGAAGTAAACAGGGGTGGATGCAGGGGCTCGAGAAGGGGTACACAGATAAAAGGAAAAAAACACATAAATGACGTATAAATTTACATGCACGTCGATACAAAATGGGGGCCGGCACGTGCCCGCTCCCCTCCCTCTCCCGATCCGCAAAAAAGTTTTAAAAATGGTGGTTGGCACGGCGGGTTTTGCTGAATCGTGGCTGAAGGGACACGAGGTTCAAAGAAAGATGCATTTAAATTCAACAATCTATTAGGAGTTTTAATAATTGTTGGTTCTCTGAGAAGAACTATTGTCTATTTTAAAGTAAGCATATCGTCCATGTACGTAATTCGCCGCACTCGTGAAATGACGCACCTACCTTTGGCTCAGCATTTCTCGGAAAACTTACAAAACTATGGCGTATTACTAGTTGCATAAACTTATCTAAGTCATGCTTGTTACAAAAATAAAAATCATAGTGAAATTGTATGATTTAATGGAAAGTTAGTGCTTGTGAAAGTGGAAAAAGTTGTTTAACCACTGATTTTACTAGATACAAATAGTAAGAGATTTACATGACCTCAATTTTTTTTTCACGAACATCTGTGATTTTATTGTTGTCTGTGGAAACCAAAAGATATGAATGCTTTGCATTTGCAATGATTTTTTAAAGAAATACTGATCCTCAAAATGGACACATTCCTTATAGAAGAAGCGAACGAAGACTACTTAATTTGTTGGTGTTTATTTCGACGGTAGTGGAAAATTATTGAGAAAATGAAACATTAATATCATGGTTATGAAAAGAAATCTTTTATTTGACAAAATGTTAACAGCATTTTTACACATTTCAAAGTTTTAAAGTACTTTTTGCAAATTTTTTTACCACCTTCCATTTTATTGGTCTTTCAAGAATATTGATTAAAAGTTTTGAGAGCTTCTCCAAATTATACCATTTTTATTTTTTAAATCGAAAACAATATATTTTTTTTCAAGATTAAAAACAATTTTACAACCATCTGGAATAAGATGAAACATGGTTCAACTGTTTTTCTTCTTGGGTACATTTTCTGTGCCCCCATCAACTTTAACAGTTTGGGGGTGAGTCATTATACCAACATCAATTTTTTGACGACCACAATTCTGTGCGTCTCAAAAAACGGCGCTCAAGACGTCCACGCGTATGTTCATGCATTGAAATTCAGCATTTTACAAGAGAATCCTTCACTGAAACAAACTGAAACACCAAACTGCTAATTTCATTCGTAAGTTACCGTCCAGTTGATTATATAACCTTAGGTGCGTCATTTAGGGTAAATTGAGGATACATGTAGAATCAGTTTTGTCAACATTACCAATTTGAGCCTTTTATTTAACATTATAGAGTACTTACCCGAAGGTAGAGAAGGGTGTATATACAATGGGAAATCCCTGAAATGTACCGACAGAATCTGTCGTGAACCTCACACAGTGATTGAATTTGATGAAGACGTGATGTCATCCGGTACTCTCGAACCGCATTATAACCAGGCCAGTCTCTCTGATGACGTAACACTCGAACCATCATAAACTTTCACATAGTCGTTCATACAGAAAAAACCCTCGATTTGAAATCGTGTGAAACTGAGTAGGATTTGTCGGCCGGCTGAGGTCTGGAGAGTAACAGTGCAGTTCAAGTTATTGTCGTATTCTGGGCCTTGCTGAGAAATGAGAGTTCCGCCAGAATATCCAATGTTGATTGTCTCACCACAACGGCTCGAAAAGTCAAGTTCTGTTTCGTTTTTGAGAAAGAACGGTTCGGATGTTAGCCATGATGAATATGTTAATAACCAACATGTTCAATACACCGTAAAATAATTCCATTTTATTTTTTACAAATGTTTTACAAAATGTTTTAAAACAGCAATTGTGTTGGGAGGGGGAACGGGTGAGAGTAAACCAGAATCCGGGTCATAAATTGCTGACAAAAAATTGTTATGTTCTGAGCCCAGTGTCTGGGTCAGTGGGATTCTCTCTGACCCAGTGTCCAAGTCAGTGGGATTCTCTCTGACCTAGTCATTCTGCAACTGTTATTTATACACAATACGCCGATCAATGAAGTGTGTCATATCAGTACAGAAGTTAATAATAGAAACGAAATTAATTATTATTCAAGTGTTACATGTATTGTATTTAATATACGTGCGCTATATAAGTCCACATTATTATTATTATTATTATTATTATTATTATTATTATTATTATTATTATTATTATTATTATTATTATTATTATTATTATTATTATTATTATTATTATTATTATTGGCAGTATTTCCGTCTCCCCGATGTTAATATTTTCCCTCAACAGTCCTTGTATACACAAATTTTTAAATTGCGAAATAAATGCCAAAAACTTGTAAATCCTGGCATTTTCCAAAAATGTTTGTTTTTTCGGGTAATTACCGATGGTGTGCACCCCTTTAAGACTTACCTGGTTCTGGGATTGCTCCCCCTAAAACCAAGGGGAGAACAACCAAGATCGAAAGGAGTCCCCTTCCAATCATTTCGCCTCCGTCTTTCTTGCTTCTCTTCCAAATTACTTGGAGAAAACCGCTAAACTGTTCCTTCAATACTCCGCCGGTCAAGTACTGCGCCAAATCGGCTGCTTCCTAAATACTTTGATTAGTTTGTTTAGGTATAGGTTTAGTATAAACTCCCCACTCCAGACGACACGAGCTAGAACCAAAAAGTTGTGTTACTAGACGCCACCTACTAGACAACAACTGGTGGGATTATCTGTTCTTTAAGTTATCGACAAGGTGATAAGCCAAAACTCGAAGTTTACAACGCTTAATTGTTTATTGTCTGTTGTTGTAAACAGACTCTTATCCAAAATAGGGTGATATTGAGGGGTCTGTTTGTATATTGTATTGAGAGATAGTAGTTGCTTGTGTACCGGTGTCTAAAATTTCGAGTAAATCACTTCACTCGGGAACGCCTTTCTGTCCTTTCCACTAAAAGTCTGTTCTTTAAATTATCGACAACTGATGGGATTATGGAAGAGGTGATATAAGCTGCAACAATGCTTGTTTCTTGTAGGGCAACAATGCTTGTTTCTTGTAGGGCAAAATTAAATCAAATGCTTGTTTCTGTTTACTGTCTGTTCAAAATCGGTGTGGTGGACGCGCTTTTTTATTTATTTATTTGTTCAGTCATCTTAATTTCTTTCGTTTAGCCAACAGGGAAATACGTGGTACATGTCTACGCGGGGACCAAATTTCACATATACAAAGTATGGTGGCTAAGAGAGGCCTCACAAATCGGGCAAACGTTCATACCCCTATGTGTGAATTGGACATCGTTTCATAGCAAAACAAAAAGGAAATTAAAAATGCCAACGCGCAGGTCTGAGGCGACGCGCGCGGAGACCAGAAACCGGAAAGTTTTTTGGCCTTATCGACAACTGACGGGATTATGAACAATGCTGGAACAATGCTTGTTTACTGTCTGTTTACTGTCTGTTCTTTTGACAAGGTGATAAGCTTGAAATCAAAGTTTACAATGCTTGTTAACTGTTTATCCAAAATAGGGTGACTTTGAGGGGGTCTGTTTGTATATTATATTAGGCAACGATGGTCATGTTAATGAGTGGTGTGTATAACTTTTCGAGTTAATCACTTCAAAGAATCAACTCTAGCAAGAAATGCTACAATATCAAGAAACTAAATTCCAAGAGAATATAAATTATGTACATCAAACATATTGGCGTAAAATTCTTGTCAAAGGTATATGATTCCAAATTCCAATGACCGACCCAGACCAACACCTTATTCTAAATCAAACACAGGGGTTTGAATAATGGGTCCTATGTAATTAAAAGGTAGTCGAGATTGCACTATACCAGAGGAAGGGGTTGCCCGTCATGTGTGTTGTTGAAAATATTGATTTTTATACCAGTAGTTCCAAATGCAGAGATTCAAAATTTCCAAATGTTTTTCAAAAGTACTAATTTGGGGGCAGGGAGAGGATCTGGAAAAATAGTACTCTCTGTACTAGACCCATGAAAATGTTAATAACTTTTGGACAGCCCAAGTTAATTTAATTTCGGGGAAAATTATTAACGCCTACCCCCTGCTTCGTTGTTCACGTCTACCCCTCCCTTAAAATTTCTCACGCCTAATCCCCTCTCCTCTCCAAATTTCTCACGCATTCCCCCACCTCCCCAGTCGTCCAGCGATTTTGAAGGCACTCAGGTCAGAGCATACTGACCGACGCCTTGAGTACACCCACATGATGATACCACAAGAGTTAGTAATGGGTTATATACACAAGATAACATATGCACAAGCTCAGGGATTTTTCCAAGAAACGTTTTGACCGATTTGTAAAATTTTCGTTACGTTTTTAGTCCTTGACCTCTTGATGTGAAATTGTGCTGCGGCAGAAATTACAGACTGTTTACAAAATCTATCTTATTTGGTGATAACATTTGAAGGTAAAGGTTGGAAATGAAATGTAATGTAAAACTTAATTATTGTAAAGCTGAATAGCATCTATCTTCCCTATAGAAATCTTATAGTGTCTGAGTGCACAATGATACAAGGACACTGTAGCAGCGGGAAACCAAGAATATGACACACATCCCAACATCAAGATCTGGACAGTTTTTAATCAATGCTGGCTAAGTTTAATAGGGATCGATGGTACAACTAGCATACGTTCATTACATTAAAAAAAAAAAAAAAATTAAGTTTTACATTTTTATTTTGTTTTTGTTGTAAATTCGACACAGCCGTTCCTAGTTTGTCTAAAATGAACGTACTTAGGATGATTTTTTTTCAGGATGATTGATATGTGTTCCAACTTTACACCAAGTAAGATTTTAGATAATTATAATTCGTTAAATTGATGATCTAGTAATAATAGTAGCTAATTCTATCTTCCCAGCAGTGTGCACAATGCAATTTTGACAATAAAACTATCAATACATTGACATGCCATAAACAGAAATGTACGACTGCATGACCATTTCATTGTTTTGGTGGCTGTTTTCTTCTTCTTTTTGTATTTGTGGTTAAAGGGGAAGTGTCGTCACAAACAACTTCAGGACATGGAATCGGAGTGCTATAGTTTTAGATAAACTCAGTGACTGAAAATAATACACCACATGAAAAGGTCATATTACCGTTGCTGCTACATAAATGAGCCAGTAATTTTCAGTCACTGTGCTCATCTTTAAGTAGGACACCGATTCCATGCCCTGTTGAAAGTCTGCTTTGATCATTTGTCACTGTTTTTTTTTAATTTATGGTTAACCAAAACTGATTTATTTTTAATACAATCCTGACTCTTATATTGTGAGCAGCTATAAATTATCATTAGCATAAAGACTCAATAGGACCGAAAAGAGTATCAAAACACTCATAAATTGGCAAATAGAAGGTAGAAAAATGATGGCAACATTGTGCAAAATGTATTCATACCAACAATTCCCGTTTCGTTGTCCTTTTAAACACACTATGGACTTACAAACAGACACAGTGGCTGATTATGTGTGATCTTTGTACTGTAAATGTTTGAATCGAGATTAGAAATTACATCAACAGGTTGTTCGATTGCATTGACAGCCTTTGGCACCCGGTGTGCAAACACATCATTCCTGGGGCCTGGGATTGGGGGTAAATATAACGTACCTACTTTTGTCGCGGAAGATGGTCCGTGTCCCCTTAGGACCAAAAATGTTTTGGGGACGGGCAGAAGTCTCCACAAATCTCGTCCATGGATTCATGGTCTCAAAAAAGGGAGTAGGGCACACTGCCCAAACGTGCAAGGCGTAAAACTGTGTAGGCTAGGGCACCACTTTTGAGGTCCAGTAATATTAAATGGTTGACCAAACTCGTCACTAACACTTTACACTACGTTTGGAAACAGATTCAGCGCTTTCAATGTTTTAAACTTTAAAAACAAATGGTTCTAAAATATACCCGTGTTCCCCAAATTGACCCCAATTTACCCAACATGACCCCACAGTTTGTCCAAACATTGTCAAGTAAAAATCTGTCCAGCTCCACATTGGTTCGTAAGGCAGGTGTTAATTCCAGGTTTATCGCATAAAAACACAATTTGAATACTTTTTCGAGGAAACAAAATATAAAACAAATTAAATGCAGAGTAAAATTAACGCATTGAATCCAAACACTGCTTTTAATTACTAAACTTCTTTGGAGAACATTTGAAAGTGAAATTGAATTCACGAACTGTATTATACCAAATTTTAAAACAAGTTGTCTGTTAATTTGCAATTCTCCTGTTCTTTCTTTTGTTATGTATGATTGTGTGTTTTGATATTTAGGCCTAATTGTATCGATGGATAAACAACAAAACGCCTGGAAAAGGCAAAAAACAGAGAGGGCGCCTTTTATTAATTTGAGTTTTTAATTTACTGGTACTAATCCTTGGCGGATTACTGTTGCTGCTGCATAAATGAGCCAGTAATTTTCAATCACTCTGTTCATCTTAAACTAGGACAGAATTTTCCCTCACCCAAACCCGGACTTGTATACTATTTTTCGGTGATATAAAAATCCGTCCGACGGTCATCCTACCAATAGAGGGCACCCTCCAACAACTTCGATCAGAGCCCAATATACGGCTCTGATCGAAGGTCAAATTTGGTGAGGTAACGGCGATGAACCGGTCGATTTTTTTTCGAGCGGGTTTGACCTCGGGCTTAACCTACAATTTTGCTTTACGGCCTTGGTGCGCTTACGCGTCCGATTGTGCAAAACAGCCCAAAAATTAATTGTGGCATCATAATTGCGTGTCCTTTGAAACAATCTGTATGACATTCGGCATTTGGTATGTTGACCTCGATATTAACATCCCCCAAAGAATTCTGTCATTACGGTATGTTATCAATGTAGCATTGTAATTGTTCTATCAATGTTCTATCATCTTGACGAACATTTCGTCATTGTTCATTGCACGTACGGTGCCACATAGAATGAAATGAACACTTAGGAAGCCAAGTCTAACATGCAATCTTTAAACTTTAAAAATATAAATTAAAATCATCCTCTTATAAACCACGATGTTTTTACAAAACGATTTGCGGGTAACATTGTATAATTGCCGCTTACAAAAAGAGCTAGAAGCGCTGGAACATGGTAACAGTTCAATTCATTCGTAATGAATTGATTTCTATCTGGGCCTACATTTACAAAACCCGCTCTAATAGTTACATCAGAGAAATCAGGCAAACACATTGATGAAAACTTATCAAACTATTTTTCAGGATGGGGGTGATATGACATGATTTTTTAGAGAGAGTCACAATACGTGCAGCAGTGTTTTGAATCTTTTGAAGTAGTCGTAGTTGATCCTGAGGAAGTCCATAAAGCAGTGCGAGTAACATTTGAAATATGAGGTTTAAGTGTCATGTTTGCATCAAAAATAACTCCAAGGTTCCTTGCGTAGACGTGATAAGATACGAATTGGGTTAAGTATAAACTGGAAACCACTCAGGGCCGAGGACAGATCCTTGAGGCATACTGAGTAATTCAGACGAAAAGGTTCAGAGATGGCATTACGAATACAAATATGTTGAGGTCTTTTAGACAAATGAGCGACACCATTCCAATGCATGGCCATTAATTCCTATTATTATGTTGTAAAATATCATGGTCAACCGTATCGAACGCAGCGCTAAGATCAAGAAGAATTAAGGCAGTTATATTTCCATCATCGAGTGCAGATAAAATGTCATTGTTGACACGAAGCAGTGCTGTTTTTATTCCATGGACTGCTTTATAGGCAGATTGGAAAGGATCGTATAAATTATTTACATGCATATGATGTGATATTCTACAAGATGCAGCTCGTTCTATAGTCTTTCCCAGGAACTTCAAGTTTGATACAGGTCTATAATTTTTCAAAATATTCTTGTCGTGCAATTTTCAAACTGTCATTCCATGGCGCAGAGGCTTATTTACAATCAACGGTTATATATGGTACAAAAGCATCAATACATTGTTTTAACAAGAAAGTAGGCACAGGATCAAGTTCGCATGATTTGGATGGTGACTTCATAATTATTCTTCTGATTTCTTCTTCACTTGCAGGTTGAAACAGAGAAATAGATGTGTTCAAAAAAGTTATGTCATTTGTTGTTAAAAAAGAATCACCGGAATTGGTAGTGAAAGATTTGTGAATATTGTAAATTTTCACAACAAAGAAATTGGCAAATTTATCCGCAAGATTTTTATCAGAGTCACTGTTGGGGAGCGTTGGTTCCTTTGATTTATGCAATAAGTTATTTACAATTTTGAAGAGTTTTTTCTGATCACCTGAACAGTCGTCAACTTGTGCAGAATAGTGGTCAGTCTTAGCTTGATGAATCAACTTATTTACAATTCCACGTTGTTTACAGTACTCTTGTCTATCAATTTCAGGTTTCGATCGAATCCATCTCCTTTCAAGCTGGCGACGAATTTATTTTCCTGGCGGAGCGAATTTCATTCGAAAACCAGGGACTTGATGATCTTAATTTGATGGTTTTAGATTTTACAGGTGCATGCTTATCAAGAATTTTACGTACAGATCATTGGCGGATCCGGGAGGGGGGGGGCTAAGGGGGCTGTAGCCCCCCCCCCTAAAATCGTTTTTAAAAAAATAAAAAAATAAAATAAAATAAAATAAAAACTAGAGCTTAAGTGTTTGTTAGAACAAACACACGGTGTTCGAGTCAACTTCCGGTTCAATCAAATTATCAACGATGTCAATATCATATTGTGCAAGGGTTTATCATCTTTTATAATAACAATATCAATTTCATGTTCAAAAGACATCAATTTTGCATTAGAATGTGTTGAATTTGAACTTCCTGTTTGGACAGGAAGTAAAGGTCAGATTAGGTGGTTTGAAGACCTCATAATTATGAAAAAATAACAAATTTGTCAACTTATACATCAAATTGAAGCTATGAGATATGACCTTTTAAAATTTGTAAAATCGTTACTTCCTGTGCCACTAATTGGACCAATTGCCAAAGCATTTATGGTAACTCATTTCACAAGAATTACAAGCTATTAATGTAAGGAATTCAATTATGTTTTTGTTTTCTAATAGGTCATTTAGTTCTTGAGATATTGGCTGTTGAACTTGGAAAAGTTGTGAGATTTAAGCAATAAATTAGAAATAAACTAGTGTGACTTGGAACACTGTTTTTATTTTAAATATTGACACTAGCCCAACACATGCTTTTCAAAAACCATGCTAGATGATAAATCAACAATCACTCATATGAAAATAGTTTGCCAGGGTTGTAGGCAGCCAGATCAACCTATTCAGTATTATGGGCATAAAGTCACAAAGTTGATTTAGGGTAGAAGGGGACTACATGTATAGTAACTGGATTAAACTTGGCTGCAAATTCAAAGAGCAGTGGGTTAAATTGTTTGGGGGAGCTGGGGGTTACTGAAGACACTGAAGCATGGAAGAGCATATAAATATTTCCCCTTTCCTTGTTTTTCCAACTTTACCAAGGAAAAGTTTCCCTGTGAGAGAAGAGTGTTTGCACTCCTGAGATTTCCATTTCCATGTTGTGATTAATTTTTCCCTACATGGAACATAATAGAAAGTTAGCTAATAATTGTGCATTTCATCCATGTTCATGTATCAGGTACCACAGAGTCTACTCAAAGCACAGCCGTATAGTAGTTGGGTGAAGAAGAAACAATAAAGCTTATGTCAAATAGCTGATGTCTGCAGTCTTCAAAGCTTGTATGGATATCAGCTAATTAGCCTTTCATTAGAAAACAAGCTTATGACTACTACATGATCAAGTTGGAAGAAAGCTTGCATCCCGTTCCATCTTCCCCTGCCCCCCGCAGAAGAGTTGTCAAAAAGTAAATAATTCCCAATTCAAACAAAATTAAATGTAATTATATCCACTGGATCAAATCTGATAATTGCTTGCCCTTTTCATTTTGTTTATGGAAAAACCTTTTAATTCTAGATTTAAATGAAGCCAACATTGGTATTTATGTCTGGGTATTAAGTCTTGTACAAAAATAAATTTAATTGATGGGCTGCATGTTTATATACTGAGAGTGATCTTTATTTATAATATACTTCACTTTCAGGTTAAGTTTATAACAAAAATATAATGATAAATTGACAATGATAGTGACACTGTAATCAAGCATCTCCTTATTGTGACATGCTTATAAATTGTCTTTGTTTTCACCTAATCTGCAAATAATTAAAAAATAATTCATAAAATTTGAAAACAAATTCTACATTGATTTTTACATTTTCAAGGTTGTACACATGATTGGCAAAATGTCTGTAGCTGCATCCATACTACAGCATTACAACCTTAAAGATCAGATGCCATTTTTGTACATAAATTTTTAGACACTGAAATAATCAAAGAGTTGTATGGGTGCTTGTAAATTGCTAATAAAACAATGAAATACATATTTATTTTAGGGCTGTGCCGGGTATCCGGGTATCCGGATACCTGACCGAAACTGTCATTACCCGGTTCCGTTTTTCGGTTCCGAGTACCCGTAAACGACTTTTTAAAATTGGGACTTACCATTTCAGCGGTGTGAACAGAAATTTTTGACTATTGAACAATGTACTGTTTACACTTTTAGGAGCAATTTTATTCAAGATAACGCCTTTGTAGTATTTTACGGACATTTTCCATACACTTTTGTCCAACCGATGCATTGTATCCAATGCTGCGGCATGCTACAAACAATAGCTGCTCAGGATGGAATGTTTGCCTATTGTTCATAGTAATTGGATTAGTGGGACAATAACTGCTGCTTTATGTCTGCACTGGAGTGTGCACCATGATGTGTTAATATAGGGGATTTTATTATCAGGGACGTCCACATTAATTGTTGTCGTAATAAAAAAAAAGTAGTGTTGAAATTGGTTTTGTTGTGTAATTATTTTGATGTGCCACCATCCCTCAGCATATCACCAACATTTACATTTATTTAGCCGCCGATACCGAGCTCTCTTGTGTATTACATTTGCCGACAAGGTGACAGTTTGTTTCAAAAGAAAGACATAAAAAAGGAGGTGTTAAGTCGGTCATTTGAAACCAACAGTAGGATCCATAATCAGTCGGATTTGAAAGGTATTATTGGTTGCGGGTTTTGTCCTTTCAATTGGGCAGCATATTTTTACAATCACCTAATCTCCTATCAGTTGAAAAGACGTTTATGAGGGACGAAATGCGGTTGCTTATGATGAGCTGCGAATTATGGATCGTCAAACATTGATGGAGGGGACAAATTGGCTGAATACTAATTAAAAAGTAGACAAAACTTACACCGATACGTTTTGTTAAGTTATTTTTTGATGAGTGCGCATCCTAAATTTTAGACTCATTTCTTGACTGACCGATCAACACGATGCCACGTTCGACAGGGAATAGTCAAGTTTGGTCCCATTTTGAGAAAAAGGGGCCCAAATTGGTAAAAATTCATTCTTTCAAGAAACAATGTTTATTGACAGGTTTATTGACATTTCAGTAACTAAAGTTCATTGTGATAGAAACATTAATATTCAAGTTCTGATTTTAGATTCGTTAATTTTTTGCAGTTTGTTAGTTGGTTTAATAATATCAAATATTAGTTTAGTACGCAAATCGTGTCCTTATCCAAAGCCAACATGGCGTACGGGATATCCTTATTTAGAAGGCAGGGGCGCGGCAAGGCGCAAGCACATGAATCGTTTTCCCACAACGGGTTAGTTCCACCCACATCGCCTTTGACCAATGACATTATTCAACACGTGTTTTGTGACACGAACATTAAAGTCAACTTGCTATACGCACTCATGCGCTCTGATCACGCACCACCAGTGATTATTGTCTTCTAATGATGGTAGTCACTCCCAGACAGTCACGTGCGAGGCCGCTGTAGCTGCGTGATGCACCGGCCATGCGTGCGCGCGCGTGATCAATTTTTACGGTTTTATTTCAGAAATAACTTTCCGTAAATTAATACAATATTTTGTCACCAAGATGTTATACTTTAATAAAGATCGAATTAAATATGGTATCCTCTGTATTATAAAGGTCAATTTTGTTAACGTTTACATGTATTTGTACACCAAATGAGGCATGTTTTCAACAAGAATGAAAACGGGTATCCGGGTATCCGAACTTTCCTGATTTCGGGTATCCGGTTCCAAAAATATCCGAAAACGCACAGCCCTAATTTATTTTAACTGTCTGTTGGGTTTCATGACTTGACTTTTGTGGTTCCACATTTCCCTCCCCCACAATCAATTGAAACCACTTTGTGGGCCTGTTTAACCTACTTGTAACCAATCTAGAAATGAGTGTACATGGTCTTACACATGTAACAAGTGAAATGACTTCAGTGTAAATGAACCCAACCATGATCCTTTGACAAGAAAACAGAAACAATCTGCATTTAAAATAAATGTACGCTCTGTATGTACGATTTAGTGAGTTCAGAATGGGCGACATTCAGGGGTTGTCATTGGAATCGGTAATTTTGGAATAAAATGCCTGCCCCTCCCCCAAGTTCTTGGTGATGGCATATACTGCCACTGGTGATAAACCAACACATTTGGGTTTTTTTTCTAAAATTCTTTGGTCTATCATTGCAGCAATATAGAATCCAAGAACTAGGGAAGGGAGGGGCAAACAAGCAATACAAGTATAAGGGGGCCCAAATTACCAATTCCATTGACTGACAACTAGTGTTTCATTATATGTCAAAATCACACCCAGCATCAATTCTGCATAGCTGAAGTTGCAAGATGTTTCTGTCGTCTTTCTAAAAAAGATTTAAGATTGAAAATAGGAGTAAGGGCTTAGATTTAAATAAATGTTGTTTAAATGAAATGAATTGGAAAGGTGGTTATAGATGCACCGTCCTTTCTCTATGGATGCACCCCTTCTCTTGGACTGAAATGCCAGTACTGCTATAGCAAAAAATAACAACAAATTATACTAAACCTTAATTTTTTATAATAAACAACCATTAAAACTAAATGAAATGTTCATCATTGGTATTTGATAATGAACATTAACTTCAACCCTGTAACACTTTAACATTAGATCTCTTGAAAAATGTATGTGAAAATCTGTGAAAATTTATTAAAAATAGGTGCTCCCCCTCGTATTTCATAAAGTTATGTCATGGTAACTTCTTGAATTTTTCAATAATTTTTTTTATAACTTTTTGTTTTGTTTCTCTAAGATAAAAGCACTTTGGACAAATTAATTTGGACATTAGGCATGTGTCCCAACCAAATAAAAATGTTTGATAATATAAGAATCTAAACCAAAATAGAAGCTTCACTTTCACCATTTTTCCTGTCAAATATGTACAGTATGTAATCAGGGGTTTCACATAATTGCCAGGGGACATTGTCATGATTGTGTTCATTATGTACACATGTACATCATGTTAATTCATTGTTATGTCTACCGATAGAAATGCAAATTAATATTGATCATGATTAAGATACTCACCCAGAATCCACCATGTCCAGGTAGATGCTGCTAAGCACCGGTTTGTTCAGTCTATGCCTTTCTCCATAGTTGATCGATGGTCTATCAAGCCTAGTAATAAGCATTTTTCCTCATTTTTTGGCCTAGTGGTACTGGTAGTCATGTACCTTGACTCCCCCACAATATTCATGGCCGATGCAAAACAACGACACTGAGGACCCACACGAAATATAACTTCTTTAGATTTTTCTACAAATGTCTGTTCGTGCTAACAGTGTATGACTGTTAAGAATAATGTCATTTGTTCTACTTACAAAGATACTGTGACACAAAACCATGCAGCAAAGACAGTTCAATGATGGGATTGCACCGACGCGTCGCGACATGATATCCGCTGCAGCGCGAAGTGACTGTGTATGATTTTCGGATACAGTGCGAAGTGACACATTGCAGTTTCCCGGCTGCGAAATTGACACCAATTGAAAATACTAATGCACAGTGGTAACACGAAGGATTCCAAAAAATGCGTGGTGCGTCAATTGGGAAAAGTGTAAGCTTTTTGTTAATGTTCGTTTCGTCGTCTGCTTTTTTGTTTTAGTTCGAAAAATGCCTCGAAAAACATCATTCCGGTGATAGAAAAATGGCATCAAGTTGATTTGGTTTCGTCAGCTTGTTATGTTCTGTTCATGTGTTAAGTTTGAAGGCTGTATATGGACAATCGCCACTGAGAAGTAAAAAAAAAAAAAAAAACAGTACAAAAACAATAGGTGTTCGCGCTGCGCGCTCGAACACCTAAAAAAGGGAGAGAAAAAGAGAGAGAGAGAGGGGGAGGGGAGAGGAAAACGCACTCCCATTCCCTCACTGTGCTTTGTTTTTCATTGTAATTAGGTGTTCGGGTATGTGCCCGAAACACCTATTGTTTTTGCACGTTTTTTTTTTTTTTTTACTTCTTCATCTTCTCCCCACTGACTGTCCGGTAACAAACACATACTTGCAAACTTCACAATGAACTTGAAACTTGGCATGTACTTAGAACTTAACAAGTAGATGAAACACGAGTTGTGAGTGACCCCAATTTGACCTTACTTCCTGTCCAAACCGGAAGTCAAATTTTAACATTTAAAAAAATCATATCTCAACAACCACAAGAGGTAAATTCAAAATTTGTGTACCATTGTATAGATTGCTAATTTTCAAAAAATATTTACAAAAAGGTGACCCTAATTTGACCTTACTTCCTGTCCAAACCGGAAGTCAAAGTTTAATATTTAAAAAATCATATCTCAACAACCACAAGAGGTAAATTCACAATTTTTGTACCATTGTACAGATCGTTAATTGTCAAAAAATATTTACAAAAAGGTGACCCCAATTTGACCTTACTTCCTGTCCAAACCGGAAGTCAAAGTTTAATATGTAAAAAAATCATATCTCAACAACCACAAGAGGTAAATTCACAATTTCTGTACCATTGTACAGATCGTTAATTGTCAAAAAATATTTATGAAAAGGTGACCCCAATTTGACCTTACTTCCTGTCCAAACCGGAAGTCAAAGTTTAATATATAAAAAAAATCATATCTCAACAACCACAAGAGGTAAATTCACAATTTCTGTACCATTGTACAGATCGTTAATTGTCAAAAAATATTTAACAAAAGGTGACCCCAATTTGACCTTACTTTCTGTCCAAACCGGAAGTCAAAGTTTAATATTTAAAAAAATCATATCTCAACAACCACAAGAGGTAAATTTACAATTTTTGTACCATTGTACAGATCTTTAATTGTCAAAAGATATTTACAAAAAGGTGACCCCAATTTGACCTTACTTCCTGTCCAAACCGGAAGTCAAAGTTTAATATGTAAAAAAATCATATCTCAACAACCACAAGAGGTAAATTCACAATTTCTGTACCATTGTACAGATCGTTAATTGTCAACAAATATTTATGAAAAGGTGACCCCAATTTGACCTTACTTCCTGTCCAAACCGGAAGTCAAAGTTTAATATATAAAAAAAATCATATCTCAACAACCACAAGAGGTAAATTCACAATTTCTGTACCATTGTACAGATCGTTAATTGTCAAAAAATATTTAACAAAAGGTGACCCCAATTTGACCTTACTTCCTGTCCAAACCGGAAGTCAAAGTTTAATATTTAAAAAAATCATATCTCAACAACCACAAGAGGTAAATTTACAATTTTTGTACCATTGTACAGATCGTTAATTGTCAAAAGATATTTACAATAAGGTGACCCCAATTTGACCTTACTTCCTGTCCAAACCGGAAGTCAAAATTTTACATTTAAAAAAATCATATCTCAACAACCACAAGAGGTAAATTAAAAATTTGTGTACCATTGTACAGATCGTTAATTGTCAAAGAATATTTACAAAAAGGTGACCCCAATTTGACCATACTTCCTGTCCAAACCGGAAGTCAAAATTTTACATTTAAAAAAATCATATCTCAACAATCACAAGAGGTAAATTCACAATTTTTGTACCATTCTACAGATCGTTAATTGTCAAAAATATTTACAAAAAGGTGACCCCAATTTGACCTTACTTCCTGTCCAAACCGGAAGTCAAAGTTTAATATTTAACAAAAATCATATCTCAACAACCACAAGATGTAAATTTACATTTTTTGCACCACTGTATAGATTGTTAATTGTCGAAAAATATTTACACAAAGGTGACCCCAATTTGACCTTACTTCCTGTCCAAACTGGAAGTCAAAGTTTAATATTTAAAAAAATCATATTTCAACAACCACAAGAGGTAAATTCACAATTTTTGTACCATTGTACTGATCGTTAATTGTCAAAAAATATTTACAAAAAGGTGACCCCAATTTGACCTTTACATCTCCCGAACACCTAGAGTTTGTGTCAAGACAAACTCGAATCTCTTGTTTTTCATTGTAATTTTTGTAGTACTGAAAAATAATTGTTTTTGATTCTCAGCCCCCCCCCCCTTAAAAAATGTTCTGGATCCGCCCATGCAGATGATTCATAAATTTCAACACAGCTGTCCAAATCATGGTCTTCAAGATTAGCGGCTGACAGAGCAGATTTGAAGTCATCAGAAGTACGAGTGAGTATGAGGGGAGCATGCAGATAGGAACTCAATTAAACTGAGGAAGGAACAAACAACTACCAGTACAAGAACACACAACAATATTATGCACCAGCATTGCATGTCACCCGTTCGCCTCACACTTAATGTGCTGCCTTGCGTATACTTAAATGTAAATCAATGTTAAGCGCCCTCAGTGAATGCCAACCAATTGTTTCATTATCTACTTGAAGATGAAATAAGACATTGTCAGTTGTGAATCGGAGATCGGAGGATCGTCATGTATAATGGTGGTCCCGGTATAGTTTAATAAATATTTCTGTTCTTTGCTGGAAAGCTTTAACATCCAAAATGCTATCGCTGAATGAGAACAGAGTTTTTCCATCCACCAATACATTCAAATCACGGGAGAAGATTTTTTTGACAGGAAACCGCGACGTCTTAAGCCGCGCTTCAGTAAGTACGCCCAGCAGTGAAAGGCAAAACATTAAAGCGGTTTTAGACAAGGCTACTGGTACAAGTAGTCATAGCAAGGATATGGCCAAGATGCTAGGGGTCATTTTAATTCCCCTTTTGGCTCTGACGGTTATGTCCACTTTGTCTTTGGCAAACACTATCTCTAAACTCAGGGATTCCGAGATGACAATGGCGGATTTAGAAGCTAGCGTACGTATGGGTGAGGTGATACTTGCCCTCCAAGTGGAACGAGGCATGACAGCTACATATGTGAGTTTCAACAAAACTGATGTGGATTTGACAAGGAAGCTTCAGGACAAGCGGTCCGAAAGCACCGATAGAATCAATAAGTTGGAAACATTCACAGCTTTGGAGATATCTGGCGAAGTGTTTAGCACCAAGCAAGATCTTCTCAATGCTATAAATGTCTTCAGGAACACCGTGGACTACAACAGAAATGAGTTACAAACTGCCGACACAATCACATTTTATACAAAGATTAACAACGAATTCTTGAAACAGGCCATAGCCCAGAGCACTAACCTAAAAGAAGGTACGCTGTGGCCTCGCATTGTGTCTAAAGATGGTTTGCTAATGTTGTCAGATCTTGTCGGTATTCAGCGTGCTCTTGGCAGCAGCTTCTATGCCGGATGTTCTCTAAGTCAAGACAACTTAGATTGGTTCAAGAACCTTCTTGCTAGTAGTGAGGTAGAGAAGATGATAATATTTTCATATTCCGAGCATGCAGCGGACGATTTCATGGAGCGGGAGCATTCGGCATACCCAGCTGGAGTCTACATTGAGAACATGCGTAACGAAATAATTAAGGGAGAAAACCCGTGTATAACTTACGACAAATCTGAGGCATCACTATTGTCCCAATATTGGTTTGATAACATGACTATTTATGTGAAGATGCTTTCAGACATACATGTGAATGAGGTAAAGTTCATCAGTGATACTATCCTTGCGATAATTTCCAATGCCACGCAGAATGTCATATTGAACTCCACGGTCCTGATAGTCACCGTCACCATCTCGTTATCCCTGTGTGTCATTCAGCTAGTCAAAGCTAAACGACTACTTAGAACCATCGGTCGCTATGCAAGTGGACTCGGCAAGAAGACCAGGGAGCTGGCTGAGGAGAAACGGACCACGGAAAAACTCCTGTATCAGATGATGCCCCGTAGCGTCGCCGACCAGCTGAAGCAGAAGAAAACCTTTATAGCAGAGGAGTTTGATAACGTCACGATATATTTCAGCGATATCGTAGGGTTTACCAGCCTGGCTTCACAAAGTACACCAATGCAGGTCGTAGAATTACTCAATGGCTTATACAGGTAGGACGAATAATAAATAAATAAATACAAGTATAATTAAATATAAAAATGAGTTTTATGGAATTCTAAAATGATTTCATGCGAAGGAAAAAATAAAAAACAATATTTTACAAGATCATTAAGTTACAAAAAAACAAACATTCATAACATTGTACCTGCTTATTAAAATGCATCGAAATTGCAAACCAACTATCCATTCATCAGAATAGTGATCCCACCGTTTAAAATCGTTGCCGTTATTGTCTCCCTAAAGAAGATCCTCAATAAATAGTACGATTTCCTGCAAAACATGTAGGGCTACTCTCGCTTGTCAATAATGTCGAAATCAAATTATGATAACACAAAGATAGCTCCTTTGACTCTCCACTGAAAACAAGTGTGACTTATATGAGAACCACGGAACTGATCTGAGTGGTCTATTATTCTTAAGCACAAAACCAATACAGACATGTTTTCTATTATTTACGGTAGTATTTTCCATGTGTAAAGCTGTATCAACAACATGAATTATTGATACAAAAATGATGAATCGCGGCTAAGGTATTCAGAAAATGAAGAAAAAAAATCACATTTAAATATTGGGCATCAATATATATTTACATAACAATTTAATCAAATGATTTTAAGCCTCGAATTTTTGTTAGTTATAATTTTATCATTTGCTTTCATCACAATCCAGGTCTGTCAAAGAGTGCATGTGTTCTCTCCTTTGAATCTTTACTTTGAATTTCACTGAACACATTTTTTGTTCAGATATAAGAAAAAGGTATTTCTCATGATGTTTGACAACATCTCTGTTTATTAGCATGGCTGTCTTCTCATTCACCTTCTGTTTTAGTACCTTTGACAACTGTATCGACATGTATGACGTGTACAAGGTGGAGACAATTGGTGACTCTTACATGGTAGTATCAGGTGTACCGCAACCTTCAGACTACCATGCATGGGAGATTACTTGCATGGCGCTGGATCTTCTTAGGGAAGTTCATCTATTCCGTATACCTCACATGCCCGAGGAGAAATTGAGTCTGCGAGTTGGGATACATACAGGTACTCGGTACACGTCAAAACACATTTGTAGAAGTAAATTTTTCGTCATTTTTATTTTTTTTAAATGTGCACCAGGGAATGAGGGATGACTAGTGCGTACATCTTATTGTTGTAGGCTGCAATTCGACATCGTTTCGTATTGTTTGGACAGCATTGTATTTGCTTTCAATCATTTTGCATACAAGTAAAATTAAGGAAGAACCCCTACCAGAATCACCATAGCAATAACTGAAGCCTATTTAAAAAAAAAATATTAAAAAAAATATATACTACTCAAAACAATTTAGGGAACACCGGATTTTTAACATCAAATTGGTTTGAAATGTTCCATGAACCGGGATTTTCATTTGCAACCCCCTCTCTCTTTCAGTAGTCATGTCATGAAATGTGTAATCACTACATGCATCCTTTATCATCTGTTTCATTGTGCAGTTGTTTCTCATCAATTCTGTGAAACATTGTGTTTATCTGAAACAAATGATCTTGCTTTAACTGAGATTATTCCAGTGTTCCCTAAGTTGTTTTGAGTAGTAATATATATATATATATATATATATATATATATATATATATATATACATACATATAGGGAAAACAATTTAAATGCCGACGCGCGCGGAGACCAGAAAGCGGAGAATTGTTTTTATCATACTCATAGGCGCACACAATAGCCTTCGATATGATTGGACGGGAATAACATTTCTTCTAATAAAGCATTACAGCTTCGTAGTATTACAGTAGGCCCTTCTCATGAAATATGCTAATTACATTCACGCATGCGCAGTGGCGTAGCTGGCTATGTTCGCCAGGGGGGGGGGGGGGCGAATCGGATCCCAGGGGGCCCACCAATCAGATTTTACAGATTTTTAGGGCCCCCTCTTTACCTGGGGCCGTGGGCAACTACCCTTTTGCCCTTATGTAAAAGCGGCCCTGTATACAGGGCCGGATTTACAAGGGGACAAAGGGGGCAATTTCCCCGGGCCCCCCTGCCAGAGGGCCCCCAGACTAAGGACTTCCTTTATATAAAAAAATGTAATAATTATAAAATTAGTTTTATATTTTTTTCGAAGAAATGCGGTTTATCATTCATTTTAGTTCATTTTTTATTTGTCATGTAATTTAATTTCTATGTCGAGGGGCCCCCGAACCTGAAGTGCCCCGGGCCCCTCAAGGTCTAAATCCGGCCCTGCCTGTATAGTCCTGCCTGCTGGTGGGCCCGTCAGTCAGTCCCATAAGCATGTGAAAAAAATTCGCATGTGTTAGGGGGGGCCCACTTATTCTGGAACTGGAGCCAGGGGGGCGGCCGGACCCCCTGCCCCCCCACCCCCGCTAGCTACGCCACTGCGCATGCGCTCAAGCACCACTGGTTGGCAAACTCAAAAGCGTGGTCGTCACGCAACGCCTAGTGCGCGTTATAGCTTGCACTTAGCCATTGGTCTCCATTGCATTATATTGACCGAATTTAGCGTGCGCGCTATAGCGCGCGCATGGCGTTGCGTGACGATCCCGTATTTGAGTTTGCCAACCAGTGGTGTTTGAGCACATGTGCGAATGCAATTAGCATATTTCATGGGAAGGGCCCATTATCAAGAGCTTCGACTGCCAACCTTCGAAGAGGCACCTGAATGTATGCAAATAATTGCATTTCTCCAAATTACAATGCCAAAGCCCGTGCATGGGATTTATATTTACCTTGGTTTTCTTTCAATACATTACAGGTCCATGCGTGGCTGGAGTAGTCGGTATAAAGATGCCAAGGTATTGTCTATTTGGAGATACTGTCAACACTGCCTCAAGAATGGAATCTACAGGAAAAGGTAATGGGATATACGACAGTCGCCATCTTTGAAAATTTGAAAATTGTATTTTATTTTATTTGAATTATATTATCTATCACAACGTGCAATTCAGTGTAGATCCAGTATGACTACGGCAAACCCGAATCAGGGCAATATTTATTTTGTGTAGGAAAATTATTTCAGAAGGTTTATCACCAGTAACATCATTAAGTCTACCTTTTCTAATCTGAAGGCGTCTGTAAATCACCTTAAGCATGTGTCAATTTCGGGTAGATTTGGTCATTAATAAGGCAAGCGTCATTGTTTAAAATCAACGAAGCCTTCATTAGTGTCAATTCATTCTTGTTTTAACACATTTGTCTAGATTATTGTTGCCGCCATAGTTGTTGTACGGATGTACAGAATGTTCATTGTGACAATATGCCTACATCTTAATTTCCATTGGCTATCACTCCGGTGAATGACACAAACATCCTGTGCTGTGCATAATAACTTGTGACACAGACACACATTTATTCGACCCCATAGTCACAAAGTTAATAGTAAAAATTAGTTCTGTAGAAACGTTATCCACAAAATTACTAAAAGGGACAGTATCGTCACGATCAACAGGGCATGGAATCGGAGTGCTAGTTTTAGATTAACTTTAATAGTGGCTGAAAATAATATCCCACATGATAACGTCATATTACCATTACTGCTGCATAAATAAGCCAGTAATTTTCAGTCACTGTGCTCATCTTAAACTAGGACACCGATTCCATGCCCTGTTGAAAGTCTGCTCTGATCGTGACGATAGTGCCCCTTTTAATTTAAAGCCCGTGGAAAAGTAATGCAAAACTGTTTGGTAATTTAAACTATGAGAGTTAAGATAAACGTTTAGGGCCTACACGTGTTGTGTCGCATGACTAGATTGAAGTTCACGGTTGCTTTGTAAGTTTCACGTTGGAAATATTGAGTAAAACATGGTTTTACACACAGCACTAATGGCGAACGCCAAGAATAAGTTACAGCATTTACTTATTTATTATTATTATATATATCGTTATATTATTTTTGTTTACAGTCGTGTAATGGTGTTGACCTAACGGTTAAGTAACTACCTATATTGAAGTAATATTTTATCTAGTTCGGTAACATTTTACCCAACGCTTTGTAATGTTGTTTAAATTTTAAATTTTAGTTTGTTTATAGTACATCTAAAACACAAGCCATGACTTTTTCAGTGGGGGGCACAGGGGAATTGCTTTTCAGTGGGGGGCCAGGGGGTATGGGGTTTCCTTTTTCTTTTTCTTTTCTTTTTTTGGGCACTATTGGGATTTTTTCGCGGGGGGCACCTGGGGGCACCTGGGGGCACCTGGGGGAACCGGAAATTTGTGGGGGCACGTGCCGAATATCGAACTGTCAAACATGTCAATCTCATATGAACTCATGTGGAATTCGTTGTGCACTGGAGGGACTAGACCAAATTGTGGATCAATGAAGAAGGCGATCACCGATAATAACAGTGATGGATTCTGCATGTCGTCGTTTTTTTAAATCTTGTGTGTGGTATGGTAGCAGTGGCGTAGCTAGCGGGGGGCAGGGGCCGCCCCCTGGCTCCAGTTCCAGAATAAGTGCCCCCCCCCCCTAACACATGCGAATTTGTTTCATGCTTATGGGACTGACTGACGGGCCCACCAGCAGGCAGGACTATACAGGCAGGGCCGGATTTAGACCTTGAGGGGCCCGGGGTACTTCAGGTTCGGGGGCCCTTCGACATAGAAATTAAATTACATGACAAATAAAAAATGAACTAAAATGAATGATAAACCGCATTTCTTCGAAAAAAATATAAAACTAATTTTATAATTATTACATTTTTTTTTATAAAGGAAGTCCTTAGTCTGGGGGCCCTCTGGCAGGGGGGCCCGGGGCAATTGCCCCCTTTTCCCCTTATAAATCCGGCCCTGTATACAGGGCCGCTTTTACATAAGGGCAAAAGGGTAGTTGCCCACGGCCCCAGGTAAAGAGGGGGCCCTAAAAATCTGTAAAATCTGATTGGTGGGCCCCCTGGGATCCGATTCGCCCCCCCTGGCGAACATAGCCAGCTACGCCACTGTATGGTAGATTAAATATATATATATATAGGCCTAAGGTGAATTTGTCCTTTAATTTCTGCAAAAAATGATGATTGCTATTGAGCTACGATCGATCGGTTACCTTGACCTTAAATCCAATCAAAGAAAATCAACATTCGCTGAAACGTACTTGGACCTTTTCAAGATCTAAGCTTTCGGTTGTATGTTAGTGTTTGAGAAATATACTTTAATATCGCCTGACCAAACAATTAAAGTGACATATTTTCAGAGACTTTTGAGGTATTTTGTATGAATCGATGAAGAAAAATATTGATTTTCTATATAAAGCATGTGATAAAAATGCATCACTTGTCATCCACTAGTTTTGACATTAATTGCGCCTTTGTTAATGTACCACATAATTATTGAACACGAAACATACGGTGGGTTCCCACCAAAGAAAAATCATGCATAATGGGTGTGGGGACAATATTTTTGAGTTTGGGGGAGAATTTTTTTTCGAGATTTCGGCGGAACGATTATACATGATATATTGTACAACGAAACCTGCACATACGGACGTTTGAAGTTCGGATCTTTGGATCAACCTCTTCCCCAATCGAGCATAATTGATTCCAAAATTGGTGTAGGCCTACATGGTGAGAACTAACAAGGTTGTCTTTTCAAAATGGCGGTAAAACAAAACTTACTCTTTGATAATACTGGCCGTGATTTTTTTATGCAGTAAAGAATGTCCACTATACACTCACCTATATGGCCTATATGCATAAATATGAAAATGAATTTTGGATTTCTTTTCCTTACAGAAAATCCTCCACACAGCTGTGAATTACTATTATACAGATGGACTTTGCTTCTGAATTCATTTTGTAGTTAAAAGAAATTAACACAAAAATTCATAAAAATTTAGACAAAACCTATGTAGTCTTGAACCCAGTACCACCTACATATAGTCCATGAGCCAAGGACTACTTTCTACTTGCAAAAAATCTGTTAATTACAAAAAATGTGATAGCCCTGCTGAAACGGGAGCTTAGTGGTATAGTTTTCAAACGATTTTCGCTGTTTAATTTGAAACAGTTCAGTAAACCACTCCTACAACTGTTTAATGATGGCTTACAGAAGTACAGTAGCCTAAAAAAATTCCCATGATTTTCAACGCAGTAAAATAATTAAGCTAAATGGCTTTTTCAAATAGCTGTTGTACATGTTGTACGTCGTTTTAACAAAAGAACTAACAACCGGAGCAGTCATCAACGAGGCATTGGACATTTTCTCATTAAATTATGTTTTTGGGGTACTTATTTCATAGTTTAATAAAATCACCCCGTTTTAAAGGGTCAAATTATGATTTGTTAGCGTTTGGAAACATAACGCCTATAGTTGGGACCGTCTTTTGTAACCCATTGTTTTGAAGTTTTTATGGAAGGGTGTTAATTTCACCTAAAATTAAAAAACAAATCCTATTAATTCAAAAGGGAATATTTGGGAGGTATCTAGACCTATATCAATTTTCAAAAAACTTTTAGTAGTCTTTTACCTCAGTGTATCACCTGCTCCTCCTCGTATGCTCAGCCTGCACCGTCCTGATTTCTCCCTACAGGACAACTGTCACCTGCTCCTCCTCGTATGCTCAGCCTGCACCGTCCTGATTTCTCCCTATAGGACAACAAATTACTAATTTCTTTTGTTTTGTAATGAACAACCAAATGCAAAAATTCGGAATTGATCGTCTATTTTAAGATGTTTTCGGTTATATTTTCACGTTTTAATCACGTTAGAATATCACATATTTTTCCGTCAATGAGGTCATTGAACAGGAACCAGTTTCAACGACCCTTTATGTAAGTCTATCATATTTTTAGGATAAAGATATACATTATTCCAACAAAAGTGTACTGGTAAAATATTCCTTCCAGAAAGCACCCGGTGAAAAAGGTGAATTTGAGCAAGTTGACCATGTGGACTGTTATAATGCTGTAAAACACGTTTTCGATGTCAATGTATTGCGATGAACTCAAAGAAAACAATCGTCAAACGAGTGCTAAGCTACCGTTTCAGCAAGTCTGTCATATTTTGTGGGAATTTGCATATTGTTGTTCCAACAAGAAAGCATATAAATGAATTAGTTGTGCATTGCGACCTCGTACAATGTTCGAAGCCTTGGTCAAAGCTGTTGCCGAGTGCGCACTTAATTACCATGGTACCCCCATCTCGTATACACTGCAAAAACTGAGGTGTTAAAATAACACAAGTGGTGTCATCTTTATTCTTCCATGGTGTTTATATTGTGCGAGTTGCCTAATATATACACCAATGGTGTAGTTTTTAACACCACAGTTTTTGCAGTGTACCGATTTTTGGTCCGAGAAATTCAGAACACGTTTTAGAATATGATGGCTGACTACTATGTGAAAATGAACTTGCGCTATGCCACTCATGTTTTACTTTTAGACAACAAATAACAAGAATCTATGTGTCAGTTATATAAAAATAAATATTGGGTGCCTTTTACTCTACGGCACCCAATATTTAAAAGTCGAAAAATAGTAAATACAATCCTGTCAATCATCAAATACAGTTGTTATCCCATTTTTGGAGGAATTTTACTGTTTATGCCTCGAGTATCTAAACTTATGCAAAATATTTTATGACTATAGCCTTTTAATCAGTCGACAAACAGAAAAACCCTGCTTTCTTTTTACAGCTCTGAGTATCCAAATAAGTGAGGTTACTAAGAACGAGCTTGCTGAAAACGTTTCAGTGTACAAGAGAAAGCTCGTGATTGTTCCCAGAGGATCAACAATAGTCAAAGTAAGTGATGTTATTAATATTGTCGTGTTAATATTGTCGTGTTAACATTGTCGTGTTCACGATGACGATGAAAATGATGATGATGACCCAATCAACATGATATTGACATCCATGGTGATTGGTGAGGATGTGGTACAAGTAATTGCGAAATAGGTTATTTGAACGCAATCCTATCGTAGAGCAAGATCTAAAAAAGTCACCCAAATGTGGTTGAGTGAAAAGGTAATAACTTGTGCATCATGTTGGTGCTTTCCAAACGTGAATATGCGCCCGGCTGAAGTAAATCCCGTTTGTTCGTATATTCAGCTCTAGTGTTGTAGTCAAGATCACAAAGTCCGAGACGGAGACAAGATCAAAAAGTGGTCTTCGATTCCTATTCCTACTTGTCGGTATATAGGAGTCCCCACCCCTTATATACTCCCTTCCCCTACCCCCTACCTCACCCCTACACCTTACCTCCTCCCCTCCCCAATTCCACCCTAAAGTCTAATCGTTTACTTGTATTCTTGCCATATTATTTGTTCTGTATTTTAATCGGGTATGTTGTTTTTAATGTAATATTTGTATCCATCCTATTTGCGCTTGCTGTGTTGGATGTGTAATAAAATAAAATTAATTAATTAAATAAATATATATTTTAATATCTGATTATTCAAATCAATTAAATCACAAAATATTGACATATCCTGCGCAAATGACACCTTATTACATAAAAGGTGTGGAAAATAGCCTTTCCTCTCCAACAATTCATGGAGACTTTTCAGATGTTAATAAGTGATACGTTCATTTCTCAATTATTACTTCTCAGTCTATCAATATCTTTCCTAGACTAAATACTGGATAATATTTACTTTGGTGGTAGTTACAAATACTTTTAACGACTATAAATCCGATTGTGATGCTGGGAAAATAAATGCAAAATAATTGTTATTGGCCTTACGTTTCGAACATAGCAGGTTCTTTCTCAAAGGCAAAATGGGACAAAATACAGAAAACATAGGTAGGCCTATACATAAACACAACAGTAGACAGAAGTTAGTCAGGTGTGAAATGAACACAAAAGAAAAAGGTACAAAAAGCACAGTCAGGTTCTGGTCCTGGGACCGGAAAATGAACACTTTTATATATATTTTTTTCAGGGTAAAGGATCAATGCAGACTTACTGGGTGAGTGAAGAGCCAGGTGAAGAGCCAAGTGAAGATGCAGTTTCCGGCAGACTGGTTATTTCGCCTGCACAGCTGATTAATAACAGGATTGTGTCAGAATAAAAACAAACGATCCTGTACAGAAAGGATTAACTTTCCGTATATTGCACGCACAATGTCTCTGTCTTCTTGGTTGTCCATGCATACAATAAATTGATATACAGGTATAATATTTTGTATTTGAATACTGTTTCATCCACTGTCGTAAATGTGTGTTCTTGTTGTTGTTGTTTAAAAAAAATTAATTTACGCCCCCTAGCGAAAATAATCATCCATCCATTCTTGACTCTCCGTTGAAATTGTTTCTTGTTCAGAAAGACAAAACTAACGTATGGGTACCTGGGAAGAGGAATCTAATATATGGCTGGGTACCTATTGGGAAGAGGAATCCAATATATGGCCGGGTACCTATTGGAAAGAGCAATCCAATATATGGCCGGGTACCGATACCTATTGGGAAGAGCAATCCAATATATGGCTGGGTACCTATTGGGAAGTGGAATCAATATATGGCTGGGTACCTATTGGGAAGAGCAATCCAATATATGGCTGGGTACCAGCGGCGTAGCCAGTGCTTTTTCAGTGGGGGGGCACAGAGGGGGAGGAGGGAACAGAGGGGGAAATTACTTTTCCAGTGCCCCCCCAGGTGCCCCCAAAAAAAGAAAAGAAAAAGAAAAGGGAAAAAACCCATACCACTGGGCCCCCCCACTGAAAAGCAATGCCCCCCCCCCGTCCCCCCTCCCCCCACTGAAAAAGTCCTGGCTACGCCGCTGGTTTAGGATGCGTTTAAACGCTAAACGGCCATCCTCTGTGCATTCTTTTCGCCTGTTCATATGGTTTTTAGCATTCAAACACACATCACAGAAAAGCACAATCCAAACATGTTTTTAGGCTAAACAAGTGAGTACAAGCTAAGTGTTTAGAAATGTGTTTAAATTCTAAACACCATTTCACCGTGTACCTGTGCTATGGGAAGAGGAATCCAATCCATGGGTACATGTGGTATGGGAAAATGAATCCAATCTATGGGCACCTGTGTTATGGGAAGAGGAAACCAATCTATGGGTACCTGTGCTATGAGAAGAGGAATTCAATATATGGGTATCTGTCGGCTATGGGGAGAGGAATCCAATGATATGGATACCTGTGCAATGGGAAGAGGAATCCAACCTATGGGTATACCGGTATGTGCTATGGGGAGAGGAATCCAATTATAAGGATACCTGTGCAATGGGAAGAGGAATCCAACCTATGGGTATACCGGTATGTGCAATGGGAAGAGGAATCCAACCTATGGGTATACCAGTATGTGCTATGGGGAGAGGAATCCAATTATATGGATACCTGTGCAATGGGAAGAGGAATCCAACCTATGGGTATACCGGTATGTGCTATGGGGAGAGGAGAGGAACATAATAATTCCCACAGTTCTTTGAGCACGCATGCGTACCGGTAGTTCTACAAATCGGCTATCTTTTATAAGGTCAATGTTCTCCAGTTAAGGAATTCAAAAGTCCTTACCGTCCCCTTCTGTTGCACTAAGAGATAACCAAAATAGTCCAGTTGTAGCTCTTAATTAATCAAGCCGATTGAATTTAACTACCTCCTGTTTGTCATTTTGCCTAATTATAATAAATCCATAGTACTGTACTACTGTAGGCCTATCATGTTGCTTTTCCCAATCTCTGGAAATTGCAAGTGGTTATGTTTTCCCCTTCTTCTTTATTGAGCCCCATCCATCCCTCTCCTTCCATCCGGCTCCCCCATTCTATCCTTTACCCTCCCATCCCATACTCCTCCCCCGCTTTTATGTTCCCTTTTACCCAAGACCTGAGCCATAGTTAACCCACCTGCATGCATATTCAGTAATTTTTTTATTTTTATTGATTACCTCCGGTTGCGGGTTTTTTCCTCCAAATTTCATTGTACTGTGCCCATGTAAAATTGTTTCACATTTCAAGTATTTTTAATGTGTAGAGTTTGTATGTGTGCGTATTAATACCATCCATTCTTCCCTACCCGGTCTTCCTTCCATCCTTTCATACCCCCTCCAGCAAAAACAACAAAATTGTCCTCTTATCCTTTGACTCCACGTCCAATTACCCCCATCTCAAACCCAAACCTACCATCCTCTGCCCTACCGACCATTTCCCCAGCCCTTACCCAATAACAATTGTTATTCTACATTTCTACACTTTTTTCAATTTAACCTTTCAAATAGTGCTTTTTATGTCTAGTTTTACCGACGTGTGAATACTTATTGTAATTGTTACAATAAACCATTTAGAACAATTTAAACTTTTCATTAGGTGTCAGGCTCACATTGATGAATAACCACCATTTTTATCTGACGATAGAAACAAAATTTGGGGGAAGAAACAGGGATGAAGAGCGTGTGCATGCTGTCGTTTGCATAAAGTCATCTGACAAATTCGATGTGATATTCAAATGGAAAACAAGGGGAATAAATAAAATCAACATTCTCAAATTGTAAAAAAAAGTAATTTGCAAAAATGTATCCTATTAGAACGAAATGTTAAGTGTTAAGGATTTCATTTTACTATACCACGCTCGATATGCGGTAGAGTGCCACCCCCCCCCCCCCCAAATGTCCCTATACACTAACACACTGTTGTTCTATTGTTAATGGACCTCCCCCCCCCCCCGAAATCCTCTAAAGAATTCCTAAGATTCCTGGAACACAATGAAGACACAATGGGAGGTGCACTCTGCCGCATATCGAGCATCATATGATTGTGCGCCAACTACTGCTTTAATAAACTCGAATGTTCATATTTTATTTAATTTCTTACTGCATGCAAATGTTGAATAGTGTATATTTGTATGTTCTGGAATTGAATAAACGGAGCTTTATAGCCCACACAAATAATAATAATAATAATAGTAAACAATCCATTATGAAAATTGTTCCTGTGGTTTTAGGTAAACACCTGTTCCGAGCCATTGTGTCCGTTTGGTTTATCACGTCCGCAGGCAGTTCTTCTCCTTACACTAAAATTGTGGGTAAATTGGTCAACGAAAAAAGGGCAACTTCCAGCCTCACGACCACGGTCGTCGATTGCTTCTTAGAAGTGGGGAGACAATTATGCAAACAGTGTCAGATCCAGGATTTGGCCAATATGTGGGCGCAAACCGGATCGCACAGCCGCACAGCGGGCCAGGGTGGGACCCACGGGATGTTCATCCTATGAACCATCCCCCAGATTTTTTCATGCGGTTAAAATTATACCAATAATAGGCGAATAACTCGTGCAAAAAGGGGGAAATTTGGTTTGTTTAAATATTTATTGTCTGTTTGGGTGTCATTTTTTATTATAGCTGTGGGATTCTAATTGGTTTTGCGCCAATGGCGTAACCACGGGGATGGGTTATTCAGATACCTGCGATTTTTAGTTTTTTAATAAAATTTTAAAAAGCAGGGGGAGACGATAAATAGTACAAAAAGTGATGTTTCAAGCGTTTTTATTTATTAATTTATTTAGTTATTTTTTTTTTTTTTTGGGGGGGGGGGCACCCCCGTTGAGCGAAGTTCAAGATCCAGTACTTCGCTGTACATTATACAAACAAAACAAGTGTATGTGTGTTACTGCTGTAAATATTTTTTCAGGATAAAATTATCGTTAAACAATTTGAAGTTTTTTATTTAAATCCTTTATATACTATTGGTAATATTTGTAAACAAAAATGTTTCTAAAAGTATCCTTACTTTCTTTGATTCAAGATATCCATTAAACAACCAAGCTGTGATAGTTTCATTTTATACATGTGTCATTATCCGAGAAAATAATGAAAATACATTCAAATGTTCGTATTCATTCGTGCGTTGATTTGTTTTTGTTTTCGGAATTAATTTTAATTTTGGACATTAAAGGCCTATCACTATTTTACTAATTTGATAGCACATGAGAAAAAAAATAGTTCATCCCTTTAATTAGGGATGTGGTTAATACCATCATCAATTTAACACCAATAAGTTGACTGCCCCCCCCCCCCCCGCACACACACCCAGCACCACTCAACTCCATCTTGACCACAATTTAAAAATGAGTGACGCCAATGAACGGGAAAATGGGGTAGTTGGTTCTTGTTGTGCCCCAACAAGACTGTATATGATTTTTAGATTCGCCTGTGCGAGCGCGTACGTAGCCACTGGATAAAACCACTAATATAACAGATCACTTAAATAATATCATAATTTGTCAATATACTCGGCCATAATTATATAAGCAGCACCCAATGGCAATTATGCGTGTGTAATCAGGGAGTCCCAGCTTTTGCTCTGAACATCAGCGTTGAAATACTGTGTGGCATATTGGTGGATTCAAAATGGCTGCCGCTGCACTGAACAATGTCTATCAACTAGTCTATCATCTTTACAGATGATAAATTAAAAAAAAGAATATAAGTTGTACCCAATCTGGCAGTGTAAACTGAACTGAGAACCACAACAATTAATATGCATGCGATATATCTGAAAAAGTGTAAGACACTATCAAAATATGTTGACAACAATCCAAAATAAATTCACGACACCATCAAATATGATGGCATCATGTAGGGCTGTGCCGGGTATCCGGGTATGCGGATACCCGACCGAAACGGTCATTATCCGGTTCCATTTTCGGTTCCAATTACCCGTAAACGACTTTTTAAAATTCGGACTTAACATGTGAGCGGTGCAAACAGAAATCTGTGACTCTTGAACAATGCACTTGTACAGATAATTATCTTTAAATTCAAGAGATTACACTCCAATATAATAAAGAAAAGATCGATAGTATGGTATCCTCTGTATTATAAAAGTCAATTTGTTACCATTTACAGTATGTATTTGTACACCACCGGAGGCATGTTTTCAACAAAAATGAAAACGGGTATCCGAAGTTTCCTGATTTCGGGTATCCGGTTCCAAAAATATCCGAAAACGCACACCCCTAACATCATGACAAAATAAGTTCAACATAACATGACATCATCGATGCTTTATTCGCCTCGTGCATATCGTAGCCCTCTAACGGTGAATTTGCACCCAGTGTCTTGATGATAGCCACTTTGTATACTGGTAAGATCACACGTCACGCTTTGAGCTAGAGGCGCGCGAATTACAGACAGGGGACGTCCCCTGTCTGTAATTCGCGCGCCTCTAGCTCAAAGCGTCGCGCGAATTACAGACAGGGGACGTCCCCTAATAATAATAATAATAATGTATAGATTTATATAGCGCACGTATATCCACCAACTAAGTGGCGCTCAAGGCGCATTATATTATTATCCCTGCTCATAAGGTTCATAAGGCTCATAAATCATTCCTGAAACCATCTCAGCTCCCTGGGGAGTATACAGCTCAATTGCTGCCATTTCTAGCGCATAGAGAGCAAACCATCTCTGCCTTCACAGGTACCCATTTAACCCCTGGGTGGAGAGAAGCAATTATGGTTAAGTGTCTTGCTCAAGGACACAGGTGTCACGGCCGGGGCTCGAACCCACACTCTGCTGCTGGCAACACCAGAACTTGAGTTCAGTGCGCTAGACCACTCGGCCACGACAATCCACTTTTCGTGCATTATACAACACACGGGACCTACGGCTTTACGTCCCATCCGAAGGACGAAGCAATTACGGTTAAGTACCTTGCTCAAGGATACAAGTGTCACGACCGGGGCTCGAACCCACACCCTGCTGCTGTCTGTAATTCGCGCGCCTCTAGCTCAAAGCGTGACGTGAGATCTTCAGGCTAGCCACTTTGGCGTGGTGTGAGCGTTGTGCATACACTTTATGTGTACGTGTGTACACTTTATGTGCGTATGTTATGGTACTAAGCGCGTGTACTTCTGCCAGCCAATGATCGCTGGAGATATACCGCGCATGGTGCGAATAGTACGCACTATGCAAGCAAACATTCACAAGAAGGGGGCGCTCTTCGTTCCGCCGGACGCCAGTCAGTGCGCCAGTTTCGTATTTTTTTTCCAGGACGAACGTGGGCAATTAAATAAATGGGCGTGGCTAAACTCAAAATACCCTCGCATGCGGAGGACCCAATAGCTCCAGTCGGCGAGGAGGTCGCAGCGCCCACGCTGTGAGGCTCGTGAATTAGGCCAGATACTGGCCGCTGCCGCCATATTTTCCCCGAGATTCAACTTTGACCTTGGTTGGTAGCCAGCGAGTGAGCCTCGAAGCGTGACTTCAGATCTTCAGTACAACGTACCAATGAAATCCCGTTGAATGCTACGCCAAGAGCCAGCTGTCCTCATCCTTGAGGATAAAGACAGGGGACCAGACTAGAGTCGTATAGGCTTATTCGCACTGTGCATGAGCTGTTGAGGGCACATGTTGTTAGACCATCTGTATGTAACAATCATTGGCTGGTAGCAGTACACGCGCGCTTAGTACCATAACATACGCACAAATTTAGTATTGCTCCAATTTATATTTCTGAACTGCTTAAAGTCTACACTCCATCACGCAATTTGCGCTCCAGCAACATATGTCACTCCTAAAGGAACCAACTCCAAAACGGAACTGGGGTGATAGGTCTTTTTCTGTCGCGGCTCCGAGACTCTGGAATCATCTTCCAACTAAACTCAAATCTTGTCATAGTATAACTAGATTTAAGTCAATGCTTAAAACTCATCTTATGTCACAATTCTTCAAAGATGATGTATATTTGTAATTGCATTGTAGGTACATGTATCTCAGTACATAATTTTTTTCTCCTATGCTATCATTGTATATTGTTTGTATTCATGTTTTTTCTTTGTTTCCGCGCCTTGAGCGCCCAGCAGGGTGGATATGTGCACGCTACAAATCTTTATTATTATTATTATTATTATTATTATTACATAAAGTGTACGCACAGCGCTCATATGATGCCAAAGTGCAGTGGCTGTCATCAATACACTGGGTGCAAATTCACCACTAGAGGGCTACGATGTGCACTGAGCGGATAGACTCGGTATATTTATTTTTATAAGAAGCCTACCCACACATACAGTTGTACATTGTACATTGTAGGTAATACACTTCTGGTGTTATGTCTGTAGCCGCGATCGATGGGTCAGCGTTTGCTTTAGTTATAATTCATTAATTAAGACAAAGATAGCCATTTCAAACATGTACAAGAGCCTTTTTAATTTTCAGATTACTGAAAACTCTTGACTTTTAGAATTTGGCTAGCCTTGTAATTTCTTTTTAAGGTAATTAAAGTAAAATTTTGCTGTCACTAACTTTTCAAACCAGAGGAAGTACATGGGGTGGATTCACTACTCAGAATGGAGCCCTCCAGCGAGAATTTCCAGTACAATATTTTGATTTTCATAATATAATGAAACCAAAAAGGGGGTGGGGTGGGTGTATTGGAAAATGAAAATATTGTATCATGAATAATGACACTGAATAATTTCATCTGTCAAATAATTGATAACGTTAGTGGCTTTTGAATACATGGGAATTAAAAGGTAAAAACGCTTCAGTATTTGTTTTACTCAAAGTAGTACACATATGTCATGTACCATTCCCTAGTATTGAATAGAATTCCCATACGATCAGTTACTTGTGCCCATCTCCATCTATGGCCTATAGAACAGATTAATAGTACTTATAATTATAGTACATAATATCGGTACATTTTGTGTAATGTTACCACATTGCCTTTGATGCAAATCATTATATCAACTAAACCAGATGAGATGATATTAACTGTAATCGAGGCTAGGATTCCTCAAATTTAATATATGAAAACTCCCCCCCCCCCCCCCACATTTTTTAAAAAGTAGAATGCATGCGCGAGGGTATTTTGGGGTTTACGCACGCCCGTTAAATGATAATTCCCACGATCTTCCTGGGGAAAAAAATTACGAAACTGGCGCACTGACTGGCGTCCGGCGGAACGAAGAGCGCCCCCTTCTTGGGATACATCCCATAATATTATCTTTACGCATGCGCTATTTCATTATCTTTTATGCCATCGCGGGGTAAAGATGGCGGGCACAACGTCTATCGAAGATATTCTCTCTTCTGTGGTCGACGAAACAGCAGTAAGTGCCTTGATTGGATCTCTTGAGTCCAAATTAGCTGCAGGAAATGCTGCTTCGACACCTGGCACAATTGATACTAGTTCTGTTGGCTCGAATCATGTCGGTGAACCTACTGTTTCTTCGGGGGATGTCCTGGAGAAATCAACTCAGCCGAACGCATCGCAAATCAACGCGGTACGAGATGGGCCAATGGCATCTAGAGCGAGCCCCGGCCCCACCGTTGTGGGCACGGCGGTGGAATCTAACGTTAGTAATGTTACTGGAAGCAGCGATACCGCGGATGCTCTTGTGCCCGCTACTTCTGGAACTACAGAAAATTCTAAGCTCGGTCATGAACCAAAATCAAATACTGGAGCAACAATCATTATCAATAAGGGTAGCAACGGTTCTATGATTGCTAATAAAAGTGCTGGCTCTCTACCAAGCAGTACCACCAGTAGCAAGTCAAACTCCACTATATCCACACCTACAACATGTGTACGGATCATTACATTACCGACCAGTATGGGTGGGACTGTTCTTGCCACAGATACTGCTGCCAGTGTGAGTGCAATGCACAACCAAACTGTTAAAAATACTGTCTTAACAAACATGTCAAATGCAAGAACAGTTGTCACTGTTCAACGACAGGACCAAATAGCGGCACAAGAACAGTCTGGACTGCATCGAACTGGTGCGGCAAT
Organism: Zoroaster sp. YZ-2022; assembly: GCA_029582265.1. Classification (NCBI taxonomy): domain Eukaryota; kingdom Metazoa; phylum Echinodermata; class Asteroidea; order Forcipulatida; family Zoroasteridae; genus Zoroaster; species Zoroaster sp. YZ-2022. The sequence goes on from CM055822.1 coordinate 9,358,874, forward strand.
GACTACAGTAACAAACAGTGCTTTAAGCACTGGTTCATCACCAAGTACAGAAATCACAAGACAACAACAGGTTCACACAGCTCAAGCACCTGCACAGAATACTGGAAACCTCACAATAAGGGAACATCTTACAAGTGGTGCTAAGCAGCATATTACAACAGCCGTTCCATCAACAACACATCATACTTCAAATGTAAACGCAACCACTGCTCATCCACAGATAGTTTTACGGCCTGCACCTTCAATACAAGTTCAAACTTCTACTAACCTTAACAAACCCAATACTTCCAGCAGTCCAGTTGTAACCTTTGCAACAACTTCAGTATCCCAAGTCAGAACGCCAAGTGGTGTTATTTCTGTATCGGGACATAGTTTAGCACCCCATATGCAGCAGGTGAGATTACCATCTCAACAAGTAATTGCTCCGAGGACCCAAGGGGGAACTGTACAGTTCCGTTTACCACAAGGGACATCATTACCCCCAGGGGTTATGCTGATAAACAAAGATGGTAACATACATGCTGTTGTTAACAGTTCCATTGGGCCAGGAGGACACATACAACAGTTACCTACAGGGACATTACCAGGGGCTGTAACATACAAACATGTACAGGTAGGTTATTGATAAATTTGATTTAAATTGCCGAGTGTTAGAGCTTCAGCCAAATTAATGGGTTCGTAATGTGGGTAGAATGTCGTATCCAACCGCCACTTTTTCTCATTCAGTATAACCAATAAAGTAATCTTACCTACCTAGTAAGGTGGAGAACATATGGATGATGATGGACATATACTTCAAATTATTCCAGGATATTTATTTCATGAAAAAATCAGGCATTTTTGGTAGACGATGACTTCCTCAGTCATGTCAGTCTGATCTAAACTCCCCAATTAGTGATCAACACAGTCATTATACATGCACTGTGGCAACCATAATAGGATCCTATTTTCTGAAGGGGAGGATTTTTTTAGAAGGGAAATAAAGTCCGAAAACCATCATAAAAGTGGATTTTAAAGATAGTTTTCGTTTTCTGTACCCCCAAAATTCAGTAGAATCATTTTTTAATTGGTTAGTGGTTGCAAAAAAATTCCCCAAAAACCCTTAAAAAGTGGCAGTCGGATACGACATTCTTTCCCGTAATGTTTATCGCAAATAGCGCTGAAGCAATTGGGATACATTTTGGAGCATTTGTTTGGCATGGCTTGTGTGACGTCAATAATATTGAGTTTGTTCACGTGGTGGCACTCTTGTGCCCACAGACACCCCAGGATTCCTTGCGGCTGCTATTTGCGATAAACCCTATTGAGGAAGTTTGGTTCAAATTAAAACCACTATTTTGTTGCACAAAGTTGTCACACACATATCCTTGTAATTTGATTGATGGAACAGGCATCACTCATTGGTGCATCAGGGTTTAGTGACATAATGAATTGGGCGGTCTTTTATTAAAAAATACCTAATAATAATGTTGTGCACAATTTCGGGATTTGCGAAATCTCAAGATTGCGTGCTCAGTCTCAAAATTTGTCTTCCTAATACAATTCTGATTTTATTTAAAATCACTTTATTTTGGAATATAAGCGACGTAAATGCAGATAGTTGTAACGTTGTGGAACTGTCTATTATTATATGAAATTAAATGGTGCTCATGATTTCGTCAACTTAAAGGGACAATATTGTCACAATCAACAGGGCATGGAATCGGAGTGCTAGTTTTAGATTAACTCAGTAACCGAAAATAATACCCCACATGTTAAAGTCATATTACCGTTGCTGCTGCTGCATAAATGAGCCAGTAATTTTCAGTCACTGTGTTCATCTTAAACTAGGACACTGATTCCATGCCCTGTTGAAAGTCTGCTCTGATCTTGATGATACTGTCCCTTTAAGACATCAAATGACAAGGATTAATGAGTATAAAACAAATATAAAACAAATATTGACGGTTCCATTTTCACTTCGCCTCATGGAAATGGCACCCAGATGTTACCTTGGGATATAATAAATGCTCCCATTAGACTCTAAGGCCCCCAATATTTGTATACTTTTGAATAGTTCACCTTTTGATTCTGAAAATTCCTTTAGTGCTATAAAACATTCCCTGGCATTTCACTGGGACATCAGTACATTAGCATTTCATTCAAATGTGCACAGGTGTGGTGCCACTTTATATTATTAAATAAGGCCATTTTCGGTTTTTAATTACTTGGATTACAGGTTTTCAGGTTACAGGTTTACAGGGTTTTTTTCTCATGAAGTTTGGCAGCTAACAATAAAAATAAAAAACAAAAAACACAGATTGAGGGCGCTCTCTTATCAGAATTTTGGTTAATGAATAATAAGTTAAAGGAACACAATATTTGTTGCCAAATTTATTTCATACACTTGTTTTGTAAAAAAAAATGGTAATAAAAGTCATTGGAGGGGGGGCGTCAAGCCATCCAGAGCCCATCATAGTGTTAGCCAGCAATACACTATGGTGTCTTTTTGGCTGTATCCTGTTTTGTTAACCCTAACCACCCCATATCCTGCAAAATCCTCCAAGGGGCACTTTTTGGAGAAAATTCAGCACTGTTGGAAACTGGTGCTTTCACCTCTTCAAATGGGGCAAAATTACTACCTGGCAAGAAGTACAGGCCATAAGTGCTGAATATGAAAGATTAATGAAAATGCATGGTGCATTTTGATAAGGGCATGTTTCCAAAAGTGCACTGATGGATTTTGGAGGATTCAGGAAGGTTCCTAGCCAGAATACCTAGGGGTTAGGGTTCAGGAAGGTTCCTAGCCAGAATACCTATAGGGGGTTAGGGTTCAGGAAGGTTCCTAGCCAGAATACCTATAGGGGGTTAGGGTTCAGGAAGGTTCCTAGCCAGAATACCTAGGGGGTTAGGGTTAAAGGACATTCATAAATGCCCAAGACCGTTTAGACAATCTGATTGGACAAATCATAATCACGTGGGGTTGTATTAAACGAAATCAATTCAGGCATTTATGAATGGGAACAAAGTTTTGGGTATGGTCACGGGTGATAAGAACCGAGCCAAAGGCCAAAACCGGTCATTAACCTGTGGTAAAGACCGCACAACAAACCTTTATTCCCTTATTATAATTCGAACACCAAGTTTTTTGTGTAATGACTTCATTTCCAAAATGTGGCACTGGAGCACCTCCAGCGAGTGTTCCACAAATTATTTCTGTCAGAGGTACTATTATTTTAGTACAATTAATTTACTTTCTCAATAATATCTGGAATAGGTCTTAAAACTGTGCACAAGATTTAATAGGTTTTTTTTATTTACTTTTACTTTAACCCTCCTAGTGTTTGACCATTTGAAACCATTCAAAGTTTCCACTTAACAAAATGGCCATTGGTTTTGTACACACATTTTTGTGATACCATTTGAAAAGTGTTGGTAGCAAACTTTACTACCATTCAAATGGTTTTTGAATGGTGGATACACGACACCTTGGTGTGTTTCCATAGCCGAATTGTTTCAAATGGTGAATGTACTACACAGTGGCTTATAAATCATTCAAATGGTTTTGAATGGTGGATACACTACGTCTTGGTGTGTTTCACAAAACGAATGGTTTCAAATGGTGCATCAACTTGTCTGAAAAAGTCTCCAGAACTAGGAGGGTTAAAACATTTTTAAGATCCCATATGACTGGTTAAAGACTATTTCTTGAAATGAAAACTGATATTTGTATCCAACATTGTTTTCTTTCTCTGAATAATTTTCAGCCTAGCTCCCCTGCTTTACAAAGACCTGGATCCCAACCTACATCTATTGTCCAGTCCAACTTAAGACAGAATTTAGGTCAAGTTCTCAACACTACAAATGCATCCATAAATCAACTGAAGGCAGGGACTCAGGTGATGGTGGGAGGATCCCCGGTCACATTTTATTCAAAATCAATCACCACAGGATCACCCTCTATTAGTATTAGTGGTCAAGGAGTGCGACCAAACACACCGACGATGGTAGCGGTATCATCGGGTGGGGCTGTAACAATGGCAGGAGTGCAGCGTACTGTGGGCACACCCCCTGTAGTGGGACAGACAGTTGTAGTTGGTGCCCAGCCTCAGCCCATCCCAATGTCACAGTCTGCTATGGAAAATGTCAAGAAGTGTAGGAACTTTCTGACGACATTAATCAAACTGGCATCAAACGGGAACCAGCCTGCAGAAACTGTCAAGAATGTGAAGGAGTTGGTGCAGAATTTGATAGTGAGTGTTAATTTGAGATCATCTTGATTTTTTTATTTTATTATTTTTTTTTTCAAGCCTCTTAGACCATTTCGTAAATATACATACGCATATATTGGTCTAGCTATCGATCGCATTCATGTTTCTACGTTACTGTAGTATAAAATTGAACAGTCTATATTGTTGCATTTTTTAATTGAACACACATGATTGGCTTACTGTTGTTCAGACAATATCTGGGAGGACAGGTAAATTTTGTTGTGTTTTGAGAATTAGCTAGACCAGCTGGCATTACGCAAATATCAGCTTGTGTGAGCACATTATATTTGCAATGTGTCTCCAGTAGAGGACGTACCTGTTGAATCATACTAGCATGGTCTGTTTTTGAACTCACTTTGCCATGGAAAGATAGAACCAGACTAGGCCCATTCCATGTCTTCATGCACGTGTTTGTGTACGCATAGATATGTAATCATAATGAACATGTATATGACCAACGAGTGGGCTATTCCAAGTTGATAGTATTTGTTTTACATTGACAATCAGAGTATTAGCTAGCTATATACCTTTGGGTGTCTTTTGGTCGCTCTATTTGCTAAATGGACACCCTGTTTGATTTGTTATACACATGTATGCAAAAGTTTTTGCAGTAAAAAGGTACCCCATTCATGGGCGTATGGGGACTCTTTGGTTAAGGGGGGGGGGGGGCAGAGGGGTTGATTTGCCCGAAATTTTACACTTTCTTTGTCCAATTTTTTCTTCTTCTTTGCCCAAATTTTACCCACTGTTTTGCCAAAATTTGGGGGGGGCAGTTGCCCCCCCCCGCCCCGCCCCCTGGCTCGTACGTTGGACTGTGATGGAATTGGTACATCCGCAGCTTGGCGATGCACAGTCCTGAATCCAACAAAAGCAGCCAGTGGAGTTTGATGGATTTGGTACACATGGCTACATGCTCTATTCACTGGGCTATACTGTGGAGTACTGAGTCTGCCAAAATCAGGCAAACAAGGTAGTGGATATTGATGGACTTGGGATAGTTGGGGATTTATTTTCAATTTCTAACTTGAAATGTTACGTTTGTTATCAGGATGGCAAGACAGAGCCAGAAGAGTTCACCTTAAAACTTCAAAAGGAATTAAAGTCGTCTCCACAACCCTACCTTATTCCCTTTCTGAAGGTAAGAATTTATTCATATTTGGAACAAGATTTGGGAAGGAGCAGTTTATTTCTACTGGTTACCACGGTGATGGGTGTACATTAAAACTCCAACCCCCATACAGGCATTTCACAGACACCCTGCTGAATGCAACAAAATGCAACTATCAGGCATGCAACTATCAGGCATGCAACTTTTCAGCTGATCAGCTGATTTCCTCTTTTTTCTTTAATAATAGTGCTATAGAAAACTGAAAACACTGTACAAAGTTTTGTGTGCTCGGCCATTTCCTCTTTTTTTGAAATTACAAAGCTGCATGTCTGAACTATAGAAAAGTGTGCAGGCTGCTCAGTGCAATAAGATCTGTTTCCATTTTGTTGCATTGAGCGTGGTTACGGTTTTGATGTAAACTGTATAATTCAAGTAATAATTACAAATCAATTTAATCAATAATTTGTTATATTCATTGTATTGACTCCACGATAATGGAGTGTCGTGGCTGAGCGGTCCATCGCACCGAACTCAAGTTCTGGTTGCTGAGTCATTAGAATGTCGGTTCGAATCCTAGCCATCCCAGTTGCGGCACTTGTGTCCTTGGGCAAGACACTTAACCATAAATTGCGTCTCTTCACCCAGGAGTATAAATGGGGACCTGTGAGGGCAGGTAATTGTATACTTCCCAGGAAGTTTATTGTTTCAGGCAATAAAAAGCTTGGCTCTAATCCCAAATTGATACATTCTCTTACCTGCTGTCCAATATAATGCTTTATGAAACTATTTACCTGGGTGAAGCTTGCACTGCAGGGTTTCGTTTGTAAGAACCATTTTATTTATAGTTTTGTCAAGTTTAATTTAAAGTAGGCATAAATCATTGTACATTGTAATGTATTGTATGGAATTTTTTGGATCATATCTGGCTTTGAATTATTGATAAAAACGATTAACTTTACTCACACGTTTAAAGCTACAATAAGTATATTACTAACAACAATCCAATGTAAAGTGAATAAAACAATAATTAAAACAATAATAACATGAGTCCTGTAGGCCCTACTCCATTTTTATATTTAAAAATGGGTTTGATAATAATTGAGAAAAATGTGACAGAATTACATGTGCACATGTAAACATGTTAAAACCTACCAATTGAAAAGCAAGAAATATTTTTATGTCTAAATAAATATGGTTTTGTGTGACAAATTATATTATGCAATATGCCCCTAAATAGCCTCAGATTGCTCCAGAGAGCATCTACAACCTAAACAATTTCCCAGGGCCTGTAAGCGGGCCCCAGACCCCACGCCATTGTGGCTTCACGCTACACGCTCGCAGATTCGTGTCGTACAAATACTCCTACCCTCTAATTTCATCCTGGCTAGAACACTGATTACAAACAAAGCCTGGGATTGCCCAAAATGCGAACCAAATCACTATGAGAATGATCCAGGAATGATTTTAAAAGTAGACCGATGACAGGAATTATAATATAAAAAGCACCTTAAGTATCACATCGTGATGGAGTAGGTACTATATAAAAATCCAACATTATTTATTATTATTATTATTATTATTATTATTATTATTATTATTACAAGAATTATGTACTAAGAATTATGTAAGTTTCTCCACTTTGATGGTGATGCTGATAAGTATGTCTGTTAAAGTTAATTTTCTAAATAGATCATCTGTATGTAGTGATTCAGTTTCTGATTAAAAGAACCAGCATAGCTTTGTATTTTTTTCAATTATACAACTTTTGTTTCTATTTTATTCCATAGAAAAGTCTTCCCCTCCTTCGTCAGACACTTCAGAAAGGTGGATCATTACAGATTCAGGGCCTGAGTACGCCGTCAATCACAGCTGCACAAGCTGTAGACACCTTCACCCATACTGCCTCAGGAACACTGTCAGGGATTGCAGCAACCCAGCCGACTCTTGTCTCAACCCTTGCTTCCGGTCCTGGTGGCAAAACTACAACATTAAACTTAACATCAGAGCAGATACAGCAGCTGTCACAACACCACCAAGCGGCCAAACAGAAATCTAATATAAAGTTAACTCAGCTGCAAACCCATAGTCAAAAATCTAAGGTACTTCTCTCTGATTCTCAAAAATGTCTTAGTGTAATCTAAGGTACAGTCTCCCTGGTTCTCATATGCGTCTGCGTGTAATCTAAGGTACAGTCTCCCTGGTTCTCAAATACGTCCGCGTGTAATCTAAGGTACAGTCTCCCTGGTTCTCAAATACGTCCGCGTGTAATCTAAGGTACAGTCTCCCTGGTTCTCAAATACGTCCGCGTGTAATCTAAGGTACAGTCTCCCTGGTTCTCAAATACGTCCGCGTGTAATCTAAGGTACAGTCTCCCTGGTTCTCAAATACGTCCGCGTGTAATCTAAGGTACAGTCTCCCTGGTTCTCAAATACGTCCGCGTGTAATCTAAGGTACAGTCTCCCTGGTTCTCAAATACGTCCGCGTGTAATCTAAGGTACAGTCCCCCTGGTTCTCAAATACGTCTGCGTGTAATCTAAGGTACAGTCCCCCTGGTTCTCAAATACGTCCACGTGTAATCTAAGGTACAGTCTCCCTGATTCTCAAATACGTCCGCGTGTAATCTAAGGTACAGTCCCCCTGGTTCTCAAATACGTCCGCGTGTAATCTAAGGTACAGTCTCCCTGGTTCTCAAATACGTCCGCGTGTAATCTAAGGTACAGTCCCCCTGGTTCTCAAATACGTCCGCGTGTAATCTAAGGTACAGTCTCCCTGGTTCTCAAATACGTCCGCGTGTAATCTAAGGTACAGTCTCCCTGGTTCTCAAATACATCTACGTCCGCGTGTAATCTAAGGTACAGTCTCCCTGGTTCTCAAATACGTCCGCGTGTAATCTAAGGTACAGTCTCGCTGGTTCTCAAATACCTCCGCGTGTAATCTAAGGTACAGTCTCGCTGGTTCTCAAATACGTCCGCGTGTAATCTAAGGTACAGTCTCCCTGGTTCTCAAATACGTCCGCGTGTAATCTAAGGTACAGTCTCCCTGGTTCTCAAATACGTCCGCGTGTAATCTAAGGTACAGTCTCCCTGATTCTCAAATACGTCCGCGTGTAATCTAAGGTACAGTCTCCCTGGTTCTCAAATACGTCTGCGTGTAATCTAAGGTACAGTCTCGCTGGTTCTCAAATACGTCCGCGTGTAATCTAAGGTACAGTCTCCCTGATTCTCAAATACGTCCACGTGTAATCTAAGGTACAGTCTCCCTGGTTCTCAAATACGTCCGCATGTAATCTAAGGTACAGTCCCTCTGGTTCTCAAATATGTCCGCATGTAAGCTAAGGTACAGTCTCCCTGGTTCTCAAATACGTCCGCGTGTAATCTAAGGTACAGTCCCCCTGGTTCTCCAATACGTCCGTGTGTAATCTAAGGTACAGTCTCCCTGGTTCTCAAATACGTCCGTGTGTAATTTGCATTTTATTGAGGTCCACTTTTTGAACAAAACATTTCTAATCAAGCAGTGTAGTTGAGACTGATTATATTAGCAGGTTAACCCTCCTACTATAGCTGCACTTTAGTGGGAAGTTGCTGTAGAGGTCAAAATCAGTCAACTGCCTATTTTGACCCAAATGTGCACACAGGGGCATTTTGACTGGTTTTTACTGTCATTTTGACCACCCTCAACAATACAAGACAATGCTTTTACCGGTCAAAAACGGTCGACTCATTTTGACCTGTAAATGTACTTACTACATCTAAGGTTTGACAGTGTTTGACTTTTAAGTGCACTAGATATACCTTGGCAAGCATATCAACATTTTGACTGATTTTGACCTTTGTAGTAGTAGGAGGGCTATTGCCCAGAATGGTACATTTAAACTCTGCATAAAACATTTTTCTTGGGACCCACAGACACTAATTTATTACATTACTCATTATTCTGTTTCTTTGACATGATTCCCGTTGAGTGTCAGTCTCACAGTATTATTTATGGGTATTTGTAAGATACTTTTTCATAAGCATTTTAATTGTCATTCATTTTCATGAGAAGGAATTGTAAGCAGTGGCATAGCCAGGTTTTTCAGAGTGGCGGGGAAAAAACATTTTTTGGGGGTAAATTAACAGACAAAAACTCAAATGAACCGACAAATTATGTCAAAATACGATGGACAGAAGTTCAGAAATACCAACCAAATTTGTGAATTTACGACACTATTTTGCCAAGTGGAGGCCCCTTCCACCTTTGGCTATGCCACTGATTGTACTTAAGGGAATGTCACTCTCTTTCAAACAATGGCGAAGAAAAAGCCAGTGCTCCCTCACACTCGCTACTTTTGAAAGCTTCTAAGAATTTTTAAAAATAATATACTGCTCAAAACAATTTAGGGAACACCGGAATTTTAACATCAAATAGGTTTGAAATGTTCCATGAACCAGGATTTTCATTTGCAACCCCCCCCCCCCTCTCTCTTTCAGTAGTCATGTCATGAAATGTGTAATCACTACATGCATCCTTTATCATCTGTTTCATTGTGCAGTTGTTTCTCATCAATTCTGTGAAACATTGTGTTTATCTGAAATAAATGATCTTGCTTTAACTGAGATTATTCCGGTGTTCCCTAAATTGTTTTGAACAAGCAGAATGCTGACAGAATAGGAATTTACATCTTGTATTTTATAATCAAGTGCCAAATGATGTTTTATTTTCGTCAGGCTGTATCATCAAGTACATCAAGCAAATCCTCTCCTACAACCCACTTGGGTTCCTCAAGGTCTGGACAGTCCAGTAAAAGTCACTCCAGCAAGTCTTCATCCAGTAAAAGTAACAGTTCCTCAAGTTCCAGCAAAAAAGACAAGGTCAAAGATCACGGGGCTTCAGGGTTCAAGTAAGTGACTTATGTGTATTTTTCCTTTTCCAATAGAAAACGGTGTAAAAAGAAAAATGATTTTGCTAAATTATATACAAAGCATTCAGATTGAATTTGCAAAAGCTAATTAATAAATATCTGGAATTGATGGTTAACCTGAGCTTATGCTTATATTAAGCTCCTTGTCTAAAGGTGCCTGATGTATATCTAGATTTTTTAATGAACGTTCTCTTTAACTACTTTCAGTTTATTGTCCTTAATTTAGGTTGCCCTTAAATTTGTTTTTTCACTAACTGGCTGGACCAGTACGTTTGACTTTTAGCTATTCCACATGCATTTTCAGTGGTCCACATGTTTTTTTAAGTACGGTTCTGCACAGTTGTCCACAGTTGACAGTATTTTCGAGGTAGGACTAATATAGTCAGTGACTTTCCATGAGAGAATATTTCTATGAATTCCACAATGCTACCATATTTTAAAATGATGAAATCATGGCGCAGTTGAAAAAAATGTGTAAATATAAAATAAAAAGAACTAGGATACAGTGCAGTCTTTATAATTTTGACTAACCCGCCGGACTACCAGGAGAGGGGTTTGGACTAGCCCGGCGGACTACTAGGAGAGGGGTTTTGACTAGCCCGGCGGACTACTAGGAGAGGGGTTTTGACTAGCCAGGCGGACTACTAGGAGAGGGGTTTTGACTAGCCCAGCGGACTACTAGGAGAGGGGTTTTGACTAGCCCGCCGGACTACTAGGAGAGGGGTTTTGACTAGCCTGCCAGACTACTAGGAGAGGGGCTTTGACTAGCCAGCCAGACTACTAGGAGAGGGGTTTTGACTAGCCCGCCGGACTACAAGGAGAGGGGTTTTGACTAGCCCGGCGGACTACTAGGAGAGGGGTTTTAACTAGCCCGCCGGACTACTAGGAGAGGGGTTTTGACTAGCTCGCCGGACTACTAGGAGAGGGGTTTTGACTAGCCCGGCAGACTACTAGGAGAGGGGATTTTGTTAGCCCGGCAGACTACCAGGAGAGGGGATTTTGTTAGCCCGGCGGACTACCAGGAGAGGGGTTTTGACCAACCCGCCGGACTACTAGGAGAGGGGTTTTGACTAGCCCGCCGGACTACTAGGAGAGGGGTTTTGACTAGTCCGCCGGACTACTAGGAGAGGCGTTTTGACTAGCCCTCTGGACTACTAGGAGAGGGGTTTTGACTAGCCCGTCGGACAACTAGGAGAAGGGTTTTGACTAGCCCGCCGGACTACTAGGAGAGGGGTTTTGACTAGCCCGCCGGACTACTAGGAGAAGGGTTTTGACTAGCCCACCGGACTACTAGGAGAGTGGTTTTGACTAGCCCGCCGGACCACTAGGAGAGGGGTTTTGACTAGCCCGCCGGACTACTAGAAGAGGGGTTTTGACTAGCCCGCCGGACTACTAGGAGAGGGGTTTTGACTAGCCTGCCGGACTACTAGGAGAGGGGTTTTGACAAGCCCGCCGGACTACTAGGAGAGGGGTTTTGACTAGTCTGCCGCCATTTTAACTGGCATTTGGCTAGCAGACAACTTGCACATTTGAGCCCTGTATGTACACATCAAAGGCCAAATAAATTAAGTTTTATTATTCCTATTTTGGAAAAAAAACTTAAAGAATACAAATGAAAGGTTTGAATGAGGGGTTCTAGCTGTGTTTCAAAGAAATTAAAGTAGACATTTACTAGCTATCATTATCATTGTTTATATTTCAGGGAGGATGATGACATCAATGATGTTACCTCTATGGCGGGTGTCAACTTGTCAGAGGAGAGTGCACGTATCCTAGCAACCAATGCCGACTTCATCGGAACCCAACTTCGCTCCATCAAGGAAGAGAAGTTTCTCTTCTCAGGTCCACTTCAATCAAAAGTCAATGAAATATGTGAGTACTCACAATTTAGTTTGCAATGTTTGAATAATAGTTATAGAAAAATTGTGTTTTTATGTATCATTGCATGTTCGTTTTGGTAGCTTTTTCCCGCTATGCCAATCAAAGTTATCAGGGATGCCAGTTTTACGGCTATTGCCGGAATTCCGGCTTTTTTAGATTTCTCCCAAAGAAATCTGGCACTCCGTCTTTCGTCCGGCCGGGAAAAAAAATCACATTTACAGAGTGTGCTCAGTTAGTCTTGGTTATCAAGACGTTCTTACCTTTTTTAAATTTTTTTATGCCATCGCGTAATACACTCGGACCGACAGAGGGCATTCGATAGTAGCAAGATAGCGAGCAACTTCTTGAACTAAGACTAGCCCATTGCTCTGACATATTGGAAACGGGGCGTGAGGGTCCGTGTAACATGTGTGTGTTGTATACTGTGTGTTGTATATACATGGTGATCGCAACGTGATCATAAATATTGCATTTGCGCGGCCCACATTTTCTGAAATTTTTGACTGATTTTACTCAACTTGGCTACCGAAAGGTCGGAAGAGGTGTTTATCTGAAAAAAACGATGCTAGTGTAAAGAATAGGTTCAGTTGGCGTTGGCTTGAATCAAAAGACAAAAAGGGATATTTTCTTTCTGTGTGCAAGTATGAACGTTCGCTCTTCCTTTGCGGGAATTTTTTTTTTCCGGCTCTGGAGCAAAGAGATACTGGCATCCCTGAGTTATGTATTTTAAAATTTTAATTGCTTCCAAAACTGTAATGACAATACTCTGGATATATGAGCGTGATTATTTGTGACAGGTATAAAAAATGTGGTACAAGAAGCATCCTCAGAGATGATGGAGTCTGGATAAATAACATTGCTAGTGAGAGTGATTGGGTGCGTTCGAGTAGCTTCCCCGGGTCGACCCGGGTCTGACTCCGGAGCGTTCGAGTAGGTCTGACATCATTGCCGGGGCTTACCTGGGTAAGCCTCAAGTAACCTGCTCGCGAAGCAGGTCACTTGAGTCAAACCCGGGTAAGTGACGTCATTTTGAGAATATTCTGAATGGCCGCCGTCTTTGTTTTTAGTTTTTGACATACATTTTCAACCCTTAAACAATGAATCTGTGAGTAGAGACTGTTCTTGTACTAGAAGATGTGTTGTTTTGTACAAACCTGAGAAGTAATACGATCATTAGTTCCTTTTTTACCCGGGAAATAATTATATTGCGATCGTTTCGTTGTAAATATTTTGTTTACAAAGTCTGTGTGACCTTTGACATTCTTCACATTGCTTTAACGACCACAAGAGGGCGAATATTCAACGGTATGCTCATTCGATTATGTGACGTACTCGGGTTACCTCAGGGAAGCTACTCGAATAAACCCATAATTTGTGACAGGTATAAATCATAGGGTACAAGAAGTATCCTCAGAGATGATGGAGTCTGGATAAATAACAGTGCTAATGAGTGTGGTTATTTGTGACAGGTATAAATCATAGGGTACAAGAAGTATCCTCAGAGATGATGGAGTCTGGATAAATAACAGTGCTAATGAGTGTGGTTATTTGTGACAGGTATAAATCATAGGGTACAAGAAGTATCCTCAGAGATGATGGAGTCTGGATAAATAACAGTGCTAATGAGTGTGGTTATTTGTGACAGGTATAAATCATAGGGTACAAGAAGTATCCTCAGAGATGATGGAGTCTGGATAAATAACAGTGCTAATGAGTGTGGTTATTTGTGACAGGTATAAATCATGGGGTACAAGAAGTATCCTCAGAGATGATGGAGTCTGGATAAATAACAGTGCTAATGAGTGTGGTTATTTGTGACAGGTATAAATCATAGGGTACAAGAAGTATCCTCAGAGATGATGGAGTCTGGATAAATAACAGTGCTAATGAGTGTGGTTATTTGTGACAGGTATACAATCATAGGGTACAAGAAGTATCCTCAGAGATGATGGAGTCTGGATAAATAACAGTGCTAATGAGTGTGGTTATTTGTGACAGGTATAAATCATAGGGGTACAAGAAGTATCCTCAGAGATGATGGAGTCTGGATAAATAACAGTGCTAATGAGTGTGGTTATTTGTGACAGGTATAAATCATAGGGTACAAGAAGTATCCTCAGAGATGATGGAGTCTGGATAAATAACAGTGCTAATGAGTGTGGTTATTTGTGACAGGTATAAATCATGGGGTACAAGAAGTATCCTCAGAGATGATGGAGTCTGGATAAATAACAGTGCTAATGAGTGTGGTTATTTGTGACAGGTATAAATCATGGGGTACAAGAAGTATCCTCAGAGATGATGGAGTCTGGATAAATAACAGTGCTAATGAGTGTGGTTATTTGTGACAGGTATAAATCATGGGGTACAAGAAGTATCCTCAGAGATGATGGAGTCTGGATAAATAACAGTGCTAATGAGTGTGGTTATTTGTGACAGGTATAAATCATAGGGTACAAGAAGTATCCTCAGAGATGATGGAGTCTGGATAAATAACAGTGCTAATGAGTGTGGTTATTTGTGACAGGTATAAATCATAGGGTACAAGAAGTATCCTCAGAGATGATGGAGTCTGGATAAATAACAGTGCTAATGAGTGTGGTTATTTGTGACAGGTATAAATCATAGGGTACAAGAAGTATCCTCAGAGATGATGGAGTCTGGATAAATAACAGTGCTAATGAGTGTGGTTATTTGTGACAGGTATAAATCATAGGGTACAAGAAGTATCCTCAGAGATGATGGAGTCTGGATAAATAACAGTGCTAATGAGTGTGGTTATTTGTGACAGGTATAAATCATAGGGTACAAGAAGTATCCTCAGAGATGATGGAGTCTGGATAAATAACAGTGCTAATGAGTGTGGTTATTTGTGACAGGTATAAATCATGGGGTACAAGAAGTATCCTCAGAGATGATGGAGTCTGGATAAATAACAGTGCTAATGAGTGTGGTTATTTGTGACAGGTATAAATCATAGGGTACAAGAAGTATCCTCAGAGATGATGGAGTCTGGATAAATAACAGTGCTAATGAGTGTGGTTATTTGTGACAGGTATAAATCATAGGGTACAAGAAGTATCCTCAGAGATGATGGAGTCTGGATAAATAACAGTGCTAATGAGTGTGGTTATTTGTGACAGGTATAAATCATAGGGTACAGAGAAGTATCCTCAGAGATGATGGAGTCTGGATAAATAACAGTGCTAATGAGTGTGGTTATTTGTGACAGGTATAAATCATAGGGTACAAGAAGTATCCTCAGAGATGATGGAGTCTGGATAAATAACAGTGCTAATGAGTGTGGTTATTTGTGACAGGTATAAATCATAGGGTACAAGAAGTATCCTCAGAGATGATGGAGTCTGGATAAATAACAGTGCTAATGAGTGTGGTTATTTGTGACAGGTATAAATCATGGGGTACAAGAAGTATCCTCAGAGATGATGGAGTCTGGATAAATAACAGTGCTAATGAGTGTGGTTATTTGTGACAGGTATAAATCATAGGGTACAAGAAGTATCCTCAGAGATGATGGAGTCTGGATAAATAACAGTGCTAATGAGTGTGGTTATTTGTGACAGGTATAAATCATAGGGTACAAGAAGTATCCTCAGAGATGATGGAGTCTGGATAAATAACAGTGCTAATGAGTGTGGTTATTTGTGACAGGTATAAATCATAGGGTACAAGAAGTATCCTCAGAGATGATGGAGTCTGGATAAATAACAGTGCTAATGAGTGTGGTTATTTGTGACAGGTATAAATCATGGGGTACAAGAAGTATCCTCAGAGATGATGGAGTCTGGATAAATAACAGTGCTAATGAGTGTGGTTATTTGTGACAGGTATAAATCATAGGGTACAAGAAGTATCCTCAGAGATGATGGAGTCTGGATAAATAACAGTGCTAATGAGTGTGGTTATTTGTGACAGGTATAAATCATGGGGTACAAGAAGTATCCTCAGAGATGATGGAGTCTGGATAAATAACAGTGCTAATGAGTGTGGTTATTTGTGACAGGTATAAATCATAGGGTACAAGAAGTATCCTCAGAGATGATGGAGTCTGGATAAATAACAGTGCTAATGAGTGTGGTTATTTGTGACAGGTATAAATCATAGGGGTACAAGAAGTATCCTCAGAGATGATGGAGTCTGGATAAATAACAGTGCTAATGAGTGTGGTTATTTGTGACAGGTATAAATCATGGGGTACAAGAAGTATCCTCAGAGATGATGGAGTCTGGATAAATAACAGTGCTAATGAGTGTGGTTATTTGTGACAGGTATAAATCATGGGGTACAAGAAGTATCCTCAGAGATGATGGAGTCTGGATAAATAACAGTGCTAATGAGTGTGGTTATTTGTGACAGGTATAAATCATGGGGTACAATAAGCCGTTGCCAGTCAACTCTCCCCCTGGCAAACTCACCCCCGACAAACTCTCTCCTCCCCCCACCCCCGTAATTTTTTGCTACATCTCACACTATTGAGACTGGCTTAATATAAGAGAGTAAATAAAACATTATTATAAAGGCAGGATGTACGGGGACTTAACTATTTCAATGAATTATTAGGCGCTATTGAGACTGATTTAGTATAAATAAGAGAGTAAATCAAATATAGGGCTAACAAATAATTTCAATGAGTGATTTATTCAACAAAAATAAATATTACATGAAATAATTCAACAGTTACAAGTAAAATAGAATACATAGAAAACTAGCTGAACAAAGCAGTTTGTTTATTTATACTATGTTTACTTTGTATTATGTATATACTATGAATATTTACAAAGTTGTATTTTGTTGATTTAATTACATTGTAATTATGTGTATTTGTGTGGCGGTCCAGGAAAACCCAACACATGGTCAAATTTTTACAATTCTTGTTGAGCATTTAATCAAGTAATACACCCTTTACTGATCTCATAACAGTTTTAATGAGTTCAATATTCAAACCACAACTTAAAGTTATGACCTTTCAAAGACGGTTTATTCTAAAACCCACACACGGAGAAATTAGGCTTCAAAGTTGGCTATGCAGTAAACGTAAATCCCTTGAACTATTAATAGGACCGGATCAGTCCTAGTGTAGAGCTTTCCATTGATGGGTTATTCATAGGGGGGCGTGCTTTGGGAGAATTCATGAGCGTCGGCCAAAAAGTGCATTGTTTTAGAGTGAATTTTTTTAATCTTCTAATTATTTTAAAATGCATTGGGTTCAAAAACATCCCAAAAATACATTTTATACTTTGATTTTCCTTAAAAAAATTTTAAGAGGAAATTTAAAGACAACAACTTCCATTTGGAACCAAAATCTCAAAAAGTAAATTTTTTACGTAAATCGGTCCATAATTACAAAATGTGCGTGGCGACTTCCAACGGGTTTTCCCCGAGTGCCACACATTTTGTATGCAACTACTTGTTTTTTTATTTTACTTATTTATTTTACTCAGTATTGTGTTCAGCTAGTTTCCTATTCAATTTAATTTGTAAATGTAAATGAATTATTTCTTGTAATATTTATTTTTGTTAAATAAAACGTTAATTGAAGTCTGGATAAATAACAGTGCTGTGGTTATTTGTGACAGGTATAAATCATGGAGTACAAGAAGCATCCTCAGAGATGATGGAGCTTATCTCACATGCAGCTCAAGAAAGACTCAAGGGATTAGTGGAGAAACTTGGAATTATAGCCATGCATAGAATGGAGGTTTACCGGGTAGGTCTTGAATTATTAACTTTTAGAAATTATATTCACGTTACTACTGCATAATTTGTGGTAGATTTGAGAAGTATTATTTTAAATCATTACTTATATTTATTGGGCAGCTTTAGCCCTGACCCTATCTACAGTGCAAAGTACACTTCCTATATGGTCCTGACCAGTACCAAGAGTACTTTTCGGTCGTATACCTGTAAAGCTTGCACTAGTTTATCTCCTTTTTTACCTGTCTCCATGGGATATGGTCAAGGGAATGCAGGCACTATAACTTCTTAACTGCCTCTTGGAGAAACGACTGTTGCTGAAAGATGTCTAAAAAAATTCCCCGACATTTCTCAGAGCAACAACCAATCTGTGTACAAACTTTTCTTGCTGAATAATACGCATGAGCGATCAGAACATCGATTGTGCGTCAGAACATCGATTGCACAAGGGCGACAGGTCTTGATTTGCGGGCGATGTAAAGAGACGTGTTCTATGAAGCGCAATTGATGTTCTAACCCTAAGGTCATCGCGATATATCAGCAAACATATATCGCAATTTTCGATAATATCGCAATTATTTGTTTTCATTCATGCATGATTGCTTCAGAGCCGATAACCACAGTACGTACCCTTCTACAAGCGTCACAATAAATTGCAATTTCGTTTGCAGAGCGTGCATGTACTTCTGAAGTAGTTCGTTTTTGTTTCTCACTTCCAAAAGCTGAAAAGACTTCTAATTTTATTTCCATGGAATTTCTGACTTGACTCACAATGTTGATTTTTTTTAGTGGCGATTTGTCAATATGCCGATAACTTAAATAGGTTCTCGATATCGTAATCAAATAAAAAACGTATCGCAATATTCTATATTATTGTGTTATCGCCCATGCTTAGTACACAGATTGGCCGTTGCTCTGAGAAATATCGGGGAAATCCTCTGTTTTTTTAGACATCTTTCAGCAACAGTCGTTTCTCCAAGAGGCAGTTAAGAAGTTATAGTGCCTGCATTCCCTTGACCATATCCCATGGAGACAGGTAAAAAAAAGAGATAATTCAGTTAAAACTTTACAAATATATGACCGTAAAGTACTCTTGGTCAGGACCCTATCGGAAGTGTACATTGCATTGTAGATAGGCTCCTATCAGGGCTAGGGGCAGCTTGTCACTTCTTTATATTTGCTGTATATTCATCATCTTATAATGGTTATATGACAGGATTTATAGTGCTGACGAGGATATAAAGAATTATGTACCATGAATTTGGGTGATTCCTTCCAATGGACTTGTCTTAAGATATTCACATCAGTAAAGGCATGGTGTAAATGTATTGTGGTAAAACTATCACCAGGTGACTATGTGGTTCAGGGAGAACCATAGGGTCTTCTCTACGTTTTGATTAGTATGCTCTAAACATATCTTTTCAGAACCCTGTACCTGCACAATAGTTAGATAGTTGAAATACATGGTATAAAGTAAAGACTGTGGTGACACCATGTGAAATTCTCAAATTAAGTAGTAATTACTTCTGAAAAGATCTGAAGGTTACAACTTGACGTTTCGATCAGTATACTATGATCGTCTTATCCTTTTCACCATCCAAAGCTACAAATATTACTTATAAACACATGGTGTTACCGGAAACCGAAGCGATATAATGAAAAGAAAAGGTTTAAAGTTGTTTATAATAGTGTCACAAAAAGGCGTAAAGATGTCAATAAAAGTGTGTTTAACACTTATTTTTGGTTCATCTTGCTTTACTTTTTATTATGTAATTTTTAATAATTGAGGTCTCAATCTCGGACACCAAAGTCTCGGACCACCACTTTTCGGTCTCAGACTTTGTGGTCTCGACTACAGCATTGCTCATAAAAAAAGAATTATCGTCATGAAAAGTCTTGAAAGGGAATTCACACTGCAATGCAATAACACTATACCTACAATATTACTTGCGTTCGCACGTACATGTACAGGAGTCCATGTGGTAAGCTGCAAATTCATTTGGGAAAACATTTTACCAATTTCACTTAAATAAAAGCACCTCAGACAGAAATATTTCAAGGGATGAATTATACCATCAGCCACTTTTCACCAAGTAAATTTTTTATAAAGCTGAGATCAATTATGTTTTTCAAAATGACACAAAGTTTACATGGAGCTCGGAAATATTAAATTTTTTTGGTTCTAGAATGATTCAAGATATGAAGTGACAAGTGATGTACGTTCTCAGCTGAAGTTCTTTGAACAGCTTGACTCCTTGGAAAGAAAACGTAGAGATGAGCAAGAACGAGAACTCTTGTTACGAGCAGCCAAGGTAATGAATGTTTCATTATTACGAGCAGGCAGTGTAACGAATGTTTCATTACGAGCAGGCAGTGTAACGAATGTTTCATTACGAGCAGGCAGTGTAACGAACGTTTCATTACGAGCAGGCAGTGTAACGAATGTTTCATTACGAGCAGGCAGTGTAACGAATGTTTCATTACGAGCAGGCAGTGTAACCCGAATGTTTCATTACCAGCAGGGCAGTGTAACGAGTTTCATTACGAGCAGGCGGTGTAATGTTTCATTCTGAGCAGGCGGTGTGAATGTTTCATTCTGGTGAGCGGTGTAACGAGATGTTTCATTACGAGCAGGCAGTGTAACGAACGTTTCCTTCTGAGCAGGCAGTGTTACGAATTTTTCATTACGAGCAGCGAGTGTAACGAATGTTTCATTACCAGCAGGCAGGGTAACGAATGTTTCATTACGAGCAGCCAGTGTAACGAATGTTTCATTACCAGCAGCAGGGTAACGAATGTTTCATTACCAGCAGCAGGGTAACGAATGTTTCATAACGAGCAGCCAGTGTAACGAATGTTTCATTACGAGCAGGCAGTGTAACGAATGTTTCATTACGAGCAGCCAGGGTAGCGAATGTTTCATTACGAGCAGGCAGTGTAACGAATGTTTGATTACGAGCAGCCAGTGTAACGAATGTTTCATTACGAGCAGGCAGTGTAACGAATGTTTCATTACGAGCAGCCAGTGTAACGAATGTTTCATTACGAGCAGGCAGTGTAACGAATGTTTCATTACGAGCAGGCAGTGTAACGAATGTTTCATTACGAGCAGCCAGTGTAACGAATGTTTCATTACGAGCAGGCAGTGTAACGAATGTTTCATTACGAGCAGCCAGTGTAACGAATGTTTCATTACGAGCAGGCAGTGTAACGAATGTTTCATTACGAGCAGGCAGTGTAACGAACGTTTCATTACGTGCAGGCAGGGTAACGAATGTTTCATTACCAGCAGGCAGGGTAACGAATGTTTCATTACCAGCAGGCAGGGTAACGAATGTTTCATTACTAGCAGCGAGTGTAACGAATGTTTCATTACGAGCAGGCAGTGTAACGAATGTTTCATTACGAGCAGGCAGTGTAACGAATGTTTCATTACGAGCAGGCAGTGTAACGAATGTTTCATTACGAGCAGGCAGTGTAACGAATGTTTCATTACGAGCAGGCAGTGTAACGAATGTTTCATTACGAGCAGGCAGTGTAACGAATGTTTCATTACGAGCAGGCAGTGTAACGAATGTTTCATTACGAGCAGGCAGTGTAACGAATGTTTCATTACGAGCAGGCGGTGTGGCAGAATGTTTCATTACGAGCAGGCAGTGTAGCGAATGTTTCATTACGAGCAGGCAGTGTAACGAATGTTTCATTACGAGCAGGCAGGTGTAGCGATGTTTCATTACGAGCAGCCAGGGTAACGAATACCATTACTGAGCAGCCAGTGTAGCGAATGTTTCATTACGAGCAGCCAGTGTAGCGAATGTTTCATTACGAGCAGGCGGTGTAGCAGATGTTTCATTACACGGCAGCCAATGTAACGAATGTTTCATTACGAGCAGCCAGTGTAACGAATGTTTCATTACGAGCAGGCAGTGTAACGAATGTTTCATTACGAGCACGCAGTGTAACGAATGTTTCATTACGAGCAGGCAGTGTAACGAATGTTTCATTACGAGCAGGCAGTGTAACGAATGTTTCATTACGAGCAGGCAGTGTAACGAATGTTTCATTACGAGCAGGCAGTGTAACGAATGTTTCATTACGAGCAGGCAGTGTAACGAATGTTTCATTACGAGCAGGCAGTGTAACGAATGTTTCATTACGAGCAGGCAGTGTAACGAATGTTTCATTACGTGCAGGCAGGGTAACGAATGTTTCATTACGAGCAGGCAGTGTAACGAATGTTTCATTACGAGCAGCCAGTGTAACGAATGTTTCGAGCAGGCAGGTATGTGCAGTGTTTCATTACTGAGCAGCTTCAGTGTAACGAATGTTTCATTACGAGCAGGCAGTGTAGCGAATGTTTCATTCTGAGCAGGCAGTGTGAATGTTTCATTACGAGCAGGCAGTGTGAATGTTTCATTACGAGCAGGCAGTGTAACGAATGTTTCATTACGAGCAGCCAGGGTAACGAATGTTTCATTACGAGCAGCCAGTGTAACGAATGTTTCATTACGAACAGGCAGTGTAACGAATGTTTCATTACGAGCAGCCAGTGTAACCAATGTTTCATTACGAGCAGGCAGTGTAACGAATGTTTCATTACGAGCAGGCAGTGTAACGAATGTTTCATTACGAGCAGCCAGTGTAACGAATGTTTCATTACCAGCAGGCAGTGTAACGAATGTTTCATTACGAGCAGCCAGTGTAACGAATGTTTCATTACGAGCAGGCAGTGTAACGAACGTTTCATTACGTGCAGGCAGGGTAACGAATGTTTCATTACCAGCAGGCAGGGTAACGAATGTTTCATTACCAGCAGGTAGGGTAACGAATATTTCATTACTAGCAGCGAGTGTAACGAATGTTTCATTACGAGCATGCAGTGTAACGAATGTTTCATTACCAGCAGGCAGGGTAACGAATGTTTCATTACCAGCAGGCAGGGTAACGAATGTTTCATTACGAGCAGGCAGTGTAACGAATGTTTCATTACGAGCAGGCAGTGTAACGAATGTTTCATTACGAGCAGGCAGTGTAACGAATGTTTCATTACGAGCAGCCAATGTAACGAATGTTTCATTACGAGCAGCCAGGGTAACGAATGTTTCATTACGAGCAGGCAGTGTAACGAATGTTTCATTACGAGCACGCAGTGTAACGAATGTTTCATTACGAGCAGGCAGTAATAGCAGATGTTTCATTACGAGCAGGCAGTGTAACGAATGTTTCATTACGAGCAGGCAGGGTAACGAATGTTTCATTACCAGCAGCCAGTGTAACGAATGTTTCATTACGAGCAGACAGTGTAACGAATGTTTCATTACGAGCAGGCAGTGTAACGAATGTTTCATTACGAGCAGCCAGTGTAACCAATGTTTCATTACGAGCAGGCAGTGTAACGAATGTTTCATTACGAGCAGGCAGTGTAACGAATGTTTCATTCTGGAGCAGCCAGTGTGCGTAATGTTTCATTACACGAGGCAGGCAGTGTGAATGTTTCATTACGAGCAGCCAGTGTATGAATGTTTCATTACTGAGGCAGGCAGTGTAAGATGAATGTTCATTCACGAGCAGGCAGTGTAGAATGTTTCATTACGAGCAGGCGGTGTAGTGCCAATGTTTCATACGAGCAGGCAGTGCAACGAATGTTTCATTCTGAGCAGCCAGGGTAGCGAATGTTTCATTCACGAGCAGCCAGTGTAGCGAATGTTTCATTACGAACAGCGGTGTAGCGAATGTTTCATTCACGAGCAGCCAGTGTAAGCAATGTTTCATTACGAGCAGGCAGTGTAAATGTTTCATTACGAGGCAGGCAGTGTGGAATGTTTCATTCTGAGCAGGCAGTGTAACGAATGTTTCATTACCAGCAGGCAGTGTAACGAATGTTTCATTACGAGCAGCCAGTGTAACGAATGTTTCGTCACGAGGCAGGCGGTGTGAACGTTTCATTACGTGCAGGCAGGGTGCTTGAATGTTTCATTACCAGCAGGCAGGGTAACGAAATGTTACATTACCAGCAGGTAGGGTAACGAATATTTCATTACGGCAGGAGTGCAGATGTTTCATCCGACATGCGGTGTAGCAGATGTTCTGCATTACCAGCAGGCAGGGTAGCGAATGTTTCAAATTACCAGCAGCAGGGTAGCGAATGTTTCATTACGAGGCAGGCGGTGTGTGAATGTTTCATTACGACGGGCAGTGTAACGAATGTTTCATTACGAGGCAGGCAGTGTAACGAATGTTTCATTACCAGCGGGCGGGGTGCGAATGTTTCATTACGAGCAGGTAACGAATGTTTCATTAGGCAGGGCAGTGTAACGAATGTTTCATTACGAGCAGGCAGTGTAACGAAATGTTTCATTGCGAGCAGGCAGTGTAGCGAATGTTTCATTACGAGCAGCCAGTGTAGCGAATGTTTCATCTGAGGCAGAGCAGGTGTAGCGAATGTTTCATTACGAGCAGGCAGTGTAACGAAAGTTACATTAACAACAGGCAGTGTAACGAATGTTTCATTACGAGCAGCCAGTGTAACGAATGTTTCATTACGAGCAGGCAGTGTAACGAATGTTTCATTACGAGCAGCCAGTGTAACGAATGTTTCATTACGAGCAGGCAGGGTAACGAATGTTTCATTACCAGCAGGCAGTGTAACGAATGTTTCATTACGAGCAGGCAGGGTAACGAATGTTTTCATTATTACGAGCAGGCAGTGTAACGAATGTTTCATTACGAGCAGCGAGTGTAACGAATGTTTCATTACCAGCAGGCAGGGTAACGAATGTTTCATTACGAGCAGGCAGGGTAACGAATGTTTCATTACGAGCAGGCAGTGTAACGAATGTTTCATTACGAGCAGGCAGTGTAACGAATGTTTCATTACGAGCAGGCAGTGTAACGAATGTTTCATTACCAGCAGGCAGTGTGAATGTTTCATTACGAGCAGGCAGTGTAACCGAATGTTTACGAGCAGGCAGGGTAGCGAATGTTGTTTCATTCACGAGCAGGCAGTGTAACGAATGTATCATTACGTTCAGGCACGGTAACCAATGTTTTTCATTACCAGCAGGCAGTGTAACGCGAATGTTTCATTACGCAGCGAGCAGTGCAGTGTAATGTTTTATTACCAGCAGGGCAGTGTAGCGAATGTTTCATTACCAGCAGGCGGTGTAACATCGTTTCATTACCAGCAGGCAGGGTAGGCAGATGTTTCATTACCAGCGGCAGGGTAGCAGATGTTTCATTCACGAGCAGGGTGTGAATGTTTCATTACGAGCAGGCAGTGTAACGAATGTTTCATTACCAGCAGGCAGTGTAACGAATGTTTCATTACCAGCAGGCAGTGTAACGAATGTTTCATTACCAGCAGGCAGTGTAACGAACGTTTCATTACCAGCAGGCAGGGTAACGAATGTTTCATTACCAGCAGGCAGTGTAACGAATGTTTCATTACCAGCAGGCAGTGTAACGAATGTTTCATTACCAGCAGGCAGTGTAACGAATGTTTCATTACCAGCAGGCAGGGTAACGAATGTTTCATTACCAGCAGGCAGGGTAACGAATGTTTCATTACGAGCAGGCAGTGTAACGAATGTTTCATTACGAGCAGGCAGTGTAACGAATGTTTCATTACCAGCAGGCAGTGTAACTAATGTTTCATTACCAGCGGGCAGAGATGTAATGTTTCATTACCAGCAGGCAGTGTAGCAATGTTTCATTACGAGCAGGCGGTGTAACGAATGTTTCATTACGAGCAGCCGGTGTGAATGTTTCATTACGGGCAAGGCGGTGTAACGAATGTTTCATTACGAGCAGGCAGTGTAACCGAATGTTTCATTCTGAGCAGCCAGTGTAGCGTAATGTTTCATTACTGACGGGCAGTGTAGCAGAATGTTTCATTCTGAGCAGGCGGTGTAGCGAATGTTTCATTACGAGCGGCAGGTGCAGAATGTTTCATTACGTGCAGGCAGGGTAACGAATGTTTCATTACGAGCAGGCAGTGTAACGAATGTTTCATTACGAGCAGGCAGTGTAACGAATGTTTCATTACGAGCAGGCAGTGTAACGAATGTTTCATTACCAGCAGGCAGTGTAACGAATGTTTCATTACGAGCAGGCAGTGTAACGAATGTTTCATTACGAGCAGGCAGTGTAACGAATGTTTCATTACGAGCAGGCAGTGTAACGAATGTTTCAACAGGCAGTGTGAATGTTTCATTACGAGCAGCCAGTGTAACCAATGTTTCATTACGAGCAGGCAGTGTAACGAATGTTTCATTACGAGCGGCCAGTGTAACGAATGTTTCATTCTGACAGCCGTGTAGCGAATGTTTCATTACGAGGCAGGCAGTGTGTGAATGTTTCATTACGAGCAGGCAGGGTATGAATGTTTTCATTAATACGAGGCAGGCAGTGTAGCAGATGTTTCATTACGAGCAGGCAGTGTAACGAATGTTTCATTACCAGCAGGCAGTGTAACGAATGTTTCATTACCAGCAGGCAGTGTAACGAATGTTTCATTACCAGCAGGCAGTGTAACGAATGTTTCATTACGAGCAGGCAGTGTAACGAATGTTTTATTACCAGCAGGCAGTGTAACGAATGTTTCATTACCAGCAGGCAGGGTAACGAATGTTTCATTACCAGCAGGCAGGGTAACGAATGTTTTCTTCCGAGCAGTCAGTGTAACGAATGTTTCATTACGAGCAGGCAGTGTAACGAATGTTTTATTACCAGCAGGCAGTGTAACGAATGTTTCATTACCAGCAGGCAGGGTAACGAATGTTTCATTACCAGCAGGCAGTGTAACGAATGTTTCATTACGAGCAGGCAGTGTAACGAATGTTTCATTACGAGCAGCCAGTGTAACGAATGTTTCATTACGAGCAGGCAGTGTAACGAATGTTTCATTACTGAGCAGGCAGTGTAGCAGATGTTTCATTACGAGCAGCCAGTGTGTGAATGTTTTCATTCTGAGCGAGCAGTGTAGTGAATGTTTCATTACGAGCCAGTGTAACGAATGTTTCATTACGAGCAGCCAGTGTAGCAATGTTTCATTACGAGCAGGCAGGGTAGCGAATGTTTTCATTATTACGAGCAGGCGGTGTAAGCCAATGTTTTATTACCAGCAGGCAGTGTAGCAGAATGTTTCATTACCAACGGGCGGTGTAACGAATGTTTCATTACGAGCAGGCGGTGTAGCGAATGTTTCATTACGAGCAGGCGGTGTGTGAATGTTTCATTCGAGCAGGCAGTGTAGCAGATGTTTCATTACGAGCAGGCAGGTGTGAATGTTTCATTACGAGCAGCCAGGGTAACGAATGTTTCATTACGAGCAGGCAGTGTAACGAATGTTTCATTACGAGCAGGCAGTGTAACGAATGTTTCATTAGCAGCAGGCAGTGTAACGAATGTTTCATTACGAGCAGCCAGTGTAACGAATGTTTCATTACGAGCAGGCAGTGTAACGAATGTTTCATTACGAGCAGCCAGTGTAACGAATGTTTCATTACGAGCAGTCAGTGTAACGAATGTTTCATTACGAGCAGGCAGGGTAACGAATGTTTTCATTATTACGAGCAGGCAGTGTAACGAATGTTTTATTACCAGCAGGCAGTGTAACGAATGTTTCATTACCAGCAGGCAGGGTAACGAATGTTTCATTACCAGCAGGCAGGGTAACGAATGTTTCATTACCAGCAGGCAGGGTAACGAATGTTTCATTACGAGCAGGCAGTGTAACGAATGTTTCATTACGAGCAGGCAGTGTAACGAATGTTTTATTACCAGCAGGCAGTGTAACGAATGTTTCATTACCAGCAGGCAGGGTAACGAATGTTTCATTACCAGCAGGCAGGGTAACGAATGTTTCATTACCAGCAGGCAGGGTAACGAATGTTTCATTACCAGCAGGCAGTGTAACGAATGTTTCATTACGAGCAGCCAGTGTGAATGTTTCGTCACAGAGCGGGCAGTGCAACCAATGTTTCATTACGAGCAGGCAGTGTAGCGAATGTTTCATTACGAGCAGGCAGGCAACCTTGAATGTTTTCATTATTACGAGCAGGCAGTGTAACGAATGTTTTATTACCAGCAGGCAGTGTAACGAATGTTTCATTACCAGCAGGCAGTGTAACGAATGTTTCATTACCAGCAGGCAGGGTAACGAATGTTTTCATTATTACGAGCAGGCAGTGTAACGAATGTTTCATTACGTGCAGGCAGTGTAACGAATGTTTCATTACGTGCAGGCAGGGTAACGAATGTTTCATTACGAGCAGGCAGTGTAACGAATGTTTCATTACGAGCAGACAGTGTAACGAATGTTTCATTACGAGCAGGCAGGGTAACGAATGTTTCATTACCAGCAGGCAGGGTAACGAATGTTTCATTACGAGCAGGCAGTGTGAATGTTTCCCATTACGAGCAGGCAGTGTGTAACAGATGTCATTTAGCGGCAGGCAGTGTAGCGAATGTTTCATTACCAGCGAGCGGGGTGCGAATGTTTCATTACGAGCGGGCAGTGTGAATGTTTCATTACGAGCGGGCGGTGTAACGAATGTTTCATTACGAGCAGGCAGTGTAGAATGTTTCATTACCAGCAGGCAGGTAGCAATGTTTCATTACGAGCAGGCAGTGTGGCAGATGTTTCATTCTGACGGCAGGCAGTGTGAATGTTTCATTACCAGCAGGCAGGTAACGAATGTTTCATTACGCGGCAGTGTAGCGAATGTTTCATTACCAGCAGGCAGTGTAGAATGTTTCATTACCAGCAGGCAGGTGGCGAATGTTTCATTACGAGGCAGGCAGTGTGAATGTTTCATTCGCGAGCAGGCGGTGTGCAATGTTTCATTACGAGCAAGGCGGTTTAACGAATGTTTCATTACGAGCAGGCGGTGTAACGAATGTTTCCATTACGAGCAGGCGGTGTAACGAATGTTTCTACACGAGCAGGCGGTGTAGCGAATGTTTCATTCTGAGCAGCCAGTGTAACGAATGTTTCATTACGAGCAGCAGCCAGTGTGAATGTTTCGGTCACGAGCAGGCGGTGTAGCAGATGTTTCATTACGAGCAGCCGGTGTGCAACCAATGTTTCATTACGAGCAGGGCAGTGTATGAATGTTTCATTCACGTGCAGGCAGTGTAACGAATGTTTCATTACGAGCAGGCAGTGTAACGAATGTTTCTTTCATTACGAGCAGCCAGTGTAACGAATATTTCATTACGAACAGGCAGTGTAACAAATGTTTCATTACGAGCAGGCAGTGTAACGAATGTTTTATTACCAGCAGCCAGCGTAACGAATGTTTCATTACGAGCAGCCAGCGTAACGAATGTTTCATTACGAGCAGGCAGCGTAACGAATGTTTTATTACCAGCAGCCAGCGTAATGAATGTTTCATTACGAGCAGCCAGCGTAACGAATGTTTCATTACGAGCAGGCAGTGTAACGAATGTTTCATTACGAGCAGGCAGTGTAACGAATAAATGTTTCATTACGAGCAGCCAGTGTAACGAATGTTTCATTACAAGCAGCTCATGTATAATAACGATAAAAAGATCAAAACTAAGGCATTTATAAACCATATGATCACTTTGGTTTGCAGAGTCGATCTAAACAGGAGGATCCGGAACAGCTGAGATT
Organism: Zoroaster sp. YZ-2022; assembly: GCA_029582265.1. NCBI lineage: Eukaryota > Metazoa > Echinodermata > Asteroidea > Forcipulatida > Zoroasteridae > Zoroaster > Zoroaster sp. YZ-2022. The sequence goes on from CM055822.1 coordinate 9,388,366, forward strand.
AAAACAAAAGGCAAAAGAGATGCAACAGATGGAGTTAGAACAGATTCGTCAACAGGAGGCCAACATGACAGCGTTGGCGGCCATCGGTCCAAGGAAAAAGCGTAAACTGGACTCACCGACACCAGGTTCATCCCCAGGGGTAGGTGTTATAATAGTTCACCTTTCAAATGATTTCAAAATCCACTAGTATTGATTTTCTCAAACCAAATTTACACATTTTAACAAATTGTTTTTTGGAGTATTGGATTGGAAATGTCTATTTTGAAACTTCTTCTTACATCTGTTATGATTATCGTCTTGCATCTATTCTGCTCACAGATATTAGATTATTGACCGCTGTCTGTTTATGCCCATTTCAATCAGTATTTTTGAAACTACTTCTTAAATTTGTTATGTTCATTGCCTTGCATCCAATCTGCTCACAGATATTAGATTACTGACCGCTGTCTGTTTATGCCCATTTTAATAAGTATTTATGAACAATGGTCTTCGTTTTGATCTCCTTTTTAGTCTGGTTCTTCTTCTCTCAATCCCGGAGGTTCATCAGGGAGTCCAACAATCAGATCACAGGTAATTAACAATGTGTACATTTGGGGGGGGGGATTAGTAATTCTACATTTAAAATTGTCAATTATGATTAAGATTCCTATATTGGGTCTTAGACATAAAAGTGTTAGTTACTCTTGGTGTCAGACCATTGAGTCTCTGTTTCAGTCTCCGATCGATTGGTCTTGGTCGTGGATATTGTGCTTATCTCCACTACAACGCTGGTGTACAAGTATATATCCCAGGGCTGTGATTTTTCAGCATTTTTCCCTCATTTCAGGATTTTTTTACAAATCTCCCTTAGCCTCAAAATTTTCTTAAAAGGAAGAGAAGTAGCCACCAAAGAAAGAAAGAAGTAGCCTGTATTGTGTACAAACCTCTAGTTTCTTGTTTGTGGGGATGTGGAGAGTCTGTAAATCCTCCAAAAATTAAACATCCATGAGGTTCAGGGGGGCTTTGTCCTCTAGACCAAAAGGAGACTCAGGCCCCCATTTTTCAGGATTTTTGTACCTTTGTCAAATCCCACCCCTGATATCCATTTGAGCATACCCAAATGAACAGCTCACAGCCAATAAAAATGTCTTAAATCTCCAGAGGGTTCATTAATCCTAACCATGCTAAATGCAACAGGATGCAACAGTTGTAAAATTCTGATGGACGTTGCTGCATTCAGCAGCCAGTACTGATGACTCAATCTGTTGTATCTTATATAAGTTTTGAGGCTTTGCATGGTGGAATATCGATATCGTTTCGGTTTGCGGTAACACCATGTGTTTATCTCAACTAACGTGAAACTGAGGTACATCGGCAAACCTCTTCATTCTCCTGAAGAAGATTAGAGCAGGCTAATCGAAACGTTGAGAATAACCCGTGAAGTCCCCATGGTTCTCCCTGAACCATATTAACCCGTGAAGTCCCCATGGTTCTCCCTGAACCATATTTCTCACTTAGCGACAGTAGAAAAGCAGGTTGCCGAAATTGGTTCTCCCTTGAGACCTTTCTCATATGAAGGTTGAGATACGAGTTGCACGATACGGTTCTTTTCAGAACCTGTACCTCAGCTTCACGTTAGTTGAGATAAACACATGGTGTTACCGCAAACCGAAACGATATCTGTTGTATCTTGTTGCATTCAGCACTGGACGGTGTTTGTATAACAAATAGTCTGCATTATTTAACATGTAAATAAAGAAAGAAACAAAGAAAGAAAGTTACTTTTATGTAAATAAAGAAAACAGAAAGAAGCAAAGAAAAACAGAAAACATAAAAGTAACAAGCATGTAAATAAAGGGAAAAGACAATGATGATTACCATAGCAGAGAAGCACAAAGCCTTGTGCAGCTAAATAATCCCCTTGTTGTATGTTGTATGTTGTTGCAGACAGCACTGTGCTTGAAAAACCACAGTCCAATTTACTGAACCCTTCACTGCTAGGTGCAACAACATCCACATATGGATCTTGTTTCGCCTAGCAGGCTTCGATCATTGACCACTGTTGTATGTTGTTGCATTCAGCAGGGTGATAAGAAAGCTACCCTAGCATGGTTAGGGTTAATATTGAATAATTATTGTACTCTCCTCTTGCCAAACCAGATCCGACGTATCAAGAGAGTCAACTTCCGAGATCTGATCTTTCTCATGGAGCAGGAACAAGAAATGAAAAAGTCACAGTTTTTCTTTAAGATGTTTTTTAAGTAACCCCCCCCCCCCCTCCCTTTACATGTGGTACCCATCATTAGGCTTATTACATATCAAGATACAAATATGTCAGTTGTGAACATTAAAACCCACTTTTCTGGAATTTCACTGAAATAAAAAAAAAAAAATTCATAATTAAATAAAATCTCATGAAAAATTTTCAACATATTTCTATTTTGTTTGTTTGCATCAATTACAATTTGATCCATTTGATCCATATGATCCAATATCTTGGCATGTCAGATGGAATAATGTCACAGGCTGGTTGTATCATCACATCAACTAAGGGACAAGGGCCAAAGTCATGGTACAGCCAAGCCTTTGAGAAGCCCGGCCAGGCCCAGGCTTTTCCCCTGCCTACTGGCCTATATAATGAGCTCTGCTTGCCTGGGCTAGGCCCTCCAGAAGCCCAGGTTATGTTGATTGGCAGGTACTGTATTGTTACAGGATTAGGACTCACAAAAGACAATTAGGAGGCCAGGGGCCGATTTCACAAAGAGCTAAGATGGATCTTAACTGTATATCAATCTTAATTGCTTAGCAAAGTGTGATGTCACAATACAAATCACTATGGTAATACTAACAACTCATCTTAAGATGAATCTTAGTGCTTTGTGAAATCGAGCCCAGGTAGCCTAGGCCTGGCCAGGCTTCTCAAAGGCTTGGCTGTACCAGGACTTTGGCCATCCTCCCTAAGTTTATGATATAAATCAGTTATTTTATAATCGAGCAATCACCAAAGATGGACACTCCCTTCAAAAGCAGTTGTATAAGATTTCCTTTCTCCTTTCCTTCAAAAAAAAAAAAAAAAAAAAACCAATTGGGAGAAGTTAAAAGCTGTTGAAAATGATTAAGAAAAGTCAGAAGTCAATTACCTACACGAATTGTGCCAGCCTGCTGTAACCCAGTCCATGGCATTGCACTCAAAATGCATGTGTGTACAACAAGCATGGTAACGGATATGGCTACCCTATCATGGAATATGCGCTGGACCTAGCTTGCTGGACCTAACTAGCTTGCTAGGTCCAGAACGAAACGGGATGTGACTTGGCTACACCAGAGAGTCACCAGGCCTGTGATTTGTCAGGATTTTTCCTGATTTCAGGATTTTTTCTTTTTTACAAATCTCCCTTTTCCTCATAATTTTTCTTGAAAGAAGAGAAGTACCCAACAAGGAAAGAAAGAAGTAGCCTGTATTGTGTCCAAACCTCTGGTTTCTTGTTTGTGGGGATGTGGAGAGTCTATAAATCCTCCAAAATTAAACATCCAGGAGGTTCAGGGGGCTTTGTCTTCTAGACCAATGAGAGACCCAGGACCGCTACCCATTTTTCAGGATTTTTTACTTTTTTCAAACCACACCCCCTGAGTCACACAGATTTTATATGTTTATTTTACGCATTAACCAGTTCGCGTCGGGAATAAAAAAGTTTTTCTGGGCCCCTGTGCGGGTTTCTTTTTCCCACAGACATGTTAATGGAAGCTTCCACAGCGCATGGCCACGTCTTCCGAGCATGTCACTGTACACGCGTGGCTCAACCGAGCATGCATACAAATATTCCGGAGTTTCCTACGGCGTGTATAGACGCTCTCCGATCCGCGGTGCAAAAAAAAAATTGCGTGTATACACGGCCTCCGACGTGAACTGGTTAAACACATGTTTCTAAGGAACATTTTGCGAACACTGGGATACACCAAGGATACATTGACCTTGCCTGTCAATCTGTGGAATACAACGTCATGAATGGCCCAAATCCATTGTTTTTAGAATACTATGCCATGGATGAGGTTAAAGGGGCAGTATCGTCACAATCAAAGTAGACTTTCAACAGGGCGTGAAAATGATGTCCCAGCTTAAGATGAACACAGTGACTGAAAATTACCGGCTCATGTATGCAGCAGCAACATTAATATGACCTTACCATGTGGGGGAATTATTTTCAGTCACTGAGTTAATCTAAAACAAGCACTCTGATTCCATGTCCTGTTGATCGTGACAATACTGCCCCTTTAATACACAAATGGCACACTTGGTGTAGGTAATAGACTTCTGATCGTACACTGTACTTCCAAACGGCTTTAAAAACTTTTTTACATGAAGCTGTGTGTGTATAACTTGACTTGTGAACATTTTAATGTGAGGGAGATTTCACATTTACAAAAATGAAACTGATGATTTTAATTAAAATCGATGAAAATATTTGATAGTTGCTTTCGTGAGACCTAAAGAAGTAGATTTTAAATATATATTTCCTAAAAGAAAATACATCATCATGGCAGTTTTGTTAACATTTTTATTTACATCTAGATTTACTTCCTTTCCATTGTGTTTCCTTATTACATTTTAGATGTAAAAATTGAAAATTTTCCTAAATTTTCACAGAAGTACAACGCATATTCATGAGATGGGGTTTGAAATGTTTGTGTCACCCACACAGTATTTCCTTGGAAAAAATAGGAAAAGATGATTTTTCCTGATTTCTTTCCTGATTTCAGGATTTTTAGATTTTTATTTTTTTATTTATTTTTTTTACAAATCTCCCTTTGCCTCAAAATTTTCTTGAAAGAAGAGAAGTAGCCACGAATGGGGGAAAAATAAGTAGCCTGTATTGTGTCCAAACCTCTAGTTTCTTATTAGTAAGACTAATTGCGGTGACACCATGTGGAATCTCAATTGAGTAGTAATTAGTTCTGAAAAGAACTGGAGGTACAACTCGACGTTTCGATCAGTATGCTCTGATCGTCCTCATTCTCCTGAGGACGATCAGAGCATACTGATCGAAACGTCGAGTTGTACCTCCAGTTCTTTTCAGAACTAATTACTACTCAATTGAGATTCCACATGGTGTCACCGCAATTAGTCTGACTTATCATCCTCACCGTGCAAAGCTACAAGTTTTACTCTAGTTTCTTGTTTGTGGAGATGTGGAACGTCTGTAAATCCTTCAAAATAAAACATCCAGGAGGTTCAGGGGGCTTTGTCCTCTAGACCCAAAGGGAGACCCAGGCCCGCTACCCATTTATCGGGATTTTTTTCTTTTGTCAAATCACACCCCTGACTTACACTGTACATATTTAGAGGTAATGGGATTCCCCAAATTAAGATGATTTGTATTCAATTGTGTCGGAAAAAAAATTGTGGTCTCCACGCGCATCCCTGCGCATTCGCATTTTTAGTTTGCTTTTATTATTATTTTTGTTTCTTTTTTTCTATGAAATGATGTCCAATTGCAGCCAAAATTGCTGGATCGATTGGAATTCTGCCGTGCTGTGTTTTAAACAACTTATTCACATAGGGGTATGAAAGTTTGCCTGATTTATGCGGCCTTTAGCTTCACCGCACTGATTTTAAAGCAGACATATGACCAGAAACGGGAGACCTTTTTTTTCTTCTTCTGTTTTTTTTTTTGCCTAAACTATTTTCGATGGAAAAAGAGAAAGACAATTTTGGCACAAATGCTATGGATCGATTTCATTAGAACTATATATGAGCTTTGCTTGCAAATTGCAAGTTCCTTTGGTTATTTATTTATATGTAATTTTATTTATGTATACAAGATATAGAGGTGGATCCATGATGTTAGCATGCATCTAGTAATCTGTACAGTTGTGTGGAAGACGTTTATTATGTGAAATACAAACCACTGACTTCCAGTACCACATTGAAGTGATGTATAATTTGCACAGTCAACCTCAGTTCTTAAAATAGAATACTAAAACATGGGCGTTGGGGGGGGGGGGGAGATACTACAAACTACGTTCTGATCTTGGGGTCACGATTTTCAGATCTAGGTCTTTCTGCTGATGAATGAAGTTGTCAGTCAAAAATTTCAGGTACACATAAAAAATGTGTTAGGATCAAAAGTTGACAATTAATGGATCCATTTTAAGAATGCGTCAACAATTCCAATATTCAGTTTAAGCAGCTGCGTAAATGTGACTATTCAGCTGATGACACAAGATGATGAACGAAAAGGCATTTTCATTTCTAGTGCAAGGGTACATCCTAGTTATAACACATGAGAAAATCACACTTGGTAAAACCATGTAAAACTTTTGAATATTGTTAAATATTGGGGTGTGGTTTTGTAGCAGTTTGTTTTTAGTCACGTTTACAGTTTTCGTGGTGGCACTTCAGGCATAAATTTACAGACCCATGTTTTCTAAAGGATTTGAATTTGGAGCGAAGGGTGGGGCACCCAGGGGATCACATCCTGCGGGCACCTTCCCCCACCCCAAATAGTTTTGCAACTGTATTTTGTGTTGGGTTAATACCAAGTTAGGAACTTTTTTAAATGATGTCGAATGAAAAACATTTTGAAATGCATAATGACGGACTAATTAATTTATAAGCTAGTGTAACAGATTCTTTTAGTCCATCATAATGCATTGAAAAGTTTTTGGGTGTGTTGAGAATGTTGGTGGCCCAACAATAGGAAATCAAAATTATATCTAGTTTTCAAGTTGATGTCATTTTTTCCAAAAAGAGATCATTACATAGTGTCACCCGAAAGAACTCAATAACATCTATCTCCACCATGCAAACCCTCAAATCCTACATCAAGTTGATATCAACTTAAAAACATGACTTCTCCCCAGAGAAGCATCAAGCATTTTTTCCCCTGGTGGGTGGGGGAGGAGGTATTAAGACTAACCAAGTCTTACTGTTATTTTGCCAAGACATTGATCTTTTCAGGAAAGTCACTACTTAATGCCTATGGTATGTTGTCTATGCTACTTTGTATTAGTCTAGTCATTTAATTATTAAAATCCTTGTGTAATAATTGTAAGAAATTCAAATCGATCTTTGAAAAGCAAATCATGTTTATTGCTGGGTTGAATATGAAAGCACCCGCAGCTATAGTCTAATTAGATATAATTAAAAAGCCATGTCATCCAGAGACAGCTTGTTTTTGACCTCAAATGTATATTTGTATAAAATAACATATTAAAAATATTAATAAATCAGAAAGGGAAGGTGGAGATTTATTTGTTGACAAACATTTAGAAGATTGTTATTATTTTATTAAAGAGAGACATCAAGGTAAGAAAAAGAGTTGTGTGAAGGATGAATACTTGTATAATATGAAACATGTTATAATAAAACATTTATTACTTTTAATCCTTGTATGTTGGTTTATACAATACTGTATACAGTAAGGGAGGATGGCCAAAGTCATGGTACAGTCAAGCCTTTGAGAAGCCTGGCCAGGCCTAGGCTACCTGGCCTCCTAATTGTCTTTTGTGAGTCCTAATCCTGTAACAATACAGTACCTGCCAATCAACATAACATGGGCTTCTGGAGGGCCTAGCCCAGGCAAGCATAGCTCATTATGTAGGCAGGGAAAAAGCCTGGGCCTGGCCAGGCTTCTCAAAGGCTTGGCTGTACCATGATTTTGGCCCTTGGCCCTAATAAGGGTATAGCATATCTCTATTGGGGGTTTTCTGAATACACATTATACCGGTACCTCAGTGGATATAGGAATAGGAAAATAACTTGCATTTGTTCAATTCAATTAAAAAATATTTATTAATTAAATATTCATAAATCGCAGCGTCCGCCGAACTGCAAGTGAATTCACAATAAAATGCTTAAGAAAATACTATTATATAACAACAACAAATTACACAATCAAAACAACTGAATTGCACATGGAAATTAAAACGGTTAAAAACCACAAAAAAAGCGAGACAGAAAGATGTTGTTCAAAAGGTGGATTATTACTCCCATTATCTGAAAAGAGGGGCCCTTTCATTATCCCCTCCACCGGTCTTCACCGATGCCCTAGGTGTAAATCTATTTAGTTGGGATAGTTCTTATATTTAAACCTCAAGTTCATTTCATATATGGTACAAATACAGTGAAATGGCAATCACTGATTTTCTGCGCACAAGGAATTGTTAGTATGCCCTCTATTGATTAAAATACTGCGTTATAACGCGTTGGGCCGACGGTTTAATTTTTGATGAACATTGCTTTGTGTTGCCTAGTTTTATATCATAATTCCTTTCGTTCTCCCTGCAAAGCGCAATTCTAGACCCAATTATTAGGGGGACTAATATTTTTCAGACGGGTGCACCTTCCCAAATCCTTGGGCGCAAAAGCATCACCCGGCCCTCATTTGGACAATATATTTGGAGGCAACCAATTTGGTGAAATTGTGAATAGTTATGGTTTTTTTCTTCAGAATTTGCAATATTTTGTACACTCCGAACTCAACAGGGGATGGGAGGCACTCCCGCCGCTATATCCGACTCTAAACCGTTATATTAAAAAATGTCTATCTTGAAAAAAGTCTTTAAAAAGGGGGTGTGGTCAAAAAGCGATTGTTTATAAGGCCAAAAAATTTTTTTGTTGAGTTGCCCTCCAGTGAAAATGTTTGAAGGGGTCGGCCGGTCGGGATTTTTTTTGTTTTTTTTTTCCCTCCTTGACTGTCATTTTAAGATTGAGATGCATTGGAACTGAAACCACATACCATGTTTTTCATTTGTATACCTATCAGCAAGGAATTTTGCTTCAGAATAAAAGTATCCCAATCATTTTTGTTGTACTTTTCGCTGTGATTGACACAGCAAATTCATCCATATTGCGTGCAATGCTCAACATGCAACATGTGAGTGGCCATTCGATTTGAAAACGTGTAGATCGAGTCGCAATCGTTGACACACGTACAGTGCGGGGAGCCAGTGCACAACGTGTGAGGGCCATTTGATTTGAAAACGTGTAGATTGAGTCGCAATCGTTGACATACAAAACAGTGCGCGAAGCCAGTGGAAAACATGTGAGGGGCCATTCGATTGGAAAACGTGTAGATTTGAGTCTTGGGTACCGGTCAATTTACCGGTAAAAAAAAGTGGAAAATTTCACAAATCAAACATATTATGTTTTATACAAAGAAAATTGGAAAGTTTCATTAATAAATAGGCCTATGAATGACGGGGAAAAAAAAGAAAAAAAAGAAAAAAAACCGGTGGAGGGCAACTCAACATCTTTTTTAGTTTGGCCTAACGGGCCCGTGCAATGCCTTAGTTGTGGACCGACAACGCGCCACAAAATTTACCAAATTGCATAGCTCACATCAGCCATTCTGGACCATGTCAGACCATGTCATACAAACATGTAAGTCGGTGATTAGAAAAATGATTTTATTTTGTAAAACTTGTAGCTTTGCATGGTGAAGAGGATAAGTAAGACTAATTGCGGTGACACCGTTGTGAGGAGGTTCTGGAGGTTCTCCGGTTCTTTTCAGAACTATATTACCACTCAATAGAGAATTTCACATGATGTCACCGCAATTAGTCTTACTTATGATTTTATTTTATTCATTTATTTTTTTATTTTTTTATGGGGGCGCACTCTTCACACACTCTTAGCACGGGTCTGCATGATGGTGACTTCGCGTATCAAGTCTGATAAATTAATTAAAGAACATTAAGGACCTTGAAAACATTACGATCTTGAAAACTAATGTAATGGGTTTAACCCTATCAAGCCTGGGCTTAAATATTTAGACGATTTTAATGAAACTTCATACAGATACAAAGTTTCACAAGATCTATCCTATGAGGTTATACAAATGTTTGCTATATAAGTCACCGTTAGGGCGTCAAAACATTGAAGGAATTTTACCCGAAATAAAAGCAGATATAATCACATCAATCGCACTTTGCTATCTAAAAAAATATGAGAACAGTGACATATTGCGTGGTAACGTAATGACGGCCATATTGGATTCCCAGAAGGCATTAAATGGTCAATGACTCCATTTTGTCCAGATCAGCATTTGAAAGTTGACAGCAAACCTCCCAAACACATATTCAATGTCTTACAGTATCGAAAATCTAGTAATTACCACTAAGAATTGGAAATTCAATTGTTACTATCTCTAAGTCCTTTGTTAAGTCATTAATTTAGCAAATTATACAAGATGTTTTACACTTCAATCTTCCGCATGGCTCCATTGTGACTGTGTCTTTGATCAGCGACCTCTCTACCTCTATTGTAAATGTTATGCCATCGGGCTTAATCACCAGCTTGACGTTATCCTTAGTACGAAAAAACAACAGAATTTTATCTTTCTGGATGCAAACTCCTTGACCTACTGAAGAAGAAAACATTTTGCCCCCTTTCACCCTGAAGGGACAAACGGAGATAATTTATTCCGTTTGCGCCATAAAGCGTCTCGCCCCTTGGGCAAAGTGAATTGCCCCTAAGCACTTTGGGGCACCTGCAAGGGATGTAAAGAGTGTCATTGGTAGGAGTATATAAATAATTAGGCCTGTATGAGTACACAATATAGGCCTATAGATATATTTATATTATTATTTTGCGTATTTCATTTTACTGATTAGGGTCATTTTAGGTACAAATATAAAGTGCAATTTGTAGGCTACCTATAGTTTCAAACTTATTTGTTATTCGTTTTCATTTATTTGACATTTTGATTTAATTTTCCCAATTGGCAGAATAGTCCAGTCTTTAATAATAAATATACTTAATATGTATTTGTTCTAGAGAAAAAAAGATGAGTCTAAATATGACTGTTTACTTTTAGAATTATCAGCCGGCGTGCGAGTACTTTCAGCTGTCCATAATCAACATAAATCATGCACTGCCTGGTTGAAGAAAAGCAGCCGCTGTGCGAGGCGCCCCCAGGCGGTAGGCCGTATGCTGCGGGCAAGGCGCATAAACAGACGCCGTTCATCCTTCTCATTGGCACTCGGAGCAGAATATGTTTGCAAGTATGAAAAACAAACAGTGTACGTTAGTCTTAATGTAACGTGATGTCTAATCAGTCTGGTTACATGATGGTTGTAATTATTCACTATCGTATTATATCCATACTTATTTCAAAGCGAATTTTTAAAGCAAACATTGTTGGGACTTGCATGGCACCGTCACATACCTAGTATTTTAGGGGAATTCCTTTCTCTATTGATTTTTTTTTTAAATTCTTTGTATATAATTAATATTTCATTGATTAAAAAAAGGTACTAGTCTGCTATAGATATAATTACATATAATTATTCACCGACATGTGACATTGAGACAAAAACCACAACAAACAAACATAGGCCTACGTACAAACAAATTGCGGAATGTAACTTAATCCCCCAATAGGCTACACCAACATCATGAAGCGATGAGGCATAGGATCATTATGTAAAAACGCCTCAACGCCCAAACAATGCTGGCCTCTGCTTAATCAGCGGTATTTTTGTGCACGGAATACGTCAAATACAGACCCGTGGGGAATTGGAAATATGTATAAAACTCGAGCATCTTCCGTCTAAAATATTCGATTAAATCGCAGTCGAGTCAAAGCCCTTCAAAGGACGAGTACTAACGAACTGTCACTATAAACGCAAACAAAAATAAACCTTGTTGCCACTCTTCTGTATGTGTCAGTGTTAGTGTGTTTATATCGTCCATTTTGCATTTGAGAAAGAACCTGCTAGATTCAAAACGTAAGGCCAATAACTACTATTTTGCAAAAATAAACCTTGAAAGCTACGTGTTGAACACTGCCCTCTACTGGCCAATATGATATACAGTTGGTAAACTTCCGCCCTGACCTGCTATGCCTCACTTTGTCTGGATAAAGATATAGGCCTTTTATATAACAACTTCCACCAAGGCAGGCTAACATCTCAATTCGTCTAAATAAAGACAAAGACTTGTATTTCTTTTAACAATTTGTTTTAAGAACTTCCAGCTCATTACGTTGTTATCATTCACGAGAAACAAGTGAAAATGCATTCAGCTAAATTTCAATCGGCAAACACAAACTTCGTATTCATTCTTAAGCAGTGGCATATTCAGAGGTCAAAGAGGGCGTGTACCCCCACACTTTGAAAATCAACCATCTATTTCCAAATGTTGGGGTCTTGTGCCCCTCATTTTAGCTGTGTGTCCCTCTTAAAGGGATAATATCGTCACGATCAGAGCAGACTTTCAACAGGGCGTGGAATCGGTGTCCTAGTTTAAGATGAATACAGTGACTGAAAATTACTGGCTCATTTATGCATCAGCAACGGTATATTATGACCCAAACATGCGGGGTATTATTTTCAGTCACTGAGTTAATCTAAAACTAGTACTCCGATTCCATGCCCTGTTGATCATGATGATATTGTCATTTTAATCATATTTGCAACCGTGGATCTACCTCTGTTCTATAGTGGAATTACGATACAGATTGTTATCAAAATTCTGACGTTCATAATACGGAAATAATATTTCACTTTTCTTTAAATAACTTCAGGTACATATATTTCAGGAATTTTCGATATAACTGTCATCAACTTTATACACCGAGTACAGGCATAAGTCTGATGTTAAACAGTATTTTGAGAATACCAAAGTTTTATATACTATCATCACACTGTAAGTACACTGTAAATGTATCCGTTCTATCATAGGGAAAGAATCGTGAAATAGGCCTATATATAAAAACCAACATGTGAAAGTTTAAGCTTATTGCATTGTGTTTTTAACGAGAAAATAGCGAAAATACTTTCATATTATTTTGTATTCATTCCAAATTTAAATGTATGCAGGACAAAGATTAATTTGTGCAATTAAGGCTGTATCAGGTATCCGGATACCCGGATACCCGGCCGAAACAGTCACAACCCGGTTCCATTTCTCGGTTCCAATTACCTGTAAACGACTTTCAAAAAATTTGACTGAATATTTAAGCCACACAAATTGAAGTCTCCGATTTTTTGTTAACATTTTTTATGTGAGGAATGGGGATGCTACGAGTCGTGTTTAATATAGAGGCGGGAAAATTATTACAGTAAGTCAATGTATTATGACTCTAATTACAAGAAAAACTTGTGTTCATATTAGTTATTTTATACATTCGGGAGTATTTATGTGTTTTTACAAATTGTTTACGGGTACCCAGGTATCCGAAGATTTCCAAACAAACGGTGTATTTGGGCTTTAATCGTACAGACAGAGTGAGTTCAATCTTACTTCATTTTCATCAAGCTGAGGTGCGGTGCAACTTATTGTTACAGACAAATAATTAAACTAATCTACTAATAAATTAATCTTATCCATGACTGAATTATGATGGCACAATGCAAATGAAAAAAAATAAATAAAAAAAATAAAAAAACCTACTCTCTCTGAGGAAATTTTTTGAGGAGTAAACATACAATTATTACATACATTGTAATAAGATACTAAGGGCCTCGATCGGAAATAGACATTTTTTCACATTATGAGTTTTAATTAACATTACTATTCACTGTCCTTGTAATTGTTGGCAGAAATGATTGTGAATAAACTTTTTACATGTTATCACAGAAACTAACATACGGGATAATGGAGATGAAATGTTGATTCATTATATTGATTTAGATTTGTTAAAAGGTTCTTATTCACATTTTACGAGAAAAAATACATATAAGCTTTTTATATCAGAATATCCAGTTCAGTAACATCGGCTTGTAATAATTCAACCCCACTCTCTTTCTCTCTCAAAGTGCCCAAGACATTTTTCCCCGCAAAGTCGGATCACATTTGTGATAAAAGTCAGCTCGACTGCTGGCATTCAGAATATTGTACTTTAATTACTAGCGGTCAGTCAAGCGAACTGAACAGGAGTAGCGAGGAGGCAAAACAGAGCACCAGGATGGGACAGGAACATTTCTGCACTATCTGCCGCCTAGACCCCACGGCATCAGTTCCTCTCTCATCATCATCGTTGTCGGATGGATAAAACTAACTCAGTCAGTCCTGAAGATGATGATGGCTCGCCGTCACACAAGACGCCACGAAGCAACCAAGTTTGCAATTTTACCGGCATGCCGCAAACCAGGCCCGGGGACACGCTTCCATTTCAGCCGCAAAGGGTCAAGAAAATATGCTTTTAAGGTTTTGAATTTCAATATCTGGGCCATCGTTAATTTCTTGATGCAATTATAGGGGGAGACTGCCGCGGCTTGGGGCAGTTAGAAGCCCTAGGTAAGAAACGTGGGAGTAGTGAAAACCTCCTGTCGTAGCCTTGCCTCGGGTTGATACATGCATGATGATTAAGCTCCATTATTTAACTATGTATTCCTTCTGTCCTGGCATGACTCTCCATGTAAAAAAATCCCTGTCCTAACAAACGTTCATGAAAAAAGTTTCAGATTTTACAATGTAAACACATCTTTTGAAAAAGTCACTCATACAGTCACGCTTAGATTCCTTGGGTGTCTCGTAAAGTCCAACAGTGTCATTTATGATGGGTTGGAAGTCGACACAAATCATCGGTGAATTGATAGATGCACGTCCGATTTGTATCAGTCGGCATGCAATCCGTATTGTCCTATAGTGTCGGGGGATCAGGGTAATGCATCAAACCTAAAGATGCGAGATCTGTACAATGATAGCTCCAAACAGAGATCTATCCCCTCTCATCTCTCAACAAACATCGTCATCCACTCATCAACATTCTTAGGAATTCTTGTCTCAGTTCGATGTCAAGGGAGATGGTACAGTGGGGTATCATGTCCAACCCGCCCGCGAGGAGTCAACTCAAAACCGCGCGTGAGCAGCATAACTTGCTGCAAATATGAAGCGATCTCCAGGCACCAAACCTCCCACAATTAAACTGATTCATCGCCCGGCATGAAATGAATACGACCGGGTGCAATGGATACTGAAATCTCGAGTCTCGTTTTTGGGCAGCAACAACGCAAGCAATATTCCCAAGTGGTCTCGCGACAAAGCTGTAATAATTGATTTTTCCGGAAATCTGGGACGGGTTGTGTGTCGGTTGAGGTTTATATTTATAGGGTGTTGGGCAATGCGGCAGGTAGTTTTCTAATTGGCAGGTGTTTTAAAGACATGCTTTCCCCATGTGTAAATATGACGGGACTTGAGACTGCCTGGCACTTATAGTCGTTATTTGATGTCACTATCAAACAGACACGCCCATTTCTACCAATATCAGACCATGACGAGACTCTAATTTTAGGTCACGTGATTATGATAATTATTTATCACACCTGCTGCCATTATTTGAACTCGTTGACCGTCGTGGTCGGTGCAAGACCGTGGCATGTTAAACCAGGATCTAAGACATTTTAGATGGTAAACAAATATTGAGTGCCTCAGAGAATGTTACTGAGTGATATAATACCGGTACTGTTTCCATTTTAAAAACTAAAGGTACTTTAACAGAAAAAAGGACAATATCGTCACGATCAACAGGGCATGGAATCGGAGTGCTAGTTTTAGATCAACTAAGTGACTGAAAATAATACCCCACAAGACAAGAAAAGTAAAGCAAACAAGACAAGACAAGTAAACCAGCCTCTTCACGTTGCGAATAGGACTGGGAGGGGTAACTAGTCCAGAACAAGGCAGTTGCCCCTATCAGCAATTATGGTTAAGTGTCTTGCTCAAGGGCACAAGTGTCACGACCAGGATTCGAACCCACATTCTGCTGCTAACACCAGAACTTGAGTCTGGTAAGCTAGATCACTCGGCCACGACACGCCATATGATAAGATCATATTACCATTGCTGCTGCATAAAAGAGCCAATAACTTTTAGTCACTGTTTTCATCTTAAACTAGGACACTGATTCCATGCCCTGTTGAAAGTCTGCTCTGATCGTGATTGATTGCCCCTTTAATAATAACACGGGCCATTATACACAATTATTTCCTAACCTCTATGTTCCTTACTCTGACCACCCTCCTCCCCCTGACCTCCTCCCCCTGACCTCCTCCCCCTGACCTCCTCCCCCTGACCTCCTCCCCTGACCTCCTCCTGACCTCCTCCTGACCTCCTCCCCTGACCTCCTCTCCCTGACCTCCTCCCCTGACCTCCTCCCCTGACCTCCTCCCCCTGACCTCCTCCCCCTGACCTCCTCCCCTGACCTCCTCCCCCTGACCTCCTCCCCCTGACCTCCTCCCCTGACCTCCTCCCCTGACCTCCTCCCCCTGACCTCCTCCCCCTGACCTCCTCCCCCTGACCTCCTCCCCTGACCTCCTCCCCCTGACCTCCTCCCCTGACCTCCTCCCCTGACCTCCTCCCCCTGACCTCCTCCCCTGACCTCCTCCCCTGACCTCCTCCCCTGACCTCCTCCCCTGACCTCCTCCCCTGACCTCCTCCCCCTGACCTCCTCCCCCTGACCTCCTCCCCCTGCTGTTGTACCAAACGTCCATTAGGCACCCATTAAATGTGACATCAGTGTTGACAAGAATAGGCGCCTTCTTCAGAGAGATTATAATGGAAAGTATACACGGGATGTGCGTTCAACCAATATTAAATGACAGGGATAATGTGTATGAGTTATATATAATGTCTTCTATACAGTGTCTCAGTATTGTAAATATTGTAAAGTTGCATGCTTGCTTTCTGAGGGTCATTGTTTTCGGCTCATTTCACAATACTGAAATAAACATTATTGGGAAAATTCCCATTTAAACCATTGAAACTTTATGTAAAGATGGCATTATAAAGAAATTCTCATTTTCGATGAAAATGTATTATCATATGAATCCCGTTGTTTAATCTCATGGGCTAGAAATGAGGACAGTTCCTTGCACCCGGTTTAGTCACTAATTTGCGCTGCGGTATAGGTTAGAATGTGTTATTCTTATATAAACATATATCTTCTATCTGCACTTGGTAAAAGTCGTAACTGTTATAATTATATTTATCTGTTGAAAGTGTTATTAGAAGCACTCAAAGTCTCAACGTGAACCAATATACGACTGAAACAACACAAACCACTTCATTTGAACTAATTCCTTCAGCGAGACCAGATTAACTCGTATACACTATACTAGGATTTAACACCAGTGGTAGCCCGAGGCATACCACAATCCAGATTAATTAAGGTTTGTCTATACCCTTTCGGTAAAAAGGTAGCATTTTTCATACCAGGAGAATTCCCATCCAATTGCTGTGTCCTGTCATGAAACCCTTGCTTTACATGATGGGAAGGGTCTTCAAACGACTTGTAATAACTTAGAGAGAATATACATGCGCATCATGGACAGTACGGAGATCAGATACCCCTCACTCGTCACTAAGTCATTGGGATAATTGCAAAAGCGAGGGAAATGCTTCAAGATTAATTTCTTGAGGCTGAAATGAAGCCGTGAACATGTTTAGCGGCTACACAGCTGCAGAACTAAGACTTATGTGCCGTCGAGCTCAAGCTGGCAAGAGATTCCTTCTGAATAAAAATAATTCTGACTTGTGTAATATATACTGAAAAAACCGGATTTAAAATACACAGTAAATCAACACCAAGCCCTATTGTTTTTGTCAATGATTCCTAAGTGCGCCCTCTTTTGAAAGTTGGGTAAATATTTATTTTGATTGGATATTATTTTGATTGAAGCCTGTTATTTTGCATATGTTATATATCAACATAATTATAATTACGAACGTGGGTATCTGTATCTCTCCCCACAAACACCTAATAAGGTTGTCATCGTACGTTGAGAAGAGAAATTTAAATTTGGAAAATTCGGGCGCAGCCTCTTTGGCCCGGTTCAATCTTACTGCATCAAAATAACATCATTGTGCCTCAAAATAACATCACTGTTATTCTTAACGTAACCCCCAACAGCCTCTTTGACCCGGTTCAAACTTACTTAATATCAAAATAACATCACTGTTATTCTTAACGTAACCCCTAACAGCCTCTTTGACCCGGTTCAAACTTACTTAATATCAAAATAACATCACTGTTCCCGTAACATAATTCCAGCAGCCTCTTTGATCTGGTTCAATTTTAATGCATCCAAATAAAATCACTGCTGCCTTTTAACATAATCCCAAACAACCTCTTTGATCCAGTTCAATCTTACTGCATCCAAATAACATCACTATGTGTTTTAGCATAATCCCCAACAACCTCTTTGACCCGGTTCAGTCACACTGCATCCAAATGACATCACTGTGCCTCTTAATACAATTCCTAGGGGCCTCTTTGACCCGGTTCAATGACTCCACAAAAATGACAGTACAGGAACATTATGCTGGTCGGCTCTCAGCCCATACAATTATGTATCTATATAATAAAATGTACCACATCACGATCATCCGATGAAACTCCTTTATCTTAACCTTACCCTTCACATCCCACCTCCTCTCTACCCTACTCTTGCTCACCCCCCTTCCTTCGCACCCCAGGGGATGTTGAGAGAGGAAAAGACATGTCTGCAGAGATGAACTGACATTGCACTGAACACGTTTCTGCTGTACATTAAACATGACTTGCTTCATGAAGCATTTGCTCCCGGTGTTTTATATTCACAGCAAACATAATTTATGCCGCTGCGACACATGGTTTAATATGATGTAATAAGTAATCATCTGGAAATATTAATTTAACACTTACGCAAGATATGAAGTTGTAAAAGAACGTAGCTGAAACGTTTAGTATTTTTTTGTATTTGTACGTTTCAGCTGAATACTTTATTTAAATGCATGGTTAATAATTAGTTGCTGTATTATTTGGTCATCAAACATCAAACATCTTGAGTTAGTATAGTATACTGCCGCTGTGGTTACGGATGTTTCCCCTGTGAAATAACTTTCCCCAATTTCCCCCAAGATTTGATGTAAAGTTGGTGATCAAACAGATATTATGTAGATAGAAGTGTCTTCATTGTAAAAAAAAAAATTAATCATCTCAACTTATTGTAATTGCTGCCTCATGGCTATCATAACACTTCCCCTACAAAATACAATTCATCACATTTTCTGATCTGACACTTTACATGTTCATGATCCTCATCATGGTATGGAAGTATTAATAGCAATTCATAGCCGTACGTTTCCGCTGTAAGTGGGGTGCCATGGTCGAGCAGTTTAGTTCGTCGGATTTGTGTTGGCTGAATCGTCAGAGTGTGTGGGTTCGAAGCCTTGCCGCGACCATGGTGCTTGTGTCCTTGAGCAAGACACTTTACTATAATTGCAGCGAGGGCCGAATTGAACCCAGCCACTGGGGATGTACAAGCCAGTGCATTCTTACTGCCGGTCCCAAGCCCGGATAAATGGGAGGGTTGCGTCAGGAATGGCATCCGGCGTAAAACCTATGCCATGATCAAATATGCGGATCATGATCCGCTGTGGCGACCCCTAACGGGACCAGCTGAAAGAGGACAACAACGTTTCCGCTGTAAACGTTTCTGGTTGTATCCCAACTTCTTGTCCACCTCTTTCCCAATATCAAACCCTTTACTATGTTTTGGAACACCTTACTGGACTTATCAATGAGAATGAGGGTTTTTGCTTCCTACCTGAAAAATGTACAGCGGAAACTCTAGACTGGTAATTGTTAACATTATAAATACATCCAAAAGCAAAACTACGCCGCAATCTGCTAAAGACAGCTGCTTACATAAATGCTGCCCTCATTATTATGTTGGCGCCCGGAGCCGATATTATTTTAAAAGCCAACCACCGAATGTTTCAGCTCAAAAAATGTGTTTCTGAAAATAAAATAAAAATGCGATGAGCATGATGTTCTGACAAAACCTCAAGAATGGGTATTACGAAAGGTTTGCATAGTTTCGATCACATTATAATATATTTTCTTGTCGAAGTGCTGGCTCATTAAATTAGACAATATGGATAAAGTAAAAAAATATAATGTATTTATACTACAGCCGCAAATTTCTCTTTCAGTTTCAGTATGGAATAATGGCCCTCTATAATACTAGAGTATAATACTAGAGTATCTATAATACTAGAGTATCTATAATACTAGAGTATCTATAATACTAGAGTATCTATAATACTAGAGTATCTATAATACTAGAGTATCTATAATACTAGAGTATCTATAATACTAGAGTATCTATAATACTAGAGTATCTATAATACTAGAGTATCTATAATACTAGAGTATCTATAATACTAGAGTATCTATAATACTAGAGTATCTATAATACTAGAGTATTATAGAGGGCCATTATTCCAGACTGAAACTGAAAGAGAAATTTGCGGCTGTAGTATAAATACATTATATTTTTTACTTTATCCATATTGTCTAATTTAATGAGGCAGCACTTCGACAAGAAAATATATTATAATGTGATCATGAAATGTTGAAATATAGGCCTAACCCTCGGGACGTAGAGTTGAGAGAACGGAACGTTTTTATTGTAGTATGATTCAAATCGATATAATATCGATCTTTTACACTTACATCTGGACTGCTGACCTACGACACTTGGATCGGTATTTTTAACTGTTGACCAATGACTGGAAACGTCCAGTGTCTGCAGAGTGCATCCACTTCAGCCATAAGAGGAACTCTGAAAAAGGGGGAATTTTCCCTTTAGAAAAACTTTAAATCGAGAATCTGTGTAATTCAGCAAGTCCCTTAAGAACAGGTGCTTCTGTTTTGTTTTGTTTCTCAACTGGATGGTTTGATTTGGTTGTTTATTTGCTGAGTGAGACTCTAAATGCCGACAGAGATCAATATTGGGGAGCTTCACACCCCCATTCCCTGCAGTCCTGTGAGACTCCATATTTTAAGCCGTCCTCGCCGGCGGTCCGCCCATGTGAGTAGTTTCCAATCTGTGCGCCTCCATTTCCATGTAGCAGCAGTTTACATTCGAAGCGCCCTCTATTGACAGTGTTGCATAGTTTCTTGATTACGCTTATTCAAATTAGACATGGTAAATTACTGACTGACGAATCGCTATTCATCGCTTGAAAACATTCGAATGCAAAGCGATTTGCAAAATGCCAGTGCGAGTGCTATTGCTTTTGCGTGTTCAAAACGTGACGAATCGTATGAATGCATTCATAACCTCATGGGATTATTACAATCTCTATAGTAACGATATCTACACTTATTTGTAATTGAATATTATTATTTAACTTTAGTTGGAAGCACAATCTAAAACATTTAATGATGAAAAGTCTTTGAAATAAGGATTTCGAAAACAGTTCAACTTCCAATGCAATTTTCTCAAAACATGGATTTGCGTCCGTCATCAGTGCTCGTCCGCATTTTAGCAATCCGAGGTCACCCCAAGCCTCATGCGTCCAGTTCCTCTATTCCATCCTATATCATCAGCCTCTTGCGTCAGTTACCGGTAGTGTCCATGCCCGGCCAGTGTCTCTACGTAGTGGTTTCGTCTCTGCGTTATTCCACATGCATGACAACCACATCGTGTTAGTCTTGTTGGAGTTCTCTTCTTCGATAACTACAAAGAGGTTAACCTACTTCTATATAAACCTAGATTTTGTTAATGTCTTTCAGCACCCCTGTTCGGGACCCGCTTCGAAGCCCGTCATGTAAAGACATTGACACAATGACATTGTTATTATACAAACAAAACCCATTTTTATTTTCTGCTATCATCCTCCAATTAATGTTAGTTATTTGCAAAATCATTTAAAATGGCCCACCATATAGCACGTGTTCTTTCTGATGATTTTTATTAAAAGTCTATAATGTCCCCCGGGTTGCCAAATGAAATAAAGAAAACGTAGTCTTATAGATACAGGTAGTCATATACATATACATGTACAATGAAATGGCGGGGGCGCTGTGCAGAAAAAAAGTTGCTAGCTTTACACGCTCTCGCTCGGGAAAGAGAGAGGGAGAGCGAGTTACAAAAATGCCGGACAAGTAAAGGCTTTCTTTTGGTCTGTCCTTTTACCGAATCTCCCTGAGGCCAAATCCGCTGTGAAATATTCAAGCCTTCCAACATCCCTGGCTGTATAGTCCCTGTGAGTGACCTGCAGATAGCCCGTAGGCACCAATCAAGCGCAGAGAGAAGAAGCATTCAAGCAATGAATGGATCACGGCTTCATAAGCACGGTTCCCACAGCCATTCTCTATACATGTACGTGGAGCCCAGCTCTCCTAGGACTCCTTACCTACCGTGCAACCACCAGTATTTTACCTCACCAGCCACCGCGAGGGGCCAATACCTGCCTCGTTTACAGTCCTCGGGAGAACAAACCAATCCTTCGAACATCCTGTTCCTATCCTTTAAGGCACGTCCAACCTGTCTAGTTTTCGGGAACAAAATCAAAAGGAACTTCGAGAAAAAATATTCGTCACCAACCAACCCTTTACCTCCGGACTGTAAGCCTATACACTTTAATATAAGCAACAACTGCAGTGTGTGTATTGTTGTTTGCCGTAAGAAAAGGAACAGGCATACCCCCAGGCAACTTTTGTAATTATGTCACATCTCGCGAGGTTTGAATAGCGCGTGATGCCCGCCAGCACTTTTCATTGCCACCGGCGCACTATTTTCACCGTCGCCATCGTTCCACTAGCCGCACACGGCAGTTTTTGCACCGATTTCCTCCAGTTTACCATGGTTTTTGGAGCTTGAGAGCGCCAGAACGTGGATCCAACGAAAGGTAAGTGCCTTTGGTAGTCGGTACCGTAGTTTTGGGGAGCGGCGACGGCCGAATTACCCCCATAGAACCTTCCATTTTTTAAGAGGTAAAATAACACAACTGTGGTTGTAAGTATGTCTAGCTGGTACAGTCATGGCGTGACTGAGAGCTTATCGCAAGGTTGAGCTAGCGTGCAATGGAGACAGCTTCAGACAGCAAGCAGTATTGTTTAAAATTTAGCACATTTTTCTCGTTTACAATTTGACGTCGTCGGTGCTCGACTCGTTTATTTCCGCCCGTAATTTCCCCTATCATGCTAATAATTGTAACATTTCTTCTTACCGCAACACATCATGGTTTAGGTCCATTGTACACTGAACATGTACATGTATGCTTGTACATGTACAATGTACATGTACATGTACATACCTCTCCACAAAAATAACGTACATGTACATGTACATGCAATGGATAATGTACTGTATATGTACAGTACATGGCATGTACTGTATATGTACAGTACAGTGTACATGCACAATTGTACATGTGCATTTACGTGCCTACACGTGTGTATGCAGGGGAAATCAGTATAGAAATGTCTGAGTGACTTTTTGACGGCCTCAATTCCCTCGTGAATTGCTTACAATTTTTTTTCGCATTTTTGTATTTATTAATTGTTATTTATCTAATAAAAGGAAATTGATACAATCCACAGCCGCATGGAACAATGCAGTCATTTGCAGCGGCTCAAATACGTAGTTGTCAAAGGTACGTAGGTGAATTTTTCTAAATTCGAAAATTGCTACCGATGATGAACAATACTCCCCAAAAGTGTGGGAGTAATCCTTTATATGGATCATTCAACCCTGGACAAAAAGTGTTTACATGTAGTGTGAGGGAGGGGAGGGGTTAGTATATACATCCCAAATCCCAAAATATCGAATTTCAAGCCCATTTGATGTCTGATGATTTTGGATTCTATTTGGTCAGGGAACAATTCTGTTAAAAACAAATCTACATATTAACAAATTTACGCAGAAATATTTGTGTGCGTGTGTGTATGTGTAATGCTAATTTTGAATAGCAAATCTTGCTACGCGATACAAGCTCAATCGTTCGCTCTATTGATGGTATCTCTATCTATTAGAATACTGTGCAAACATAGATTTTTCGTCACGACCGTTGTATAGCAACTATTGTCGCATGGAACAAAGAATCTTGTCGATTTGATTGATGCAGGTGGGTTGTTTGTCAAACGTCAAAAGAGAACGAAACCAAATGTCCGTGTTAATAATTATATTTGCTACAAATTAGTATATGTAAATAACCGGAAAGGGGATTCTCTGTAGACAAGAGCACGGTGATTTTGTAAATGAAACGGTGATATAAGATTCTGGTGAAAAACATACATGTATCAAGCTTGTAATTCTATACATTAAATCAATGAACCCTACTTTTACATCTAAAGAGAACCGACAAATTAGTTACAAACATTCGTTTCCGTTTTCATTATTTATTTATGTATTTCATAAATTATGTTTTTAATTGTATATGTATTTATTGATTTATTAATAAATCAATCAATATTAATAATCCATAAATACATAAATAAATCATATGATAAATAAATAAATAAATATTATTTATGTCAAATTTGTACTTGTTAATTACTTGCCATATTTGTTCTGAATTTTTATTTGCATGTTGTTTACTATTTAATAATATTTTCTTAATGTAATATTTTTATCCATCCTGTTATTGGCGCTTGCGCTGTTGGATGTGTAAATAAAATAAAATAAAATAAAATAAAATAAATATAGTAAAAGTAATATTAACATTTATTTTCATTAAAACTGAATCACTAATAAATAAATAAGTACCCATCCCCTTTTTAAGTGAGGGAGGGGATGCCGTTGCGCCCCCCCCCCCCATCCCCAGATATCTGGCTCAAGTATAAAGTTTAGTTTGTTCGTGCAATGGTTGATTTTAATCAAGGTAAAGTTAGCAACTTAAGGTTCAAAGTTCAGCATTTAGGCAAAAAACGTCTCCAGTTTCTGGTCATAGGTCGTCTTCAAATTTGGTGCGGTGACGCGCTTTTTTTCCAACCAGTTAAATACGCGGTTATTTGAACTAGACCAAATTTCTCATACGCAAAGTATGGTGGGTAAGAGAGGTCTCACGAATCGGGCAAACGTTCATATCCCTATATGAAAAAGCAGGGCAGAATTCCATTGGATCCAGCAATTTTGGCTGCAATTGGACATCGTTTCATAGGGGGAAAAGGAAAACTGTTTTCGGCCTTATATTCGTATAGATATAGAGATATACAAAACATATTTTGTTGATGACCATGATGAGTGCGATGTGAGTAGTATCAGGTGATAACCAATAGGCAATATGGACTGTGGTCCTACGGCCAATGTGAGCTGCAGTGAATGTGGGATGTAACCATTGTAGGTCAATATTGGCTGTAGTCGATGTGGGCCAATATGGGTTGTAGCCATCAATATGGACCAACACGGGCTGTAAGCCAATGTGGGCCAACATGGGCTGTAGCCAAAAAATGGGCCGGGCCAGTAGTATAGCCATCAATTTGGGCCAATATGGGCTGTTGCAATCAATATGGGCTGTAGCCAATGTGAGCCTATTGTAACCAATTGTGTGCACCCTGTAAGAGTTTAGCATTGTGGGATTCCAGTCTCATCCATGTAAAACATGTTTCCTAATAAACAGAAGTGACAGCCTAAATGTCTGATCGATACTTTTGGCAGTTCGATTGTGCATTGTTAATTTATTTATTGGCAAATCGATTAATGATTAAAATATTAAGTAAGACTAATTGCGGTGACACCATGTGAAATTCTCAATTGAGTGGTAATTAGTTCTGAAAAGAACTGGAGGTTACAACTTGACGTTTCAGAGCATACTGATCGAAACGTCGAGTTGTAACCAGTTCTTTTCAGAACTAATTACTACTCAATTGAGAATTTCACATGGTGTCACCGCAATTAGTCTTACTTATCCTCTTCACCATGCAAAGCTACAAGTTTTACCTGATTAAAACATTGGTTTAATAATCGATCAATTGTTCCACTGATTGATTGTGTGACTGATTTAATTTGAGGAAATGATTGGATATTGATTGCTTTAATCAACGGAAATCAAACCAAAGTACTTTTGTACACACTAACTACCAATCTGTCGCTATTTTCGCATCAATCAAAGAGGCATTTGTTGCTGATTTTGGCTGTAAATCCCTCCATTCATATCCGTGGTTATTATTCATTCGTGTAAATCAATTCTTTCTAGTCGGCTAAAACCTCAATGTTCTTAGATGTATAGAAGCAGAGCGCCCTAATTTTAGGAAGCAGGTAGATCATATAGCCTGACGCGTGACTCCTGTGTGCACTCAAAGAATTCTTTCAAACAACTCTTTTGACGAACGCGAACTTTTCGTCTTTTCTTACCAACCGCGCCACCGCTGCAGAATTCCCTTCTCGCAAGACCCTGGGGGCCTAAAGGGGTGTGAGTTGCCGATCCCGCTCGCACCTTGTTTGCCAGGGAGGGTCGCGTACTAGTCTGTCACCCTGTCGCTTTGTACGGAGACAATGAAGTTGTCCGCAGCCGACATCTGGCAACAGTTTCCAATTTTTGCGTTTTCATAACTGCCGGTTTAGCGGTAGCCTAACACGGTTGAAGCTGTTGATACGATAAATTCAGGACAGCTGGCCGACTATCTTGCCCGAAACAAATCCCGCTGGTTGTCAAAAATGAACAAAGGCTGAAACAACTATGTTTCTACCATGTGGTGTATAATTATCACCTTTGGGAGTATATGGAAAATCGTAAATAGAAAGTTTTAGAGCCCTCAGATATACAAGTATAAGCACCATGCCCTTTTGATTAACTAAACATGGCAACCGTAGTGGAAGAAGGGCTTTAATCAAATATTAATAACTGATCTTTCCCCATTTTGAGAGAGATCATGTCATTATGGAAACTAAACAACATACGTTCTATTTTATAAACTCATGATGAATTAAAACACTTTCTCCGAACACCAATTGTCTCAAGTTCAGAAAAGCATAATGTCTACTAGGGAAAAACAAATGTCCCGTTTACATTGAAAAATTGCCTTCTTGATGCCAACTTTCAAAGTCACTCCTTCAGTCGACAAAATCACACACGTATTGGCACAATATTGCGTAAATAACACCGAAAATGTCGGCGCTGTTGCATTTGTAAATGTAAGAGGGATGATTTTGTTTTTCTCCAGTGAAGCTTAGGCTTGTCTGAATTCGAGACAACATGGGTTCAGACAAAATGTGTTTTTAAAATATTTTACCGTGGGTTGAAACTTATTGTTTAGTTTCTTCATGAAATAACAAATGGCGAAAAAAGTTAGTTGTTGATATTTGCTTAATGCCCTAATAATGAAAAAAACAACACAAGTTTCATGGATAACACTGCTGCTTCTGCTACTGATAATAACGATGACGATTACGGCTATGGTAATGACGATGACGGTAGCGGCGGCAGCGACAGTGACGTCGATGACGACAACGGTGACGATGATGATGAGAATGGTGACCAAGTTCAAGCGCCAACTAGCGGTTGACAAACAGTCGATCACTTTGTACCAATACGCATGCTCAGTACATTAACACTCGAACGACCATGGTCTGAAATCTACAAATCGTCAATGTTTCCCGGCTACGCGCTGATAAAATTTATAACAAAACATGCAACCGGCGAAGCAACAATATTTTATATCCTCAGGGCTGGTTCTAAATCGTAAACGTTCTGGTCAAGTTAGTCAGCTACAGTTTAACAATAGTTCTCACGTGAACTTGTCTTGGACTGACACGCGCACACAAAGGTCGTAGGTTCAAATCACGCATATGCAGCCTATTTTTCTAATCCCAAATCGTTTTTAATGTGTCTATAGTAAGGGTCCATATAGGAATATTAGTAAAAAAATATCCATTCTATAAAAGTGATAACTGTGGAAAGTGATCCCATACTTTCTAACTGGTAAAAGAGTCTTAATTATTAGGATGAAGAAACGGAAGGCAGCATACTCATTGCAGAATACTTTTATTAACAATGATTGAATGGTGAAAATGTATACCAGTATACTATAAGATGATTCACAGAGAGTACAATTCATTCTATTTATCCAACAGGTGTGTACATGCCGACCATTTCTTCCTCCGCGATGTCATCTTTGTCTCCGACCCCCTCAGGATCGGGAACCCCTCCACCGGGTCATAGTCACGGCTTACCCCGTGTGGCTCCAAACAGCCGCTTCAACGCTCCTGTCCACATTGATGTAGGTGGGCAAATCTATACTTCATCCTTGGATACACTGACACACTTTCCAGAATCTAAAATTGGGAAGTTGTTCAACGGCACCATCCCGATAGTATTAGACAGCCTTAAACAACACTACTTTATCGACAGGGACGGGCACCTCTTTCGACATGTCCTCAACTTCATGCGCACCTCGCGTCTCTTGCTTCCTGATAACTTTGCCGAGTTTGAGGCTTTATACGAGGAGGCGCGCTTCTATGAACTCACCGATATGGTTGAGGCACTGGAGAATTTTAAGATGTCCAATTCCAAGCCCCGTGAGAAGATCATCAAAATGGAGAATGGTCTGGGGAATGAGTGCATCATAGTGCACACTACGCCTGATTGCGGGGAAAGAATCAGTCTGAGTGGGGACAAAGTCCTTATTCATGAGATCTTTCCAGAGGTTGGGAGTGTTATGTGTAACTCCACTAGCGCAGGCTGGACCCAGGAATCCAACCACGTCGTCCGGTTCCCTCTCAATGGCTTCTGCAAGCTAAACACGGTACAGGTGCTGCAACGCCTACTTCATTGCAACTTCATTGTCATCGCCTCCAGTGGTGGGGGGATCGAAGGATCACAGTTCAGCGAGTACGTCATGTGCCGGAAGTTCCCTGGATGTTAAATACTGGACAACTATTGAACTGGTGATTCTGATCGGTTTGGCATTTCGGATGCCATTATTTTCTAATGTACTTATCAAGTCTTCTTTTCCTAACTATTCGACGCCACTCACAAAGATGCATGTATTAACACAATAAGGAAAGTTATCTTTATATTATTCTATGTCATTGTGCTCTACATCTAAGATAGTTCTGCCTGTTCAGTCTGCATATAAAACAGAGTTTATACTTATATGTTGTTTTCAATTGAGTGATAAGGATTTATATTGGCAAAGAAATCGTAAACAAGTTATCTATATACTTCTAAAACTGTTTTTTTTAAAAATAAGACCAGTGGTGTAAACGTTATTCGTCAATGGTGATCATAACAGCCGAGATAACACTAATGTGGTTATTAATATCTCCATGTTTGCAGTGATATTAAACCAAGTTTGAGAATTCAGAACATCACGTGGATTTTTTCCAGATTTGGCTGTGGCGTATACTGGAGGGGCGGGGAACGGACAGGTTCACCCGTTTTAGCTGAAGCCTATCTGGATAGCGGGGACAATGTGCCGCGTCAACATTGATTAAGTGTCAATATTTACAATTATAAGATATGTATTAGCAAATTGTCGTGTGCGTTGAGAGATTCTTTCTCCCTGGGTAGGTAAGTGTCTTCATGCAGAATATCGTATAGGGTGTACAGTGGAGCAAAGATTTCTCTCAACATCATGTATCTCTGTCTAACATACATAGCTATGTTTCTTCATTTAATCATATTAATAATGCCTATGCATTTCACAATAATACATTGATCATGG
Source organism: Zoroaster sp. YZ-2022 (assembly GCA_029582265.1). Taxonomy (NCBI): domain Eukaryota; kingdom Metazoa; phylum Echinodermata; class Asteroidea; order Forcipulatida; family Zoroasteridae; genus Zoroaster; species Zoroaster sp. YZ-2022. The sequence goes on from CM055822.1 coordinate 9,417,729, forward strand.
ACTTTTTAGGTGTTCGTGCTACAGCGTGAACACCTCCTTGATATTATTCGTTTTTTTATCACTTGTTTTCCTCTTCGTTTAAAAAATCATGTATATTAATAGTTTAAGGCAAGTGTACATAAAATTAACTTAATTAGATTTGTTAAAAAGAAGGCTAAGCCTATACAAATGTATAATAAGTGCTCATTTACATTTTGGCCTTAAAAACAGGAAAAAGTTTAATGGATTTTGCGGCAAATTACGACCCAGTATCCGAACCATTAATATTGACGATCCATGAACGTTATTTATGATGTTAATTAAGGGGAAGCTCTTGCACAATTTCTTGCTAATAGCAAATGTTTTTTTTTTTAATTTATGATTTTCAAATAGGAAAAGATTTTGTTTAAGTGTAGAAAAAATACAAATAATAAAAGACACCCAAAAGGCCAAAATGATGTGGTTTTAGTCGGGGTTTATTTTGGGGTAATTCAGGCTTTTTCCAACCGCCCCTTCCCCAATTGACAAATCAACATGTTCAGAAAGTAATGATTCGCAACTGCTTGCGGCATTACTTCCTCAATGCTTACAGGAACGAAAACACGGTATTTGCTTCAATTGTCAGACGGATAAGAGCGTTTATTTAAGAAAAGGGTATTAGACAATTTTGAAAAATGCGCTGTAATACAAGCTGTACAAACCAATCCACTGGTTGCAATGTTCGTATCATTGGGAAGTCATTAATGACTCACGCTGAATGACATGTCATCAGCTTGTTTACTGAAGAGATTTCCGACTTACATTGGATCGATAACATCCCCAACACATTTGTTTTCCTTTACCGAGAAACATGTTTTTATACATAATGATAAGTGGGAAATGGACGTGTACTCGTTGTTGATCCATAGCGTGTACACCGAGTTAAAAGGATTATCCCACCCCCCCCGAAAAGTGTAAATGACGAAGCAATGATGAAACGCTAATAATAAATCACTGCTTGATGAACTGAATTGTTATTTGCGTGTACGTTCCAACAAAATTTACATAGGAAGATTGATAACCAATTGTTTCCAATTATTGTTGCTATGGTAGTCGTTGCTAAGCAGGTACATGTTGCTAAACAGGCTCATCTTTGCAAATTATGCAAGACGATTTGACATCTACATAATTGTTCGATGAGGCGCTCCATGTTTAGTAAGACGCCGTCACAGCTATCAGGAAAAACTCACGGTCTTGAACTAAGATTGAAATTGGGTTTATAAGGTTACAGACTCTAAGTTTGAAATGCCCTCAAAGTGAACATGTTTTTATAAGAAATCGATGATAGCTAGAAATAAACAAAAGACAAATTTCAGATTTAAACGGTGTAATTTTTTAACAAACATAGCCCTATTCTTATAGCCTTGTTTTCCTGTAACGAACCTCTTCAAAATGGGTTAATTCACTTACAATATTTCTATACATCTTGAAAATGTTCACCGTTGTATCGACATCAATACAGATAATAATTATAATCAATATCAATGGTAGTATTAGGCTATCCCAAATCTGCCAACCCATGATTTAAAATGGGTACACAAATGGACACTGACATAACATTTCATGATTGTGATACTTGTTTTGTTCTGATATGATCATCTTTGAGGTGACTTAATTATTCCTCTCAATTAATTGCTCTGAAATTAGTTTCAAAATACCATATATCATACATATATATATATATATAATATTCGTGTTTTATCTGTGTTTCGCGAGCATAATATAGGCCTATTATAGCTATGTATTCTATGATGACATTAATAAAGGTGCCGTTATCGTCATAATTGCCGTATTCTTTTATTAGATGACTTTATTACATGTCCCGTGTCCTATCTTGTATTATTGTAACCCGAGATTGTGGTCACGTCACACGGCAGCTGTTGACATGTCTTGTTCTTTCCTCATACAACCCCCGCCAAAAATATTAGTAATAAACCATTGCAAGATAGACTATTAATGTTGTAGCATTATATAACTTGTTTGGGTTTATTGTTTTTGAAATAAAACCTTTACCTATCACTCTTACAGTAGTTTATAAAATAATCATTTGGTATTATTCTTAACATCACGCTGATAGCATGGAAGATGAATCTGCTTTTAATTAATGTAAATAGTTTGGTAAATTTGCCGCAAATGCAGTTTATTATAATTTTCTAGATATTATTTACTAATTGTCACAATATCTACTAGAGTTGTGCGTATAACAAAGACATTTACCTTGTATTATTGTTTAACAACAACGGGATAAGTCATGTATTTTTGTTGTCATGTATTTTTTGGGTCAAAATCAGTCAAAATGTTGATATACTTGCCAAGGTATATCTAGTGCACTTAAAATGTCAAACACTGTCACCGCTTAGGCTACATTGGCGGATCCAGGGGGGCTAAGGGGGCTGTAGCCCCCCTAAAATCGGGGAGAGAGAGAGAGAGGGAGGGGAGGGGAGAACGCACTCCCATTCCCACAGTGTGCGGGATAAACACAAGGAGGTGAACTACTTAATGAAAAATAATTGTTTTTGATTCTCAGCCCCCCCCCCTAAAAAATGTTCTGGATCCGCCCATGGGCTATGTGTAGTAAGTACATTTACAGGTCAAAATGAGTAGACCATTTTTGACTGGTAAAAGCATTGTCGGGTGTTGTTCAGGGTGGTCAAAATGACAGTTAAAAAAAACCCAGTCCAAAACCCCCCTGTGTGCACATTTGGGTCAACAGTCAAAACAGACAGTTGACTGGCTTTGACCTCTATAGCAACTTGCCACTAAAGTTAAGTGCTAAATCTCATACACTTTTGGTACTTTCTCGATCGATCTCAAGAAGTCTGTTGAACACTATTTCTTTCTTTTTGAGCAAATGTTATTTGTTTCACTTGTTTCATCTGTTTCTATATAAATGTATTGATTCTTATGAATATACCTGTTTCAACAAGTGTATTGGGGGTTCTGCGCTGCATAAATGTTAGGTTGCGATGAATCTCCGAGCGATCAATTTCATTTTGGGTCTGATTTATTTGACTCGGCGTTGTTTTAATATAAAATAGGCATATGCGCTGTTTCTGTAGGTTAATAATGCCTATTTTGTAAAACACGGAACATTTTTAATTTGATTTGCTACCATATATATATATATTATATATAAATATTAATTAAATATGATTTAAACACTTGCACAAAATACACGTTTGATTATGACTATAGTCTTTTCTATGTTTTTCTTTTCTCTATGTGTCTTTTCTCTGTTGTTCTCCTCTGATATGTGATACATTTTCATTCGTTTAATTGTCTATGAAAGTTTCATGAAGAGATCTCTAACGGCATTTTAAATCCCTTCTTGTTATCCTGCCGCGAATGGCCCAACAGACCGATCACAAGTCTCTTCATCGCAGGTCCGATCCCCACACAGAGCCGCTTCCGTAGTCTTGATCCTCCGCCTGTGCTTTGACTAGTCGTCGGTACTTTCATCTCGTATAACTGCAGGACATCACCAGCACTTTGCTGTCTTGATGGCTTTAGTGTGTCTTTTCCCTCAAACCAGTTTGTGTTTTACCCATCTTCTGTGAACTATTTTTTTCAAAGTTGGTTGTCCCTACGGCTTCCCATATCATGTAGTGCACATGGATGTGCTTACCGTTTTTAAGTGTCGGTGCGATGTCTTTCATGTTAGTGATAACCCCAGTAATGACCACTTAGTGATAGCATATAAATTGACTGAAAAATATATCTTACAATTCAGGCACTGAAAGCATTCCATTTTATTTGGTTTGATTCAATCGCCTGACGGCCAAGAAACATCTTAGTCTGGACAAAATGAACGTTCAATGAGAAGAAAAGTTGTATATTGTTTGGACTTTCTCAGAATGTCTCAGTTTTCCTGCTTATTTTATGTCTGGAAGAGTTGATTTATACAATTGTTGCTATAGACAGTATATTTAAGACTAGTTGACACTTTGAATATTGATGAGTGACTGGACAATAACATTTACTTATATTAGAAATGATGTCTTTCCCTAATCGATGGCCCTGTAATGCGCAAACAATATAAGAGGAGTCAAGTATAAACACTTCAAATGAAACGTGAGATGCAAGAGAAAATGGACTAAATTGAGTGATGTATGTATACGGTTAGTTCGTCTATAAAATCGGACATTAGTAACTAAGGCTATGTTTCAAGGTGTACATTTGTGTACAAATGTTAACTATGAGGCTTCATTACGGAGTGCAAGATTTTGTTGTGTTGGATTTCAAATAATAATCACCTAAATGTTCGTATTAGGTTTGTGTCCTACAGTAGGTAACCGAAATCAACACTTTGGATGCTTAAAACAGCAAGAGTTTTGCAGATTCCTTGCCTTGGGTCTTAAAATAAAGCTTTGCGTCATGTGCCCCCTAGATCCGGAGAAAAATCAGCATCAAGTTATTTTACAGGATATCTGTCCACCCATCCTTTAGGCCAAGCTTCCTCCCCTTTCCTGTGCTTAAGGCCACGCCTCCTCTCTTCCTGTCCCATGACGCGCATGCCCGCCACGCCCCGAGCGCATTGTGGGTGCCATCAAGTATTAAAGAGTCTATCAGCAATCGTTATAGTTTGTATTCACATAAAATTGATGATTATGCAAGTTTAGAATTTGGTCCAAGTGTAGGCCTACAAAACATTTGAGTACTTTAGCTGAACGCGTCCTGGTTTGTTTGGTATACTCTTTCCCGCAGATGTGACATGCATTCCGCTTTAGAAAACTAGATTCTTGTTTTTAGAAGAGGTTAGCACAGGTTTGGCATTTTCCAATTCAGTTATGCTCGGTTTGTTTAAGGGCCTGGGTGTTTGTTTATACATAAACACATTATGAACAACTCTGCGTCAATGTTGACATCACCTTTCTACCTTTTAACTGCTAATTTGTATGTGATTTGATACCTTTGTTGATAATGTTCGTGTCGTATGCTAATGTTAACTTACATATTCATGAGCAAATCAGTGATGTCACAACGGGATCAGATGTCGCATCAGTGATTTGTGTTTTCAAGTTGACTATTTTTTCCAAACGTTAGTTGTCTTTATTGTTCCTGTTGTCTAGTTAAATGAATTTTGTTCGGCTACCAATAATAATAATAATAATAATAATAATAATAATAATAATAATAATAATAATAATAATAATAATAATAATAATAATAATAATAATAATAATAATAATAATAATAATAATAATAATAATAATAATAATAATAATAATAATAATAATAATAATAATAATAATAATAATAATAATAATAATAATAATAATAATAATAATAATAATAATAATAATAATAATAATAATAATAATAATAATAATAATAATAATAATAATAATAATAATAATAATAATAATAATAATAATAATAATAATAATAATAATAATAATAATAATAATAATAATAATAATAATAATAATAATAATAATAATAATAATAATAATAATAATAATAATAATAATAATAATAATAATAATAATAATAATAATAATAATAATAATAATAATAATAATAATAATAATAATAATAATAATAGTGCGCATTTTCCCATAAAAAATGTACAAAAGCGCATTACAATCTTAAAACTAGCACATAATAGTAAAACAAACAGATTAATACATTAAGTCAAAAGATGTAAAAACAACAAAGTTACACTTAAAAATAAATAAATTAACCAAATGCTTGTTTAAAAAGAAAAGTCTTAAGCTCTTTCTTAAAGACAGATAGAGACCGAATTGATTGGATTTGAGGGCAATTTGTTCCATAATGTGGGCGCAGCCTGCAAGAATGATTTGTCTCAGGTAGATTTTTTCATTTTTTCTTTAGGATAATTTAAAAGCAACCTGTTATTGGAACGTAAAGAATAGCTGGAATTATCTTTAACGTGCAACATATCAATAATGTAATTTGGGGCAAGGTGGTGAAGGGCCTTAAATGTCAACAAAATAATTTTGAATTTAATACGATAATGTACAGGCAGCCAGTGTAACTGATAAAGTAAGGGCATAACATGACTCCACCGTGGTGTACCGCATACAAGCCGAGCAGTGGCATTTTGTACCTTTTGTAGTTTAGCTAATTGCGAATTTGGAAGACCATAATCAATACACTTGTTGAGATAACAAGTTTTTTTGGGGGCAAATTTTTGGAGTTTGGATTTTGTGCACTTCCAGGGCTGCTGTACATTAAGTTCCTGTTGTGTTCTCACAAAACAGCGCCCTCGTGTGTCAAGAACAAACGTAACAATTATAATCAATTTAAAGTGTACACTCAATCTTCACTCTACTTCAGAAAGGGACTCCCCATTTTGACTCCCCATAAAATATGTATCTACATACAATTGCATTTCATAGGCCCTTAAAAGAAAACTGCATTGAAATAGAAATTTGAGACTAAGGTCTCAAAACTTAAAGGGAGAAACATTGTTTAGATATCATAAGGACAATACGGCTGTTAAGACTTTTCTCTTTCATTTTAAACTTCAAGGGGAATTCTTAACTTAAAACAAGTGAGTGTGTGTGTTTGTGCGTGTGTTCTATCGTGTTACTTTTTACTCGTGTTATTAAGAGCAATCCACTCGGTCACACCCCTAACGCCTTCATATCTGCATTACTATACTACGGAGGACCTGAGTGGACCTCCTATTGTTTCTCTCCGTACCGTACCGCACCCCCCCCCCCCCCCCCCAGCATACACCCAGGAAAACAGTCACATTCTGAAATTGATTTCATTTATTTATTTTTTTTATTTTTTATTTTTTAGGGAAGGTACAACATTGCTAATTACCAGATTGTCAAATTAACGAATTATTGCCAAACATTACTTGGTGTAAAGTTTGTTTAGGGATAAATCATCATGAGAAATGATTCCGTCGGAAGTGCTTTGATTTTAGAGAAAATACGAATTGTTTATCGAATTTATAAAAAGATGCGGTCGAGACACTTTGTGTAAAACATAAAAAAAACATTACCAATACGTGTTATAGTTTGTCACCGATCTCTTTCAAAGAACATATTTGTGATAAATCTTTTGAAACTAGAGGGTTGAATTTAACGTATACGTTACTAAATACCAATGTTGAACCTTCCCTTTAATGCTCCCCGTCTTCCCCCCCCCCCCCACCCCCACCCCCACAACCCCAAACCCCGCCCTTTGGGGTCGCCACCCCATGGTACCAGTATTTTGAGCTGGTACACTGACGATTTTTGAAATAGCTAAAAAGTTTAATATTTGAAGTGTACATTTACTGAACACTTTACTTAAATAAATTATTTAATATCTATTATAGATAGGCCCTAATATTATTGCAAAGTTACTTGATTAGTGCAACATTAATACATTCTCTCTCTAAAAAAAAGACATTGTTTTCAGAATGTCAAACGCTATCATTTTAGTTCCATAACAAGTTTGCCTTGAGTAAGCATAGGACACATGGCGGGTGATTGCATTTCTTTATGGGAAGACTTCGCAGGTGTATTTCGAAGCCTGTGTGTTTTTCATGTCCCGTCGTTCCCCCAAAACCTCTTCCCTTTTGCCGCACAAAAGCATTCTTTTATCCTGAGGCACGTATTAGTCATGTAGGCGGGAGAGAAAAGGCTGCATTGTGAAACATTGAAAGAAATTTCAAACGGGACCCCACAGTCAGCGGTGTCCAGGCAACTTGTTTGGATTAGATGGCAAGGCCTGAGGTGAAGCCTAGGGGCTTCTCTAGCTCGTATATGGCTTTAAGTTTTCACCATTAAGCGTCCTTGCCTTGTGGGTATAAACCAGCTGGCTAATGAAACGCCAGAAATGTCTGCAAAGACTGCCATATCCATCCGTCATTTTTTTTCGTGCTGTTGCCGAGCAATATTAACAAGTTTATTTTGCACAAAGTTGTTTGGGACACAAAAACTTGGATTCCCCTTGGGTGGTTTATGAAGCGTGGATAGGGTACAATAATGATGATTACTATAAAGAGCGTCAGGCATAGGCGCGCTCAAAACTCAAGCTATAGTCTAAGGCCAATTAACGTGTGTAACATTACAAACAGACATACAGACGGGTAGGCAAGTACAACACCGGTTTAAAAGAATAAATAACTTGCAAAAAGTCCCTGTGCCCATGCTCTGCCGGCCATTCGGGCATATTGGCAGGCCTCCATCTGCAAAGCCGGTCGGATGATGAAGTTAACCGGAGGCGGTCACGTACCGGCTTAAGATGAGTTGGCGGAATGGCCCGCGGCTGCTTTTTTCCATACCAGCCTGGCCATTAATTTGACCGTATCAGGAGCGCCAGGGGGCGGATAGAAAGAGTATTCCGATTTACAGGGAGGGAGAGAGAGAGAGAGAGAGAGAGAGCCTGGCGCGGTTTTAGCCTGCATGAAATATATATATAAAAGATTTGCCAAGATTCGATCTGTTCATGATCTATGGAATATCATCCCTAAGAAAAGATTTATCGTAAACTTATAAGATGGAAACTCTTACTTCTCCATTTCCAGCGCATGGGGAAAATTCATATAACAAGAAACACTGTAGCATGTGTCCCGTGGTCCAAATTGACTGAATTACAGTATAAATATCAACCTATTCAGTGTGAAGCGTCAAGAGGCGGAGATGCAACAATAGGATCGGATTTACCCATGGAATGTGAATTGAAAAGAGGTCGTCGACGTCAAACAATTTATCCATTTTGTTGAAAAGAACCTGTTACCAAGCCAACAGTTACGGTTATGAATCAGCTTTGGCGATTTACGCAACGAATCGCATTTATATCACACTTCAACATTTATCAGAAATGCAATATGCTGTTTTAGACAAAATATAGTCGCTTTGTACAAGGACCCTCTAAAAATACTTCACCCTTCGAAGGATGGCATAGCCTAAATAGAGCAAGGCCGATATCGGGCAAGAAAATCTGCACTAGTCCAGCAAGCCATGGAAAAAGAGAGTAATCAGTATCACCACATTTCTCTCCTTTGCCGCCCCTGGCGCTCGTCTGCCTGCGATCTGACTACACCACACAGTTAGCTAGTCTTAGAAACTCCGAGGAGATATGCCCAGTAAGGCCTCTCTCGGTTACTGAACCCGGGCCGTGCCAGAAGCGAGCCCAGGGCGAGGACGACCCAGATTCTCCTTACCCGCTCAAATGCACGGCTAGGGTTGTTTTTTCTCCGGAGCGGCAAGAAACATAGCCTGAGATCCGTGGGATAAAATAAAAAAAAGTTGCTGGCAAGTTTTGATGGTAATCCGCGGCATGTTTTCGACCTGAATATTAAAACGTTGACATAATATCAAGTGACGAGAAAGTCACTTCTTGAGTTGCACTCGCAGGAAAGAAATTGCAAGTGGAACCCCTAGCAATGTAAGAGAAAGCAGACATGTCCGTGCTTGAAATATTAGTATTACTTATAAGAATATGAATGTATATATACATGTATATATAAAGTTCAAGATAGGCCTACACAATTAAACCCCAATTACTATGAATATGAATATGAATATAATATGAATATGTCTGCAAATATTAATATAAATATTAATGTGTATATGAATGTGAATATGAATATGAATGTGAATATGAATGTGTATATGAATGTGAATATGAATATGAATGTGATTATGAATATGAATGTAAATATGGACATGAATATGAATATGAATGTGAATGTGATTATGGATATGGATATGGATATGAATATGAATAGAATATAAATATGAATGTGAATGTAAATATGGATATGAATATGAATATGAATATGAATGTGAATATGGACATGGATATGAATATGAATAGAATATAAACATGAATGTGAATGTAAATATGGACATGAATATGAATATGGATATGGATATGGATATGGATATGAATATGAATAGAATATAAATGTGAATGTAAATATGGACATGAATATGAATATGAATGTGAATATGGATATGGATATGAATATGAATAGAATATAAACATGAATGTGAATGTAAATATGGACATGAATATGAATATGAATATGAATATGAATGTGAATATGGATATGGATATGAATATGAATAGAATATGAATGTGAATGTGAATATGAATTTTAATGTAGATATGGATATGGATATGAATATGAATGTGAATGTGAATATGAATTTTAATGTAGATATGGATATGGATATGAATATGAATATTAATGTGTATATGAATGTGTATATGAATGTGAATATGAATGTGTGTATATATGAATGTGTATATGAATATGAATATGAATATGAATGCGAATGTGAATATGAATATGAATATGAATATGAATATGAATGTGTATATGAATATGAATATGAATATGAATATGAATATGAATATGAATATGAATGTGTATATGAATATGAATATGAATATGAATATGAATATGAATGTGGATATGAATATGAATATGAATGTGTATATGAATATGAATGTGGATATGAATATGAATATGAATGTGTATATGAATATGAATATGAATGTGTATATGAATATGAATGTGGATATGAATATGAATATGAATGTGTATATGAATGTGAATATGAATGTGAATATGAATATGAATATGAATGTGTATATGAATATGAATGTGTATATGAATATGAATATGAATGTGTATATGAATATGAATATCAAATAGAATATGAATATGAATAAAGCTAGGCGTATTAATAGGCCTATAGACATTAATATGAAATGAATATGAATGTAAATAATTATGAATATGACAAACTATAAACTATAAACCAATTATTTTGACTATGACAATGAATAGGATTGTGATTTTGAAAATGATTATGAATTTGAATATCAATATGAATAATCTATTTAGAGTATCACTTTTCATCATTCACAAACATTACATTTCCTCCCTATATCCTTTTCTTGTCGACTTTATTTTCCACTTTTCATGTTTTTTTCATGAGGCCAATACTTTCCATGACCAATTCATTGCTTTGATCTCCACTGCCACATCTTACTTACCCCATTTCCGAAACCTGCCTCATATTTATCAAAGAGCGAAACTGCTGAAATTTTCATGATTTTCCTGTATGTCAGAGGATTCACTGTCTTCTTCCTTGGGTCAGCCCGTTGGGCTTTTTGATGCACATTCTTCATTGTCAACTTGCCCATTGATCCAGGCCGACACGTGCAAAGTGATTCCAATTAAACCTGTCGTGACTCTCTTTGCAAACTGCAGAATGTTTGTGACAAGTTGTCGTCAGATGCAATTAAATCATTAAACCTCGTTTATCTTCCCGGGCTTCGAGTGCGATCACTCAGGTCTACAAAAAAGAGGACTTCTCAAGCGAGGTGTTATTGGAAGTGGGTAATAGATAGAAGTATTATATTGCAATCAAAATGTATTTTGTTGCCACTTTCCTTTTGCTTCAATCGACTTTAATTATTGAAATTCTTTTTAAAGCCGCTTTACAACATTGGTAAATTAAAAGAAAATTGTATTTGTCTGAGGTACTTTTTACTCCTTTTTTAAATTTGTTTTTATTTAAAATGTAAAATTTGAATGTTTCATTACAACAGGAAAGGTACTTTTTTAGAAAGCGACGAAAGAATTGGTGATACATGTTTTTGTGTTTTATTTATTTTCTTTAAAAAGTTGCTTGATATTAGTTTTCTTTTGTAAAATTTCAGTTTTTGTTTTTGTTTTTCTAACATGAAAACACTTCAGACAGAATAATTTATTGGGACAGTTTGATATTTAGTGCTGTAAACCATACACCAAGTCAGTTTTTAGATATTAATGATAATAATTTGTAATATGATAATCTGGTAATTACCAGTGTTGGAACGTGTCCATCAAAGGGAATGTCTAAGTTTGGTAAATCAAAAATAACTTCTTCTTTTTTCGAATTGTAATGTGATACAATGACTTGGTGTCAAGTTGATCGTGATATAAATCTTCTTTTAAAGGGACAATATCATCACGATCTGAGCAGACTTTCAACAGGGCATGGAATCGGTGTCCTAGTTTAAGATGAACACAGTGACTTAAAATACTGGCTCATTTTCGGTAATATGATCTTATCATGTGTAGGGTATTATTTTCAGTCACTAAAATAAAACTAGCACTCTGATTCCATGCCCTGTTGATCGTCATGATATTGTCATTTTAAGAATAAGTTATATCCCATAAATTCCTCATTAGAATGAACACAACCAATCTGAACGACATCCGCAACGTAGCTGAAACGTTCAAAGGATTATTGTTTAATGTATAAACTTATCTGGATTTAATGAAATAATAACATACTTTCGATCATTTTTGTAAACATTTCTTGCTGATGTTGTACCTTCCATTTGAGACTGACTGATTACACATTGTTATCGACATAATTATTACTTTAATTCTGTACAATAATTCAAGGTACTACTACGCCGCGAAGTGCTGGTCCTTAGTCCAGTGGATTCATCTCAAACATTTGAGCAACTGTTGTTTTTTACCCTTATTATTTTAAACTTACATTTCACATTCATTTTTGAAAAAATTAACCATATGAGTGTTTTTTCTATTTCACCGGCAATTTTGTTCACTGTACTCCATTAGGGTGTGCCTGCATCTGATAGCTTCATCAATATTGATAGCGGAATATATTCAATTTTTGGGGAAAACTCTTCACCCCACCCCATCCACTTAATTTGTGTATCTGCCACTTTTACTAATAATTGTATTGAGTAAGGCCAAAACTAGGGGCTGAATAGCCTATTGTTGTTTGCGGGGGGAAATATATTTATCATGAAACAGTAGAGGGCGCGGATGAACCGGAAGCATAGCTGGCTGCAGTGCAGCAGGTGAACAGAAATATTATCATGTGACCGGAGATGACTCTGTTACACGTTATCTCGTACGTTCAAAACGGAGTTGTATCAAAAAAGACGCAGAGCGGAGTATTATGGAACGCCAAAGAGGCATTTAATGTGAACACTGAATCGGTGATGTGCCTTGTGCAAACGTTTACAAATTGGTGAACTCATAGAAAGGAATCCAAACAGTAAACGAAGAATATGCGCGTTTTTCTCCTTTGTTTCTTTTTGTTGGCCTAGGCCTAAACAAAATATACTTCAGTTGTTGTTTTTCTTGGCACTAACAGAAACATTAAAAAGAAAATATTTAAGTTTTTCTTGGATTCTCGGTTTAAACATTCAATATCTATGTTTGTATATATATATTTTTTTTAAATTGTTGTTTTTGAAGCAGTGGGTGATTGGTGATGTGTTAAAATGTATGGAATTAAGAACATCTTCCGAAGAATTATATTTTGTTGCCGCCGGGCTTGACAGCGGATTTTTGGAACAAAGTTTGAATCTTTTTGGATATCAAAACACACTAATTAACTTAATAAACAGTATCAACATTGATCAGAGTGAGTTTCAAAATTCCGGTAAGTCGGAAACATGATAATTCGAAACGTGTTCTTTCTCTATGATAAACCGACCAATGGAATGTATCATGTGATCGCGCGATTGTAAAAAAGTATCATCAGATGCCGGATGCGATAGTTTGTTCTTCCGTAAAGAATCCCCATTGTCTTATATAAGCTAATTTAAAAGATACTTCTATAATTAATTCACCGAGAAATTTGAGTGGCATGGGGGCTTGATCCCTGGCTACTCGGCAGATATGGTTTGGCCTCTGAGAGCAATAGATAATTGGCATAAGTGGACCGCCCACCAACATAGGGGCTGGTTAGCTCAGTTGGTAGAGCGCTCGTCTGGTATTCGAGAGGTCGCGGGTTCGAGTCCGGCATCAGACAATTTTTCTTTGCTCGCGAACCTTTATATATATATATATATATATATATATATATATATATATATATATATATATATATATATATATATATATATATATATATATACTGGGTGAGGGAGCTATCTTCATGCAGAGTGCTCGATGCTATGCAGAGCATAGTCACCGCTGTTCAAAAAAATGCTCTGCAGGCGACATGTGGTTTGGGCGCATGCGCGAGAATTTTGAAGGGTCATACAAAAATGCATATTCATAACGTGACCTTTACTTTTTTTTCCGTCGCGGAGTTCATTGATAAAAACGCCTGTTACATACTGAAAATTAATTTCAAAGAGAATTTTTAACCAATAGGATTAGAAAGAATATGTCGTCTGCAAATATTGAACTAACATTACAGCAATATGGGCAAACGCGCGAATTTCCTTGAAGTTTTTTTGTGCACAACTCTGGTCCTTGACAAGAGCGCGCACGCTGAAAAAGGTAATATTTCAATGCGGATTTTCTTCCTGAAGATGAATTTTCCCTGAGACATAAAAAGTATGATAGGTGAAAGAACTCTTATTTTAACTAATTATTACTTTGTTATTTGAGCAAACCTAGTAGCTAACTTTTAAACGGTGGGATTTCCCTGCGGCTTTAGCGTTGTTAAACAAAAGATTTCTGGGGAACCCGTTACGGTTTTTGTGATGACATCATTGTGTATGCGTGTGCATATACACACACGGATTAGATTGTGGGCGTTGTCATTGTAAGGGGGGTTAAATAATTTTTTAATAACGTTAGAATATAAAAAAAAACGGGGAATGATTTGAGTTTATAAGCCAATATAAACCAATATTTAATACATATATTCTGTTCACTCTTCCATTTTAAATTAATTTAAGGATTTTTTTCCTTTCTATGCACTCCAAATCCATTATTTAAACAGCGAAGATGTAATCAATAGCAATATTTCACATTTTTTGAATTGCTGCCCAGAGGCCATTACTTGGGTTTGCTCAGGTATAATTACCATGAAACTGTTCTTCGTGAGTTTAACTACCCTCCTATGCTTGATTTTTCAAGAAAAAAATTCATGAAAGACGTACAATAACGTCAAAAATGGACCAATAATTAGCTTCTCTCGATCTGTAAAATTTAACGGATGCTCAATATTTGATGCACATTGAAAACGCTTTTTACACTTCGCGGGTTTCGATGAATTCACCCAGAAACGTGTCATCTTGTAAAGCCATGACTGTAGATTGATGTGTGATCTTTGTTCATTGAGGTCATTTGGCATTTGCACTCACTTTGATCGTACACCTCCAGTCGATTTGCCAAATTTCAAAAGACGCGACCTTGTTTAAAGTTGGTGAAACAATACCAATAGAGGGCGCTATACAGAGCAGAAAAGGCGCATGCGCACAAACCTCTTGTCGCTCTGCGTGCAGCGGTGTAGTATAGGAATGAAGACTTGCTGGAACGGTAGTTGTAACTCCGAGTTTCACGCTTATGCGATCATCAGACAACTCTGTTGTAACTCCGAGTTTCACGCTTATGCGATCATCAGACAACTCTGTTGTCTGATGATCGCATAAGCGTGAATGTTGTCTGATGATCGCACTGGAGTGTCGTGGCCGAGCGGTCTAGCGCACCGAACTCAAGTTCTGGTGTTGCCAGCAGCAGGGTGTGGGTTCGAGCCCCGGTCGTGACACTTGTATCCTTGAGCAAGGTACTTAACCATAATTGCTTCGTCCTTCGGATGGGACGTAAAGCCGTAGGTCCCGTGTGTTGTATAATGCACGTAAAGTGGATTGTCGTGGCCGAGCGGTCTAGCGCACTGAACTCAAGTTCTGGTGTTGCCAGCAGCAGAGTGTGGGTTCGAGCCCCAGCCGTGACACCTGTGTCCTTGAGCAAGACACTTAACCATAATTGCTTCTCTCCACCCAGGGGTTAAATGGGTACCTGTGAAGGCAGAGATGGTTTGCTCTCTATGCGCTAGAAATGGCAGCAATTGAGCTGTATACTCCCCAGGGAGCTGAGATGGTTTCAGGAATGATTTATGAGCCTTATGAGCCTTATGAGCAGGGATAATAATATAATGCGCCTTGAGCGCCACTTAGTTGGTGGATACGTGCGCTATATAAATCTATACATTATTATTATTATTATTATTATTATAAGCGTGAAACTCGGAGTTACAACTACCGTTCCAGCAAGTCTTCATTCCTATATATATGTAGCGGTCTATCTTGAAGTAGAGTGCTCAATGCCACATAGACAGAGCATATTATACTTGTAGTAAAACTAGTGGAACGCTGGTAGTTGTAACTCCGAGTTTCACGCGTTATGCGATCATCAGACAACTTAAGCCCCAGTCACACTGGAGGATACGACAACTTACAACAGGTTACGATCGTCTGCGACTGGAAATTACAAGGAATCGTAGAAAAGTCCTGCGACAAGTCCCGGGTGGTTGCGGGTGGGCTTGGGTAGTCGCAAGACCGAATTCGGTCTTGGGCAGGTTTTCGATCATGTTCAAAAACCTGGCTGCGACCAAACTGGTCGTAGCTGGTCGTAGGTAGGTCTTCAATAGTGCCAGGCCAGCAACATCATCTACAATGCCGAAGTTAAGCAACCAAACAACTTTCATCTGTATACATAGGTCTCACCGCGCCTCCATTCAAGCTAAGATACGGCAACCACACACAGTCTTTCAGGCATGAGAAGTACCAGAACAGCACGGAACCCTCCAAGCACATTTGGCAATTGAAAAGGAACAAGAAACCATTCACCATCAACTGGTCGGTAGCCTGTAGATCTCAAGCATACAACAGTGAATCGAAACGGTGCAACCTTTGCCTCACAGAGAAGCTCTCCATCATAAACGCCGACAAGAGGATACTCCTCAACAAACGACCCGAACTCATATCAAAATGCCGCCATGAAAACAAGTTCTACCTCTGCAACTTCAAAAGCGATGACACGTGACGAGGAACAGTACCGTGTCAACAAACCACAAACTGCCAACAAACAAGCTTACACACAAGGCCCGCAAACAATAGGTAATTACCACGCACCATTGAGCGAGTAACCTGTACGTGCGCGTGTAGGCCTATATATATAGGAGTAATCACTTGGTGACTATCAGTTGTCTGATGATCGCATAACGCGTGAAACTCGGAGTTACAACTACCAGTGTTCCACTAGTTTTACTACAAGTATATTACGCTCTGTCTATGTGGCATTGAGCACTCTACTTCAAGATAGACCGCTACATTTAAGTATATATATATATATATATATATATATATATATATATATATGTATATAGGCCTATATATATTTTTTTAAATATTATTTTATTTTAATAATTTTTCTTTTTAATAACAAAATTTATTCAGTAAAATAGTAATTCACGGATGTGTAGGAATTCTTAAAAAGGAAAATAAAGTCAAACATTTAGAATAAGCCTTTTGCGTGTTGATTAACATATCGGCTCGGAACCCTGTAACACTGATACCGCAGATCAGTTTATAGTGCGCCCGCACCAGACTATTCGTGACCGGATGTCAGCAGCCGAGTCTCTGTTGCCAGTCACGTGATTCGGGGCAAGCTTTTTCCGCTTTTTCTTAGAAACCAACAATACTGCAGCGGTGCGTGGTGCGTGGTCTGCAACATATAACTCAATGATCAATGCATTAATAACGTTTAACTTCCTTAGAACTAAAGTTAATGCAGCTGTTTTGACGTATTTGATTGTCCACTATACGTTAGAAAAAACACGGAAATACATGTAATACATGTACATGAAATACATGTACTTCGTCTTTTGTTGCAAAGAAACTCCTGCAAAATCATGTCACCGAAACTCTTTAGAAACTACATAAAGGCCTATTCAAACACGCATGGTTGCATCGTTTACGTCCGGCGCGGCCGGCCGTAAAGCTTGCCCCGAATCACGTGGCATAGTAACAGTCGCTACGCACAGGGGTCAAAGTCTGGGTCACTTGCACAAGGCTTATTGGTTAAAGCAGACAAAAAATCGTCTACCGGATGCACCACACACAAATGCCTCTTTGGCGTTCTATACAAAATCCGCCCCGCGTCTAGTCTTGTGATAGATCTACTAGTAGTAATTTACTACACTGAACGTATGCTGTTTAATCGTATATTCTTAATCGTATTATTCTTCTTTGAGTATCAACAGAAGACAAAAGCCACATAGGCAATATTTTACAGCAATACATACGCATTTGTCGTCGTTTTATTTCCACAGAATGGACACATCTGTACATTTTGTATTGGTATTATCGTTTGTGAATATTTTCCTCGGAGTATGGGCTCAGCCTGCAGAAGATGAAGTCAAATCGTTGCCAGGTTACAGTGGACCCCTGAGTTCTAGACAATATTCTGGTTATCTAAAAGCATCAGGAACTATCCAGCTTCATTATTGGTAATGTTTATCTGATTAATATATATAGTTGACTGTGTATGGTGTTTGCATACACAAAGAATGTAGAATGACAACAACCACTTTTCTATCTAAATATGACAAATATCACAGATTTTCTTTTAAAAGATAATAATAATAATAATGTATAGATTTATATAGCGCACGTATCCACCAACCATGGAGGTACCTCCATGCACCAACTAAGTGGCGCTCAAGGCGCATTATATTATTATCCCTGCTCATAAGGCTCATAAATCATTCCTGAAACCATCTCAGCTCCCTGGGGAGTATACAGCTCAATTGCTGCCATTTCTAGCGCATATAGAGCAAACCATCTCTGCCTTCACAGGTACCCATTTAACCCCTGGGTGGAGAGAAGCAATTATGGTTAAGTGTCTTGCTCAAGGACACAGGTGTCACGGCCGGGGCTCGAACCCACACTCTGCTGCTGGCAACACCAGAACTTGAGTTCAGTGCGCTAGACCGCACGACAATCCACTTTACGTGCATTATACAACACACGGGACCTACGGCTTTACGTCCCATCCGAAGGACGAAGCAATTATGGTTAAGTACCTTGCTCAAGGACACAAGTGTCACGACCGGGGCTCGAACCCACACCCTGCTGCTGGCAACACCAGAACTTGAGTTCGGTGCGCTAGACCGCTCGGCCACGACACTAAAAAGACACGTTGCACCTGCACGATTGGTGGTTGGGTTCGACATTCTTTCCCCTATATTTTATCTGGATATCCTTCCCATTGCATTATGACAACAACCAATCATGAACTTTATTTGTATCAACAAACTAAATTAATAGATATTTGACATGGTTGCAATAGATTAGAAGTAATGGAATGAATGTCGAACCCACTTGTGCACAGTGTCTAAGCATGGAGGAAGGAATTTCCTTCCTCCATGGTCTAAGCATGTGTTTTTAGAAGATTATAAAAATGGCCATCATTTCACTGGATGTACATACATTCATTGCTCAAAATCTCCCAAAATATCGTTTCCAATCCTCACTTGACTATACTTTCCACTCCTACATTCTTTCTGAAGTGATTATTAGGATTTTCATTACAATAATAAGTAAACGGACATCTCTCATACAAACACCAGCGTTGAAATACACACTGCATTACGCACACAGACAAGTATAGACCAAATGCATACCCTCTATTTTATGAAACCCATGCTCCCAAAAGAAACAGGTACTGGACATATTAACTGTACCCTATGCAAATTTAGTTTGTCTACTTGCTGTAGAAACCCAATATTTCTGCTTTTGGAAAATTTGTACATAGGCCTATGTACCCGTCGAATTCAAAACGACAACTTTTGCTCTTCAGCACACTGACCTCGTCACACACGAACATTAACAATACACGTGTTCGCGGTGAGGTAAGACGCTCCCTACATGGCCTCCAGTGGGCGGTCTATTTGCTGTTCACTCATGTAGTTCATTCATAAAGTAACTGCACAGTTAGTTGCTGTCGACCCTAATGAATATTCAAACAAAGTTTGAATGAAATTTACATAATTTTACTGTATGTACCTGTGTAATATTCACAGACCACCGAAGTTGATCGACTGCATTCTTATGACACAGTTGTGCGCCGCGTGCAATCTTCAAGGTACTGCATGCTGATTGGCTAATCGACGCGAGGAGGTCACCGGTTCACCGCGTGATCATTAAATGAATATTCATTACTTCCCTGTGTGCTGTGTGCTGTAATTAGCTTATGTAAATGAGTGATGATGTCATATAGCTCATTAAAGTTTGTCACTGAGCCTGTGCTACTTATTGTAATGTTATATTTGATTTGTTGCATCTTGTTACAGGTTTGTTGAATCTCAAGGAAATCCAAGTGAAGATCCTGTACTCCTGTGGTTAAATGGAGGACCATCGTGTAGCTCCATTGATGGCTACCTTACTGAGCTTGGACCATATTGGGTAAACCCTAGTTTAATCAGGGGCAGACTTTAACATTGAAAGCCAGCCATGCAGGCATGTCCAGTGCAGGTACTATGCTGCAGATATCTCAAAGGTCTTGTCATTGGGTTGGATTAGTGTTAGTTTTAGGGTTAGGGTTAGGGAGAGGGTGCCATTGGGTTGGATTAGTGTTAATGTTAGGAGAAGGGTTAGGGTTAGGGTGAGGGTACAGTTACTGCAGTTAGTAAATTGGGTGCCATTGGGTTGGAAATTCAACATAATTACTTGTATCTGCCCAGCTGTCAGGTAACATCTTAGAGAACAGCACTGGTAGTTTGCCAAACACTTTTGGATCTTTGTCAACAAAATGTAAGGTCCATGCCTTCAAATTCACAATTTGCATTCATGATGATTTCTCTTTACACAATTAATATTTAATCAACCCTGGCTGTCAATCGCTTACACAGCATAGATCAGTTACCTGTATTATATATAATATAAAAAACTTTAAACTAACCCTCTAATAGTTAAAATATAAACATCCTAGCGGGTTAATAAGTCTTGCAGGATGCTGCTTTGCAGGATAAACGTATCCGGTTGACGAGCTTACGTATGCCATAAGTGTTTGTAAGTGTTCGTAAGTGTTCATAAACTGTTCGTAAGTGTTGGTCACCGTATGTGGGCATTACCCCAACATGCTACCTGTATTAAAAGGTTACTAACTGTTGCTAGTATCTGCCATTAAAGGGGCAATATCGTCACAATCCACAGTGCATGGAATCAAGGTCAAATTGCTGCTGCATAAATGAGCCTGTAATTTTCAGTCACTTTGTTCATCATAAACTAGGGCACTGATTCCATGCCCTGTTGAAAGTCTGCTCTGATCGTGACGATACTGTCCCTTTAACACTTGTCAAGCTTTCTGTCTACTGCAAAAATTACTTCTACTGTACTTCCACCATGCAAAGCTTTAATTCCTATTTAACCAGTTCGCACCGGGAATAAAAAAGTTTTTCCGAACCCCCGTGGCGGGGTTATTTTTACCGCACAAACACGAACAATGGTGCTCACCAGAGCGTGACCGGGGAGACCGCGTCTTCCACCGTATGCTTATGGCTCGTTGCCACGTCGACCAGGAATCTATACAAAATTCCCGAGAATCCTGTGGCGTGTTTAGACGCTCTCCGATCCGCTGTCCAAAAAAAAATGTGCGTGTATACACGGCCTCCGACGCAAACTGGTTAATGGCACAGTATCGTCATGATCAGAGCAGACTTTCAACAGGCAGGGAACGATTTCATTCAAAAATTTTGCATAGCAAAGCTGCGATGCAAAAAATGAATTTGCATAGCAAAATAATTTTTTTTGTATAGCAATCTGTGAATTTTGTGTAGCAAATTTAAAATGCTTAAAATTACAGTAGGCTATGTAGTGTGCATAGGTAAAGGTGTTTTTTTAAGGCGTTACTGTCGTTTCGTTCATAATCATAATATGAATGTCCAAATTTTACCAGAAATAATAATTTTTAGTGTCCGGAAATTGAGCCACAGGTGGTAAAAAACTCACGTGTAACTATTTTCGCCAAATTGCAGTCATTCATGAAAGTTAGTCCTCCGTCCATTTTCTTTTTTGTTGACATTATTATATCGATCGCTAAAACAGAGGCAATATCACAAAAACAAATTACCGACTGCGACATGTTCGGGTGCTTTTCAAAGTGAATTTCGCAGAGTGTAACATTACTTTGTGGTATGATCAAGCTTGATTTTGATTATTAAAAATTCGTCAGGAAAATGAGTGGTTGAAAGTGCGATAATACGTGTGCCGAAATGATTCTAAATCTCACCACTGCATATATAAATGAATGCTCATTTTGTTAATTTTCAAAAACTTTTATTATAAAACGAAGTTATAGTAACGTTTCTAGAGTTCCTTTGTTGAATACGGCCGTAGTGATAATATGAACACGGTACTATTGTGTGTAGGGGGTGGCTCAATTGCTCAATGTTCCAACCCCCAAACTCAGGAGAAGAAAAAATAAACACGTGCGAAGCTAAACAAAAACTGGGCGGTTGTTGCGTGTTTTCCATTTCGGGAATTTCGCCCGTAGTTAATTCATCAGCAGAAAAATATTGCATGCACATAGAATTTTAGGCATTGCGGATAAAACCTTTACGGATTGCTGGGAAATAAAGTACGGATGCACATAGGTAAAACAAGTGCACGTGTTTACTGTTGCATCAACACCGTCACGTCGGCGTGAAGTCATCGTTGACCACGTACGTCGCACGGACGTACCCCCCGGTGTGGTCTGGACACATGGAAACAAACCCAGTCGGGACGGATAGCTTGATATTTTTTGGTCGGAAATATACATGTAAACGTTATTTCGGGAATGGTTTGTGAATATTATTTCAAAAATGTTTATAAATCTGTCGAAATTTGTATCGCAAAATCTGCGATGCATTGTTTGAAATTCCATCGCAGATTGTCCAAATTGCGTCGCATTTTGCGATGCGATTCAGGGGAAATCGTTCACTGACAGGGCATGGAATCAGTGTCCTAGTTTAAGATGAACACAGTGACTAAAAATTACTGGCTCATTTATGCAGTATCAACGATAATATGACTTTGTCATGTGAGGTATTATTTTCAGTCACTGAGTTATAATCTAAAACTAGCACTCTGATTCCATGCCCTGTTGATCGTGATGATACTGTCTCTTATAAGAGAAATTTTAAAATCTGAACTTTCCACCCCTAAAGACTTTAAATTCTAACAATTATCAAATAACAACAATAACCATAATTGATAATACTTTAAATAATGTGAGTGAGAACAGTCTATCTTAACCCATATCCGCCGATCTACGTGATAACCTGTAGATATGTAAAACGCTACAAATGCCGACCTACGTGATTTTCCGTACCGTGTTTTTGTCCAATTCCAATTTACTACGTTTTTCCGATGACTGTATTTCATGATTATAGATATGAAATTAGACAAGTCTGACATCATAATAAAGTGCATGTTCTCCTCTTTCCATCAGTATATTATGTGTCTGTGTCAGTGATTGTAATATTCTCTAAATAAGGAATCTTTCTGATTGTGTGCAAAAACAATGTATCTCTGTGCGGGGGGCTTAGGCACATACAGTATTTTGTGTGTTTACATGGTTAGGCGGATATGGGTTAAGCAGAATTTACTTTGCTAATTCATATAGGTTAACAGCGATGGAAAAACACTGTCAGTCAATGATTACAGTTGGACCAAAGTAGCCAGTGTAATTTTCCTGGAGTCGCCTGCTGGAGTGGGATATTCATATGCTGGAGATGGAGACTACTCGACCAATGATGATAAGGTAAATACTCATATTAGGGGGGACAATCAAAATTTTTAAATTGCTTATAGGAAGTTATGTTGGAATTTTTCTTAAAGGGCTTGGTGAGTAGATTACAGAACACTTTTAATTATAAAAATTGGTCAAGGTGTTACCAAGTTATGGTCCGATAAAGATTTCAGAATGTGCTGTTTACCTAGACAACAAATGTCAACAAAGCAACAATAAACAAAAAATGTTTTTATACCATCTCATTTATTTTATGTACACCTATCAAGCATCTCAATTCACCTTTTCTTGTATACATGTATGTTGCCTATATTTGTTATATCAGTGGGTTTTTTCCAGAGGATACATCACATGAAGATATAGCTCACTAAAAAAAGCTTTAAAGTGCCAAAACGGGCCTTTTTTAAGCCGAAATCACAGTAAATTCTCAAAATTTGCATATTTTAAGTATCCTTTTCATAATGATTGTAGAGGATCTTGTGAATCATTTTGCATATTCTGAGTCTTTGTTACTCATATTTAAAGTATAAATGTGTTCCAAGCTGAGAACATTAATGGTTGTTGTGTAACACTGGCCTAAATTTGGGCTTAAACACCAAATTTTCCTCTCTTTTTTTAGCTCTGGAGACTAAGTCTGGCTAATTAAATATGCAAAAATGTCATAAGTTAAGTTCTGTCAATCCTATTCCACTCAAATTTGGTCAGTGAGTAAACATTTGGATACCAATACAGGGAACGATTTCGTTCAAACATTTTGCATAGCAAAACTGCGATGCAAAAAATGAATTTGCATAGCAAAATATTTTTTTGTATAGCAATCTGTGAATTGTGTGTAGCAAATTTAAAAATGTATGTAGTGTGGTAAAGGTGTTTTTTTAAGGCATTCTGTCGTTTGGCTCATAGTCATAATATGAATGTCCAAATTTTACCAGAAATAATAATTTTTAGTGTCCGGAAATTGAGCCACAGGTGGTAAAAAAAACTCCTGTGTAACTATTTTCGCCAAATTGCAGTCATTCATGAAAGTTAATCCTCCGTCCATTTTTTTATTATTTTATTATATCGATCGCTAAAACAGAGGCAAAAAAACAAATTATCGACTGCGACATGTTCGGGTGCTTTTCAAAGTGAATTTCGCCGAGTGTAACTTTACTTTGTGGTATAATCAAGCTTGCATTAAGAACACACTTTCGTACAGATTTGTCTTCATTACAGCGTATGTGACAACCCCATAGGAGTGGGGTTTGTAAAGAAAAAGTTAAGCAAGTTAATCACCCTTCAATTCGCACGTTCACCCAAGGTTTGTTTGAAGGCGAATTAGTTTGAATCTCGCTCAGTAGCCAACACAGCGTGAGGTCACTGCCTGTAATCCAATTCAATACATGTGTGTGTGAGTTGGTTTTGTGTATAATTGTGTGCAGTGTATGTAAGGGGGTATAGAGACATGTGCATGCTCAGATGAAAATCCTATAGGAAAGAAAGTGAATTCCATCCCGGATCCTGTTTTTCTGTTAATATAATCTAATCCTCCTAAATAATAATAAATCAATTCTTGAAAAGAAAACTAACACAATAACATTCATTTTATCATGGAGGAATGTTCTCTTCCTCCGTGATTTTACATAGTGTGTTGTTCCAGATAAGTACATGTAGTGTTGTAGCGGAGTAAGCTGCACAGATTTGTTTTGGCTGCATATTCTATTAAAAAACAGACATATTCAAAATTATTCATCCGTCCAGTTGCAGTTTGAAAGCTAGCTATGCTTTTCGCAAATCATCCAAGCGCAACCCTCATTGTGACTTATTTCAATACGTTTCATATGACTAAAAATACAAGAAAGGATCTGCACTTTTTTCTTTCAAGCCTACACGTTTGTGTTGCATTTCCAAAAATGCGTCTATAGTATAGTCATATGAAACGTATTGAAATAAGTCACAATGAGGGTTGCGGTCTGCATATTCTATTAAAAACAGACATATTCAAAAGTTATTCATCCGTCCAGTTGCAGTTTAATGAAAGCTACATGTAGCTATGCTTTTTGCAAATCATCTGAGCGCAACCCTCATTGTGGCTTATTTCAATACGTTTCATATGACTAGGATCTGCACTTTTTTCTTTCAAGCCTACATTGCATTTTCAAAATATGCGTCTATAGTATACCCCATAAAAATGAGTGTTCACAGCCTAAGAGCCAGTGCTTTAATAGATATGGGTTCTAAATCAACTGCAACTTTCTTTAAAATATAAGTATTAAATAAAAAAGGAAAAGGAAATCAGGAAACAAATTAACTGAAATCACTTTTAGTCTTCAAACTTTAATAAAGTTGCATGTACGGATGCACATAGGTAAAACAAGTGCACGTGTTTACTATTGCATCAACACCGTTGCGTCGGCGTGAAGTCATCGTTGACCACATACGTCGCACAGATGTACCCCCCGGCATGGTCTGGACACACGGCAACAAACCCAGTCGGGACGGATAGCTTGATATTTTTGGTCGGAAATATACATGTAAACGTTATTTCGGGAAAGGTTTGTAAATATGGTTTCAAAAATGTTTATAAATCTGTCGAAATTTGTATCGCAAAATCTGCGATGCATTGTTTGAAATTCCATCGCAGATTGTCCAAATTACGTCGCATTTTGCGATGCGATACAGGGGAAATCGTTCACTGCAATATATACTCAAAGTAAAAGAAAAACAATTATAATAATCTCACAGGTAATTTAGGGTCAAAAGCCTTGTTTTTCAATAAGCTAATTTTATATGCATAATGTTATAAATAAAGACAATAATTTATAAATCTTGACAATAATTTCAAATCTGCATCGTGTGTGTGACTCCGCGTTACCGTGGCGGTCGTGAAAAATTGCTTCCGTCTGAAGAAAAACGTGCGATTATATCTCGTATTATCTACTGGAAAATGACATCTGATTTCATTCCGAGTTCATGTGGGGATGGATTATCGTTCGTATTTTCGGTTTATGGTGCCACGTTTTGCGAAATTGGCATTGTTTTTAAAATATGTTCAACGGATTTTCATCGATGTTTTCTGCACCCCCCTGACTCACCTATCGATAACGCGCACGTAGAAATCAGTTCCTTGCAAAGCAGGCTTTATTTTTGGCACCCGCATTCGACTAGATACGACAACTGTTTCCGGGTAAAATGTCAAGTTGAAAATTGGAGGCTTCAGATGCGTTGGTAACGTTGTTTCGAGACAAGCCGGGAGCGTGGGAGGTGGGAAATTCAGAATGCTATTTATTGTTTATTTTAAAAATATTTTCGAATTTTTCTTTCGCATTCTAGTAAATAAAGGATTCAATTTTTTTATTGTATCAAAAATAAGCTGCTTTCTTATGCTTAAAGTCTCTAAATATCAACAAAAAAATTGCAAATTCTCATGTTGTTATGCCTTTTCTAGTGGGGTAAAACGGTGTGTTTGACGCGCCTACTCATATGCTGGAAATGGAGACTACTTAGAATCTGTGATGAGTCAAATGTTAAAGGAACACTATCTTCATGATCAACAGGGCATGGAATCGCAGTGCCAGTTTTAGATTAACTCAGCAAAAATAATACCCACATGATAAGGTCATATTACCGTTGCTGCTGTATAAACGAGCCAGTAATTTTCAGTCACTGTGTTCATCTTAAACTACACTGCTCAAAGTAAAATAGGACTCAAAAGTATTTTTGGTCCATTTTGTCCATGTGAGGACACAAAAGCAGTTTTTGGTGGAAGTAAAGTACTAAAGGTTACTCTGCAACATTTGAAACACTTTTCACGTGTTGTGCATGTCTAATGACGGTTTAAACTGGCAGATCATGTGATAAGGCATGAAAATGCAGATAACAGGTTGACGTACTCAATATCAAACTTGGCTAATCAGCTTTATTTCTTCATGTGTAACTCCACAATTGACTTCAGTAGGATGTTGCAGCACCCCGGACTCGCACACATTCTGCACAATGCCTCCTCATGGAAAGTACGGTGTTCCGGATCACAGCTTGGTCGAGGTTGTTCCACTCATCCTGTAGAGCTGCTGTCAGGTTGGCAACGTTCCTTACAGGAGGGTTGTGACTTCGGACTCTGTAACTGAGAATTGCCCAAATGTTCTCAATAGGGTTAAGGTCTGGTGAATCATAACAGCGTTCCTTACAGATAACCATATTCAGTGTCTGGAATGGCCTGCCATCTCACCAGACCTTAACCCTATTGAGAACATTTGGGCAATTCTCAGTTACAGAGTCCGAAGTCACAACCCTCCTGTAAGGAACGTTGCCAACCTGACAGCAGCTCTACAGGATGAGTGGAACAACCTCGACCAAGCTGTGATCCGGAACACCGTACTGTCCATGAGGAGGCATTGTGCAGAATGTGTGTGAGTCCGGGGTGCTGCAACATCCTACTGAAGTCAATTGTGGAGTTACACATGAAGAAATAAAGCTGATTAGCCAAGTTTGATATTGAGTACGTCAACCTGTTATCTGCATTTTCATGTCTTATCACATGATCTGCCAGTTTAAACCGTCATTAGACATGCACAACACGTGAAAAGTGTTTCAAATGTTGCAGAGTAACCTTTAGTACTTTACTTCCACCAAAAACTGCTTTTGTGTCCTGACATGGACAAAATGGACCAAGAAATACTTTTGAGTCCTATTTTATTTTGAGCAGTGTAGGACACTAATTCCATGCCCTGTTGAAAGGCTGATCTAGAATCGTGACGATATTGTCCCTTTAATTTAATTTGTCAAGTGGTGATCTATACAGTTTTCTTCATCATTTTGTTAAGTGTGGTAATGTATTCACCCATTTTCTGTTGTAGGTATATCTACGGTACAGGTGATTTCGTCTGATTCTATTATTTTTCTCTGCTGTGCTGATTTGGTCTGATTTCTTGTTATTGTCTTTGCAAAATGTATTGAGCCTATAATGTTATTTTTGCCTGCCAATTGATATGATCAATATGTTTTGTTTTTCAGACTGCGGAAAACAACTTCCTGGCCCTCAAAGAATTTTTCAAGAAGTTTCCAAACATGGCTCCTAATGAGTTCTTTATCACTGGAGAGAGCTATGCTGGGATTTACATCCCAACTCTTGCAGTCAAATTGATGGACAGTCAAACCGACATTAACTTTAAGGTAGATTCTGGTTTCCTTGAAACAAATTTGTTTACTTAAAGCATTTATGCAGTTCTTCTGTTTTCCGTAATTAAATGAATATTTAAATGCCTTTATGGCAGAGGCATGCATAGTTAGGAGACAGTGCCTTCCCCCACAAGAAAATGAGAATTCTTTTTCTCTACTACATTACAAATGAGTCATATGAAGACATTATGATTAACCCTCCTAGTGTTTGACCATTTGAAACCATTAAACATTTCCACTTAACCAAAATGGCCATTGGTTTTGTACACACATGGTGATACCATTTGAAAAGTGTTGGTAGCAAGCTTTACTACCATTCAAATCCATTCAAATGGTTTTTGAATGGTGGATACACTACACCTTGGTGTGTTTCCATAGCCGAATGGTTTCAAATAGTGAATGTACTACACAGTGGCTTATAAATCATTCAAATGGTTTTGAATGGTGGATACACTACACCTTGGTGTGTTTCACAAAACGAATGGTTTGAAATGGTGCATCAACTTGTCTGAAAAAGGCACCACAAGTAGGAGGGTTAAAGGGACAATATCATCACGATCAACAGGGCATGGAATCGGAGCACTAATTTTAGATTAACTCAGTGACTGAAAATAATACCCCTACATGATAAGGTCATATTACCGTTGCTGCTGCATAAATGAGCCAGTAATTTTCAGTCACTGTGTTCATGTTAAACCAAAACACTGATTCCATGCCCTGTTGAAAGTCTGCTCTGACCGTGACGATATTGGCCCTTTAAGGCATCTATTATATGGTTGTTAACATAAAATATAATAAGTAAGTGACAAGTGCATTCTAGTAGATCTGACTTCATTGTCAGGGCTCACTCGGGTCAGCCTCAAGTGACCTGCTCGTGAAGCAGGTCACTTGAGGCTGACCCGGGACGTAATGTCACTTTGAAAACATTTCATTTTTTCATAGTGACAATTTTGTTGTTTTTGACGTACATTTTCACCCCTTGAACAA
Source organism: Zoroaster sp. YZ-2022 (assembly GCA_029582265.1). Classification (NCBI taxonomy): domain Eukaryota; kingdom Metazoa; phylum Echinodermata; class Asteroidea; order Forcipulatida; family Zoroasteridae; genus Zoroaster; species Zoroaster sp. YZ-2022. The sequence continues at coordinate 9,447,376 of CM055822.1, forward strand.
TGAATTTGTGAGTAGAGACTGTTCTTTTGGCGGAAGAAGTTTTGGTTTGTACCAACCAGAGAAGTAATGCATTAACCTTTCTGTGTCTACAAGGGTCAAAATCAATCAAAAAGTCAATATATTTGTCAAGGTTATATATCTAGTTCACTTAAGTCGAACACTGTCAAACCTTACGTGTAGTAAGTGCATTTACTGGTCAAAATGAGTCGACATTTTGTGACTGGTAAAAGCATTGTCTGATATTGTCGAGGGTGGTCAAAATAACAGTAAAAACCAGTCAAAAATGCCCCTGTGTGCACATTTGGGTCAACAGTCAAAACAGGCAGTTGACTGGTTTTGACCACTATAGCTACTTGCCACTACAAAAAAGTGCAGCTATAGTAGGAGGGTTATTTAATTGTATAACAGTGTTTTACTTTTATCTTTATACAAGACTTTAACCCTAACCCTGCTAAATGCAACAGAATGCACCAATGGTAAAAACCTGTTGCAAGTTGTTGCATTTAGCAGGCAAGTCATGTCTCCTGGTCTGATGCAATCTGTTGCATTTAGCAGGCTTGGTCTTTGGTATACAACCTGGATTCTGTTGCATTTAGCAGGGTTTGAGGAAAATTGTTCAGTTGTATTTTGTTACATTTGGAATTGCAACATTGGGCTCGCAATATAGAATATTGTCATCTACCCACCAGTAAATTATTGGAAAAACAAAGGAAAAAGAAAAAAAGAAAAATAAGAGAAAAGAAACAGAAAAGTAAATCAAAGGATACAAAAGAAGAGAAGAGAAGAGAAATTAAAAAGCGATTCTGGAAAAACACCAGTCAAAGAAAAAGAAAAAGGAAAAAAAAAGTAAATCAAAGGAAACAAAAGAAGAGAAGAGAAAAGAAAAGAAATGAAAAAGTGATTCTGCAATCTGTTGCATTTAGCAGGGTAGGCACTTGGTACCAAGGCTAGTGCATATGAGTTCCCTGCACAATGCAACAGAATGCACTGTTGCATGTTGTTGCATTTAGCAGGGTTCTCATTTCAGCTGTGTGCATTCTGTTGCATTTGGCAGGGTGCTTAGAGAATACCTCGTGGGGGTTAGGGATAATATACAAATATAACATGGTTTAAGGGTGGACAGTCGATATTAGCTCCCCGAGGTACTGGAAGTTGAGAAACTAGTTCCCGAGGCGAAACCGAGGGATCTAGTTTCTCAACTTCCAATACCGAGGGGAGCTAATATCGACTGTCCACCCGAAATAAACCATGTGATATTTGTTTTACTATACCTCATACATATTCACAATATTCTCTAGTTCGGCATCATTGAGCTCGGGAAAACGCGAATTTACATTTACGTGTGCCACCATCTTTTCATGTATATAATATGTAGCTAGGGCGAAATAGCATCTGGCACGTGACGGTGAATGGACCAGTGAGAATTCGGCTCTCGATCATGAATATGTATGAGGTATAGTAATAACAACTGGCCAATTGCAAAGGCTAATGTACTTATACTCATCATTTATAACAGGGTTTTGCTATTGGTAATGGCTTTCTAGACAAGACCCTTAATACTGAAACATCAGTTGAGTATGCTTACTACCATGCCATTATCGGTGAAAGGTAAGACAAAACTTTCTCTATATATAAGCCTGTGATTTCTCAGGATTTCTTTTATTTACAAATCTGCCTTTGCCTGAAAATGTTCTTGAAAGAAGAGAAGTAGCCACCAAGGAAAGAAAGAAGTAGCCTATATTGTGTCCAAACATCTAGTTTCTTGTTTGTGGGGATGTGGACAGTCTGTAAATCCTCCAAAATTAAAACATTCAGGAGGTTCATGGGGCTTTGTCCTCTAGACCAAAGGGAGACCCAGGCCCGCTGTCCTTTTTATGCCCCTGGTATATTCGCTCTGTGCATTTCGACACATTCCAGTGGTAAACCATGTGTCCATTGATAAACATGACTGCCCAGGTCCAGTACCAGCTTAAAGGTACACACCGCCTTTGTCGCGCGAAATTGGGAGATAAAAAACGCTCCTCAATATTTCATTGTTTTACATACATGGTTGGAAAGATCTTTCAAAAGTAGAATATAATTGTCCACACAAGTACTCCTGAAAGATGTGTCGTTTTTCTGTTATTGTACAAAAACCAATGTCATGTGACTTTCTTGAACCAAAATTTGTCCAGAAAACTCACGAGGACAAAATTAATAGTCGCACTTTCAGACGTTTAAAATGTTTATTACTGAACCAAATTCAAGAAGAATTATTTTTTATAATTCATTGATACTTGACAAAAGTGAAATGATTTTGAAACAATGGGTGAAAATTGTCAAAATCGACAAAAAGACGAAAGTCGTGGCACTTTCCCGAGACACGGAACCGAACCAAGACTGTACCAGTACAGCCATGGGCCAGCGCCAAGCGTCCGAGTGTGAGCCTGCTGGTTAGGCCATAAATATATCAACACTTTTCGCGTGGAGCGTAAAGCAGGGTCTCGACCACTGTGGTGCTTTTCGTGTCGGGTATTTTGAATTATGATACTGCCAGCGAGTTTAGTTTTGGAAACAACAATGACGCATTCATTCGGAACATCGTCACAGCCCCTTCATCATATCAACGCCAATAAAAATGTGACAAAAACTGTTCAGTTTGGAAGGCCATCCGTCAAAATCAATGCCAGAATTTAGACCGAGTGGGCTGGGCAAAGAAAGGCTCACCGTCTACGGCAATAAAACGACGTATGCCTGGCGACCATTGACGGGCCAGCCAACCTCAAATGATGGCAAACACTCAGGGATTTGATTGTTGAACGTGATGGTGACCATGATGATATCATGAAGAATGTCGCATTTGTAGGATTGTTGGACAGGTAAGAGTAATAAAAGAGAAATATTGTTTGATAATATAATACTTGTAGGGCTTTTTGTGTGGCTGTATGCTGAACTCTTATGATGAATTTCTGTTAGCCATTACATTATTTTTGATAGTTCCTATAGCCAAGGCCCAATGATATTGTGATGATGTTTACAATACAGACATGATAATTATGAGATATAGTTTAGAAAGCAGAACAATTTCCAGTGAAGTAGTTGTAATTTCCACCATCAATGTATTTTATGGGGAAGATGGTGAAAATTCAAACATGGCCTGGAGGAAATAGCATCAGGTACCATTATTTCCAGTGCAGTGCAGTGCAGTACGATGCAATCTGATGCAATTTTTAATATGCACCATGTCCATCATATCCACCATTATTTCATTAGCTGTTATGTTTTGTTTTATAGGTATGAGAAAACATCACTGCCAGTATTTTTACTTGCATCAACACCATGTAGAGTTCAGCTTGATTCCATTTCCACTATTCACATCTACAAAGCATTGCCAAGGTAGAGTAAATTCATATTTATTTTTATCCCATTTATTATTTTTGTTTTGTTTTTATAGAAAACTTAGTTTATGTAAATATTTGTTTTTCTATAAAACAAAATCAGATTTACAGAAACAATTTCTCATTTAGAAAAAATGAAGTTCAGGTTCAGGTCCCCCCCCCCCCCTCCTTGTGCATGTTTAATGTTAAATTGTCCATATTAAAGGGAAAACATCACGACCAGAGCAGACTTTCAACAGGACATGGAATCGGTGTCCAAGTTTAAGATGAACACAGTGACTGAAACTTACTGGCTCATTTATTCAGCAGCATTGATAATATGACCTTATCATGTGGGGTATTATTTTCAGTCACCGAGGTAATCTAAAACTAGCACTCCGATTCCATGCCCTGTTGATCGTGACCGTTGTCCTCTTAAAGGGAAAGTACAACAGCATAACAGCTGTTATCGGTAATATTTACTTACTTTGAATGAAGATCGTTTAATAATGAATATGTTAAAGTTTGAGCTCAATCTCTAAGTCATGAGAACATATCAAATCCTTTCTGGTCAAAAGAACCCCGTGCAAACAGGCCAAAAATGCACAGTCGAATGGCCTTGGAGATAAAAGATAACAGCTCCCTGGCTCTGTGTAGACTTAATTGGGGGTGTTGGGCCAGTCCATTATTGCTAATAGGTAGGCCTATTGTACGGCACTGTGAGGGTCCACTTATGGTATTTCACAGGAAGGCATGCAGCTGATTGCTAACACTATTGAAGAGTGCTTATGTGTTTATCGTAAAACTATAAAATAAATATAAGAAACCTACTCACAATTTGGCAACAAATACAGAAGAATCGACAATGTTGATCACACTAACACTCACAAGACGAAACCCACGCTGCATGCGCGTAGTGCAGCCCAGTACACGTGTGTGTGTGTGTGCGTGCAATGCCCAGCGCCGAGCCATGAGCAACGCTAAATTTCATTGGATTTCAGATGGACAATTCTTTTTTAAGTGAACATACGCGAGCCTAAACCTCAACCAATCAAAACAGAGGTTATATTGTTAGAAAGCTGACAAGCCAGAGAGAAATGACTTAATAGATCTAAGCTCCCAGGTGGCGCTATTTAATGTTATGATAATGTTATTGGACCAGTTTTTCGCTAAACGCGCATTTTACACACGAAATGGGTAAATTTTTGACTAAAAATGCAAGATTTAACATAAATTACACGAGGGAAAATCAATTTTTTGTTCAGTTTTTTTTTCATTTTCTGAAAGAATGCAATGTTTGGGTCAAAATGTAGCATGCAAGATCTAAGGTATACTCAGTTGAATAATGTCGTGGTGACGATAGATGCAAAAAAGAACCCGTTTTTCAATGTTTTTCGATACTGTTCCTCATAGGAATGGCACATGAAAGCCTGCCCAATGGCTTAGTTCCCCAAAGGAATCCATATGAAGTGTGAAAACCCTTCATAATTCTTTAGGAAAACATTAGTAAATGTGTATATTTTGTTTTTCAGTTTTCTTTAAAATAAGAACACAATAAGTAGAATAATTGTTTAACTTCGTCACATCCAGTTAGCTGTAGGTAATAAATGATTCAGTAATTGTGCAATCAAGTAATAACCAGTGATGTACCTTCCCTTTAACATCATATCCAAACATTCATGTGAACATGTTTTTAAAAAATTCCTACAGTGCCCTAGCATCTCTTGGTGAACTCCCAGGTATACATGAGCTCCATCAATCAACATCAAAGTCAGTTGCACAAGATCAACAAGTGGAGTCACAGCAACATATGGACACAACATCACATGAGCCTGTATGAGTAAGTGAAATACTATTTGGCTGTCAACACATCACATTTCACAAAAAGTTATTTAAATTGTACAGATATTACTGTAAACACCCCTACATGTACACTTATCTCACTTTAAAAAAAATAAATATAATGTTTATATCAAAATTTAGTTTTTCTCTAGTCCGAACTTGCACATGCTGATTTCATGTAGCCTTATAATCAGTTTCTAAGCAATATTAAGAAAATACACTTTTGTGTATTCAGTAACTCTTGTGCAATATAAAGGAAGAAAAAAGTAATTATCCTGCTGAGAGTTTGTCATTTGCAGTGTGTGTGTGAATGGTAAGTGTACTGTAGCACTAATAATTAGCCAAAGTAGCTTTACATGTGTTATTCATGGCTGGCTATTGTGTTATGTTTTTGTGCTGGAGTACTATCAGTAATCTTTCTTTTGTAAGATTGTATACATAATGTTCGTTCATGTTTGGTCCATAGATGAAATGTGAGATGGAGTGAGATGGAGACCGAGGCAGATGCTCAGTTCATCATGTCACCTACGTATGTGAATGGGTGTCAGCAACCGGAAGCCTACCACACCTAAGTTACTAGCAGACATTCCACTGAATAAGAGTTTTCTCAAGAAGATTACCTACTATATCAACTTCAGGTTTGTTACGGGTGCCATCCAATCAAAAGTTTCAATTAAGTACAGGCGACATGTCCTACTTTTAAGACACTCTCTCTGCCAACAACTGCAGGTATAACATGAAAATGTTTCAAGACAAATGCAACTGACAGCCCTCAACCCCACACACACACACACCCAAAATTACTATATTAGTATTTTGTAGTTTGTACTACTTTGAAAATATTGAGATTTTGAAGCTTTACATGGTTGAAGAACAGTAGGAGTAAGATTAATTATCTTTCAAGAGTAGTAAATAGCATTGGTTCTGAGAACTGGCAGTGACATTACTTTACGTTTCAATCAGTATACTCTGATTGTCTTCAGGGGGATGAAGATGATCAGAGTATACCGATGGAAAAGTTATTCCACCACCAGTTCTTCTAAGAACCAACACTTCTATTAAACTGTAGAGATAGTTACATGGTGCTACCACAAATCTTACTCCTACTGTATACAAACATGTATTCTTAGATAAATATGCATAATGATATTGACACTAGCCCAACACATGCTTTTCAAAACCATGATGATGATAAATCAACATGTAAAACACTATGAAAATAGTTTGCCAGGGTTGAAGGTAGCCAGATAAACTTATTCAGCGTTATTATGGGCATAAAGTCACAAAGTTGATTTAGGGTGAAGGGGACTACATGTATAGGATTTGGATTAAACTTGGCTGCATATTCAAAGGGCAGGAAGTGGGGTTATATTGATTGGTGGGTGGGGGGTGGGAGCTAGGGTTACTGAAGACACTGAAGCATGGAGGAGCATATAAACATTTTCCCATTCTTTGTTTTCCAACTTTACCAAGAAAAGTTACCCTGTGAGAGAAGAGTCTTTACACTCCTGATATTTCCATGTTGTAAATAATTTTTCCCTACATGGAACATAATAGAAAGTTGGCTAATAATTGTGCATTTCATCCATGTTCATGTATCAGGTACCACAGAGTCTACTCAAAGCACAGGCGTATAGTAATTGGGTGGAGAAGAAACAATACAGCGTATGTCAAATAGCTAATGTCTGCAGTCTTCAACATGTCCAAGCTTGTATGGATGTCAGCTAATTAGCCTTTCATTAGAAAGTTTTTATGATAAAGTTTTTCCTTCTTTCCCTGCCCTCGGCAGAAGAGTTGTCAAAAAGTAAATAATACCCAAAAGTAAGGCCACAAGTTCTAATTAGCCAATTGACAATTCAAACAAAATTAAATGTAAATACATGCACTTGATCAAATCTGATAGTTGCTTGCCCTTTTCATTTTGTTTATGAAAACCTTTAAATTCTAGATTTAAATGAAGCCAACATTGGTATTTATGTCTTGGTATTAAGTCTTGTACAAAAATAAATTGAATGGATGGACTGCATGTTTATATACCAAGAGTGATCTTTATTTATAATATACTTCACTTTTAACTCAAGTTTATAATGGACAAAAATATAATGATAAATTGAAAATGATAGTAACACTGTAATCAAGCATCTCCTTATTGTGACATGTTTATAAATTTTCTTTGTTTTCACCTATACTGCAAATAATTAAAAATCATTAATAAAATTTGAAACAAATTCTACATTGCTTTTTACATTTTCAAGGTTGTACACATATTTGGCAAAATGTCTGTAGCTGCATCCATACTATAGAATTACAAGATCAGATGCCATTTTGTACATAAATTTTTAGACATTGAAACAATCAAGAGTTGTATGGGTGCTTGTAAATTGCTAATAAAACAATGAAATACATTTTTATTTTAACTGTCCATTTGGTTTCATGACTTGACTTTTGTGGTTCCTCCCCCCCCCCCACAATCAATTGAAACCACTTTACTGACCTGTTTAACCTATTGTAAACAATCTAACAATGAGTGTACATGGTCTTACACATATAACTAGTGAAATGACTTCAGTGTAAATGAGCCCAACAATGATCATTTATTGACAAGAAAACAGAATCAATCTGCATAATAAATGTACGCTCTGTATGTACGATTTAGTGACAGTTCAGAATAGGTGACATTCAGGGGCTGTCATTGGAATCGGTAATTTTGGAATAAAATGTCTGCCCCCCCCCCCCAGGTTCTTGGTGATGGCATGTACTGCCACTGGTGATGAACCGACACATTTGTTTTCTAAAATTCTTTGGAGTATTATTGCAGCACTATAGAATCCAAGAACTGGGGAGGGGGAGGGGCAAACAAGCATATGTTTGATTCCAAATTACCAATTCCATTGACTGAATCGAGAATCACACCCAGCATAAATTCTGCGTAGCTGAAGTAGCAAAATGTTTGTCCTCTTTCTGAAAAAGATTTAAGAGTGAACAGAGGAGTAAGGGCTTAGATTTAAATAAATTCAAAATTATCAACAATCACTGTGAAATAAATTAAAACATTTTTTAACTGATATGGATTGGAAAGGTGGTTAGACCCCTTCTCTTGGACTGAAATGCCAGTACTGCTATAGCAAAAAAATTACATATTATACTAAACCTTAATTTTGTTGTAATAAACAACCATTAAAACTAAATAAAATGTTCATCATTGGTATTTGATAATGAACATTGACTTCAACCCTGTAACACATTAACATTAGATCTCATGAAAAATAGCGTAAAAACCAACCTGTGAAAATTTATTTAAAATAAGTGCTCCCTCATGTTTCACAAAGTTATATCTGGGAAATTCTTGTATTTATAATGTCTTTTTTTTTCTTTTTCTTTTCTATATAAAGATAAAACTAGGCCCCCTAAAACTTAAAAGCATTTCGGACAAAACAATTTGGTCATTAGCCCTAAGCCGCCTATAGTATGTGTCCCAACCAAATAAAAATGTTTGATAATATTTTGAGAATATGAGAATCTAAAGCAAAATTGAAGCTTCCCTTTCACAATTTTTTCTTGTCAAATATGTAGAGTATGTAATCGGGGGTTTGGGCAATTTCACATAATTGCCAGGGGACATTGTCATGATTGTGTTCATCATGTTACACATGTTCTGTCTACCGATGGCAATGTAAACTATATCATGATATTGATCATGAATGATTGAGATAGGTCACCCAGAATCCAGCATGTCCAGATAGATGCTGCTAAGCACCGGTTTGTTCAGTCTATGCCTTTCTCCATGGTTGATCCAAGGTCTATCAAGCCTAATATTAAGCATTTTCCTCACTTTTTTGGATGATCTTGGACGTCGATGTGCATCTGGTTGCAATCGAATCCAGGAATTCTGTGATCGTTCGTGTGTTTACAACGGATACAAAAAATGTAAAGACTGGAACCTTGTTCCTCTTGTTACAATCACGATGGTGTGCAATGCAGAGGTACCAGTCTAAATACAATCTGCAATATTGCCGTACAGGTTTCGCGGTCGTAGACTACTGGAAATGCGTATACGTGACCTTTGACATTATTGTTGTTTTTTGGACATTTCTCGGTAATTACAGTGTACATGATACCCAGATTTAGTTTTTTGAAGAAAACCTTCCAAAAAGGATTATCTATCATTCTATCAATCCCATTTTTTGCACTTTTAGGGCGGTGTGTACCTTTAAAGGGACAATATCATCATGTTCAACAGGGCATGGAATCAGAATACTAGTTTTAGATTAACTCAGTGACTGAAAAATAATACCCTGCATGATAAGGTCATATTAGCATTGCTGCTGCATAAATCAGCCAGTAAATTTCAGTCGCAGTGTTCATCTTAAACTAGTAAGACCCTGATTCCATGCCCTGTTGAAAGTCTGCTCTGATCGTGCCGACATGAATCTAATTAATAGGGTTATTGCACTGTGGCCGAGCGGTCTAGCGCACCGAACTCAAGTTCTGGTGTTGCCAGCAGCAGGGTGTGGGTTCGAGCCCCGGTCGTGACACTTGTGTCCTTGAGCAAGGTACTTAACCATAATTGCTTCGTCCTTCGGATGGGACGTAAAGCCGTAGGTCCCGTGTGTTGTATAATGCACGTAAAGTGGATTGTCGTGCGGTCTAGCGCACTGAACTCAAGTTCTGGTGTTGCCAGCAGCAGAGTGTGGGTTCGAGCCCCGGCCGTGACACCTGTGTCCTTGAGCAAGACACTTAACCATAATTGCTTCTCTCCACCCAGGGGTTAAATGGGTACCTGTGAAGGCAGAGATGGTTTGCTCTATATGCGCTAGAAATGGCAGCAATTGAGCTGTATACTCCCCAGGGAGCTGAGATGGTTTCAGGAATGATTTATGAGCCTTATGAGCCTTATGAGCAGGGATAATAATATAATGCGCCTTGAGCGCCACTTAGTTGGTGGATACGTGCGCTATATAAATCTATACATTATTATTATTATTTAGGCTTCATATGAGTCAGGACTCCTAGGAGCCTGGTGAAACCAGTCTTTGACTGTGTTTCTCTTTTAATCTGCTCAATAGAAATATCACCCAGAAGTCTTGAGATACCTATCCAGGGATCTCGATAGTATGGGACTCTAGGAATAAAAAATAAACTAAGCTTGGTCAAATTTGTATTTTCCCTACGACAAGTATGAGCTATGTATTTCAGATACTGGGAGTTAATATAATTCCGAAGTGGTTGACTTTTTGTTATGCGCTCTAGATCTATATTAGCAAAGTAAAGAGCATGATTAACTTCACCTTCTACAAGTGAAGGTTTCCTACGGAAACCATCTTTAATCATTCGCCTTAGGAAACCATACCAACTACTTTCAATCCTTTTATTCCTTTCTCACTAGGCCTCCAGCATTGGGTAGCATATGTCAGTCTAGGACGAACACATGCTTCCAGGATTTTAGTCCGAATGGACATACGCACTTCCCTGTCACAAAGAACCCCTTGAGTTCATAAAATTTAGCTGTAGCCTTTGCAATTCTTAGGTCAGTGGAATTTCTACCATCATTGAAGATGGTGTGGCCAAGATAGCAAAATTCAGACACATTTCCAAGTTCAGTACCATCAATGACAATATTTATGTCACTCGTAGATGTATTAAATTGCATCACTTTAGTTTTTTTGAAAGAAATTGTTAATCCAAAACGTTTACAAGTTGTGTTCATTATATTCATAATTCCTTGTGCTTCAGCAATGCTTATACAAAATAAAACCAAATCATCGGCATACAAGAGCCACCTTATTATTTCAATACCATTCATTTTCTTGGTTTTTCTTTGTTCCCGGTTAGTGCATTCGCTAGAAATACGGTGAGCAGTGTGCATATCAGTTGTTTGGCCGGGATTTTCAAATGAACCAACAAATTATGTTAATCAGAAATACCAACTGTCATTAACAAATATTTCTCCTCATTGTGCATCTCAATGTTTTAATGATAAACCTAATTAAACAATTAACCCTCCTACTATAGCTGCACTTTTTAGTGGTAAGTTGCTGTAGTGGTCAAAATCAGTAAACTGCCTGTTTTGACTGTTGACCCAAATGTGCACACAGGGGCATTTTTGACTGGTTTTGACTCATTTTGACCACCCTCAACAATACAAGACAATGCTTTTACCAGTCAAAAACAGTCGACTCATTTTGACATGTAAATGTACTTACTACACGTAAGGTTTGCCAGTGTTTGACTAGATATACCTTGGCAAGTATATCAACATTTTGACTGATTTTGACCCTTGTAGGAGTAGGAGGGTTAACAAAGTGATTGAAACAATAACGAGTAATGACAGTGAATTTGAAAAATAATTGACTTTAGAGGGACAATATCGTCACAATCAACAGGGCATGGAATTAGAGTGCTAATTTTAGAACCCTCCTATAGGTTTAACAATCAAAGACACTCAAAATTTGTATGTCACTCCCAACCCATTGACTTTGTGCAGTACACTCAAATAAATGCAAGGGCATGGCTTTAGTAGGAGGTCAAACCAAAACCACTCGATGTAACTTATGCAGTACATACACAGCTCTGTGTGACTCTGCATATAACTTGTAAGACATACACAAGTGTGTTTGACTTTGCCACTATCTCCAGCACTCTTATACACATGTGTGAACAATTGGCAATGCAACCAAAAATACTCAAGTGACTGTCTGTGGGTGCGGTGCTTACTGGGCCAAATTTCAGCCTGGGCATAGGAGGGTTAACTCATTGTCTGAAAATAATACCCCACATGATAAGATCATAATGTGACTGGCTCTGGAAAAACCATTAACTTGGACCCAACTTTTCGGAGTGTCCTCCCAAATTTATTGTGAAAATTAACAATGTTCCCAACAACGTTTCAGGATTTTTCTTTTTCCATCAAAATCTAGAGAAAATGCTCTATATGGTGACATGAAATATCACACAGAGAACTAGAATTGACTTCAACAACTTTATTTACACGTACTTCACTTTATATACAACATTGCTAATCAATGAACTGGAACCTTTGACATCAATAACCAATATAGCCATACAAGTATAAAGTTGGGTACATGTATACTGTACCAGGATACAACAAATGCATACAAATTATTATACTGTGATATCTGTGAGTGCCATGGTCGAGCGATTTAGTGCATCGGATTTGTGTTCTGATGGTTGAGTCATCAGAATGTGGGTTCGAATCCCGACCGCGACCGTGGTGCTTATGTCTTTGAGCAAGACACTTTACCATAATTGCTTCTCTCCACCAGAAGTAAATGGGTACCTGTGAGGGTAGAGTTAGTTGGTTGTTGTGTTTGATTAGCCCTATATGCGCCGAAATGGCAGCAATTGAGCTGTATACTCCCCAGGGAGCTGAGATGGTTTTCAGGAATGATTTATGCGCCTGATGAGCAGTGCCGTACAAAGCACTTCCTTCATAAAATAGGAGCTGAGTAATCCGACAAATGTGAATGCGGTGAAATACAGACCATTGATCATATTGTCTCCAACTGCAACATCTACCGTGCCCCACATGGGTTTGATGGCATAATGAATCTTGATGATGACACGGCAGACTGGCTTTCTTCCAGTCTGCCTATTTAAACGCCCACTGTACTGACTTGTTGGCAACCATACGAACGAGCAGAGGTAATAATGTAATGCGCCTTGAGCACCAGTTTGGTGGATGCGTGCACTATATAAGTCTACATTTTTATTATTATTATTATCTGTCCACAACTGAAGTGATATTTTGATTCTAATTTTTTCTTTTGGGTTTGACAGCCTTTGGGAGAAGTATCAACTAAACTGTTGTAGCCAAGGATCATGTCATATTGTCAGCAAATCTTCAACCTGTGATGAAATAGTAAGTTTATTAACCCTCCTACTATAGCTGCACTTTAGTGGCAAGTAGCTACAGAGGTTAAAATCAGTTAACTGCCTGTTTTGACTGTTGACCCAAATGTGCACACAGGGGCATTTTTGACTGGTTTTTACTGTCATTTTGACCACTGAACAATACCACATAACGTTTTTACCAGTAAAAAACGGTTGACTCATTTTGACCTGTAAATGTACTTACTACACATAAGGTTTGACAGTATTTGAATTTTAAGCGCACTAGATATACCATGGCAAGTATATCAACATTTTGACTGATTTTGACCCTTGTAGGAGTAGGAGGGTTAACAAAGTGATTGAAAACAATAACTAGTAATGACAGTGAATTTGAAAAATAATTGACTTTAAAGGGACAATATCGTCACAATCAACAGGGCATGGAATCAGAGTGCTAGTTTTAGATTAACTCATTGTCTGAAAATAATACCCCACATGATAAGATCATATGTGACTGGCTCTGGCAAAACCATAAACTTGGACCCAATTTTCAAAAGTGACCTCCCAAATTTATCGTGAAAATTAACAATGTTCCCAACAACGTTTCAGGATTTTTCTTTTTCCATCAAAATCTAGAGAAAATGCTCTATATGGTGACATGAAAACTGGTCCCTCAAACTGGTCCCTGGGGTCAGTTTTTGACCTTTTCATGGCTGTTACGCATTATGGAAAATGCCGAGAAGTTTTGGGTTTTGCCAGAGCGGGTCACATATTACCGTTGCTGCTGCATAAATGAGCCAGTAATTTTCAGTCACTGTGTTCAACCAGGACATCATGTTCACACCCTGTTGAAAGTCTGTTGTGATCGTGTTGATAGTGTTGATAGTGTCCCATTAATTTTGTCATGATGTACTAGTGGAATTGTATAGATGAGGTTGCTTACAGGGTTTCAATCATGAACTTTGAACAGAAACAAGAATAACGAATTACGCACAAATAATCACCATGCAAAAAGTGATTTTTAAATTTTTTTTTATAACAAGCTTATTTCTGGACTCAATTTATGAGACCAGCAAATCTTTGATTCCTCATGCAATGGTCCGAGACCACAGGGATATTAGACTGAGACCTTCTAAATGTGGTCTTGAAACCAGTCTCGAGACCGAGACTGGTCACGAGCATTAGTATTAGCCAGCAATACCTTTGGGTATCTTTAGGACACCCTGTTTGCTAAATGGACACCCTGTTTTATTTGTAAAACACCTGCAAAAGTATTGCAATTTAAACATTTTAGACACCCTGTTTTTCACAAAATAACAAATTTGGATGCCCTATTTCCAACTTGGCTTATACTCTAGTCTCGAGACCTACAACAACATCTTGTGTACCCAATATTTGCCAACCATCTGGCTTCATTATAGCCCCTTGGAATTAATTTATAATTTTTTAAAGGGAAAGTACAACATTGGTAAATATTAATTATTATTTAGAGCATTATTTAATGTAAACTTGGTACATATATTAATGTAAACTTGGTACATATATTAATGTAAACTTGTACACATATTAACCCTCCTACAATCAGTGCAATTTTTTCAACAACCCATTCAGGCCACTCCAAGCCATTAGCTGTTGCCAGTGGCTTTCTATGGTTACCCTTCTGTGCACTGTCACACCACTGAGATTGCAGGGTAAGGTGGTCTCCCATACATGGCAGGCCATACTAATATGTTCAAACAACCAGCTGTAAACCTGACCATGTATTTTGACTGTAAACACACCTATACAAAACCACTAAAGTCTGTGCAATGGCCTTAATTCAGTGTGTGATCGGAGATGAGTATGTAATCGGAGATGGTCTTATTTACAGTGGCCTTGGGTGGCACTGGGTTGATTTTGTAAGATTACTTGGAAAAGACAGCAGTTGCTTGTATGCTTTAAATGTTGGTGAAGAACATTAGAAATTTAGTGGATCAGAGTGGCCTCCATGTGAAGTAGGGTTGTCAAATTTAAAAGAAGTTGACATCCAGCAACTTTCTAGAAAGCGTAAAACATGTACTTGTAACTGTTTTTTTTATTTTTATTTTTTTTATATATATATTTTTTTTCTCTAATTGAAATGAAACTTTAGAGAAATAGCTGTTGCTGTTGCTGTTGCAAACGGCTTACCAACCTAAAGGACCTGTAGTATAGACCTTATGCATATGTCACAAACTGAATATCGCCCTCATTCATCAGAGGCAAACGAAGGTCACTCATTGGTTCATGTATGCGCGCTGTGTGTATACGCACGCACAGTGCGCATACATGAACCAATGAGTGACCTTCTCTAGCCTCTGAATGAGGGCGATATTCAGTTTGTGACATCATATGCATAAGGTCTATTAATGCAAAGAAGCAGTTATTGACCTTACGTTTTGATCAAACTTAGCAGGTTCTTTCTCAAAGGCAAAATGGATGAAATATATATATACATACATTCAAAGGTTAATTTTATGATATATTTATTTCATAACAGAGGGCTGAAATAAAGGTACATTATCAACTACCTTTATTTTTAAAGGCCAAAAAAAAAATTTGATGACAAGATTTTTGTTATAAGTTTTGAGGCTTTGCATGGTGGAATATCGATATCGTTTCGGTTTGCGGTAACACCATGTGTTTATCTCAACTAACGTGAAGCTGAGATACAGGTTCTGAAAAGATAAGATTTTTGTTTTTACAAAGAAATTGTTTCAAAAGTAAAACAAAAAAAATGTTTTTAAATAGGTGATTTAAACTTTTAAAAATCTAGTGATTTAACCAGTTCGCGTCGGAGGCCGTAAATACACACAATTTTTTTTGCACCACGGATCGGAGAGCGTCTAAACACGCCATAGGAAACTCTGAAATATTTGTATGTATGCTCGGTTGAGCCACGCGTGTACGGTGACATGCTCGGAAGACATGGCCACTTGCTGTGGAAGCTTCCATTAACGTGTGTGTGGGAAAAAGAAACCCGCACAGGGGCCCAGAAAAACTTTTTTATTCCCGACGTGAACTGGTTAAACTAGCTGTTTGAAATAATAGTTGTATCCTCTGAAATGTAAACGTTTGTCATTGTTTTATTTTCAGAAACAACAAATACATCAATTAGTTGAGCATAGCGGTATTAATCCTTACGATGTGACTGGTGATTGCAAAGGTAACTTCTCCAAATCCTCAGCATCCAGTTTCTCAATGTGGAATTTTGTTGGTTTTGATGCTTTAGTGGTAAGAATAATGTTTCTGTTCAGTTGTCTCATTATCTCCTTGTACCTTCCTACATGTATCTGTCTGATTGTATACTGCATTCACTCATCTCTTGACTCACTAAATAGTGCTGGGATGGTAGAAACTGCACTAACCATTTTAGAAATGTGCTGACTGGCTAACTGAAACCAATATTAAAACAAGCAAAACATTTAGAAATGTGCTCACTGGCTAACTGAAACCAATATTAAAACAAACAAAACATTTAGAAATGTGCTCACTGGCTAACTGAAACCAATATTAAAACAAACAAAACATTTAGAAATGTGCTCACTGGCTAACTGAAACCAATATTAAAACAAACAAAACATTTAGAAATGTGCTCACTGGCTAACTGAAACCAATATTAAAACAAGCAAAACATTTAGAAATGTGCTCACTGGCTAACTGAAACCAATATTAAAACAAGCAAAACATTTAGAAATGTGCTCACTGGCTAACTGAAACCAATATTAAAACAAGCAAAACATTTAGAAATGTGCTCACTGGCTAACTGAAACCAATATTAAAACAAGCAAAACATTTAGAAATGTGCTCACTGGCTAACTGAAACCAATATTAAAACAAGCAAAACATTTAGAAATGTGCTCACTGGCTAACTGAAACCAATATTAAAACAAACAAAACATTTAGAAATGTGCTCACTGGCTAACTGAAACCAATATTAAAACAAACAAAACATTTAGAAATGTGCTCACTGGCTAACTGAAACCAATATTAAAACAAGCAAGACATTTAGAAATGTACTTACTGGCTAACTGAAACCAATATTAAAACAAAGAAAACATTTAGAAATGTGCTTACTGGCTAACTGAAACCAATATTAAAACAAGCAAAACATTTAGAAATGTGCTTACTGGCTAACTGAAACCAATATTAAAACAAACAAAACATTTAGAAATGTGCAATTACTGGCTAACTGAAACCAATATTAAAACAAACAAAACATTTAGAAATGTGCTTACTGGCTAACTGAAACCAATATTAAAACAAACAAAACATTTAGAAATGTGCTTACTGGCTAACTGAAACCAATATTAAAACAAACAACACATTTAGAAATGTGCTTACTGGCTAACTGAAACCAATATTAAAACAAACAAAACATTTAGAAATGTGCTTATATACTGGCTAACTGAAACCAATATTAAAACAAACAAAACATTTAGAAATGTGCTTACTGGCTAACTGAAACCAATATTAAAACAAGCAAAACATTTAGAAATGTGCTTACTGGCTAACTGAAACCAATATTAAAACAAACAAAACATTTAGAAATGTGCTTACTGGCTAACTGAAACCAATATTAAAACAAGCAAAACATTTAGAAATGTGCTTACTGGCTAACTGAAACCAATATTAAAACAAACAAAACATTTAGAAATGTGCTTACTGGCTAACTGAAACCAATATTAAAACAAACAAAACATTTTAAATAATTGGAAGAATTTGCAGCCCATTTTGTTGTTCTCGACTTTATTCTATCCTGCATTGGTTATTAAACAATCATTGTTGGAAGTTTATTGGTGCTTTTTTGATTGAAAATGTATGCACATTTGATTGAAAATGTATATGTACACATTTGCAGACTATAGTTTGTATGGCCGTCGGGTGCATACTATTGCATTATATTGCTATTGTATTGTTATGCTATTGTATAATTTCTTGTTTACTGTAAAGCGCCTTGAGCACTTCTTGGTGGATATGTGCGCATTATAAATCTTCTGTATTATTATTACTTTTGGTTAAGCAGTTAACCAACCGTGAGCGTGTCGGTTAAACAGTTGGTGGTGGTGGTGGTGGTGGTATATGGGCCGAGGGTGGTTTCCATTGGCATGAGAATAACTTGACGGGCTTCTGGACTATCCACATTAATCCTCCTACAATCAGTGAAATTTTTGAAACAACCCATTCAGGCCACTCCAAGCCATTGCTATGGTAGGCAGTGGCTCCTCATTAGCTCTACTGCATAGTAACATAATGCCTCATATGTCTGTTGGTTTTAGTGGTTTGTGATTGACACATTGCAGGGCATATTACTTTGTTCCAGACTCAGTGGCTGGTGGTATGTTACTATGGAGAGTCTGTGTTTACAAAATAACTGCTGAAAATCCCAATGGATGATGGAGGCTTGGTATGGTTTATTGGTCTCAGTGGCTGATGGTGATTTATTATTGGGAGTTTGTTTACAGTATAACCTGCTGAAAATAAGGTCAACTGTGGTATACATGTGTCTTTGTATGCATGTATGTACATTGGAGATTACTTCAAAGGGTCATCAGTGTGGCTTATATGCACAAACAATGTGTGTACAACACATTGGACATTTAGTGGTTTACAGTGGCCTCTATGTGTAGGAGGGTTAAATTGAGAATAAACTAAAAGGTTACACATCAATCAATATTTAGTTTGTTTGTTTTAAAAATTCAGAGATTTTGAAGTATTTTTTAAAGGATTTTTGAAAATGTTGTATTAAGCATTGGTTGCTATGGGAGTTTATTTATTGGGGTGCACCCTTATTCATATTCATTCTTCTGTGTAGTGCATCATTTTCAGGGTAAAGTTATTCATAGTGTTATGGTCTTGTCTTTGTAATATTTTAAGACATCTAAATCCGAGTCTGGCTTCAACAGTCCATTTCTTCCATGTGTTGATAACACGGCCATAGAAGCATACATGAATCTTCCTGAAGTACGGACAGCGTTACACATCCCTGACGTTATCAGTCAAAAGTGGACTGTTTGCAAGTAAGTTAATTTGCCTTTATTTCCAGTATTTTATTTTGTATTGCTTAAAAAAAAACATTCTACGGATTTGAGTAACCTACATGAAGTGTGCCACTCGTGTACTAACCTAGTCCACGGCACAGTACCAGAAGTCTGTTACCTACATGAAGTGTGCCACTCGTGTACTAACCTACTCACGTACTAACCTAGTACCAGAAGTCTATTACCTACATGAAGCGTGCCACTCATGTACAATAACCTAGTCCACAGAGTAGTATTCCAAGAACAATGGATTTGGGCCATTCATGACATAATTGTTCCACTAGTACATCAATGGAGTGTCGTGGCCGAGCGGTCTAGCGCACCGAACTGAAGTTCTGGTGTTGCCAGCAGCAGGGTGTGGGTTCGAGCCCCGGTCATGACACTTGTGTCCTTGAGCAAGGTACTTAACCATAATTGCTTCGTCCTTCGGATGGGACGTAAAGCCGTAGGTCCCGTGTGTTGTGTAATGCACGTAAAAAAGAATGCGCCTTGAGCACCACTTAGTTGGTGGATACGTGCGCTATATAAGTCCACATATTATTATTATTATTATTAATAACTCTGTTTTGTATTAAAGTGTCACATACATGTATACCATAAATTATAAGTATTTTAGGGTGACCACATTTCAGAGTTTCTAATTTCAAAAATTCAAAATGGGTCTTACTTTTAACAACTCTTTGCAGTCCCCCATTGGCAGCAAATTATACCAAACAGTATAGCTCAATGATGAAGCAATTCCAAGCTCTACTTCCTAAATACAGAGCTCTCCTATACAACGGGGATGCGGACATTATGTGCAACTTCTTAGGAGATCAGAAATTTGTCGCTTCATTGAATCGGCCAATTCTCGACGACCGTAGAACGTGGATTTACAACAACCAGGTTGCAGGTTTTGTCAAAGAGTATGAACAAGTGACCTTTATGACGGTCAAGAATTCTGGCCACATGGTTCCGATGTATACACCTGGGCCCGCACTTCAGATGATCACTAACTTTTTGAAAAAAAAAGCTCAGTAACTTTGTGTATTTCTTGTTTAACTGTTATCCGTGGAGCCACGATCGTGGCTGCGGTGTTCCGTGCGGACAGCCACGATCGTGGCTTTCAACAACACTGTGAAAATGATGTTACGTGGCTTGTGATTGGTTAACGCTACCTACCAAGGTTTACATTAGCCAATAGCAGACACTTTTAGGAAGCCAATGGAAAGCCGATGTCATGAAGTGAGTGTTCTAAAATCAGCTATTTGTAGGCCAAATGATGTAATTCATGAAAAAACAACAACGCTCGTTTCATTACAAGCATGACAGAGTCGCGGTATACTATATACTACTAGTACTACCAAACACTGAATAGTCTGGTGACAGTAACTTTTCGTGAATTTTATATCGGAATATATGAAAACTCTGCACACTGTATTGATTTTGTGTACTGAACTCCGCAGGATAACAGTTAAAGGTGACACTATCATCACGATCAACAGGGCATGAACTAGGAGTGCTAGTTTTAGATTAACACAATGACTGAAAATAATACCCCACACGATATTAAGGTCATATTACCGTTCCTGCTACATAAATAAGCCAGTGATTTTCAGTCACTGTGTTCATCTTAAACTAGGAGACTGATTCCATGCCCTGTTGAAAGTCTGCTCTGATCGTGATGATATTGTGACTTTTAAATAGCTACTGTATAGCTATTAAATAGTTACATGTAATTATGAAACTAAACGGTTCCATTTAACCAATTTATTCATGATTAAGTCTCCAACCCTTTCAAAAATGTGATCTTGCACTGTTGTTACAATCCTTTATTGTTAAATTCATTTGAAATTTAAATTGTTTACAGTACAACCATGTAGATCATCATCAAATAATGGAATTGGTGGGGGGGGGGTGGAGAAAAATAAATAGTAAGTGACAATTTTATTAAGATGTGTCATCAGAAAAAGATTGATGTTCATGTAATTACATAGAGATCAGCATTGTAATGTAATTCATCCATTGCTTATACCCAATAATAGTCCAGACTGGCTTTCTGAAGAGGACGCCTGTGATATGCAAGTCAAGTCAAGATCATTTGATTTAAGTTCGTTATGTGATTTAATCTACATTTGTCTTTCAATGTGGTGTAATAATAATAATAATAATAATAATAATAATAATAATAATAATGTGGACTTATATGGCGCACGTATCCACCAAACTGGTGCTCAAGGCGCATTACATTATTACCCCTGCTCATCAGGCTCATAAATCATTCCTGAAACCATCTCAGCTCCCTGGGGAGTATACAGCTCAATTGCTGCCATTACAGTGCATACAGGACTAATCAAACACAACAACCAACTCTGCCCTCATAGGTACCCATTTACCCCCTGGGTGGAGAGAAGCAATTATGGTAAAGTGTCTTGCTCAAGGACACAAGCACCATGGTCGCGGTTGGGATTCGAACCCACATTCTGACGACTCAGCCATCAGAACACAAATCCTATGCACTAAACCGCTCGACTATGGCAAGATGTTCAAGATTTACCAGCAGTCTCATGTATATTGATGTTAAAAGGTTTATAATCAAGTGTGTAAGCAGTCATGGCAAAAACACACCTACATTGGTTGGCGATCAGCAACAAATGTTTAAAGGGCCAATATCATCATGATCAGAGCAGACTTTCAACAGGGCATGGAATTGGCATCCTATAGTTTAAAATTAAACTGACCATTGAACTGTACAGTGAATGAACATTACTGGCTCATTTATGCAGCAGCAACAGTAATATGACCTTATCATGTGGGGTATTATTTTCAGTCACTGAGTTAATCTAAAACTAGCACTCTGATTCCATGCCCTGTTGATTGTGATGATATTGTCCCTTGTGTTTATATTCTACGTGCCTGAGCGAAGATTTTTGTGGTAAAATAAACAAAGGAAATATTGTCACCCCTGCTGAAAACTATTGAGTAGTTATGTAGTTCTTCAGGGGAGGGGGTATGGAATAGTTTGAAACATTTCAAATGTAAAATGATTAATACATGTGTATATTAATTTTATACATTTTTGTAATTTTATATTACGCTGATCAAAGAATTTAGCATATTTTTTTCATTTCAATTAAAAAAATATATAAATATTGCAAAACAAAATGTGTATGTGTTTATCATTGCATTTAATTTCTTACTTGAAAGAGTAACTTTTGTCAGCCTTGATGGGTATGTTGATCGTAGAAGCAGTGCTACCAACATGACCAATGTTGTACCTTCGCTTCAATGTATATCTTTATTCAAAGAGAGTAAGCATACTCATAGAAGCAGTTTTGCCAACATTACCAATGTTGTACCTTCCCTTCAATGTATATCTTGATTCAAAGAGAGTAAGCATACTCATAGAAGCAGTGTTGCCAATAGGAGCAGTGTTGCTAACATTACCAATGTTGCATCTTCCCTTTAAACTTAGATAAAGACTCCATGAATTGAGACATATGCAGATATTAAAAAATATCACTTTATTTAAAATAAGATATTTATAATAACCTACAAATTAGGTTTATCTTACTTTACTCATCATTTACAAGTATTTAAAGATACATATGACAGCTAAATCCTTGTTTAAAAAAAATCTGAATATTGCTTTTTACCTGTAAAAATGAAGTAAAATAATAATACTATGCCACTTTAAGAGACAATATCGTCACGATCAGAGCAGACTTTCAACAGGGCATGGAATCGGTGGCCTAGTTTAATATGAACTCAGTGACTGAAAATGACTGGCTCATTTATGCAGCAGCAATGGTAATATGACCTTATCATGTGGGGTATTATTTTCAGTCACAGGGTTAATCAAAACTAGCACTCTGATTCCATGCCCTGTTGATCGTGACGATATTGACCCTTTAAGTTAACCAATTGATAACAAAATTGATAATAGTACTATGAGAAAGATGGCAAACATGTATCAAAAATATGAAAGAACTTGGTATGACAGAGAAACAAAACAGTTTATATTTCAAACTTTGTAATAAAATAAAGCAAAATATATTATGAATTGTATAAAGGGTTGTAATGTGGTTAATATTATATATTATTTAACTTTCTTAACCCTAACCACCCCAAATCCTGCAAAATTCTCCAAGGGGCACTTTTTGGGAAAAATTCAGCAGTGTTGGAAACTAGTACTTTCACCTCTTCAAATAGGACAAAATTACTACCTGGCAAGAAGTACAGGCCATAAGTGCTGAATATGAAAGATCAACGAAAATTCATGGTGCGTTTTGAAGATCAAGGCATGTTTCCAAAAGTGCACTGATGGATTTGGAGGATTCAGGAAGGTCCCTAGCCAAAATACCTAGGGGATTAGGGTTAATTAAGGTTCCTAGCCAGAATACCTATAGGGGGTTAGGATTCAGGAAGGTTCCTAGCCAGAATACCTATAAGGGGTTAGGATTCAGGAAGGTTCCTAGCCAGAATACCTATAGGGGGTTAGGGTTAATGGGGGAGGGATTATTATTTGCCCCATTTCAGGGCTTTAATAAATACATGTATATGGCACCATGTACTACCCTGTTGGTGAGTGTGACGTAATTCCAACATAAACCACACCCACTTCACACGTACTGGTTCCAACAATCATCATAAGCCCAATGGAAATGCATTGACCACCTTTTTCTTTTAGGATTTACCCAGTAAATAAAAAAAAAAGCTTGGGGGTGTGTTTTAACATATGTGCTGTAAAGACTCTAAATCTTATTAACAAAGTCAATTTCTACCTCAAGAATCACTTTTGAATGTTAAAATCAAGGAATTTAGGTTAAATTACACACAACGGTATGCCAGCTTTGGAACCAGAAATAGCGAAGAGAATGCGGGAACTACCAATGTATGCATGTATTACATATCGACTTAATACAAACATGATACTTTATTCATTCTTTCTTTTCAGAACTAATTACTACTCAAAAGAGAATTTCTACATGGTGTCACTGCAAACAGTCTTTAATTACATTCTGTTCCTGAAAACTGAACTGAAAATAATAAGTGAAAGTTAATTAATCTCATTTTCTACATAAATGTTGATACTTCTTTCAAAAAAATTACAACACCATTAACCCTCCTATGCCCAGGCTTAAATTTGGCCCAGTAAGCACCGCACCCACAGACAGTCACTTGAGTATTTTTGGTTGCATTGCCAATTGTTCACACATGTGTATAAGAGTGCTGGAGATAGTGGCAAAGTCAAACACACTTGTGTGTGTCTTACAAGTTATATGCAGAGTCACACAGAGCTGTGTATGTACTGCATAAGTTACAGTCGAGTGATTTTGGTTTGACCTCCTACCATAGCCACATGTCCTTGCATTTATTTGAGTGCACTGCACAAAGTCAATGGGTTGGGAGTTATATACAAATTTTGAGTGTCTTTGATTGTTAAACCTATAGGAGGGTTAATTTGTGAATTCATGATTCAGCATTAAATTGAAGTCAATCTTTAATAAGAATCGTACTCAGATATATGACCAATACCTTTCCAGTCTTTTAAGAGCTCAGACTTTCGTTGTACATAATTTACGGACAATAAAATATACAAATTACAAATTTTTGCTACATAAAATAACAAATTTTTGCTACAAGACACTACCTTTAAGAGAGATTAGTGTTGGGACAGTTAATTGACCGAAACCACTAACCGTTTAGAAGTTCGCTAACCGGGTAACTGAAACCAATATGTAAAAAATAAGACCAACAATTTTAGAAGAATTTTCTGCCCACTTTGTTGTTGGGAAGTTTATACACATTGTGCCTTTTACCGAAGATCTAGTTTGTGTGGCCGTCAGGTGCCGTCTTAACCGGTTAACCGACCATGAATGATTTGGTTAAACAGTTAGTGAACTAATCGGTACCTCCCAGCACTAACAGAGATGTATTTATTGTGGTTGGTTCTTCAAGAAATTAGTAATCATCTGTAATGCAGCACCTGGGGTGAAGGTGGGGACCATGTGACCAGCGTTCTTGACTGTCATGAAAGTCACCTGGTCATATTCATGCACGAAACCAGCAATTTGATTATTATAGGTCCAAGGCCTACGCTCTGTCAGCTCTTTACGACTCAACGAGGCAGCAAACTTCTGATCACCAAGAAAGTTGCACATCATATCGGCGTCACCATTGTAAATCAGACCGCGGTGCTTTGGTAGAAGGATGTCGAACAGTTCTTGCACGCTTTGATATTCTGTTTTGTAATTATCACCGACGGACGCACTGAAAGGGAAAAAAATGTGATTATCACAAACTCATATGAGATTTAATTTCAAATAATCCCTTGCTTAAAATTCACTTTTCAATTCAATGATTTTGATAAGCCTTTTCATATAGCTTATCAATCTGCAAACAAAATTAATGTTTGTATTCATATACATGCTCCTACTTAAGTAAGACTAATTGTGGTGACACCATGTGAAATTCTCAATTGAGTAGTAATTAGTTCTGAAAAGAACTGGAGGTTACAACTGGAGGTTACAACTCGACGTTTCGATCAGTATGTTCTGATCGTCCTCAGGAGAATGTCTAAATGATCAGAGCACACTGATCGAAACGTCGAGTTGTAACCTCCAGTTCTTTTCAGAACTAATTACTACTCAATTGAGAATTTCACATGGTGTCACCACAATTATAGTCTTACTTATCCTCTTCACCATGCAAAGCTACAAGTTTTACATGTTCCTACTTGTTTGCATCCGGCCAGTTAAACTAAATATTTGGTTGTTTGGATTTAATGATTTTACTTTTAATGATTTTAATTTCTACTGTAACACTACAGCGTTCATCTCAATGACTAACTATCAATGACTTAAATAGACTGGTCCCCTGTCTTTATCCTACAAGAAAAGAGACAGGTTCCAGCTGTACCATTCCAGGGATTTCATTGGATACGTTGTGTCAAAGATCTGTTGTCATGCTTCAAATGTAATGCTGTACGAGCGCGCGTACTTCCGCCATCCAAATATCGCTAGAGATATTGCACCTGGACACCCATCATCACAGGCAAGGTCAGAGTTGAATCTCTCCCAAACTGAGAGGCCAGTATCTATCTAGCACAATTCAGCATGACGTCAGATCTTCAGGCCAGAACTTAAAGAACTTTCTTTACAGCAGAGAGCACTTACCTACAAACTTTCCACTCAGGAACATGATCCGGTATATGAAGGATCTTCCTAACATATGGATCATTCAAATACCTTCTCTCAGGACCAGTATCAATGCAAGGAATGATATTGTTAGATGGCTGGCTTTTTGTCTTATTTATTGGCTGATAATCAGAAAAGATGAAATCAATTTAACAACTGGGAATCGAAAAGGAGTTATATGTGAGTGTACATAATAAAAAAAATACAGACTAGTACAGAGCATGTACTGCACTAAGATAGTGTTCAAGTTGCTTCTTACTACCCCTGTTTATCAGGACAATGGGGAGTATACAGCTCAATAATACAGACTAGTACAGAGCATGTACTGCACTAAGATAGTGTTCAAGTTGCTTCTTACTACCCCTGTTTATCAGGACAATGGGGAGTATACAGCTCAATAATACACTCTAATACAGAGTAGGGAGAACCCGCATTCTGCCTACTCAGCCATCAGAACAGAAATCAGACGCACTAATCCACTCAACCCGCATTCTGCCTACTCAGCCATCAGAACAGAAATCAGATGCACTAATCCACTCAACCCGCATTCAGGTTTCAGGTTTTCAGGTTTATTTATTTGCACAGTATTAAACCAAAGAAAGTTAATCACAGAAAGTTACATGTAAATGAAATATATAATGATGTGAATAAAGTAAAGGTGATACTGCAGAGGGATCCATTAAGAAGCAAAGCTTGTAGACAATGGTCCCTATAAAGCATGCACGTGCATTGAGCCTATAGAAAGAGGAAAAAAAGAGAGCATACCATTGGGAGGACAAAATAACAGGACTCAATGCACATGTTGCTTACAAAAACTAATTAAAAATATAGATATGAACAAACAAAAACAGACAAGTACCTAGGGGCTTGGACTACACAATACAATATGCCATGGATTTAAAATGAACAATTGCATTACAGAGATTCAGCGATAAGCTTCCAACATAATAGATTTGTATATACGCTTAAAAGTAGAAATGTTTTTTGAGGATTTAAGTTTGCCAGTAAATGAGTTCCAAAGCATGGGTCCCTCGTGTTTAACCGTTTTATGGGCAAAAAGTGCAGTATATGGAATGTGAAAATTTGAGGCTTGACGAGTGAAGTGAGAATGAATTTCACAATTCCGGAAAAAAATACTTTTAATAGAAGAAGGTAAATTGTTACTGGTGAATTGGTACATGAGGGACCCAAGCTGATAATGATAAATATCCTTGAGTTTTAAAGTTTTATGTTTTAAGAATAGGGGATCCGTATGTGCATTAAAATCTGAGAAATTGATTATACGAAGGGCCCGTTTCTGCAAGAGGAGAAGTCTGTTTAAATTTTTGCTAGAGCTACCTCCCCATGCAAGTATCCCATAATTAATATAGGATACAACCAGGGTATTGTACAGAGAATCAAGAACGGGTCCGGGAAAGAAATGTTTTATCCTATTAATAACACCAATGTTCCGAGCGATAATTTTACAAATATAATCAATACGACTTTTCCATGTTAGCCCGCAATCAATAAATAATCCCAAAAATTTACAACTCAGAAGCACTAATCCACTCAACCCGCATTCTGCCTACTCGGCACACAAATCAGATGCACTAATCCGCTCAACCAGCATTCTGTCTACTCGGCACACAAATCAGATGCACTAATCCACTCAACCCGCATTCTGCCTACTCGTAACAGAAATCAGGTGCACTAATCCATTCAACCCGCATTCTGCCTACTCGGAACACAAATCAGTTGCACTAATCCGCTCAACCCGCATTCTGCCTACTCGGAACACAAATCAGGTGCACTAATCCATTCAACCCGCATTCTGCCTACTCGGAACACAAATCAGTTGCACTAATCCGCTCAACCCGCATTCTGCCTACTCGGAACAGAAATCAGATACACTAATCCACTCAACCCGCATTCTGTCTACTCGGCACACAAATCAGATGCACTAATCCGCTCAACCCGCATTCTGTCTACTCGGCACACAAATCAGATGCACTAATCCACTCAACCCGCATTCTGCCTACTCGTAACAGAAATCAGGTGCACTAATCCATTCAACCCGCATTCTGCCTACTCGGAACACAAATCAGTTGCACTAATCCGCTCAACCCGCATTCTGCCTACTCGGAACACAAATCAGATGCACTAATCCACTCAACCCGCATTCTGCCTACTCGGAACAGAAATCAGATGCACTAATCCACTCAACCCGTATTCTGCCTACTCAGCCACCAGAACACTTCATAAAACCACGGTTACATGAACTGTGAATTTAACTTAAAATTTAATTAAATTTATTTTATCTCTCTTTTGAAGCAATTCACAAACCCAATATTGATTAGTCCATTAATAAATCTCACCTTAATAAATGTTCGTTTGAAGTAGTGAGAGACAAATGCGAGATGACTCTGTAGTGAATCGTGGTCTGGAACCCCACCTGCACAGTCTCCTGTTACATCATATGGGTTGATACCAATGCTGAACATACTATGCACTGCCACAGACAACTATGTTCATTTAAAAAAATTAAAAATGATAGTTAGTTTGTCAGCTTGTTAATAATACATGGGCCAGCTGATTTGTCAGTTTATATGGTTTCCTTGCTCACAAAATTCTGTAGATATAAAAAAATGTATGTGAACAGAGAGCTTAGAGGTTTAGAGATTTTCCATTACTAAATCTATCAGTTACTTCCTGAGCATTTCAATTACTTTTGAATAAACAAAACAGAGTCCCATATTCAAATTTCAGGCCAAACTATGTATCTCTTAAGTCCATTATGACATAATAATGGACCGGTGAGTAATGTTTGCCATGAGGGAACTAGTTCTGCTGTGGCTCATTGAAGTTCTTAGCATTGGAAAGAGCATCTTACAAGATATTTTAAATGTTTTACACACATAACAGAAATATATTTGTTTCAACTTACAGCTTGTAGACATTGCAGATTTGGGGGAGATACGAAGTTACACTTGTCATTTTTGCAACAATACTGCTGCAGCTTGGACCATAAGCTGTGAAAAATAATCACATTTATTTTGATCAAAATATTAATGATGTTAATTTTACTGATAACAAAAATATTCTGAAAAAAACAAAAACATAACATTAAGTATAAAACAGGGTTCGATTTTTACATTAATCTTTGTCTGTTTCAGTGTTGGGGAGGGGAAAGGATACAAATTTTACACAAATACCACATGATTCGAGGGGAAGAAAGGCAATTACAGTTTCATTGACGTGATGGAATATAGATGAATGAAATTGGCTAACATTTGTGAGGTATAATAAATTAAGAAATCACTCACTCTTCACCAATGATGGCATGATTGTATGCATAGTAGATTGCCGTGTCTGTATTGAGAGATACATCAAGCAGACCATTTCCTATCGCAAATCCCTGAAATAAAATAAATATATAAATAACAAAATATTAAAGGGGCAGTTGTCCGATTATAGCCAAAATTGCTGAATCGATTTGATTTGTTTTAAACGACTTTTTCACATAGGGGTGTGAACATTTTCCTGATTTGTGCAGCTTCTCCCACCATGTTTTATGTATGGGAACGTTGGTCTAGTTCCAATAACCGTGCATACATGTATCAGGGGCGGATCCAGGATTTTAAGAAAGGGGGGGCGCAAACTTTGAGGGCTAATTTCAAAGTTGAAAAATGCGAGTGCGTAGCGCGAGGCCCTATACAAGGTATTTATTTATTTTTATTTTTTTGACTCGGCAAAAATAAGGGGGGCGCGCGCCCGTTGCGCACCCCCTAAATCCGCCACTGTGTATCATGTATTTCAATGGTTAGCAAAAAGATTAAAAAACGTGCGTCATCACACCAATTTTGAAGCCGACGCATGACCAGAAACTGGAGACTTTTTTGCCTTATCATGTGGGGTATTATTGTCAGTCACTGAGTTAATCTAAAACTAACACTCCAATTCCATGCCCGATCTTGTCGATCTTGACGATATTGTCCCTTTAATTATCATAAATAAAACTTGTTATAAATAAACCTTGTAAATATAAAATGTATTCCTGACCTGAAAATTGATGGAAGCATTCTTCATGACTTTGAATGCCAATGTTGGGACATATATTCCCCCATAACTCTCTCCAGTAATGAAGAAAGGATTGTCGGCCATGTTGGGAAACTTGACGAAAAAGTCAAGAAGTGCAAGGTAGTTGTTCTGAGCCGTCTGGAAAAACCAAAAAAGTAATGCAATATATATGATTTGATGTCAGTGCCTTCAAAGAAAAGTACAGCATTGGTTAAAGTGGGTAAAGCAGGGGAATGGGGGAAGCGGGGGAGCGGGACAGGGAAGAGTATGTTTATTGTCACGCATCCCAACTATTTTGGCCGGGATTGTAGGTTCCAAACGCAAGGCTAATAACTACTGCTTTGCATTTTCTTACAAATGATAGCACCTTAGAAAAAATTTGAGCAACCAAGACGTCTATTTCTAACTGGAGGTCTACATACATTATTGAACATGCCAATTATTGAACATGCCAATCAAAATATTTAAGAAAACTCACAGGTGTTTTAGGTGAAAATGGCATTACATTAGTCCTACAATAGTACATGATCCCAGATTGCTAACATAGACTAATCCGTCACTCAGTTTACTGGGCTCCAGCATAACTGCGATGGTACCTACATTCTGCATCAAGCGTTTGATTTCTACCTAGTCCAGGACTTCTTTGACCAATCTGTGCATTCTATTTGACAAAAAGCTAGCATACCTTGTATTTATGAATATGTGTGATGTGCGCGTGCAGCACTTGTGGTACCACCACAGTTATGGAGGGAAAACAGTGATCGGCAGATTAGTCTTCAGGATAAATACCTCATTGTCACCAGTGGTGTAATTTTTATCAGCTGAATATGAGAATCCTACACCAGCTGGTGCTTCTAGGAAGATCACATTGGCTACTTTACTCCAACTGTATTTATTAGGAGTCAAGGTTACACCATCAGGATCAATCTGGAATCAGAAAATAAACTCATTCATTATTTAAAAAAAACATCTTTTAAAAGTTTCAGACATGAATTTGTGTTCTAAAGATTTGTTAATGGATCTTCCTTAATTTAAAAAAAAAATATTACTGTTTTATTTTTATTTTTTATCTAGCTCAACATGTACACATCTCTAACAATTTTAAGTAGGATTTGAAGCTTTGCATGGTTGAAGGTAAGAATTTCATCAATCTAAACTCCCAAGTAGCTAAGTGGAGGATCCAGATGCCAGGTGAGTAGCTTGATGAGGCGCGAAGACGGGAAAATTAGAAACTGGATCCTTGAAAGGGTATGCGTGCTCACTGCCCTGTGTCAGTATAGGAGAAAGCACAGGGTGGGAAAGGGTGGGTGGGATTGTGGCTCAGGGTATATAAGACCCAAGCCTGGGGGTGAGTGTGGTGACCGTGGATACAGAGGATCCGTTGGTCAGGAGTAGGGGATGTAGGTGTCACTAGGGTAGAAGCTAATGTCTTGGTGAAACGGTGTGGTGTTTGTGAATTTCGATGGCCTCTCTGTTGCGTCTCGAGTGCCATTTCTGGACTGGAATGATGAGTTCTGCTTCCTGCCAGTTGACTCCATGTTCTGCATTGTAGGCATGCCAGTAAATATGGCTGACTTGTCAATGTTGTTATAGATTTGATAATGCCATCCTATGGCAAGCAGCAGATGGTTGTTTTTACAATAACGTTCAGTTTGATATTTAATAAAGTCATGATGCTTCTCTCAATGTGTTCTATGAAGTTTCAAAAATTATATAAATATCTACTTGTTCTTCCATCATTATGACTTCGAAAAAAAAACCTTCCAAAATATTCCAACCAGTGTAATATATTCACTGATCATTTCTTTTGAACAATACTTACTAGATATGGTCCAAGTTCTGAAAGATAGCCATCCAATGAGCTACACCCTGGACCTCCATTCATCCACAAGACTAAAGGATCATTCTTTGGGTCTCTTTCTGATTCAACAAACCTACAAACAAAAAACCAAACAAACAAACAAACAAACAAACAAACAAACAAACAAACAAAAAACATTCTGATGAAATCAGTGCTTATTACGTAAAAAGCGAGATATTCCGTGTTCATGGACGATTTAACATTGAACATTTATTTAGATTTTGAATTATATTATGAACTTTCAAAGGAGATAACATATACGAAGTAGAGGTTCCTTCCTCCAAGCATATGTATCATAGTAGGTAAGAAATAAATTAACCAATGAGACAGTTTAAGTGACAAGTACACGTACAGACCTACTTTACTTAAATTATTAATGTGACAGGCAGATTTTGACATACCCTTATTTTTATATTGCGCCCTCGCTTGACCCTTAAAGTTTAATACCATCTAAGAAGTTGTGGTCTTGTGGTCATAACCACCACAGCTTCTGTTTGTACCACATCATCAAGATATTGTGCTGTCCATATGTATACAGTGTACACTTAATATTCAAGTTCTTCAATGTACCTCATAATAGTGGAGTGTCGTGGCCGAGCGGTCTAGCTTACCGGACTCAAGTTCTGGTGTTAGCAGCAGAATGTGGGTTCGAATCCCAGCCGTGACACTTGTGTCCTTGAGCAAGACACTTAACCATAATTGCTTCTCTCCACCCAGGGGTTAAATGGGTACCTGTGAGGGCAGAGTTGGTTGATTAGCCCTATATGCGCTGTAATGGCAGCAATTGAGCTGTATACTCCCCAGGGAGCTGAGATGGTTTCAGGAATGATTTATGAGCCTTATGAGCCTTATGAGCAGGTGTAATAATATGCGCCTTGAGCACCACTCAGTTGTTGGATACGTGTGCTATATAAGTCCACATATTATTATTATTATTATTAATAGTTTGGTTTACTCGGTAGTTTAGTCGGTGAAGTGAATTATTTGTCTAATTGATTTGCTGAAAGGTTTAAACAACATTTGAGTAAAATGAATTACTTTTTAGCATTTGTTCTCTTAAGTTACTTTTGAATAAGTTTGTGTTCATTTATACATTTTAGGAGTATTTGTTCACTTTGTTTAGTTTCTTTAATTTGTATGAGTATGCTCCTTTAAGGATGGATGCAGTCTTATATTATCTGATCTATTTTAGAATATTCACCATATTTAATTAAGTATTTTATACAGTAAATTTAGTTTGGAAGCAGGGCCGTAGTGAGGGGAGGAGTGACACACCCACCCCAATCATTTTTCTCAGTCGGCATTTAGAGCCTCAGTCGCCAAATGAAGCATCAAAGGTACTAGAACAAGGGTTGGTCCAGAATAAATTTTCAGTCGGCAAACCTAGAGCTATGGGTTTGCCGACTACAAATGTAGAGTGTCATGGCTGAGCGGTCTAGCTAATACCGAACTCAAGTTCTGGTGTTAGCAGCAGAATGTGGGTTCGAATCCCGGCCGTGACACTTGTGTCCTTGAGCAAGACACTTAACCATAATTGTTTCTCTCCACCCAGGGGTTAAATGGGTACCTGTGAGGGCAGAGTTGGTTGATTAGCCCTATATGCGCTGTAATGGCAGCAATTGAGCTGTATACTCCCCAGGGAGCTGAGATGGTTTCAGGAATGATTTATGAGCCTTATGAGCAGGGGTAATAATGTAATGCACCTTCAGCACCACTTAGTTGGTGGATACGTGCGCTATATAAGTCCACACATTATTATTATTATTATTATTATTATTATCTTTCTAAGCACTATGAAGTTGTTTGTTTGTTATAAGTCTTTTATAAGCTGCAGTTTCAGGTGGCAATTGAATGCTGGCGTCTGGCGGTGCTATGTAAAATTTGCCCCTTTTTCCGTCACACATTCGTGTATGCTGTTTGTTCACTCTACCATGGGATGAGTATTCACAGCCATCTACTGTGCATATTGTATTAGAAACCAGACATATTCAAAGTTACACCTAGACATCATCAATCATCCATCCAGTTGCAGTTTGAAAGCGAACTATACTTTTGCAAATCATCCGAGCGCAACTCTAGCACATTTGGAAAGAATGTCGTATCCGACTGCCACTTTTTAAGGGCGTTTTTATGGAATTTTTTTGCAACCACTAACCAGTTAAAAGATGATTCTATTGATTTTTGGTGGTACAGAAAGCAAAAACTATCTTTAAAATCCACTTTTATGATGGTTTCCAGACTTTATTTCCCTTCTAAAAAAATCCTCCCCTTCAGAAAATAGAAGGATGAGTATTCACTAATTGGGGAGTTGACAAGATCAGACTGACATGACTGAGGAAGTCATCGTATACCAAAAATGCCTGATTTTTCATGAAATAAATATCCTGGAATAATTTGAAGTATATATGTCCATCATCATCCATATGTTCTCCACCTTACTGTACTAGGTAGGTAAGACTACATTATTGGTTATATTGAATGAGAAAAAGTGGCGGTCGGATACGACATTCTACCCGCACATTTAATTTCAATACATTTTTTACTTTAAAAAAAAAGAATGCATGATTGTGGATTTTTATTCTAGGCCTGGGTTGTTTGTGTCTCCTTTCCAAATATGCCTCTTTATCCCCAAGGGAGTGTTCACAGCCAATTAAAAGCCAAAAAGCCAACTTAATAAAAAAACGCTTTTAATTTTTTTATTTAAAAAAATGAAATCAGGAAACTATTTAACTTGGATCACTTTTACTCTTTAAATTAAGGGAAATCTTTCATTTTCTCCAAACCCCTTTTTTCGCGAATTCATCGTTTTCTTTGAACGTGGCCAAAACAAGTCTTGCTGCTTACCCCACTACAAGTACAATACTATCATAAACATAATTTCTCATTGCTTTTCATGGTAATTTAATGTTGCTTACTTTCACAAACTCAGTACCATATCTTGGGAAGGGGTTAAGACAACATCTTACATTCAGGATGTCGACATCCCAAGATAAATTATCTCGGTAAGACGACATCCTACTTTCGGGAAGACGACATCCTACTTTTGGGAAGTCATCATCCCGAGATAAATTGTGTTGGGATGTCGTCATCTTATGTTGATGTTATGACCCCGAGATCTCAGGATCTCAAGAAATCGGATGGTACTGATCCAGAGCTCTGTACAGAAAGAATGTAGAATACTATCCAAATATGACAAATATAGACACAGATTTTTTTCCTTTAAAAGATAATAATAATGTAATAATGTGTGGACTTATAATATAGCGCACGTATCCACCAACTAAGTGGTGCTCAAGGCGCATTATATCATTACCCCTGCTCATAAGTAGGGTTTTCAGTTTGTACATGCTTGACCGAAGCCCACCACACGTACAGCGCATCGCCCGCAACAAAAAACATCAAAATTTTAAATCAAATTTTTGTTACTACTTTTACCTGTCAAAATCTTACATGTAATAGCTCATTGGAAAGCTTACAGTTTCAGCTATCCAATAATGTACATAAAATAGCAATCGGAAGTACGTGCAAAAGCCTAGGTTTTTATGAATGAACCACTCTCGTACCGCCCAGCCTTTTGCAAAGTGTTCCGAGATCGGGTGCATTCGGCGTGTAAAATTTACCGCACTCTGCTGAGGGCATCCACTTCGGAGCTGTCTCCGCACCCGAGTACATTGTGATTGACATGAAAACGGGTTTCCCTATTGAGTCAAAGGGCTCCTTTACATACCCATGCTTGCTCGATCTCCATAACTACTCTACAACCGAAGTTACGAAGAGATAAAAAGTAAACACCGTTTTTTTTTAGGTGAAATCTTCAAGTTGAAAGGTAAGAGCGGTGTCTGAATGAATTTTACACCTCTTTTCTATCATATGTGAAAGTTTTGAGCCGTAATTTTGTTTAGTTTTGAGCGGAGAGTGTATTTTTTACACCCTTTCAAAAGCTCTTATGAGGGAAACGAGCACGAACGCTGTGCGTGTGTATCACGGTGTGTGTAGGCTGATTCAACGTATTTGGTGTCATTAGGGATGTACACAGCGTATGGACAGTCGCACTTCTTCGAATGCTGTATATTTGATTAAATAAAACAGGATTCCTCAAAAACTACTCGTCCGATTTTTTTGATTTAAAAACCATTGTATTTCTTTCATCAAGACCTTTAATTTGATGTAAATATTGAGCATATTGGTTTAGGAATAATTTTTCACCTGAAAACCCTATCATAAGGCTCATAAATCATTCCTGAAACCATCTCAGCTCCCTGGGGAGTATACAGCTCAATTGCTGCCATTACAGCACATACATAGGGCTAATCAACCAACTCTGCCCTCATAGGTACACATTTAACCCCTGGGTGGAGAGAAGCAATTATGGTTAAGTGTCTTGCTCAAGGACACAAGTGTCACGGCCGGGATTCGAACCCACATTCTGCTGCTAGTAACAGTAACACCAGAACTCGAGTCCGGTAAGCTAGACCGCTCGGCCACGACACTCCATGACAGCAGACACTCCATGACAGCAGACACACTTGAGGAGAGGAAAAGTGTAGTCAAGTGAGGATTGGATACAATATTTTGGGAGATTTTGAGCAATGAACGTGCAAAAGTAAGATGTTGGCCATTTTGTCGTCTGCTAAGTAAAAACACTTGCTTTATAATTATACTAGGCATTGTGCACAAGTGGTGGTTGGATTCGACATTCTTTCCGGGTGATTTAAAAATAAATAAAAAAATTAAATTGACCTACAGTGTAGACTAGATTCTACCTCCATGATCTAGATGAGTAAACATTGTGTTACCAGTAATGCAGCTTGATTGTTCCTGATGCAGACAGATATCCAGAATACTGTTTAGATGAGAGATGTGGACTTATCAAACCAGGAAGTGATTTGACTTCATCTTCTGCAGGTTGGGCCGATGTCAAACAAAGCTCACTGGCGACCGTAATCCCGATCAAGATTACAAAATTCATCTTCAAATCTCAGGATGAAATGAATATCAACACAACAATGGTTACCACCACCGTTTGTTTATTTCAGTGCGGTTTATATAATAGCAAATTAATGTGCCGACGACAGCATGAAAATCAACTTCGCTAGTTTACACATGGACATCTTCACGTCTGTATATCATGTGTACACGTTGGCCTGGGAATAAAGCTGTGATTAACATCACGTGATTTATCACGAGGTTGACCCACGTGCCCAACATGCCGTGTGTACACAATCCAGCCTGCCAATCAATCAAGCCAGGCAAGTACAATTGGCTTCATTTGGGCAGATGGCCAAAGAACGAGTTTTCAGCTTTGCTAATTAGGGTTGCCGGGAGCCACGGGAGAGGGTTCAAATCTGGGATGCGGTAAAACCTGGGAGGTGGGGTATTTTGGGATATATATACAAAAACAAAACAAAAAACAGGTAGAACAGGAAATGGTACATAAATAAAGCATTGTTTTAAGCGGTATTTGGGGAGCTGGACGGAATTACCCCTCACAGATATTTGCAATTGTATAGGGTTGAAAGTCCGGAGAACAGGATTAAAACACACAAAAACATCGCATCTTTACAAAACAACAGCTTTTATTTCATCAAGAACAGTAATTGGAGTAAGTATTAGCAGAAGACTATACAGACATAGGCCTAGCTATTTCTTTCCTTATTCATAAAACTCATTGCCTTTAAGTTAAAGTAGGGTTTTCAGGTGAAAAATTATTCCTAAACCAATATGCTCAATATTTATATCAAATTAAAGGTCTTGATGAAAGAAATACAATGGTTTTTAAATCAAGAAAATCGGACGAGTAGTTTTTGAGGAATCCTGTTTTATTTAATCAAGTATACAGCATTCGATGAAGTGCGACTGTCCATACACTGTGTACATCCCTAATAGCAACAAAACCGTTGAATCAGCCTACACACACCGTGATACACACGCACAGCGTTCGTGCTCGTTTCCCTCATAAGAGCTTTTGAAAGGGTGTAAAAAATACACTCTCCGCTCAAAACTAAACACAATTACGGCTCAAAACTTTCACATATGATAGAAAAGAGGTGTAAAATTCATTCAGACATCGCTCTTACCTTTCAACTTAAAAATTTTACCTCGAAAAACGGTGTTTAATTTTTTATCTCTTCATAACTTCGGTTGTAGAGTTGCTGTGGAGATCGAGCAAGCATGGGTATGTAAAGGAGCCCTTTGACTTAATATGGAAACCCGTTTTCTTGTGAATCACAATGTACTCGGGCGCGGAGACAGCTCCGAATGGATGCCCTCAGCAGAGCGCGGCAAATTTTACGGGCCGAATGCGCCCGATCTCGGAGCACTTCGCGAAAGGCTGGGCGGGACGAGAGTGGTTCATTCATAAAAACCTAGCCTTTTGCACGTACTTCCGATTGCTATTTTATGTACATTGTTGGATAGCTGAGACTATAAGCTTTCCAATGAGCTATTACATGTAAGATTTCGACAGGTAAAAGTAATATAATTTTTTGATTAAAAATTTTGATGTTTTTTGTTGCGGGCGATGCGCTGTGCGGAGGGCTTCGGTCAAGCACGTACAAACTGAAAACCCTACTTTAAGCCACTGATCCTCCGTCCATCATTGAGCCTTTTACTGGTAGGTTCTTCTGATTATCAATCAATCCGCAAATCATAAAATACTCTCTAAATTTGCTGGTAGTATTAAATATATAAATTTATACTATACAATATGTTTTAGTGTAATTTTTTGTTGTAATTTTGTTTTAAACATCTGAAACCACCCAAAAAGAATTTCAACATTTGAATAGACATGCATGCTTATCCTAAAGATAATTTGAGTTGATTATTACTATTATTTTTTTAATTAGCCTAAAATTTCCATCAACAAATGGACGGAAAAGTGAGGTAACTTTTTCCGTCCAATTTTTATGGAAATTTGAGGGTAAAAAAATAAATAAAAAAATTACAAAATAAAATAAATCAACTCAAATTAGTTCTAGTATAAGCATGGAGGAATAAGCCTGCATGTCCATTCACATGTTGAAACACTTTTTGGTCGGTTTCGGGTACTTAAAAATAAATAACAACCATTGGAAAAAACTGCTAACGTGACGGATGCAAAGTGGCCCCCTTTATTGTGTTTTATGTCATATATTATATTTCATTGAATTGTATAAAGGGTTGTAATGTGGTTAATATTATATATTATTTAAATTTCTTAATGTCCTATTTCAGGGCTTTAATAAATACATGTATATGGCACCATGCATTATCCTATTGGCAAGTGTGACTTAATTAATTCCAACATAAACCACGCCCACTTCACACGTGCTGGCTCCAACGATCATCAGAAGACCAATGGAAATTCATTGACCACATTTTTCTTTAAGGATTTACCCAAGAAATTAGAAAGCTTGGCACTTGCATTTAACGTATGTGCTGTAAAGACTCTAAATCTTATTAACAAAGTCAATTTCTGCCTCAAGAATCGCTTTTGAACGTTAAAATCAAGGAATTTAGGTTAAATTACACACAACGGTATGCTAGCTTTGGAAACGGAAGTAGCGAAAAGAATGCATGTACTACCAATATACTTGGTTCATTCTTTCTTTTCAGAACTAATTACTTCTCAAAAGAGAATTTCTACATGGTGTCACCATGTCTTGTGAAAACTGAACTGAAAATAATCCATCAAGTGAAACTTAATTAATTTCATTTTCTATATAAATGTTGATACTTCTTTAAAAAAATTACAACACAATTAATTTGTGAATTCATGATGCAGCATTAAATTTAAGTCAATCTTTAATAAGAATCGTACTCAGATCTATGACAAATACCTTTCCAGTCTTTTAAGAGCTCAGACTTTGATTGTACATGTATTGCATAGTTTACAGACAATAAAATACAACAAATTACAATTTTTTTGCTACATAAAATAACAAATTTTTGCTACAAGACACTACCTTTAACAGAGATTAGTGTTGGGACAGTTAACCGACCGAAACTGCACTAACCGTTTAGAAGTTCGCTAACCGGGTAACCGAAACCAATATTTACAAAATAAGACCAACAATTTTAGAATAATTTTCCGCCCATTTTGTTGTTCTGGACTTTCTTTTTTGCCGGAATGACTACTAAACAATCATTGTGGGAAGTTTACTGATGTTTTTCGATTGAAAACTTATACACATTGTGCCTTTTGCCGAAGATCTAGTTTGTGTGGCCGTCAGGTGCCGACTTAACCGGTTAACCGACCATGAATGATTCGGTTAAACAGTTAGCGAACTAATCGGTACCTCCCAGCACTAACAGAGATGTATTTATTGTGGTTGGTTCTTCAAGAAATTAGTAATCATCTGTAATGCAGCACCTGGGGTGGAGGTGGGGACCATGTGACCAGCGTTCTTGACTGTCATGAAAGTCACCTGGTCATATTCATGTACGAAACCAGCAATTTGATTATTATAGATCCAAGGCCTACGCTCTGTCAGCTCTTTACGACTCAACGAGGCAGCAAACTTCTGATCACCAAGAAAGTTGCACATCATATCGGCATCACCATTGTAAATCAGACCACGGTGCTTTGGTAGAAGGATGTTGAACAGTTCTTGCACGCTTTGATATTCTCTTTTGTAATTCGCATTGAGGAACATACTGAAAGGAAAAAATGTGATTATCACAAACTCATATAAGACTTAATTTCAAATAATCCCTTGCTTAAAATTTACTTTTCAATTCAATGATTTTGATAAGCCGTTCCATAGAGCTTACAATCTGCAAACAAAATTACATGTATTGTATTCAGATATATACATGTTCCTACTTGTTTTCATCCGGCAAGTTGAGCTAAACATTTGGTTGTTTGGATTTAATGATTTTACTCCCTTTATTTTATGCCAATGAATTTTTACTGTAACAGCGTTCATCTCAATGACCAACTATCAATGACTTAAATAGACTTGGTCCCCTGTCGTTATCCTAACAAGAATATCATTCCAGAGATTTCATTGGATACGTTGTGCCAAAGATCTGTCGTCATGCTTTGAGGTTTGCGCACGCGAATGTAAACCTACTACGCGTGCATACTTCTATCATCCAAATATCGCTGGAGATATTGCACCTGGATGCCCACCATCACAGGCAAGGTCAGAGTTGAATCTCTCCCAAACTGAGAGGCCGGTATCTGGCACAATTCAGCATGACGTCAGATCTTCAGGCCAGAACTTAAAGAACTTTCTTAACAGCAGAGAGCACTTACTTGCAGACTTTCCACTCAGGAACATGATCCGGTATATGAAGGATCTTCCTTACATCGGGATCATTCAAATACCTTCTCTCAGGACCAGTATCAATGCAAGGAATGATATTGTTAGATGGCTGGCTTTTTGTCTTAT
This sequence comes from Zoroaster sp. YZ-2022, assembly GCA_029582265.1. Lineage (NCBI taxonomy): Eukaryota > Metazoa > Echinodermata > Asteroidea > Forcipulatida > Zoroasteridae > Zoroaster > Zoroaster sp. YZ-2022. Next base: position 9,488,956 of record CM055822.1, read on the forward strand.
TTATTGGCTGATAATCAGAAAAGATGAAATTAATTTAACGACTTGTGACCTGAACAATATGGGAAACGAATAGATGTTATATGCGAGTGTACATAATAAAGATATTACAGAGCATGTACTCCTAAAATAGTGTTCAAGTCACTTCTTACTACCCCTGTTCATCAGGACCATGGGGAGTATACAGCTCAATAATACACTCTAATACAGAGTAGGGAGAACCCGCATTCTGCCTACTCAGCGATCAGAACAGAAATCAGATGCACTAATCCACTCATCCCTCATTCTGCCAACTCTGAACACAAATCAGATGCACTAATCCACTCAACCCGCATTCTGCCTACTTGGAACAGAAATCAGATGCACTAATCCGCTCAACCCGCATTCTGCCTACTCGGAACAGAAATCAGATGCACTAATCCGCTCAACCCGCATTCTGCCTACTCGGAACACAAATCAGATGCACTAATCCACTCAACCCGCATTCTGCCTACTCTGAACACAAACCAGATGCACTAATCCGCTCAACTCGCATTCTGCCTAGTACTCGGAACACAAATCAGATGCACTAATCCGCTCAACCCGCATTCTGCCTACTCGGAACAGAAATCAGATGCACTAATCCGCTCAACCCGCATTCTGCCTACTCGGAACACAAATCAGATGCACTAATCCGCTCAACCTGCATTCTGCCTACTCTGAACACAAACCAGATGCACTAATCCGCTCAACTCGCATTCTGCCTAGTACTCGGAACACAAATCAGATGCACTAATCCGCTCAACCCGCATTCTGCCTACTCAGAACAGAAATCAGATGCACTAATCCGCTCAACCCGCATTCTGCCTAGTACTCGGAACACAAATCAGATGCACTAATCCGCTCAACCCGCATTCTGCCTACTCGGAACAGAAATCAGATGCACTAATCTGCTCAACCCGCACTCTGCCTACTCGGAACACAAATCAGATGCACTAATCTACTCAACCCGCATTCTGTCAACTCGGAACACAAATCAGATGCACTAATCCGTTCAACCCGCATTCTGCCTACTCGGAACACAAATCAGATGCACTAATCCGCTCAACCCGCATTCTGCCTACTCTGAACACAAACCAGATGCACTAATCCGCTCAACCCGCATTCTGCCTAGTACTCGATCGGAACACAAATCAGATGCACTAATCCGCTCAACCCGCATTCTGCCTACTCGGAACACAAATCAGATGCACTAATCTGCTCAACCCGCATTCTGCCTACTCGGAACACAAATCAGATGCACTAATCTGCTCAACCCGCATTCTGCCTACTCGGAACAGAAATCAGATGCACTAATCCGCTCAACCCGCATTCTGCCTACTCGGAACAGAAATCAGATGCACTAATCCGCTCAACCCGCATTCTGCCTACTCGGAACAGAAATCAGATGCACTAATCTGCTCAACCCGCATTCTGCCTACTCGGAACACAAATCAGATGCACTAATCTATTCAACCCGCATTCTGTCAACTCGGAACACAAATCAGATGCACTAATCCGCTCAACCCGCATTCTGCCTACTCGGAATACAAATCAGATGCACTAATCCGCTCAACCCGCATTCTGCCTACTCGGAAGCACTGATCCACTTAACCCGCATTCTGCCTACTCATCAGCCACCAGAACACTTCATAAAACCATGGTTACATGAACTGTGAATTTAACTTAAAATTGAATTAAATTTATTTTATCTCTCTTTTGAAGCAATTCACAAACCCAATATTGATTAGCCAATTAACAAATCTCACCTTAATAAATGTTGGTTCAAAGTAGTGAGAGACAAATGCGAGATGACTCTGTAGTGAATGGTGGTCTGGAACCCCACCTGCACAGTCTCCTGTTACATCATACGGGTTGATACCAATGCTGAACATATTATGCACTGCCACAGACAACTATGTTCATTTAAAAAAATTAAAAATGATAGTTAGTCAGCTTGATGGGCCAGCTGATTTGTCAGTTTATATGGTTTTCTTGCTCACAAAATTCTGTAGATATCAAAAAATGTATGTGAACAGAGAGCTTAGAGGTTTAGAGATTTTCCATCATTAAATCTATCAGTTATCAGCCTCTTACTTTCTGAGCATTTCAATTACTTTTGAATAAACAAAACAGAGTCCCATATTCAAATTCCAGGCCAAACTCCAGGCCAAATTCCAGGCCAAACTATGTATCTCTTAAGTCCATTATGACATTATAATGGACCGGTCAGTAATGCCATGAGGGAACTAGTTCTGCTGAGGCCCACTGAAGTTCTTAGTGTTCAAAGAGCATCTTACAAGATATTTTAAATAATGTTTTACATACATAACATGGAGTGTCGTGGCCGAGTGGTCTAGCGCACCGAACTCAAGTTCTGGTGTTGCCAGCAGCAGGGTGTGGGTTCGAGCCCCGGTCGTGACACTTGTGCCCTTGAGCAAGGTACTTAACCATAATTGCTTCGTCCTTCGGATGGGACGTAAAGCCGTAGGTCCCGTTTGTTGTGTAATGCACGTAAAAAAGAATGCGCCTTGAGCACCACTTAGTTGGTGGATACGTGCGCTATATAAGTCCACACATTATTATTATTATTATTATAACAGAAATATATTTGTTTCAACTTACAGCTTGTAGACATTCCAGATTTGGGGGAGATAGGAAGTTACACTTGTCATTTTTGCAACAATACTGCTGCAGCTTGGACCATAAGCTGTGAAAAACAATCACATTTATTTTGATCAAAATATTAATATTGTTAATTTTAAGGATAACAAAAACATTCTGAAGAAAACAAAAACATACATTAATTATAAACCAGGGTTTGATTTTTAATTTAACTCTAACCCCCTAGGGATATTGGCTAAAAATCATCCCAAATCCTCCAAATCCATCAACATGCAGTAAAAGGTACCCCAATTGTTGGACTTTGATGGAATGGGTACAGTAGCAAATGCAAAGCATCCATGGCTTGGCTATATATACACAGTCCTGAATCCAACAAAAGCAGCCGGTGGAGTTTGATGGATTTGGTACATGCTCTATTCGCTGAGATATAATGTGGAGTACTGAATCCATCAAAACCAGGCAAAACCAGGAGAAGGATTTTGGAGGATTTGGGGCAGTTAGGGTTAAACTTTGTTTCAGTATTGGGGAGAGGAAAGGATACAAATTTTACACAAATACCACATGATTTGAGGGGAAGGAAAGCATTTACAGTTTCATTGACGTGATGGAATATTGGTGAATGAAACAAGTGAATTGGCCCATGAGGTATAATAAATTAAGAAATCACTCACTCTTCACCAATGATGGCATGATTGTATGCATAATAGATCATTGTGTCTGTATTGAGAGATACATCGAGCAGACCATTTCCAATCGCAAATCCCTGAAATAAAATAAATATATAAATAACAAAAATATTAAAGGGACAGTTTCTTCATGATCAGAGTGGACTTTCAACAGGGCATGGAATCGGTGTCCCAGTTTAAGATTAACACAGTGACTGAAAATTACTGGCTCATTTATGCAGCAGAAACAGTAATATGACCCAAGGCCAAAAAAAGTCTCCGGTTTGTGGTCTCGATCCATGCACGTCACCACAGACCTGCGTGTCTGCATTTTCAGTTTTCTTTTTTTTTTGCTATGAAATGATGTCCAATTACAGCCAAAATTGCTGGATTGATTTGAATTCTGTCGTGCTGTGTGTTAAATGACTTTTTCACATAGGAGTATGAACGTTTGTCCGATTTGTGAGGCCTCTCTTAGCCACCATACTTTGTGTATGGGATATTTGGTCTGGTTCCAATAACCGCATATACATGTATCACGTATTTCAATGGGTAGCAAACAAAAAAAGATTGGCAAAAAAAAAACCAAACAAAAAACACCATGTGCGTCACCGCCCATGACCAGGAACCGGAGGCTTTTTTGGCCGTTTCATGTGGGGTATTATTTTCAGTCACTGAGTTAATCTAAAAATGGACTCTAATTCCATGCCCTGTTGATCTTGATGATATTGTCACTTTAATTATCATAAATAAACCTTGTTTTTCGGCATCGAAATGTGACACGCCAACAATAAATGCAAAAATACTGACAGAAATATAAATGTACTGACATTTGTAAAAATACCCTCGTACATTCCTTCAAGATGAAGATTTCTACTCAGTAATTCAATTTAACATTTCTGTCTGATATTTCATGACCAGTTTATCAACATGATTTTGACATGAAAGAAAGAGGAACTACTATTTTGCATTTATACTACAGGTCCTTTAGGTTGGTAAGCAGTTTGCAACAGCTTATTAACCCTAACCTTCCCAAATCCTCCAAAATCCTCTTTGCCAAAGTGAAGGATTTTGAAGGATTGAGCTAACATGCCGTTTGCTAAAGTGAAGGATTTTGGAGGATTGACGTTATTAGGCAATAGGCATACCTTACCTTTCCATGGTACATGTACATCCATGTTTGTTGTAGTGATTGCAAGGTCTGTGCTTGGGTCAGTGGACACTCTGTATTGCTCCATGCATGCAGGGAGGGTCCCTGGTCATGTACATGTATCACAGATTAGAAACACATGTGTGCATACATGTCATGTGCTTGCTTTACTACTGAAGGATTTTGGAGGATTCAGGTTATGTGTAAGCAAATGGGCCTTGGGAGTTAGGGTTTTAATGACAAGAAATAGTTAACTATATGACTGACAAGAAGGAAATAAAACAGCAAAATCAAATGAGGTTAAAGGTTTTAGAGGATGTGAACCAGGAAACAATCTAACATTTAACAATGTTTGTTTGAGGGACGAGTAATTTTGCAAGAATCAATCTTTCTTTGTTTACACAAGGAAATACTCAAAACAAAACTGTATTTTGACTGGGAAACGGAACCCAAGACTGTCTTTTAAAGGCATTAGATTGATATTTCTTCTTTTTCATATTTCATACTAACTGAAATGATAACTTTTATAATAATACAAAGAGAATGAAAAATAAATGAAAAGTGAAAAGTAAAACTTTACACATTTAACATTTGATCATGTTTATTTAAGGGTTAAGTAATTTTGCAAGAATCAATCTTTCTTTGTTTGAAACACGGAAATACTCAAAATAAAACTGTATTATAACTTTGAAACTGAACCAGATACTGTCCTTTAAAGGCATTAGATTGATGTTGTGAAATTATTTAAAGTATGAAAGATGGGAAGGAAACGGAAGAATCAAATTAGGTTACTGGTATTTGAGGATGTGAAACAAGGAAAAATCATTGAGATATTCCTGCCTTTTTCATACTTTATAGAAACTGAAATGCGTGGATTATAAATATATATAAACTTGTTCTGCTCCCACATTAAGATAGCAAAATAATTTAAATTAAAGAGCAATGCGCTTATGAGACAAATATTTATTTTTTATTTTTTTTTTATTATAAATACAAAGAGAATATCAAATAATTTATATTGAAAGTAAAACTTGAAACATTTAATATATGATCATGGTTGAATATGTTGCAAGAATCAACCTTCCTTTGATTCTACACAGATACACTTGAAATTACTGCCGACTTTTAAGGACATTAATTTGATGTGGTGAAACTGGAACTTTTGATTGATTTATGATGAAATAAATCAACAATTGTCAATGAAGATCATCACAGTGTCAGTGTTAAGTGTACTCGTTAAATAAAATGCAGTTGCTGTTGTTACTGCAAGATAAATATTTATAGAAAACCTGGCCTAACAATACCTAATGCATAAATATAAATGTATCTCTTTAATTGTAACAATTAATAGCCTTTGCATAAATATAAAATGTATTCCTGACCTGAAAATTGATGGAAGCATTCTTCATGACTTTGAATGCCAATGTTGGAACATATATTCCCCCATAACTCTCTCCAGTAATGAAGAAAGGCTTGTCGGCCATGTTGGGAAACTTGACGAAAAAGTCAAGAAGTGCAAGGTAGTTGTTCTGAGCCGTCTGGAAAAATCAAAAAAGTAATGCAATATATTATTTTATGTCAGTGCCTTCAAAGAAAAGTATAGCATTGGTTAAAGGGGCAGTATCGTCACGATCAGAGCAGACTTTCAACAGGGCATGGAATCGGTGGCCTAGTTTAAGAAGAACACAGTGACTGAAAAAACCTGGCTCAGTTATGCAGCAGCAACGGTAATATGACCTAATCATGTGGGGTATTATTTCAGTCACTGACATTAGCACTCCAATTCCATGCCCTGTTGGTCGTGACGATATTGTCCCTTTAATGTTGCCAAAACTGATTCTACAAGATCCAAGCAATATGTGAAAGATTCAGCTTAATACATTGTACTGTGTCCTTCTAATTGCATTCAGGTTTGTTATTTTCATTCTAAATTTGGAATTTAAAATAGTACTCTTTCTAATTACCTTATTGGCAATAAATTCACTTTTTTCTTCTTTCTCCACAGACATTTTTACATTTGTTTTACATTTGTTTTGCTTGTTAGTCTATTTGATTGTTTTGTTTTCCTCCCCTGTCTGACTCTTTGCTTTTCACTAATCTCATAATCTCTTCTTCTAGATAAAAACTCCTTTTACTGTATCTCTATCTTTTGTCCGGTCCCAGGACCAGAACCTGGCTCTGTTTTTTCAGCATACCTTTTTTTCTCTTGTGTTCATTTCACACCTAACTAACTTCTGCTCACTCTTGTGTTTATGCATCTTGTTCATTTTGCCTTTGAGAAAGAACATGCTGTGACAGCACCACCTTAGACACAATTTGAGCAACCAAGACATGTAATTCTAGGTTTATACATTACTGAATATGCCAATTCCAAATCAAAATATTTAAGGAAACCTCACAGGTGTCTTTAGAATTATCTTGAAGTAGCTCGGGTGAAAATGACTTCAGACTTAAAAGATATGCACAGAAGCGATGTACAAAGTATAAAATATTCATCCGATGTGTAAATTTCCCCCTGGTTGAATGGCATTACATCAGTCCTACATTGGTACATGATCCCATGTTGCTAATAGAGACTAATCCGCTGATCAGTTTACTGGGCTCCAGCATAACTGCAATGGTACCTACACTCTGCATCCAGCGTTTGATTTCTACCCAGTCCAGTGCTTCTTTGACAAATCTGTGAATCCTATTTGACGAAACGCTAGCATACCTTGTTTCGTGTATTTATGAATATGTGTGACCTGAGCATGCAGCACATGTGGTTCCACCACAGTTATGGCGGGAAAACAGTGATCACCGGATTAGGCCAAAACTAAAAAGTTTCCAGTTTCTGGTCATAGGTCGGCTTCAACAATTTTTTTTTTGGTTTGGTAATCTTTTTTTTTTGCCAACCAGTTAAATACGTGATACATGAATATATGCAGTTATTGAAACCAGACCAAATTTCCCATACACAAAGTAAGTATGGTGGCTAAGAGAGGCCTCACAAATCGGGCAAACATTCATACCCTTATGTGAAAAAGTCACTTAAAACACAGCACTGGCAGAATTTCAATCGATCCAGCAATTTTGGCTGCAATTGGGCATCGTTTCATAGCAAATAAAAATGCCGACATGCGGGTCTGAGGTGACGCGCATAGAGATCAGAAACTGGAGGTTTTTTTGGCCTTAAGTCTTAACTCTTTCTACCAGGAGTTATTTTACATGTATGGATGTAATTAATGTAATTAGTGTAATATGATACTGTAATTTGATACTCTAAACATCAAGGTCAAGTGTGGAAATTATTAATAAATTTTTTCATCTTTTGTCAATTGAAGAGAGTAAGGTATCAAAATAAAGGTTATGACTTACTGAGTGTGAATATTGAGATGGGGGTCATGTTGGGAATACCCATAATGCATTGCAGCCATCCAAATATAAACTTATGTTTATCGTTCCTTAGAATAAATATCAATAAATCTACAAGGTATTGGAAATATGCATTGTTTGATAAACAAAAGTGGTTTGTTTATGTTAGAATGTCAGGGCATAATAATATTACCCATAATGGTTTGAAACCCCCTGTTTATGTAACAAAAATCATAATTTACAACATTGATACAACATACCGTATCGCTATATCGCTATTGTACTTGGTACATATGACCTCAGATTAACAGCTTTTACGGTCGTTTTTTCCCTAAAAATCAAAACTTCCATCACTGTCAGGGTGTTCAAAGACAACATCGTCAGTATAATCACCTCCATAATTCCATGAAAATAGCGTGTGTTTCGCATCTTGCTGTGAGTTCCATGGAGGCCGCCATTTTTTAAATCAACGTGTGTGGTAAACCGCATAGGGTTATGTGTAATTAACGTAAACAAAAACTTGACACAATCTGAGCTCTCGGATCGGAGTATTTCGTCAGTTCTCGTAGTCATAAACGTCATCAATAGTCAATATTTATTAGCTAATTTGCATTGAACGTACATGACCTCGAATTCTTATTGGTTAGTTGCGTATTCTGTTGTCAAAACAAGTCAAAACACAACGATGTTGTCAGGTGATAATGTCGGGCCTATGTAGTGGCGCGTCGGGCCTGTAAAGTGGCACGCCGTCCGTTCACGGCGTGCACGCGGGCCTGTAAAGTGGCGTGCCGTCCAGAAAGAGTTAAGGATAAATACCTCATTGTCACCAGTGGTGTAATTTTTATCAGCTGAATATGAGAATCCTACACCAGCTGGTGCTTCTAGGAAGATCACATTGGCTACTTTACTCCAACTGTATTTATTAGGAGTCAAGGTTACACCATCAGGATCAATCTGGAATCAGAAAATAAACTCATTCATTATAAAAAAAACCATCTTTTGAAAGTTTCAGACATGAATTTGTGTTCTAAAGATTTGTTAATGAATCTGCCTTTTAAATCTGCCTTTTTAAAAAATTACTGTCCATTGTTATTTAATGTTTGTACCAATTTACAACCCGTTTTTGATCAAGGTATTTTTAATTTCTCCTGTATGAGATAATAAAGTTTTTATCTAGCTCAACATGTACCTATCTCTAACAATTTTAAGTAGGATTTGAAGCTTTGCATGGTTGAAGGTAGGAATTTCATCAATCTAAACTCAAGTAGCTGAGCCGAGGACCAAGATGTAGGTTGATGAGGCGTGAAGACGGGAAAATTGGAAACTGGATCCTTGAAAGGGTGTGCGTGCTCTCTCTAGGAGAAAGCACAGGGTGGGAAAGGGTGGGTGGGATTGTGGCTGAGGGTATATAAAACCTAAGCCTGGGGGTGAGTGTGGTGACCATGGATACAGAGGATCTGTTAGTCAGGAGTAGGGGATGTAGGTGTCACTAACTAGAAGCTGATGTCTTGGTGAAACGGTATGGTGTTTGTGGATTTTGATGGCCTCTCTGATGCATCTCAAGTGACATTTCTGGACTGGAACGATGAGTTATGCTTCCTGCCAGTTGACTTCATGTTCTGTGTTGTAGGCATGCCAGTAACGATGCCTGACTTGCCAATGTTGTTATAGATTTGATAATGCCATTCTATGGCAAGCAGCAGATAATTTGTTATTTGATAAAGTCATGAGTCTTGATTTAAAAAACTTTCAAAATAATTTTGCCATCCATTTCAGAATGCCATTGTTTGGATCTAATATTCCAACCAGTGTAATATATTCACTGATCATTTCTTTTGAACAATACTTACTAGATATGGTCCAAGTTCTGAAAGATAGCCATCCAATGAGCTACACCCTGGACCTCCATTCATCCACAAGACTAAAGGATCATTCTTTGGGTCTCTTTCCGATTCAACAAACCTACAAAACAAAACAAAACAAACAAAAAAACATTCTGGTGAAATCAGTGCTTATTGCTTAAAAAGCGAGATATTCCGTGTTCATGGATGATTTAACATTGAACATTTATTTAGATTTTGATTTATATTATTATCTTTCAAATGAGATAACATATATACGAAGTAGAGGTTCTTTCCTCCAAGCCTATATCATGGTAGGTAGGAAATAAATTAACCAATGAGACAGTTTAAGCGACGCAAGTATATGACAAGTATACAAGTACATGACGTGAACACTCTTTTAACAACACCGAATCCATTCAGTAATCCTATGTTTGTATAAATACATCCGTTCATGGGGCTTGCAAATGAATGCTGGCGGTGCTATGTAAAATGATCAACATCAGAGCGGTACAAAAGAATTTGCCCCTTTTTCCGTCACACATTGGTGTATGCCGTTTGTTCGCTCTACCAGGGGATGATTATGATTTGCAACAAATGTCTTTCACTGGTTAGTTTAAAGATGTACATGTATGCCTTGATAGTGTTGAAATGAATGTACATACCATGGAGTAACTTATAAACCATTAGGCATTACCAATGTTGTCAACTTGGGTAGAATGTCGTATCTGGCCGCCACTATTTTTCATTAAATATAACCAATAATGTAATCTTACCTACCTGGTAAGGTGGAGAACATATGGATGATGATGGACATATACTTCAAATTATTCCTGGATATTTATTTCATGAAAAATCAGGCATTTTTGGCGGTCCTACTAATTGCCGACCCCTGCCGACATCTACCGACAACTCTTAAATGCTCGAGATATACGACATGGACTGTGTACCATTATACACGAGGGTGATGGTAATCAAGGAGATTGTTAAGTTGTGACAACAGAGGGCTTCTATAAGTGAATATGGAATGAGATGTCGGTAGGTTTTTAAGAGTTGTCGGTAGATGTCGGCAATTAGTAGGACCCATTTTTGGTACACGATGACTTCCTCAGTCATGTCAGTCTGATCATGGAGGAAGGAAGCCATGGTCTGATCTTGTAAACTCCACAATTAGTGACCAACACAGTCATTGTACATGCGTAGTGGCAACTATAATAGGATGATTAGGATCCTTCTATTTTCTGAAGGGGATGATTTTTTTAGAAGGGAAATCAAGTCCGAAAACCATCATAAAAGTGGATTTTAAAGATATTTTTCGCTTTCTGTACCACCAAAAATCGATAGAATTATTTTTTTAAACTGGTTAGTGGTTGCAAAAAAAATCCAAAAAAGCCCTTAAAAAGTGGCGGCCGGATACGACATTCTTTCCGTCAACTTTTCCAAGAAAACAATTTTAAAACGAATTTAGAAATAAGGCCAATGAAAGCTGATTACTAGTTTCTCGTCAGCGCCCGCACGTGATTTTGGCCCCGCACCAAAAAATTTCATTATGCCAAAATTTCATTATTTTGCAAAACATTTTTGGGAAAATCCGGAAAATCCGACGCAAACTACTCCCAAGCTAAAAGGAACCATTCCGATTGCGCGGTCGATGTTTTTGCAGCTTCGCTGTATCATGCAACATACCGGTCGTGCCCACCTTCCATACAGCTGGGCCCATGGGAAGCGCTGATCAGCTTCACAGATTTGCGAAAGAAAACCCATGGCATGCATGGTATATAGTGTACATGCAGCTGGTGCAGCCGCTGAGAGCCGCGGAATGACGTTCACAGGTCACACAAATTGCAACCTCGTTTCCAGATCGCATACTATGTGCCCGGCCTATCCGGGTCGTGTATTGTCGCCGTGGTACGAGGTTGGTATTGATCGATCGTTGTCATGCCTTCAAGTTCAAGGTATGTTCATGTCGTTTGCATGCTGATGTGCGCATTCACTAAAGGATCTGAAAAAATATCCTGTCTCTTTTACACATTCCCCCAATTTGACCAATCGGTCATTATTGGTACGTTCATACAAAAAAGCCTACTATTCCCACAAAACTCATTGTCAAATTGACAAATTTTGGAAATAGTCAAATACGGATTCACTGTATTTCAATTTGTATGACAAATACATCTTGGAAAACAAAAACAAAAGTCAACAAAGATGTGGTGTCACTGAATGGGTTTGCACCATCATTATTTACTATAGAACCTAAATCTGTTTCAAAATGGCAGTTTGTGTATGTGTATGGGTTGCATTTTTCCTTGATGAAAAATAATGAATAATGAAAAAAAAAACTCACCAAAATTTGATAAATGGCTGACGAGAAACTAGTAATCAACTTTCATTGGCCTAAAGGCCGATTTAAAAACTGAAAAATTTAATCGATCTAGACTAGATCTAGATGAGTAAACATTGTGTTACCAGTAATGCAGCTTGATTGTTCCCGATGCAGACAGATATCCAGAATACTGTTTAGATGAGAGATGTGGGCTTGTCAAACCAGGAAGTGATTTGACTTCATCTTCTGCAGGTTGGGCCGATGTCAAACAAAGCTCACTGGCGACCGTAATCCCGATCAAGATTACAAAATTCATCTTCAAATCTCAGGATGAAATGAATATCAACACAACAATGGTTACCACCACCGTTTGTTTATGATCCTATATTTCAGTGCGGTTTATTATAATAGCATATAATTTATGAAAATAGCAAATTAATGTGCCGTCGACAGCATTTCAACTTCCATGCGCTAGTTTACACACGGATTTGTACATGTCCAACATCAGTGTGTACACGTGCCTGGGAATAAAGCTGCGATTAACATCACGTGATTTGTCACGAGTTTGGCCCACGTGCCCAACATGCCGTGTGTACAAATGCAATTCAGCCTGCCAATCAATCAAGTCAGGCAAGTATATAGCTTAATTTGGGTTGGTGGCGAGATCGAGTTTTCAGCACGGCTAATTAGGGTTGCCGGTAGGGGGAGGGGTTCAAATGGGGGTGTATTTTTTCTTCTTAAAAAACAAAACAAAACAAAACAAAACAAAACAAAACATATATATATATATAAAGGTTGTTTTAAGCGGTGTGTTACCCCTCACAAATATTTGTATACAGTTGAAAGTCTGGAGAACGAAAACAGGATTTTCTTTTTCAAAAACAAACATCGCATCTTTACAAAACAACATTGCTTTTATTTAATCAAGAACAGTAATTGGAGTAAGTATTAGCAGAAGACTATACAGACATAGGCATAGCTATTTCTTTCCTTATTCATAAAACTCATTGACTTTAAACTACTGATCCTCCGTCCATCACTGATCCTTTTACTGGTAGGTTCTTCTGGTTGGGTACCAAAGTCTAAACAATCCGCAAATCATAAAATACTCTCTAAAGTTGCTGTTAGTGTAAGCATGTTCCCTCGACCTCCTCCATGGTGTAAGCTGACATCTGGTAGATTTTACACTTAAGGCCACTGACCACATGTGGGGTCAGTGGGGTCAGTGGGATCATAAATTTCCCTGTCTCCAAGACTGACATCCCCTAGACCAATTTTTATTATCACTTCGACCTCCCCTAAGTTATAATCTAAACACAATGCCCCCACTGTTGTAAATGACCAGTTCATATAGATATACCTTTGATTAGAAATCTCAGTTCGTCTCTTGCTCTCTCTTCTCACACTTCTCTCTCTCTACTGTACTGCTAGTCCAATAACTTTGTGACCCTACAGTCAGTATTGAATATAAGAATAGATTTTGTACTTCTTGTTATAGCCACGGAGAAATAAATTAAATATTCGTTCGGCCCAAGAAGCTTCTCTTATAAGTGTCATTTCTTCTGAGCGTGTAGCACCCCTCTTTTAAGTGTTACATTAGTATTTAATACATAAATTTATACTATACAATATGTTTTAGTGTAATTAATTTTCAACAGGTTGACAACATGTTTATATCAAATCATAAAATACTCTTTAAATTTGCTGGCAGTTTTTAATATACAAATTTATACTATACAAACGTTTTTGGTGTATTTAATTTTCAAAAGAATGCCACTACAATTAAGCTGCACAAAAATGTAAAAACCAGAAAATGGTCGAAAGGAAAACAGATGAACTAAATTATTTATACAAAAAACTAAGTTTAACTTCTCAAAAGAGTGTTGAAAAAAAAACCTTAATTCTTTCAAATGGAAGTATGGCATACCGGTATTACTCAAATGAACATTTGTTAATACTAATATTTCATTAACACATTGCACAGCCCTTATACACTGTTGGTAATGTTGGCAAAACTGCTTCTTAAGTATTCTTGCTTTCTTTGAAACAGATATATAAAAAATAAAATAAAACGTGTGAAAAATTCACGTAAGTCGTTATCAAGAAAATAATGAAAATGCACTCAGATTTTTCAAAATCATTCTAACGTAGATTTTTTTGTCTCACGAGAAAAATAAATTCTGTTGGGAAATTGACTGAATATTTTTACTTAAATGACAGCACCTTGGGCAGAATGATTTCAGGGGATATTTGACTTTGATACCATAATCATCAACTTTACTGTCCCCATAGTATTAAGTTTCATGTGAAACTGTGATAATTTTACTGTTACCATGGTTACACTCATGGTAGTGTGTATAAGGGCTTTAAAATGAGGTACAACAGTTTTTATTTATAACGAGATTATCAAATCAACAAATTATCATCATAAAGCTTACTTGGTTTATATAATGTTTATAATTAAGTTGCCCATACTTTGCCCATACGTTGCCCATATGTTGCCCATCATTCATTGATCCCAAATCCCCATCATGCTTCTTATATCCCACATGACCCAACCCAACCACTATTCAAATTAAGCCCACTGGCACCTTCTGTTGATGGTGGAGAATAGTGGATATGGTTTGTTTCACAGAATTGATTAAAGATTGCTACATCATCATATCAAATATAAGATTCTCATGTTTCAATATTTTTAATTAATGTATTACTTTAATGTGTAATTGTTTGTATATAATTGTCAAAGTTTTACAAGTTTCACTCCTAGTAGGATCTTTCTCAAATAAATATAATTATTTTCAACTGACAAATAAATATAATTATTTTCAACTGAGGACGATCAGAGCATACTGATCGAAATGTCGAGTTGTAATAGTTAATGATAAATCGCTGAAACAAATCCAAGAGTTTTCTCCACTGATACTCAGTTACTTGACTCAGTCACTTGACTCAGTTAGTTACTTGACTCAGTCAGTTACTTGACTCAATAATTAATGATAAATCGCTGAAACAAATCCAAGAGTTTTCTCCACTGATACTAAATCCATGAAATTCAACAACTGGTATGGCACAAATAAACGTTGTCTAACGTCAGACGCCGAGGTTAAAAAAGTTCAGAAAGTTCATGATTTGATGATGACTAGACCTTCATAAGAGGGTTGCTTCTGTGCATCATAATGAGTCACATATGTACATACAACCCTGCACACATACTCACTCACTCACTCACACACGCACACACACACACACGCACACACACACACACACAGTCTTTTTCCGTAATTGTGGGGACATACACTCGCTTTTAGACACAGTTGTGGGGACCAAAAATGCTATGGGGACATGAAAATGTCCCCACAGATACGGTGTTCTTGCCTACACTTTTGTTAGAAGTCCCCACAACCTTGCGAAGGTCTACCCACCCACACACACCCACAGATTTGAGTACCCCTAACAACTGATAATTAATGACTTTGGCTGTTACTTTGGCCAAGGAACCAATAATTGCAACAACAGTCCATTAAACCCTACTACTATAGCTGAACTGTAGTGGCAAGTAGCTGTAGTGGTCAAAAACAGTCAACTGCCCGTTTTGACTGTTGACCCAAATGTGCACACAGGGGCATTTTTGACTGGTTTTTACTGTCATTTTGACCACCCTCAACAATATCAGACAATGCTTTTACCAGTCAAAAAACGATCGACTCATTTTGACCTGTAAATGTACTTAGTGTTTGATTTTGAAGTGCACTAGATATACCTCGGCAAGTATATCAACATTTGGACTGATTTTGACCCTTGAAGTCACAGAAGGGTTAACATCTGACCACACTGCAAATAACTTGAAGAGGTAGTGTCCTCAACTGATCAGGCATGTTTCCACACCTATGTCCATGCTATCATCCAGTAGATGATTGACAATGACTTTAGCAAGATAACTCATGGTGCCATGGACTACCACAGGAGGAGTGTTGTAGAAATCCTGCATGTCACCAGGCTTTCCTGCATTAACTTGGTGTTCCTTAAAGTTGTTAACTGCCTCTTTGATAAGCTACGAAAATAGTCATAATATTATTTTGTGTTAATTTGTGGTTTCAGAAAAGTGGCAAAAAGAAAGATTATAGGAGGGGAATGGGAATCATAGATGAGAGTGATTTAACAATAAATAAATAAATGGTTACACTACACCAAGACAGATGACAACAAACTTTAAAAAAAAAGGGAAAAAAAAGAAAAAAACATGACCAATATTAATCTGCATTTCTCAGGGGTGTGATTGGGCAGTTTGAAAAAATCCATGTAAATTTTGCTAGGGGTATTGGGGCCGCTGTTGTGAACAGCGCTGGGGTGAAATCTATAGTTCTGAGTGTTTCCTTTGCTTTCCTTTATTGCTTAAATCTTTAAAATCCGGACAAATCACACCCCTGATTTCTATTGTTCTGTATTGGTAATTCTGTGGTAACACCATGTTGTTGTTAACAGGGATGTGATTGGACTGTGAAAAAAAAACCTGAAAATGTAAATGATCCAGGAAGGGGAGTCCTAGCCTTGCGAGCGCGAAGCGCGAAGCCATTAACGGCGTTGGGTCCGGGGCCCGCTGAAGGGCCCCGGGAAAATTTTGAAATGTAGATGCTCTGTGGTGCAATCTCAGCCTTTCTGGGACATCTTTTGGGCAACAATATTTTTCCACTTTTGTTGTCTCTTCTTTAATTTTTGTTGTATTCTTTTTCAGTTCATCAGTATCACTATTGGTTTGTCACTCATTTTTAATATAAATACACTGGTATCACTAACATTGTAGAATTGTGAAGAAATAAACAAAAAATTGATTATTCCAATCAGTTGATATTCGTTTTGCTTAATCCGTTAATGAATGGAACGTACCAGCTTTAGTGGCACCAGACTTGATAAGTCTAGAGGTTTTGCTCATATTTTGTTCCCCCCAAAAAAAAATCAAGAATAATACACAAAGAAATACAAAAAACAATTAAACTACTCAAGACAATCATTTATAACAGACAATTGATGTGTTTTTATTTGTTATTTCATGTCAGTAAACAACATAGCAGACTACTTAATTGAAAAGAAAGTTCTGTTTGCGTATTGCAATACATTACCGCTTGCTGCATAGTTAATGGTGTCGTTGCAATAGTTGCAAAACACCTTGCCAGCGGTCGCTATTTTATTGAAACAATCATGTAGCTTATGCTGATGTCCATCAACAGTGACTATCTCTCGAAGCCATTCCCAGCGAAACTTATTCTTGATTCCATTATCAATCTCTCGTACTGACGCGTCTCCATGCAACAGGGCCGTCTTATTAAGCGCGGCCATGTTGGATACATAAAAATGTGTACGACGGCTGGTACCAAGAAGTGAGCTATTTTACAACGGTATTTTGCCTGCATTTTTACTCTCTGTCGCAAGGCACCCGACTGCATTCTCAGCCCGCCCGCGTCCAATTAGGGTTCAAGGAAAGCATTCCAGGGTTTACTATTGTGGACGGGGTTGTACACAGTGTGTGAATCACGAGTTCTGTCACAGGAACTAGACTTAAATATTTACAACCTCGGCCCGAACTGTAGAATTCACACCACTTCAATCGGCGGGGCGAGCGAACCACATTATAATCGCGCTACGCATAGTGTATTTCAGTTCGTGCGTGCGTGCGTAAAATACATCAAAAAAGCAACGCAAGTAAGTACATTTCAGATGATTTCGGCAAACAGACATCGATATGAATATTTAATTAGCACATTCTACCCCCCTATTTTCTCAACGGATTCACACGATTCACGTTGGTGGACTTTTGAGGGGAAAAAAACGGATTTCCGGAAAAAAACGGAGAAATCACATCCCTGTGTTAATAATAATAATAATAATAATAATAATAAAAAACAATTCTTATAAACCATGAGGTCCCTATGCGCTTCATTACACCCTGCTCATCAGGCTCATAAATCATTCCTGAAAACTATCTCAGCTCCCTGGGGCCAATTACATGGAGCTGCTAAGCAGAGAATTTTGCTAAGCAATATAAAACAGACTACCAGCCAAAATGCATACATATTTGCATGAAAGTTTGGTTGGTAACCAAAGAAATATGCTAAGCAAATTTTTCTGGTAAGCAATTTTATCTGTTAAGCAGCTCTGTGAAATTGAGTGAGTATACAACTCCATTGCAGCCATTTTGGCACATACTGGGCTCATCAAACGCAACAACCAACTTTGCCCTCACATACAGGTACGCATTTACTCCTGGGGGAAGAGAAGCAATTATGGTAAAGGTTTAGAGATTGTGCTTCTGATAAATGATTCTGAGCCACAATCTTGCTAGAAATAACCTACATATTATGATAGCACAAACTCAACCCACCATGCAAAGCCTCAAAATCATGTGTATGTTTTGAGTGCTGCCATGGTTTTGGTGCTGCCATATTTGGTTTTGGTGCAGCCATATTTGGTTTTGGTGCAGCCATATTTGGTTTTGGTGCAGCCATATTTGGTTTTGGTGCAGCCATATTTGGTTTTGGTGCTGCCATATTTGGTTTTGGTGCTGCCATGTTTGGTTTTGGTGCAGCCATGTTTGGTTTTGGTGCAGCCATATTTGGTTTTGGTGCAGCCATATTTGGTTTTGGTGCTGCCATATTTGGTTTTGGTGCTGCCATATTTGGTTTTGGTGCTGCCATATTTGGTTTTGGTGCTGCCATATTTGGTTTTGGTGCTGCCATATTTGGTTTTGGTACAGCCATATTTGGTTTTGGTGCAGCCATATTTGGTTTTGGTGCAGCCATATTTGGTTTTGGTGCTGCCATGTTTGGTTTTACACCAGTTCAGATGAGAATGGAAAGTTAAATGCAACTGAAACTTACAGCATCTGTGTTGACTGTTTTCTTAAACCCTAGCTCCGGATTTCTCTGCAAAATTGTAGACATTACTGTCAATAGCTGTGAAGGAAATGAATTTCATATTAAAATTGTGACAATAAAAACACATTATGATCATGGGGACAATCTGAAATCATGTGCATAAAAAACAAACTAGGGGAGGAGATTAATTATAAGATTTTTGGCTAATTTTAACAAAAGAAATTGAATGAAATTCATGAACACAAGAATCTTCCTTTTTCAAATTCTTAATATGCAGTGACATTAGATGACCTCTCACCTCAACCATAAGCTGTCTGTATTCCGGATGAGAAATGCGGCCAAACATCTCCTCTATCTGCAGGGCAAAGTTCAGGTCCGTCCTGGTCATATCAGACAATGTTGGTTGCTGAGGCAAGAAGTAGTCAGCTATGATGATGCCATTCGGCATGCGGGCCATGATGTCCCAAACTGTGGTCAAAAGGAATCATACTTTCTTACAAATTTACTACTAATAAGCAGACTATGTTTCAAAATTATTCCTCTTTCATATCACTGCATAACAAATCGTTATGTTTAGTGTAAATCAAAGAGATTGTACCTTAATATGTAGTTTATGTCAAACTAGTGCTGGGACGGTTAACTGACTGAAACTGCACTAACCATTTAGAAATTTGTTAAGCGGCTAACCGAAACCAATATTAAAAAAATAAATAAATAAATAAAGAATTTGCCTCCCATTTTGTTGTTCTTATCTTTATTTTTTTGCCGCATTGATTATTAAACAATCATTGCGGGAAGTTTGTTTGATGCTTTTTGATTGAAATCACGTTTTTCCATTTGCCGACTATATATATGTGTGGCTGCCAGGTGGTGACTTTCAGTTAACCGACCGACTCAAAGCACTATGTCAAGCCAAGCAAACGTTGCCATACCTCAAACATGTACATCTAAAATACGAATTAGGAAAATGTTTTTTGTATTATTAATGTCCTATTATTTTCAAATGGAGTGCCATGGTCGAGCGGTTTAGTGCATCGGATTTGTGTTCTGATGGCTGAGTCGTCAGAATGTGGGTTCGAATCCCAATCACGACCGGGGTACTTGTGTCCTTGAGCAAGACACTTTACCATAATTGCTTCTCTCCACCCAGGGCTAAATGGGTGCCTGTGAGGGTAGAGTTGGTTGTTGTGTTTGATTAGCCCTATATGCGCTGTAATGGCAGCAATTGAGCTGTATACTCCCCAGGGAGCTGAGATGGTTTCAGGAATGATTTATGAGACTGATGAGCAGGGGTAATAATGTCATGCGCCTTGAGCACCAGTTTGGTGGATACGTGCGCTATATAAGTCTACATTATTATTATTATTATTATTATTAAATGGAATACCAAGGATTACCTTAATAGAACTTTTAATATTCAAAAAAACAAATAGGATTGAAAAAAAAAACAGGATTGAAAAAGCAATACATGTACAGATCAATATATTATATGCATTATGTATGCTCATTCACCAGGAGAAGTTTCCATATAACATACTTCATCCTACCCGTCAAATATTAATCTCCAACGTTAGAATCACATGTCTCACAAACTCTGAAATATGTGGACTCACTGAAAATGTTCATTCCTAAAACAAACATTTAGGGGAAATTCATGGTTACTCATGTTACATTTTTGAGGTTTTGGGCGCACTCTTAATCCCATCATATATATTTCACTCATCAGTTTTATTTCACTCATCAGTTTTTTTTCACAGTAGTTACATTATCTTACTCACCACAAATAAGAAATGTACACTATATGTATATAAGAGAAAATGCGACATTTTACACATGTCCGAAAAATGTAATGTGTGAGTAACCAGCATTTTTCTCTTATATAGCGTACATATAACAAATTTCTGATTTTTTTTTTTTTTTTTTTTTTTTGTGCCGAGTAAGGTCTGGGTATAATGCAACTACTGTGAAAAAAATGCTGAGTGAAATATACAAGTAAGGATAAATGAATGGGCCCAATACCTCAAAAATGTTACATGAGTAACCATGAAATTGCCCACAGAAGTTTAGGGCGTATGGTTCAAAGTGCCAATGACTTACTATTATCATAGAAGTTTGGTGGAGTACGGTTCAAAGCGCCGTTGAACTGACGTTGCTGTAGCCAGTTACGATTGCTACTTGATGAGGTTATCGTCGTTTCTAGTACTTGGCAAAGAAGGTCTTTCAGCAAATATGGAGATAAAGTGTGAATTGGCTGAAATAAACCAAAGATTACTACATCA
This sequence comes from Zoroaster sp. YZ-2022, assembly GCA_029582265.1. Taxonomy (NCBI): domain Eukaryota; kingdom Metazoa; phylum Echinodermata; class Asteroidea; order Forcipulatida; family Zoroasteridae; genus Zoroaster; species Zoroaster sp. YZ-2022. The sequence goes on from CM055822.1 coordinate 9,510,077, forward strand.
ATACATTAATAATGAATGAAAATATTCGAACCATACATTTAACAACATTGATAAATAATCAACAGCCGCCAAGTTGTCATCTTTCGGCTGTTCCCGTTAGGGGTCGCCACAGCGGATCATGATCCGCATATTTGATTTGGCATAGGTTTTACGCCGGATGCCCTTCCTGACGCAACCCTCCCATTTATCCGGGCTTGGGACCGGCACTAAGCATGCACTGGCTTGTACATCCCCAGTGGCTGGGTTCAATTCGGCCCTCGCAGCAATTATGATAAAGTGTCTTGCTCAAGGACACAAGCACCATGGTCGCGGCAAGGCTTCGAACCCACACACTCTGACGACTCAGCCATCAGAACACAAATCCGATGCACTAAACCGCTCGACCATGGCACCCCACAATCAACAGCTGCCAAGTATTGTCAACGAAAATGCTAATATACACCTCTAGAATACTATTTGTTATGCCGAGATAAAGCAATGAAAATATAAATTGTAGTCCAGGATACCTTGACTGGAGTGTAGTTACTGCTTCACCCTTCAAAAGTATAGGCAAGGATGTAACAGAATGCCATAAGAATGCTCTCATATGTGACCCGCTCTCATATGTGACCCGCTCTCATATGTGACCCGCTCTCATATGTGACCCGCTCTCATATGTGACCCGCTCTCATATGTGACCCGCTCTCATATGTGACCCGCTCTGTGAAAATGAGTCACAAGTCACAAATGTGGCTGGAAAGAGTACATCATCAGCTTTAATTTGGTATCTGTTAGAGGCGTGTGACGTATTGCATTATGGAGATATGCCATTTTTAATAATCAATAATTTGTATAATTAACACAATTGAATTCTTAGGAAAACAAGCATTCGAAAGGGAAACAAATGACAGAAATGAAACAACCTACTCACAAAAAATCATTGGTTTTAATATTTTATTGATTGAAATTGACGTCAATTTCAATCAATAAAATATTAAAGCCACATAGAAATCTCAATTTTGCAAATTTACGACTTGTGACTCATTTTCACAGAGTGGGTCACATATATGACAACATTTATTACCAAGGTGTTAGCCAGGATTTAGAAATAAGGTGTCCAAATTTGCTGGAAATTTCAAAACAGGGTGTCCAAATTGTTCACTTACAATACTTTTACATGTAAATGACAGATGTAATAGGGTGTCCAAAATTGAAACAGGGTGTCCAAAAGACACCCAGACGCCCCTCTGGCTAACACTATGTTTATTACTGGGTTATTACTGGTCATTTTGTGCAAAACAAATTAAAGGTTTAAAGTGCAAAACCTATTCACAACAGGTTGGGGTAATTTATAAATATATCCATCGCTTGAAAGTCAAGAAAGGTTATAAGATATGTCATTTATAAGATATCACTACTTATGCAGGCGTCAATTTGAAGCCTGGACCCACCCTCCTCACGTCATCACCTTTCTTCACCTGAGCCAATTATGTATAAGGTCAGGATTTCACCACCACTTCACTCTATCAGCAAATGTGTTAGTCCAGGCTTCACCCTTTGAATTATTTCCATAGGTGAAGCTTCACTTTGTCAGTTTTCGCCAGGTCTGACGCTTCACCACTGTTTCACCATATTGACCATTTGCATATAGTTCAAGCTTCACCTCTATTAAAATCAAGCTTCATTAATGTTTACTTATAACTAGACCATGACTGCAATGGTTAAATTTGTAATTCCACACTGCTAAAAAAGTACCAAGTCAACCAGGTTTCAATCCAAAGATACAGTGACATTTATTTTGTAAATCCAATGTTTCTACAAATAAATTTTTGTTGTTGTTATATAAAACTTAAAAAGCATGAAGTTTATTCAAAAGTTGTTTTAACTTTGACACTTGTTTACTAACTCTAAATTGTACTGAAATTGTACTGGCAAGTGGCAAGAATTCTCATATCATTTGTAACTAGATTTTGAATGCACAAATTTCCACTTCATATCAAAACCAATGCATTTCATAGCTATTAACCCCCAAAGAATTTGTCGTTTTGAGCACAAATAATACAAATAAACACAAATATATAATCCTGCTGATGAATTGCCTATTGCTGTATATTTTCTATTCTTAAACCCACATCCCATCAAAAAAGCACACTACATTGTGTATATTAAGATATATTTTTTTGAATAAAATATAAAAAAATGAATTTCAAATATTATAAACAGCTGACTGCATGTAACAACCTAATTATTGCAAAACTGTCAAGCAGAGTCTGAGTTGCTGCACAATACTGACACATTATGGTTTCAGTCTTTTAGAGAAACTAGATCAGGACTGGTCCTCGGGTTTATGACATTACAAACATTGCTAAAATATAAACAAAATACAGAGCACACATATGGACTACATAAATAAAATAATCTATAAAAATAATATAGTAAACTTCAATGTTATTTTCACACAAGGAGTGTGCCATTAGATATTGGGGGGGGGGGTGAGTTTGTTGAAAACAAATAATCTCCCACTGTTACAGATGACAAAGTCTAGAGTCACTGGTGAGAACAAACTAAAAAACTCTGAAGGAATAAGTTAAAATTAAAAAGTTCATTCACCTTGCACCTTTGTCGATACAAACTATCTTTGACAACTTAAAAATCTTCCATTTCCCCAGATATCTAATGGTGTAACCCTGTGCCCCTAATAAGGCATTTAAAAACATATGAAATAAATATGAAAGCACCAAATGAAAGCACATGTTTTCAGGAACACACTAGGTAAGAAAGCACCTTTTTTTTTCAATATGAAAGCACCACTTGTTATGAACACATTATCTAAAGAGAATGCTAGTATACAACTTATATTTTCCTATACCGTATTGTCTCTAATAAATGCCCTCCCCTTTTGCAACCAAACTTGTAAAAATTACAAAAAAGCACAGCAAATGAGTACAACCAGTATGCTTATAAGTCTACATTTACAATCCTGATTGTAAATTTGATTGCTACACCTATCAAAAAAACATTATTTATTCAACTTTTTGCATCAGAATCCAAAATTTGTATTTTCTGGCAGTTTTTATACTGAAAAGTTCACCAATAACCCCCCCCCCCCCCCTCTGGGTAGTCTTGGGTGAAGCGGATCTCTTGAGCGTAGTCTGTCTCTTGTCCTGAGGGCTTGCATTCATCTTTGGTTCATCTATAATTGAAACAAAAATCAAATTCAAGATGCAATTAGAACAAGTAGATCAATTCCATAAACAATATGGAATATTACAATTCCATAAACAATAAAAAGGAACTCATTGGTAAGGTCTAATAAGCAGAAGCAGTGTAAATGACACGGTACTATTGACATGTAATTTGTTGTATATTATAGTTTATACAAAGTCTACTTACTTGTGTTTTGATGGTCAGATGCACCAGCAGTACATGTAGATGTAGATGTTGATGGCACTTCATCATCAAAGAAAACAAAGTAGATAGGTTCAGATTCTTGCAGGAAGGCAAACAATTCACAGTCGTCTACATCTGTGCCGTCAGATAATCTCAGGCACTTGAATTTCTTTTTTTCCTTTTGCAGCTTTGTGACACCTGAAAATGTGATTTTTTATGGCATTAATTTTAAAGTTAAAAAAATATTTCTTGAAAAATAATGCTGGTACATTGTATTATACCATTTGTTTTGGCAAGGAAAGCTACACAACTTTGTCAGTGAACGGGAAAAACGTCTGAAGTGCGTTGCATTTGGAATTATAACATGCCACCAAATGAAAAATTCTGTTCACCTAGGCATAAAAGTAAAACAATGAAAGCAAACGATGTCACAAATCTACATTTGAAAATTTGGTGTGTTGTTAATGTGCTCGCTATAAATTACAGCACAAGTGTAGCGAGGGTTCTTCTGCTTACCTTTGTCTAGTATTAGCTCATCCAGTGATGTTGCCAACACGAGTTTCTTATTCTCTGCGTGCCAAATTTTGAACATACGGGGGGTTGCCATTTGTCTTAAAAACTGTGATAGCCTGTAATTACACTATTACAAGAAAATAACAATATCGTCTGCTTACCGTTCGGTTGTTGTTGTACTGTACTGTCACACGACTGTCAGCGTGCACCACACTGCGTGTCAGCGATCGCCTATAGCCTGAACATCTGACGTCTTTCCTTGCTGATATCATGATAAGGACAGGGGACCAGTCTAGTTGTTAGTTGCTAACGTTCGCCAACGTTGGCGGCGCACTTGAGATCGGTCAACCTCGTCCCCATGGTTTACTTTATTTCCAACATGTTTACGGTCAACCTCGTACTGCTCGACACACCCTGGGGACGAGGTTGGAGATCGGTGGCAAGCGGCGCAAACTTGGCAACGTTTATGCAAGTGGAACGCACCCCAGGATACAGTTTGCAAGGTGGTGCGGGCGCGCGATGTTTTAGATTGTGTGTATTTGTGTGGGCAAACTTCAGTTCAAAAATTGCGCCGCACGCAAATTCCAAGTTGGCTTGCGAATTTCAAAAAAGGCCATCTTCAAAGATTGCATCACAACAGTTGTTTGAAACGCCACGACTTCGACATATTTTCGACACGACCGATGTAGTGGATTCGATGTCACATCACCAAACACAAATAAGGCTCGTCAACGCTTCACCCTTTCATCAACTTTTATAGGTAACGCTTCACCCAATTATTAAAAAAGAACGTTACGGCTTCACTATAACAACAAATTATTGACCTCAGGCTTCGACGCGAAGCGGCGTCGATATTTTGCGACCTCTGAGGAGGGTGGGTCCAGGCTTCAAATTGACGCCTGCATTAAGGCCACACACAGCCACAGAGTCCAGCATTCTCCAGAAGACGATCAGAGCATACTGGTCGAAACGTCGAGTACAAACCGGCTCTTCTCAGAGCCACCACTACTCAAAAGAGATTTCATCACATGGTGTCACCGCAAACCTACCTTCTTTAAGATATCTCATAACAGGATTATTGTTGTCTTCTTATAAGGTTTAAGGGACAAGGGCCAAAGTCATGGTACAGCCAAGCCTTTGAGAAGCCCGGCCAGGCCCAGGCTTTTCCCCTGCCTATTGGCCTATATAATGAGCTCTGCTTGCCTGGGCTAGGCCCTCCAGAAGCCCAGGTTATGTTGATTGGCAGGTACTGTATTGTTACAGGATTAGGACTCACAAAAGACAATTAGGAGGCCAGGTAGCCTAGCCAGGCATCTAAAAGGCTTGGCTGTACCATGACTTTGGTCCTCCTCCCTAAGTTACAGTTCTTTCATGGCCGAATTTTGACCTCCGTGTTACCTCCATTTCTTTCCATGATAGTTTCAGCTCTGTCCTCATGGCATGAAGTAACCACCTGAGAACAGAAGGCACAATCCATTTTAAAATTGTTTTAATATGCATCATATAAATTGGCTTTGAAAATCTAATGAAATCAATTTCTCCACAGAAAGGGATACAACCACAGTATAGGATCTAGGCCCAGGGTGGTTTGAGGGCTAAAAAAAAAGTCTTAAGAAACCTCTTTTTTGGGGCTTTTCATTCCATGATACTGTGGTTATTACTGACATCTGTGTTTCAGGGTTATTTGGAATTTACAAATCTATTTTTGGTATATTTGTAGTTCTCTATCGTCGTTATGATTCTTGTAAAATTCTTGTTTATAGCGACAATATCGTCACAATCAACAGGGCATTGAATCGGAGCACTAGTTTTAGATTAACTCATTGGCTGAAAATCACACCCACATGAGATAAGGTCATATTACCGTTGCTGCTGCATAAAATGAGCTGGTAATAAACGGTTCTTCTCCAACTATCACATCTCTTAAAGGGACAATAACATCACCTTCAATAGGGCATGGAATCAGAGTGCTAGTTTTAGATTAACTCATTGGCTGAAAGTCACACCCACATGATAAGGTCATATTACTGTTGCTGCTGCATAAAATGAGCCGGTAATAAACGGTTCTTCTCCAACTATCACATCTCTTAAAGGGACAATAACATCACCTTCAATAGGGCATGGAATCAGAGTGCTAGTTTTAGATCAACAGGGCATGGAATCAGAGTGCTAGTTTTAGATTAACTCAGTGACTGAAAATAATACCTCACATGATAAGGTCATATTACTGTTGCTGCTGTATAAAATGAGCTGGTAATTTTCATTCACTGGGTTCTTCTTAAACTAGGACACCAATTCCATGCCCTGTTGAAAGTCTGCTCTGACCATGACGATACTGTCCCTTTAAGTATGACATACAGAGCAAGCTGTAATCTCATGTGTTTATTCTGGGAAAGAATTACAAATGGGTATAAACTCTTTAAAATAATAAATAAATAACGTAGGGCATTTTAAAGCGCTCTTAAACAAGGTATCAAAGCGCTGTACATTATTACCCCTGCTCATCAGGTGCATAAATCATTCCTGAAACCATCTCAGCTCCCTGAGGAGTATACAGCTCAATTGCTGCCATTTCGGCACATATCAAACACAACAACCAACTCTGCCCTCACAGGTACCCATTTACTCCTGGGTGGAGAGAAGCAGTTATGGTAAAGTGTCTTGCTCAAGGACACAAGTACCACAGTCGCGGTCGGGATTCGAACCCACATTCTGACGATTCAGCCACCAGAACACAAATCCGATGCACTAAACCGCTCGACCATGGCACTCCATAATCTTTGGCTGACTAAAAAAAAAAAAAAATTTTTTTTTCATCTAAGTTCCTAAAGTGATAACATCAAAATTGTGTACCCTGTTCTGATCTTCAGCATGCTGCTGAAGAGTTCTGGTCTGGTACTGATGAGTATAGCCAACGCTATGATAATCTCTTGTTGCATCACTGCCTCACGCACATCATACTTCTGGCAGCGATTGAAGATGATGTCGGTGATCTCGTTGGGGTTCAAAGGTCGCATGACAAGCTCTTCCTCATGACCAAACACACCAATGGTAACCTGAGTAAATCAAATCTTTATTACAATCTTCTTTTTTATTTGTAATATTTCTTTAGCGCCCCCCCCCCCCCCAAAAAAAAATCTATGGTTTCTGGTCTTTGCACGCATCACCTCATAGCCATGCGTCAGCATTTTAATTTTCTTTTTTTTTGCTATGATGTCTAACTGCAGCCAAAATTGCTGCATCGATTGGAATTCTGCTGTATCTTAAATGACTTTTTCACATAGGGGTATGAACGTTTGCCCGATTTGTGAGGCCTCTCTTAGCCACCATACTTTGTGTATGGGATATTTGGTCTGGTTCCAATAACTGCATATACATGTATCACATAATTTACTTGCTGGTACCAAGAAAAAGATTACCAAAAAAAAAAAGAGCATGTCACCGTAACGATTTTGAAGCCAACATATCACCAGAAACTGGAGGCTTTTTTTTGGGCCTTACCGAACTAAAATGTTGGCTCTGGGTGTGATTTAACAAAAGTAAAAAAATCCTGAAAAATGGGTAGCAGGCCTGGGTCTCCCTTTGGTCTAGAGGACAAAGCCCCCTGAACCACCTGGATGTTTAATTTTGGAGGATTTACAGACTCTCCACATCCCCACAAACAAGAAACTAGAGGTTTGGACACAATACAGGCTACTTCTTTCTTTCGTAGGTGGCTACTTCTCTTCTTTCAAGAAAATGTTGAGGCAAAGGAAGATTATTAAACAAATCCTGAAATCAGGAAAAAATCCTGAGAAACCACAGGCCTGTCAGACCCAGGTAACTGTTTATATTTTTATACAGCAACATTCAACTCATATTTTATGAAAAGAAAGGGTCTTGAAAAAGCTAACTTAAATAATTTGTTCTAATTTCAAACTGTTGCCATTGCATTGAACATGCACTACCAATTTATTTTTATAAATTAAAAAAAAAAACATTTCTAAAGGAAGATTTTTGTTCCTTTCAAATTTAAAAGATTAGATTTTCAATACAGATTGACTTGAAATCCACTTACAATTTTCCCCCTAACCAGCATTGATGTGATTGAGGGCGCCAGACTATCAACGACTTTATGCATGATGCTGGCACAATATCGCACAGTAGACCAGTCCTCTTTGGCGCCAGCTCGACTGTACACTTTGTCTAATGCTTCTCCAACAGTACCTAAAAGAGATAATAATCGTGTGTATAATTGGTATCCCTAATAAAGGGACAGTATCATCACGATCAGAGCAGACTTTCAACAGGACATGAAAATCGGTGTCCTGGTTTAAGATGAACACAGTGACTGAAAATTACTGGCTCATTTATGCAGCAGCAACGGTAATATGACTTTACCATGTGGGGTATTATTTTCAGTCACTGAGTTAATCTAAAACTAGCACTCTGATTCCATGCCCTGTTGAAGGTGATGATATTGTCCCTAATAGTAATTAAATAAGTTGATGGTTCTGAGAAGAACCGTTGGTGAGAAACCCGATGTTTCGATCAGTGCACTCTTGATCATCTTCTGGTCATCTTCAGGTGAAAACGATCAGAGTTTACTGATCAAAACGTCAAATCACGTAAGTGTTAGTCAGAATGTTTTTCTGTCAGAAATCACTGTCTACGACAAACCTGTACAGCAGTTTAGTGAAAACCAGCTGTCAACCGAACATTCCTAATTTATTTTCTGCTGTGGAGCATTATGCGATATAAATCTGTAATATCCAATCACAAGTTCATAAGTCATAATATAATAATAATAATAATAATAATAATAATAATGTGGACTTATATAGCGCACGTATCCACCAAATTAGTGCTCAAGGCGCATTATATTATTACCCCTGCTCATCAGGCTCATAAATCATTCCTGAAAACCATCTCAGCTCCCTGGGGAGTATACAGCTCAATTGCTGCCATTTCAGCACATATGGGCTAATCAAACACAACCACCAACTCTGCCCTCACAGGTACCCATTTACCCCTGGGTGGAGAGAAGCAATTATGGTAAAGTGTCTTGCTCAAGGACACAAGCACCATGGTCGCGGCTGGGATTCGAAGCCACATTCTGACGACTCGGCCATCAGAACACAAATCCGATGCACTAAACCGCTCGACCATGACACTCCATGATATACCTTTATCTGTCAGATAATTGAGTCCTTCTCGTTGCAGTAGTATTCCCAGAATGCCACTTCGGTGTTCCATATTGCAGTTTTGACGAAGCCTATTCACCAGTTCCCATGACGGTAAATAGTCGTATTTCTATGGTAACAAAACCAATACAAAGATTTATACTACTACTGTAATTTCCGGAATATAAGCCGCGGCTTATACGTTGATTTTGACACAGTAAAAGTTGCCTGCGGCTTATACGCAGTGCGGCTTATACGCCGAGGTATGAATCTTGAACAAAGCACAATGCACAATTAAGCAAAAATCGTTGGTAAACAGACAGAAACAGAAACCTAAAAACCTTTATTGTTCGTAGCGAAAATGGTCTGGTCATTGTCAGTTTTAGTGAGCGGACCTCGATACACACATATTTATTCAAAACTTCTGAAAAAAATCGTTGCAACGTTTTAGCGCCAGCGACATCAGAATCCACGACGTAGATCGTAGTCTATGCCATGCGTGTACCAGAGAGCCAATGGGAAAATTCGTTATATCGTAGTCTATGGAAGGAGCCAATAGGAAAATTCATTACGCGTGGCAGGCGATGAGTCATCGTTTCGTTGGTTGCCGTTGTAGTGATTACATGTACGTTGTGCAGAAAGCAGGCAACCAGCGGGACTAAGTTCGACATTCCCGAATGCCGTAAATAGTGATACGGGAACGGAACAGCAAAATAAAAATGTCGCAGAAAGCTGCGGTGCAGAAATTTCGAGATAAATACTCAGAAAGCTACCCAGTTATTGCTGCCTCCAAACTTGGGGATCTTCACGCATTTTGTAAAATATGCAGCACGGATTTCTGCATTAGCCACGGTGGCCTTAACGATGTCAAGAAACACGTGGAGTCAAAGAAACATCGATCCCACAAGCAGTGCCGTTGATTCCTGTACATGCACATGTATTTCGGACATGCGTAAAATGTGCCAAACTTTACTATTAGTATTAGTATTACGAATTTTCGCTTGTCAAGGTTGGCAGGTATGCTATTGTGTCTCTTTCAATACATTTTGACTCGAACGCAACACAATGACCCCCTTTGTGGCTATGTACCGACAGTGAGTGGCGTCCGGCGGGCCTCTGTGTGTGCAGCTTATACGCGGTGCGGCTTATATGTTGACGCATGAATCTTGTTTTGGTGATTTTGGGGTAGTGCGGCTTATACACCGCGTGGCTTATATTCCGGAAATTACGGTACCCATTACCATGACATCCACAATCAGCTTTAATTTCCTTGGCCCAATTTCACAGCGCTGCTTACCAGTAAGCAAATTTCCGTGCTAACTACAGCAGAAAAATTTGCTTAAGCATAGGCTCACTTCACAGGTTAGCAAGAAAATTCAGAATGGGGCGTGTGCGTTCACCATGGATTTGTATTGTTGCGTCACTCATGTGATAGCAATACCGGCCGGCAAGTTAGCGTGCCTTTCTCTATGGTTAACGGTTAGCAGCGCTATGAAATGAAAAATGTACAGTAAGCAAAAAATCAGCTGCTTAGCGGCTCTATGAATGTTATACCGTTCCCACTCACTCCTTCCCATGCACAGCTACTCCTTCCCATGCACAGCTACTCCTTTCCAATAACTCCTTTCCTAACCCTAAACCTTGGAGGAGTGAGGTTATCAGGCATACTTGCCTTTCCATGGTACATGTACATCCATGTTTGTTGTAGTGATTGCAAGGTCAGTGCTTGGGTCAGTGGACACTGTTTATTGCTCCATGCATGCAGGGAGGGTGTCCCTGGCCATGTACATGTATCACATATTAGAAACACATGTGTTGCATACATGTCATGTGCTTGCTTTACTACTGAAGGATTTTAGAGGATTCAGGTTATGTGTAAGCAAGTGGGCCTAGGGAGTTAGGGAGGATTCAGGTTATGTGTAAGCAAATGGGCCTAGAGAGTTAGGAAGGATTCAGGTTATGTGTAAGCAAGTGGGCCTAGGGAGTTAGGAAGGATTCAGGTTGTGTAAGCAAATGGGCCTAGGGAGTTAGGAAGGATTCAGGTTATGTGTAACTGTAAGCAAATGGGCCCAGGGAGTTAGGAAGGATTCAGGTTATGTGTAAGCAAATGGGCCTAGGGAGTTAGGAAGGATTCAGGTTATGTGTAAGCAAATGGGCCTAGGGAGTTAGGAAGGATTCAGGTTATGTGTAAGCAAATGGGCCTAGGGAGTTAGGAAGGATTCAGGTTATGTGTGAGCAAGTGGGCCTAGGGAGTTAGGAAGGATTCGGGTCATGTGTAAGCAAATGGGCCTAGGGAGTTAGGAAGGATTCAGGTTATGTGTAAGCAAATGGGCCTAGGGAGTTAGGAAGGATTCAGGTTATGTGTAAGCAAATGGGCCTAGGGAGTTAGGAAGGATTCAGGTTATGTGTAAGCAAATGGGCCTAGGGAGTTAGGAAGGATTCAGGTTATGTGTAAGCAAATGGGCCTAGGGAGTTAGGAAGGATTCAGGTTATGTGTAAGCAAATGGGCCTAGGGAGTTAGGGAGGATTCAGGTTATGTGTAAGCAAATGGGCCCAGGGAGTTAGGAAGGATTCAGGTTATGTGTAAGCAAATGGGCCCAGGGAGTTAGGAAGGATTCAGGTTATGTGTAAGCAAATGGGCCCAGGGAGTTAGGAAGGATTCAGGTTATGTGTAAGCAAGTGGGCCTAGGGAGTTAGGGAGGATTCAGGTTATGTGTAAGCAAATGGGCCCAGGGAGTTAGGAAGGATTCAGGTTATGTGTAAGCAAATGGGCCCAGGGAGTTAGGGAGGATTCAGGTTATGTGTAAGCAAGTGGGCCTAGGGAGTTAGGGAGGATTCAGGTTATGTGTAAGCAAATGGGCCTAGGGAGTTAGGAAGGATTCAGGTTATGTGTAAGCAAATGGGCCCAGGGAGTTAGGAAGGATTCAGGTTATGTGTAAGCAAATGGGCCCAGGGAGTTTGTTTGGTTTCAGGTTGTGTAAGCAAATGGGCCCAGGGAGTTAGGAAGGATTCAGGTTATGTGTAAGCAAATGGGCCCAGGGAGTTAGGAAGGATTCAGGTTATGTGTAAGCAAATGGGCCTAGGGAGTTAGGAAGGATTCAGGTTATGTGTAAGCAAATGGGCCCAGGGAGTTAGGAAGGATTCAGGTTATGTGTAAGCAAATGGGCCCAGGGAGTTAGGAAGGATTCAGGTTATGTGTAAGCAAATGGGCCCAGGGAGTTAGGAAGGATTCAGGTTATGTGTAAGCAAATGGGCCCAGGGAGTTAGGAAGGATTCAGGTTATGTGTAAGCAAATGGGCCCAGGGAGTTAGGAAGGATTCAGGTTATGTGTAAGCAAATGGGCCCAGGGAGTTAGGAAGGATTCAGGTTATGTGTAAGCAAATGGGCCCAGGGAGTTAGGAAGGATTCAGGTTATGTGTAAGCAAAATGCATACATTTTGTATGAAAGTTTGGCTGGTAACCAAAGAATTTTGCTAAGCAAATATTTCTGGTAAGCATTTTTTCTGCTTAACAGCTCTGTGGAATTGGCCCCAGATGCATGGCTGTAACAGTTTTGGGAATAAGTGGGTTCTGAGGTTGGTTTTACATGCCGAGCATGTGTCTGCTTGTCTGAGTTGAGGTGGGAGGCTGTTTCACAGAGAGAAGGCCCAGAGTGTGAGAAGGAACGGTCCCTCCATGAGTGTTTGGAACGTGGAATGTCAAGGAGTAAGTTGTTTGATGAGCGTAACTGTCTGGGAGATAAATGTGGTTTAGCCCCCCCCCCCCCCCCCAAAAAAAAGGCCTCCGGTTTCTGGTCTCCACACACTCAAGTTCTGGTGTTAGCAGCAGAATGTGGGTTCGAATCCCGGCCGTGACACTTGAGCAAGACACTTAACCATAATTGCTTCTCTCCACCCAGGGGTTAAATGGGTACCTGTGAGGGCAGAGTTGCCCTATATGCGCTGTAATGGCAGCAATTGAGCTGTATACTCCCCAGGGAGCTGAGATGGTTTCAGGAATGATTTATGAGCCTTATAAGCCTTATGAGCAGGGGTAATGATATAATGCGCCTTGAGCACCACTCAGTTGGTGGATACGTGCGCTATATAAGTCCACACATTATTATTATTATTATTATGCCTGCGCATCAGCATTTTTAGTTTTCTTTTTGTTTCCTATGAAATAATGTCCAATTGCAACCAAAACTGCTGTATCGAATGGAATTCTGCCGTTCTGTGTTTTAAACGACTTTTTCACATAGGGGTATGAACGTTTGCCCAATTTGTGAGGCCTGTCTTAGCCACTGTACTTTGTATATGGGAAATTAGTCGAGTTCCAATAACCGTGTATACATGTATCATGTATTTCACTGGTTGGCAAAAAAAAAAGATTACCACACCGATTTTGAAGCCGACCTATGACTAGAAACTGGAGACTTTTTATTTTGGCCTTAACTGAGTCCTGGATGTGTGTAGGAGATGTACCATGAAGGGAGTGGAATATGATGAGGAGAACCTTGATGATGATACGTTCACAAACAGGCAGCCAGTGCAGTGCTTGTCAGTGATGGGGGAGATGTGCGATGAGCACAGATAAATAGACTGGTGACTCTACCTTGGGGTCAAATGCATCTAACTCACACTCAGTTGAGTTGGGTGAGCTAGCATGTCTGCTTCTCGACTGGAGTGGTAGGCGGTCCACGTTGAGTTCTTCAAGACGTTTGAATAACACCATGGTAGCACTGCGGACAAAAGAGGCAGACAGTTATTGGCAAATATGCTTATCTTGGTGGAAATTTGAGATCTTAGATGGAGAATAGATTAATAATAGTTCGATATAATACACCTTGAACAAAACAAAGATCAAATTGACAATCTATGAAGGCTGTGCATTTTTGGTCATTTCAGGAACCGGATACCTGAAATTGGAAATCTTCGGATACCCGGGTACCTGGATACCCGGATACCCGGTTACCCACAAACAATTTTGTAAAACACATAAATACTTCTAAATGTGTAAAATAAGTTTCTCTTGTTTTATTAGTCCCAATAAATGTGGACTTACTGTAATAATTTCCCGCCTCTACATTAAAAACGACTCGTAGCATTCCCTACTCCCCACACACATTTTTAAAACAAAAAAAATGGAGACTTTCATTTGTGTGGCTTAAATGTTTAGTCGAAATTTTAAAAAGTCGTTTACCGGTAATTGGAACAACAAAAAATGGAATCGGGTAATGACAGTTTTGCCACAGCCTGACAATCTTGTTGGAATGTAGCAAGACATAACTCAAATTCATCTGATTGTGTTCAACACTTACAATCCTTCTGGCAACTGGAAGTCGAGATGTTCCACAAAGGAAGAAGCCAAGAGTGTCTGCAGTCGGTCTACTTTGACTCGGATTCCCCCACAACTTCCTCTCTTCAACATGGCTAACATATCTAGCATCTCAGTACCTTTAGCTCCACTACAGAAACAAACACATGTCATTTCAATCCACTTATGGGCCAATGCCATGGTTACTCACGTTACATTTTTGAGGTATTGGGCCCACTCTTAATGCCATAATTTCCTTACATAATTTCACTCATCAGTTTTTTCACAGAAGTTGCATTATACCCAGACTGTACTCAACACAAAAAGCAATTTCAGAAATTTGTTATATGCGACCCGCTCTGTGAAAATGAGTCACAAGTTGCAAATTTGACAAATATACATTTCTATGTAGCTGGAAAGAGTACATCATCGGCTTTAATTTGGTATATGTTAGAGGTGTGTGGCATATTGCATTATGGAGATATGGCATTTGTAATAATCAATAATGTGCATAATTAACACAATTTATTGTTAGGAAAACAAGCATTCAAAGGAAAACAAGCATTCAAATGAAAACAAATGACATATTTGAAACAAACTACTCATTGATTTTAATATTTTATTGATTGAAATTGATGTTTATGTAAAAATATTAAGAAAATTTAGATCCTAATGATGTCAAAAAACATAACCAAAAAAACACCCTCTCAACATTTCATCGCCCATTACATGTAAACGTATGGTGCGACACGTGACTCATTTTCACAGAGCGGGTCACATATGTACAATATATAACAGAAAAATGCCGGTTACTCACGTTACATTTTTTGAACCTGCATAAAATGTTCCATTCTCTCTTATATCCTGTACATATAACAAATTTCTGAAATTATTATTTTGTGCTGAGTAAAGTCTGGGTATAATGCAACTACTGTGAAAAAACTGATGTATCAGTAACTTGTGATCATGAGGAATTATTGTAAAATATAATTATAAAAAGGACAAGTAATTATGCAAGGTTCAGATAGTTGGATGTTATTACTAAGACTATAATAATAATAATAATAATGTGTGGATTTATATAGCGCACGTATCCACCAACTAAGTGGTGCTCAAGGCGCATTATATTATTATCCCTGCTCATAAGGCTCATAAAGGCTCATAAATCATTCCTGAAACCATCTCAGCTCCCTGGGGAGTATACAGCTCAATTGCTGCCATTTCTAGCGCATATAGAGCAAACCAACTCTGCCTTCACAGGTACCCATTTAACCCCTGGGTGGAGAGAAGCAATTATGATTAAGTGTCTTGCTCAAGGACACAAGTGTCACGGCCGTGATTCGAACCCACATTATGTTGCTAACACCAGAACTTGAATCCGGTAAGCTAGACCGCTCGGCCACAACACCCCATAAGGCTAACAGTGGAGATACATATCTTTTCAGTTTGCGGTAACACCATGTGTTTATCTCAACTATCGCTAAGTGAAGTACAGGTTCTTATCGCACAAGTCGTATCTGAACAGTCGCTAAGTGAGATTATAGTTCACAGGAGAACCAATATCGGGCAACTCGTTTCTCAACTATCGCTATAAAGTGAGAATGTGGTTCAGGGAGAACCATGGGGACTTCACTGGGTTTTCTCTACGTTTCGATTAGCGTATCGAACGTAGAGAAGAGTGTAGAGAAGCCCCCGTGAAATCCCCATGGTTCTCCCTGAACCACATTCTCAACGAAACGATATCAATACTCCACCATGCAAAACATTAAATCTTAGATGCATTTCTTAATAAAAAAAAAATTAATAAAAAAATTCAAGCTTACCTGAAATGATCTTCTTTGATAAGAATGCAGATTGTAGGTCTGCCAGACATTTTCCATGATCTCCTCATGAAGGCTACAAGATTCTGGAGAGATAACGAAATATAACATATCAAAACAAATTAACAAAAAAAATCAAAACTTGGATTAAACTTTGTTTAATGTTGTAAATATTTTGTAACATGAAAGGAACAAATAAACATCAAACATTTAAAAAAATTTCTACATCTAATGATATTCAATCCCTGGAATTGTTTTAATACAATCCACGTACAAACACCTTTAAATTTTTTTTGTAAATCTCATGCAGAAAACATAAGTATACGCATACAATATACCTTTATGTCATCCACCAATAATGACATATCTTGGTACATGTAGAAATCTGCCATATCAAACTGCAATGGATAGCACAAGACAGTCCGACCAAGGAAACGATAAATCTTGGATGTACCCAAGCTACCAATGGGTCGAGGTGGACGTCCTGTAAGCCCCAACTTGTCATTTTGACCGAGGAATTGGTAAGCCTGGTGGGAAAAGATGACAGAATAGGAATTGTTAAGCCTGGTGGGAAAAGATGACAGAATAGGAATTGGTAAGCCTGGTTGGAAAAGATGACAGAATAGGAATTGGTTAGCCAGGTGGGAAAGATGACAGAATAGGAATTTGTTAGCCTAGTGGGAAAAGATGACAGAATAGGAATTGGTAAGCCTGGTGGGAAAAGATGACAGAATAGGAATTGGTTAGCCTGGTGGGTAAAGATGACAGAATAGGAATTGGTTAGCCTGGTGGGAAAAGATGAAAGTACAGACAGTTTGTTTATTAAAAAAAGTCTCTGAAAGTTAGGAATTGCATAGTCTTTAAGTCATATTCAGACTGAGAGTTTAATACACTGTAATTTTATGTACAAACATGGTTCCAATTCAGTCTTTTGCAATGCAGTATATATTTGTGTTTAACCCTAACCTTCCCAAATCCTCCAAATCCTCTTCGCTAAAGTGAAGGTTTTGAAGGATTGAGGTTACATGCTACATGCTCTTTGCTAAAGTGAAGGATTTTGGAGGATTGGGGTTATTAGGCATACTTGCCTTTCCACGGTACATGTACATCCATGTTTGTTGTAGTGATTGCAAGGTCAGTGCTTGGGTCAGTGGACACTGTTTATTGCTCCATGCATGCACTGAGGGAGGGTCCCTGGCCATGTAGAAAAACACATGTAGAAAAACACATGTGCTTGCTGTAGGCCTGGCCTGGATTGGGTTAATGTAGGCCTGGATACTTAATTATCTTAGATACCTTAATGAGTTCTGCCGGTGGCCATATCTGTATTGGTTCAACCTGTGTTGGGGTTTGGGTTTGAATACCATAGGTTCCTAAGGTTGCCTGTAGTCTGGCACTCTCTGCAATGAAGGCCATCTGAACTGTCATATCCTTGGCTGTACTCTGGGAACAATACCACCAAAAAACAAGAAGAGTTAGGCCGTGTCTGAATTAAGCATTTCTGGCTACGGCTATGGCTATTGGCTGCAGTGCCAATGCTAAAGTATAGGAAGTAACAGTGATCTAGCCGTAGCATTTCTGGCTATGGCTATTGGCTGCAGCAGCAATGCTGAAGTATAGGAAGAAACAGTAATCTAGCCGTAGCCAAAGCCGTCATTTCGGAACTGGCTTTACACATGGAATTTGTTTTTAAAATATCTGTTGCAGGTGTTAGTAAATTTGACATATCCTGGTGTAGGTTAATGTGTACTGAGTATTCATCAAAACCACACAACATTTTACAAACGCTTTTTGAAGGTAAATAAACACAAGGCTTGGAAAGTACTCTTCAATCATTCTATGTAAATTAATTTTTTAATACAAGGCCTTTTATTCATACACATAATAAAATATTTAAGCATATCTCAAATTGTTCAAACATGGATTGTATAGCCATTGTGTGTTTGTTTTAACGAAGGTCACCCATCACAAGGCCCTAAAAACGCCACTCAAGGTGAGGACTTAACAAAGAGGGGGAAAAAAAAGGAGCTAAGAAAAAGAGGACTTCACAAAGTAGAAGGAAAACTGTTTTGTAAACTTATATCAAATAAACGAGCAGATAAATGAAATGTGAGTTGTTATCCTACCTCAAATGCAGAGTATCTGGTGTTATGTTTTAATGTGGATCTTACTGACGAGCCTAGATACCTCCCTATGGGATCAATCTCACTCATTTCAACAAGTCCATCCTCTGAAAGATTAAATTCAAAATTGCCAATCATTAACCTTCCTGAATCGTAAAACCCTAGCCAACATCATACAAAGTTCAGATACTGATCATACAGGTACATGCAATGATATGCATATACTGCCCACAGGAGTATCCTATCTGACTCCGCCCCCCCCCCCCTCTTGGATCGCTACTCAAACCACATACTCATAATTACTCAAAGATAATACTCGCTGAGCATACATGAAATGAGATACATAGCCTGCCCCCACAGGAGTATCCTATCTGACTCCCCCCTTGGCTTGCTACTCAAACCACATACTCATACAAATACTCAAAGATAATACTCACTGAGCATACATGAAATGAGATACATAGCCTGCCCCCACAGGAGTATCCTATCTGAGTCCACCCCCTCTTGGCTTGCTACTCAAACTACATACTCGTATAAATACTCAAAGATAATACTCACTGAGCATACATGAAATGAGATACATAGCCTGCCCCCACAGGAGTATCCTATCTGACCCCCCCCCCCCCCTTCTTGGCTTGCTACTCAAACCACATACACATACAAATACTCAAAGATAATACTCACTGAGGATACATGAAATGAGATACATAGCCTGCCCCCACAAGAATATGTCAGGCTCCTCCCCCTCTTTGCTCGCTACTCTTGGTTGACTATGAGGGTTCTTCCTCTCGGCTTCAATATAACTCCGCTCGATGTAGTAATACTTTGGAAGCACTAACCCTGAAATGGAATAAAATTATATGATTGAAATATGAAATATTTAGATTATCAATCTTTCCGATGTGTTTTAAAGCCTCTATGGGTCATTCCACCAGGTTGGGGGCAAGCTTTGTGATAGGTGTCCCTTGTTAACTAGGTGATGTACCACTTATTATAATTTATTATGACTCCTAATTAACACTATTGTAACTTCCTATTCAAGGCACAGAGATTGATTTCATTCTAATTTGAGAATGTGCACTCATAATAAGGATAATGAATGGTACATCTACCTACGTAACAAGGACACCATGTCACAAAGCTTGCCCCAACCTGGTGGAATGACCCAAGAATGTGCACTCATAATAAGGATAATGAATGGTACATCTACCTACGTAACAAGGACACCATGTCACAAAGCTTGCCCCAACCTGGTGGAATGACCCAAGAATGTGCACTCATAATAAGGATAATGAATGGTACATCTACCTACGTAACAAGGACACCATGTCACAAAGCTTGCCCCTACCTGGTGGAATGACCCAAGAATGTGCACTCATAATAAGGATAATGAATGGTACATCTACCTATGTAACAAGGACACCATGTCTCAAAGCTTGCCCTAACCTGCTGGAATGACCGCTGCAATTTGTGTAAAATGTTTGTAAATGCAATGACAATAGCACATAAGTCAGAAATATTTCAAGGGAATTTTGATAACATCATCAACATTACAACAAAGTAAGTTGTATGCAAATCTTCGATCACTTATGACTCTTTTGTTGCTGACACGTCTACATGAGACAGTGGGCAAATCCCCATGACTGTATCAATGCACAACCTTTTCCTCATTTGTACAAGTTGACGGTTTAATTAATAATAATATTTCATTCTCATATAGCGCATTTCACATTATGTCCCAATGCACTTTACCTTATAATCCCTGGTCACTGGGCCAATATCATTCCTGTAATCTTTCTCAGCTCCCCGAGGAGAACACAGCCCATTATGTGCAACCTTTTGGCGCTACAGGGCTAATCAAACACAATAACCATCTCTACCCTCACAGGTTTACCCATTTATACTCCTGGGTGGAGAGAAGCAATTACAGTAAAGTGCCTTGCTCAAGGACACAAGTGCCACACTCGCGGGCAGGATTCGAACCCACATTCTGATGACACAGCCATCAGAACACAAGTCCGATGCACTTTAACCGCTTGGCCATGGCACCTGCTTGACTCTTGACTCACCGACAGATGTTTTCTTCATCAGAGGTTCCAACAGCGCACTGTACTCATCCATCTGATTAGAATCTCCCTTTGCAATACCATCAATGATCATATACACAAAGAACATTGGCCATTCAGTCTCTATGTTATCAAACATCTGTAACCGAGAGTACACAACAAAAATAACCTACACAATAATAATAATACTAATAATAACAATAATAATAATAATGTGGACTTATATGGCGCACGTATCCACCAAACTGGTGCTCAAGGCGCATTATATTATTACCCCTGCTCATCAGGCGCATAAATCATTCCTGAAACCATCTCAGCTCCCTGGGGAGTATACAGCTCAATTGCTGCCATTTCAGCGCATATGGGCTAATCAAACACAACCACCTCTGCCCTCACAGGTACCCATTTACCCCTGGGTGGAGAGAAGCAATTATGGTAAAGTGCCTTGATCAAGGACACAAGTACCCCGGTCGCGGCTGGGATTCGAACCCACATTCTGACGACTCAGCCATCAGAACACAAATCCGATGCACTAAACCGCTCAACCATGGCACTCCATACACAATTATGATACACAATTATGCATCATAATGTTTTTCCCCCACGTGTTGCATCTCTTTGGAATTCCTTGCCTGGTGCATGTTTCCCTCCATCCTACGATCTATATCCTGTTTCAAGAGGAATCTCAATTCCGACCTTCAGCTCCTCTGAGTCTATTTACTTTTTTTTTTCTTCTATTGTAGCCCTGTACCTCGAGTGGCTTTTAGCCTTGTTCGGGGCGATTTTGCATAAAAAGAATAAATATATAAATCACTCCACTGTGCAATGGGACACAACAAAACCTACAAAGGGATCATGTCACTGTGCTATGCAAATTTTACAATACAATAACTTCACAGATAAATCAGGTATACGGTTAAAGATACAATGCCTGTGTTTGGCTAAGGACGACCCACAAAATAAAATTTATACAGTGAACAAATTTTGAAAGATAATATGGTTGTTAAACAAAACAATTTTTTTTTAAATTATGAAATGGAGATGTTGGAAACTGTAAATAAAAGTGATATTTCGAACACGCCTGATTCTGATTGACAGCCGTGCTGGCCAATCAGAAGACTACCCACGCCCCAAACACGGGCAAAACATCTTTAACCAGTTCGCGTCGGGAATAAAAAAGTTTTCTGGGCCCCTGTGCGGGTTTCTTTTTCCCACACACACGTTAATGGAAGCTTCCACAGCGGGTGGCCGGCACTTCCGAGCATGTCACCGTACACGCGTGGCTCAACCGAGCATGCATACAAATATTCTGGAATTTCCTATGGCGTGTTTAGACGCTCTCCGATCCGTGGTGCAAAAAAAGATTGCATATATACACGGCCTCCGACGCGAACTGGTTAAGCTAACACATTCATATAATTAGACATGATTTTGTATTCAAATGACAATATTATCTGACTATGACACAGACATGGGTCTTATCTGACCATGACGCAGACATGGTTCTTATCCGACTGTGACACAGACATGGTTCTTATCCGACCATGACACAGACATGGTTCTTATCTGACCATGACACAGACATGGTTCTTTAATATCCGACTGTGACACAGACATGGTTCTTATCCGACCATGACACAGACGTGGTTCTTATCTGACCATGACACAGTCATGGTTCTTATCCGACCGTGACACAGACATGGTTCTTATCTGACTATGACGCAGACATGGTTCTTATCCGACTGTGACACAGACATGGTTCTTATCCGACCATGACACAGACATGGTTCTTATCTGACCATGACACAGACATGGTTCTTATCCGACCATGACACAGACGTGGTTCTTATCTGACCATGACACAGTCATGGTTCTTATCCGACCGTGACACAGACATGGTTCTTATCTGACCATGACACAGACATGGTTCTTATCCGACCGTGACACAGACATGGTTCTTATCCGACCATGACACAGACATGGTTCTTATCCGACCGTGACACAGACATGGTTCTTATCCGACCATGACACAGACATGCTGAGTCTTATCCGACCATGACACAGACATGGTTCTTATCCGACCATGACACAGACATGGTTCTTATCCGACCGTGACACAGACATGGTTCTTATCCGACCATGACACAGACATGCTGGGTCTTATCCGACCATGACACAGACATGGTTCTTATCCGACCATGACACAGACATGCTGGGTCTTATCCGACCGTGACACAGACATGGTTCTTATCCGACCGTGACACAGACATGGTTCTTATCTGACCATGACACAGACATGCTGGGTCTTATCCGACCAATCTTGCCAGCAACATTCAACCCATCCACCCACCTCTTAGTTTTACTGACTACCTGTCCAATCCTAATACAAATTCCTTCTTTTTTACCCCAGTTAATGAATATGAGATTGTGAATATTGTTAAAGATTTGCAAAACAAAAAAGCTCTGGCCATGACACAATTAATATCTCTATTATCAAAAGGTCAATTTCATCCATATGTAAACCTCTTGCACATATTGTCAATACATCCTTTATGACTGGCATTGTTCCATCCCAATTAAAAATTGCCAAAGTTATCCCCGTTTTCAAAAAGGGTGATCCAAATTGTATTGAAAATTATAGACCTATCTCAATCCTGCCCTGTTTTTCCAAGATTTTCGAAAAATGTGTTTACGCCGCATACCATTAAATTTCTGGATAAATATAATATTTTGACAAAATCACAGTTTGGTTTCGTAGCAAACATTCAACCACTCATGCACTCCTTGATTTTATTGAGAAAGATTCTAATTCAATTGATGACTCCAAACACACTATAGGAATATTTCTTGACCTTTCTAAGGCATTTGATACTATCGACCATCAAATATTATTGCATAAACTATCATTTTATGGTATCAGAGGAATTCCTCTTGAGTGGTTTAGGAGCTATCTTTCCAATAGATCACAGTACGTGTCCATTAATGGTATAAATTCAAATTCTGGTATTCTTACTCATGGCGTACCACAGGGATCCATCCTTGGGCCATTGCTTTTTATATTATATGTTAACGACTTCGAAAATTCTTCTAGTGTGCTTTCATTTATATTATTTGCTGATGACTCCAATTAATTTTTTTCGCATAGTAACATTAATCACCTTGTGGAATCTCAATTGAGTAGTAATTAGTTCTGAAAAGAACTGGGGGTACAACTCGACGTTTCGATCAGTATGCTCTGATCGTCCTCAGGAGAATGCCGGACTCTGGAAAATGCTGCTGCTTAAGTAGACTGCTGGAGGATCATCCCATGAATGGATGCTGGAGGATTAGTTCGTTGAGGCGCGCAGGCGGGAAACTGTGAGACTATGAGACTAGGATCCTAGGGGTTGGGGGAGAGGAGTGTGCGCTCACTGAACTGAATCAGTTGTTAACAAGCACAGGGGAAGGAGGGTGGTTGACTTAGGATATAGGGGATCCCTCAGTCCGCCATCGTCAAGCACTCGCACATCAAGGACCACCAAATCGACTGGCAGGCAGCCCAACTCATCACACCCATCGACGCATGGCACCCCAGACGCATCAGAGAGGCCATCGAGATCGTCAAACACGACACTGTGCCACAGGACATCGGTTTCTTCATCAGCGACATTTGGCGACCTATACTACAGACTGAAGGATCTTCTATATCCAAAGTCCATAACCCACCCCAGACTGAGGGATCCCCTATATCCTAAGTCAACCACCCTCCTTCCCTGTGCTTGTTAACAACTGATTCAGTTCAGTGAGCACACACTCCTCTCCCCAACCCCTAGGATCCTAGTCTCATAGTCTCACAGTTTCCCGCCTGCGCGCCTCAACGAACTAATCCTCCAGCATCCATTCATGGGATGATCCTCCAGCAGTCTACTTAAGCAGCAGCATTTTCCAGAGTCCGGCATTCTCCTGAGGACGATCAGAGCATACTGATCGAAACGTCGAGTTGTACCCCCAGTTCTTTTCAGAACTAATTACTACTCAATTGAGATTCCACATGGTGTCACCGCAATTAGTCTTACTTATCATCCTCACCATGCAAAGCTACAAGTTTTACCTATTAATCACCTTGTGCACACAGTTAACAATGAGCTTAAGTCTGCTGCAAATTGGTTTACAGTCAATGGGTTATCCCTTAATACTGCCAAAACAAACTACATGTTATTTAGTAATTCTGCCAGTGACCTTCCAGGTGAAGTCAAGATTAATGATTCCATCATTAAACAAACTAATTGTTGTAAATTTTTGGGATTATTTATTGATTGCGGGCTAACATGGAAAAGTCATATTGATTATATTTGTAAAATTATCGCTCGGAACATTGGTGTTATTAATAGGATAAAACATTTTTTTCCCGGACCCGTTCTTGATTCTCTGTACAATACCCTGGTTGTATCTTATATTAATTATGGGATACTTGCATGGGAGGTAGCTAGCAAAATTTAAACAGACTTCTCCTCTTGCAGAAACGGGCCCTTCAGATAATCAATTTCTCAGAGTTTAATGCACATATGGATCCCCTATTCTTAAAACATAAAACTTTAAAACTCAAGGATATTTATCATTATCAGCTTGGGTCCCTCATGTACCAATTCACCAGTAACAATTTACCTTCTTCTATTAAAAGTATTTTTTCCGAATTGTGAAATTCATTCTCAATTCACTCGTCAAGCCTCAAATTTTCACATTCCATATACTCGCACTTCTTTTGCCCATAAAACGGTTAAACACGAGGGACCCATGCTTTGGAACTCATTTACTGGCAAACTTAAATCCTCAAAAAACATTTCTACTTTTAAGCGTATATACAAATCTATTATGTTGGAAGCTTATCGCTGAATCTCTGTAATGCAATTGTTCATTTTAAATCCAGTTCGCTGGCCTATTGTATTGTGTAGTCCATGCCCCTAGGTACTTGTCTGTTTTTGTTTGTTTATATCTGTATGTTTAATTAGTTTTTGTAAGCAACATGTGCATTGAGTCCTGTTATTTTGTCCTCCCAATGGTATGCTCTCTTTTATTTCTTTTTCTATAGGCTCAATGCACGTGCATGCTTTATAGGGACCATTGTCTATAAGCTTTGCTTCTTAATGGATCCCTCTGCAGTATCACATTTACTTTATTCACATCATTATATATTTCATTTACATGTAACTTTCTGTGATTAACTTTCTTTGGTTTAATACTGTGGAAATAAATAAACCTGAAACCTGAAACCTGAATGGCACAGACATGCTGGGTCTTATCCGACCATGGCACAGACATGGTTCTTATCTGACCATGACACAGACATGCTGGGTCTTATCTGACCATAACACAGACATGGTTCTTATCCGACCATGACACAGACATGCTGGGTCTTATCCGACCGTGACACAGACATGGTTCTTATCCGACCGTGACACAGACATGGTTCTTATCCGACCGTGACACAGACGTGGTTCTTATCCGACCATGACACAGACATGCTGGGTCTTATCCGACCATGTCACAGACATGCTGGGTCTTATCCGACCATGGCACAGACATGCTGGGTCTTATCCGACCATGGCACAGACATGGGTCTTATTTTGATTCCGATCCTTGTTTGGTATTGTTATCCTGACCTTGATCTCCGCTGGTTTGTAGTACTTTCTGTTTGAATCTTCCAGCAATGTGCCATAGCCATCTCTTAAGAAACGTCGAAAGCCGTATTTGCCCTTCAACTTGCGAACTATTTTGTCAAATGTCCTTATTCTCAGAGCTTCATCTCTGATCGCAAAGGCTGGGAAGGTTATGACAGGAATCAGTGAGGCATCCGTGTTCTACATGACAGGAAAGATCAAATTCATGAACTGCATTGTCATTGTTTTCCTCAATTTGTTTGGTCATGGTTGTTTAGCATGAGGGTATTAACACAAATAACAGTATCAGGGTTAATTAATAAAAATACACACCATCTCCATAAATGAATCGAACCCTGTTTGTATCAAGGGTAGATAAAGAATTCATGTGGAGGTGGGAGGGGAAAGTTTGAAATCACAGATTTGTCATTTCACACTGTACCATATCTAGAATTCAAGGGAGTTTGAAATCTCAGATTTGTCATTTCACACCGTACCATATCTAGAATTCAAGGGAGTTTGAAATCTCAGATTTGTCATTTCACACCGTACCATATCTAGAATTCAAGGGAGTTTGAAATCTCAGATTTGTCATTTCACACTGTACCATATCTAGAATTCAAGGGAGTTTGAAATCACAGATGTCATTTCACACTGTACCATATCTAGAATTCAAGGGAGTTTGAAATCTCAGATTTGTCATTTCACACTGTACCATATCTAGAATTCAAGGGAGTTTGAAATCACAGATTTGTCATTTCACACTGTACCATATCTAGAATTCAAGGGAGTTTGAAATCACAGATTTGTCATTTCACACTGTACCATATCTAGAATTCAAGGGAGATTGAAATAACAGATTTGTCATTTCACACTGTACCATACCTAGAATTCAAGGGAGTTTGAAATCTCAGATTTGTCATTTCACACTGTACCATATCTAGAATTCAAGGGAGTTTGAAATCACAGATTTGTCATTTCACACTGTACCATATCTAGAATTCAAGGGAGATTGAAATAACAGATTTGTCATTTCACACTGTACCATATCTAGAATTCAAGGGAGACTGAAATCACAGATTTGTCATTTCACACTGTACCATATCTAGAATTCAAGGGAGTTTGAAATCACAGATTTGTCATTTCACACTGTACCATATCTAGAATTCAAGGGAGATTGAAATCACAGATTTGTCATTTCACACTGTACCATATCTAGAATTCAAGGGAGATTGAAATCACAGATTTGTCATTTCACACTGTACCATATCTAGAATTCAAGGGAGATTGAAATCACAGATTTGTCATTTCATACTGTACCATATCTAGAATTCAAGGGAGTTAGAAATCTCAGATTTGTCATTTCACACTGGACCATATCTAGAATTCAAGAGGGGGGGGGGGAGATTGAAATCACAGATTTGTCATTTCGCACTGTACCATATCTAGAATTCAAGGGGGGGGGGATTGAAATCACAGATTTGTCATTTCGCACTGTACCATATTCAAGGGAGTTTGAAATCTCAGATTTGTCATTTCACACTGTACCATATCTAGAATTCAAGAGAGGGGGGGGGAGTTTGAAATCACAGATTTGTCATTTCGCACTGTACCATATTTGGCCAGTGAATGGTAATTTGCGTGCACCCCCACACCCTTGATCCAATACATATAAAGCAATATTGAGTGCATTTTCTGTGTTTTTTTTGTCTTTGTGTTGGGGGCAGGGGGGAAATCCCCTGGGTCCAACCATGTATTAATAAAGATTAAATGGACAATATCGTCATAATCAACAGGTCATGGAATCTGAGTGTTAGTTTTAGATTAACTCAGTGACTGAAAATAATGCCACACATGATAAGGTCATATTACCATTGCTGCTGCATAAATGAGCCAGTAATGTTCAGTCAGTGTTCATCTTCAACTAGGACACCGACTCCATGTCCTCTTGAAAGTCTGCTCTGCGATTATTGTCCCTTTAAGACAAAAGACTCACCTTGGAACTACTTTCCCTCGGCAGTAAGCTTTTCAGAATGGTGCAATTACGACCATGAGCATCTGGGTCCACATAGAGGATGGACCAGGACGCACCCTCACGACCGAATAGGTTGAAACCATTACTTGCTTCTAAAGCTGCTATCGCCATTCCAATGGAACTGTCAATGAATACAAAAACACAGTTAATTCATGCTTTACTTTTCACGTTTAATCCCTCTTCTGTCCGGTCACAAGGACCAGAACATTTTTTTTTGTACTGTCTTCTTTTGTGTTCATTTCACACCTGACTAACTTCTGCTCAGTCTTGTATTTATGTATGTGTGCATGTTTGTACATGTACATCGTCCATTTTGCCTTTGAGAAAAAAAACCCTGCTAGGTTTGAAGCGTAAGTCAAATAACTACTTTTTTTTGCACAATTGATTATGACAACAAATCTTCACAAAGTGACTTGTTACTGTGCAGAAGATTAGCAACTTTTAGGTTTCATGAGAGACATTTTGCCTGAAGGCATTCAGGGAACTCTGTCGGCTCAAGGCTAACTAACTTTCATCAATTTAAAACAGACAACTTAAATTTTTATAATTTTAGCCATTTGTGAAAGATCAGGTTTAGCACAGAGGCAGATCCAGAATGGCCGAGAAGAAAAAGTGGGAAATACGGTGTAAAAAAACAATAAAAAAACCAAAGTGGGAAAAATAAATAGACCTTATGCATATGACGTCGCTAACGGAAGGTCGCCCTCTATCAGAGGCTAGAGAAGGTCACTCACTGGTTCATGTATGCACGCTGTGCGTGCGTATACACACATCACGCATACATGAACCAATGAGTGACCTTCTCTAGCCTCTGATAGAGGGCGATATTCAGTTTGTGACATCATATGCATAAGGTCTATTAGCCCTCCTACAATCAGTGCAATTTCAGGGCTTCAAGTGGTCTCTTGCAAAAAAATAGAGATAAATATAGGGCATTTTTTTCCTAAAATATAGGGCCAATATAAGGCTTCACAAGAAAATTATAGGAAAAATATAGGAATTTTACAAATACAACAGCTGCACAACAACAGTGCTCATTCGATTTTTAACACCATTTTCCGTATGCAATTTTAATAACAACAAACGTAATGGCCTCCTCCGTTCCCCTCATAGCCATTCCTATCCATCACTCATGTATACAAGAAGTCAAATCCAATACAATGAACCTCATTACACACCAGGGCAAGTCCAAGCTAATGCATATACGTTACATGGGATATTTTGGACTTGCCCACCATCTGAATTTTGCCTATAATTGTCCATAGCATTTGTGACATGATAAGATCCACTCAGACCAAAGATGGCAATTTTGGAAATTGATGTATGCCATAATTAGCTTGTTCAAAGAGAATGACCCTTGTGTGTGAATATCTAGCACACTTGGTTATCAAGTAGAAGGCATTTTCTTGTAATATATTTGTTTTTGCTACTTACTAATACTTTTGCCTTAATCTCAATTTCAAAATTCCTGCCTTTGGATTGAATGGATCAGATCTAATTTCAAAACATACAATGTGCCTTAATGTTTTTACCATTTTTGCTGATGTTGACTTTTAACTTGTAACATTTTGATGTAACTCATGGATTAACTATCCATCTCAGGAAAGAACATTTTATTTAAATACTCAACAAAATTTGATGCTACAATCAGAGACACAATAGAGCAACCAATATCTGTCAATCAGAACACATGTACTACTACATGTAATTAGATTAAATGAAATGCACAGGGAATGGTGTCAAAAGGCAGCACTGACCACCGTCCCATCCAGATTATTTATGGTTAAGGTAAGGATTTGGGTTAAGATTTCCAAGAGAGAAAAACTACAGGATAAAATAATATCAGATGAAACTGGTGTTAACCCTTAACCTAATCTCATCCAATCAAGTTACTGTGTACATGTGAAAATTAACAGAAAGTAGTTCATGAATCCCTCCATTCTGTCTCTGACCGTAGCATCATATGCTCAAACCACGTACACCCTTACATGTTTTAGTATTATTTTCATACTTACCTGATAATTTTTTAAGTATGAAATGGGATAGTTTTTTTTGTTTTTTTTAACAACAAAGTGTCAGCAATTATGATTTTTCCCCCAATGACAACAAATGAAATCCAAGGAAGTTTAATGGTGATAGAATCTTATAATTTTTTTTTATACCACATGTACTTTTGGAGTAGGTCCTACAGACTAATTCATCCAGCACGACTGTGCACTGCCATACTGTAATGTCACAGCGATTTTGCATTTTAGTCTCACACAACTGTGCACTTTGATACCAAAGATTCATGTGAAAAATGAAAATCAATGAGGCACTGCAGTACAGCAATGCCCAGTCAAAGTGGAATGATTCATTCCATAAAACATAAACTGGCAATAGGTCTATGGTCAGGTGCTACTATTTTGAAGCCAAAACAAAAGAGCACCTTGCAATTGTCCATCAGTATTCTTCATTGGGACACAATCTTAAATG
This sequence comes from Zoroaster sp. YZ-2022, assembly GCA_029582265.1. NCBI lineage: Eukaryota > Metazoa > Echinodermata > Asteroidea > Forcipulatida > Zoroasteridae > Zoroaster > Zoroaster sp. YZ-2022. The sequence continues at coordinate 9,540,571 of CM055822.1, forward strand.
GAAAAATTAGGTTTGATCAAAAAAGGTTTTGTAGCATATGTGATTCCCCCCACCTTTTTTTCTTTTTTCCTTTTTTTTTTTTTTTTTTTAACATTTGGGTAAAAATATAGGGATTATAGGGCATTTTTAAAGTATATAGGGAAATATAGGGAAATCAAAAAAATATAGGAAATATAGGGACGCTTGAAGCCCTGCAATTTTTGAAACAACCCATTCAGGCCACTCCAAGCCATTAGCTGTTGCCAGTGGCCTCCTATGGTTACCCTTCTGTGCACTGTCACACCACTGAGATTGCAGGGTAAGGTGGTCTCCCATCGATACATTGCAGGCCATGCTAATATGTTCAAACATTTACAGTGGCCTTGGGTGGCACACAGTTGATTTTGTAAGATTACTTGTAAAGGACAGCAGGCTTGTACATGTATGTACTGAAGGTTGCTCAAGAACAGAATTTAGTGGATCGGAGTGGCCTCTATGTGTAGAAGGGTTAGTATGGTAAATTGTCATGTATTGGATGATGGATACGTCAATTGGTTAGTATCATTATATGTACTTCACCTAAGGCCAACAAAAAGTGTCTGGTTTCCTCAGACCCGCTAATCTGCATTTTTAATTCTCTTTTTTTTTTTTTTGGGGGGGGGCTATGAAACGATGTCCAATTGCAGCCAAAATTGCTGGATCAATTGGAATTCTGCCGCTTTGTGTTTTAAACAACTTTTTCACATAGGGGTATGAACGTTTGCCCAATTTGTGTGGCCTCTCTTAGCCACCATACTTTGTGTATGTGAAATTTGGTCTGGTTCCAATAATCAATTATACATGTTAACATGTACCACAAAAAAATTACCCCCCCCCCCAAAAAAAAAAGAAAGAAAAAGAAAAAAAGCATGTCAACACACTGATTTTGAAGCCGACCTATGACCAGAAACCAGAGACTTTTTTGGGGGGGTCTTACAAAATTGGGATAAAAACTCATTGCACTAGGTAAAGAGTTACACTGCACACACATAATCACAGCTGATACAATGAATAATAATTCCTACCTTGCATTGAGTTCACATTTCCCTGTGTTGTACTTGCTTCCTCTCTCCCACATTCCATAGTCCGGTATCCTGTAGGCTCTCTCAACATAAAACACAAGGTTCTGCACAAAACTAACCTCATCCAAAGTCCAAATAATCTACAAGAACATAAGAAGCAAAATAGAGATTTTAAAGAACACGGTTAAAAGATTAGTCTTTATTCAAGAATATCATTAATGCAACATTACAGACTAGTGCAGAAACTGGTGGCCAGTCTAAAAGCAAGCAGACAGTCACCAACAGAGTCATAGACAGTGATAGATGACTGGACGAACAAACAGTAAGGCACAGCCCAACAGTGAGGTACGGAGAGGGAACTAAACAGGCAGACAGAGATGAATGATTAGATGGACAGCTAGACAGACAGACAAGCAAACAAACAGTGATTCATAGACGGGGAAATAACAGGCAGAGAGAGATAGAGGATTAGACGAACATCCCCCACAGCCAGACAGACATACACATATAATAATAATAATAATAATAATAATGTGGACTTATATAGCGCACGTATCCACCAAACTGGTGCTCAAGGCGCATTACATTATTACCCCTGCTCATCATGCACATAAATCATTCCTGAAACCATCTCAGCTCCCTGGGGCGTATACAGCTCAATTGCTGCCATTACAGCGCATATAGGGCTAATCAAACACAACAAACTCTGCCCTCACAGGTACCCATTTACCCCTGGGTGGAGAGAAGCAATTATGGTAAAGTGTCTTGCTCAAGCACACAAGCACCATGGTCGCGGTTGGGATTCAAACCCGCATTCTAACGACTCAGCCATCAGAACACAAATCAGATGCACTAAACCGCTCGACCATTGCACTCCTAGCAAGCAAGCAGACTTACAAACAGTGAGGCATATCAACTGTGAGACACAGACAGGTAACGAAACAGGCAGAGGGAGACAGATGATTAGACAAACACCCCCTCAGCCAGACAGACAGACAGACACATATAAACAAGAAAGCAAGCAGCCATACAGACAGTATATAGGTACCTGTAGTCCAGATGAGATCATTTGCACCAGATACAATATATACAGAGACACTAAGTCTATCTGTAAATGATGATAGCTATCTGGAAGGGTATCACCTCGCACCATGTCATAGCGGCAGTGAAGAGCATTATCTTCTCCTTTAGAATATTTAAATTGCTCCAACTAAAATCGTAAACAAAGAAAAACATATCTTTACTTCAAAACAGTTCACAATTCATTAACCCTAACCCCCTAGCTATTTTGGCTAAGAACCTTCCTGAATCCGCCAAAATCCAACACCATGCAGTAACACTACCACCCAACTGTTGGACTTAGCTGGAATTGGGACACCCAGCCCCATGCAAAGTATCCCTGTCAGGTCTATGCAGTATTGAGTCCATCAAACTCCAACAAACCCTGCTGTTGGAGTTTGAATGGTTTGCGATGGGTAGGGTTAACCCTAACCTTCCCAAATCCTCCCAAATCCTCTTTGCCAAAGTGAAGGATTTTGAAGGATTGAGGTTACATGCTGCATGCTCTTTGCTAAAGTGAAGGATTTTGGAGGATTGAGGTTATTAGGCATACTTGTCTTTCCATGGTACATGTACATCCATGTTTGTTGTAGTGATTGCAAGGTCAGTGCTTGGGTCAGTGGACACTGTTTATTGCTCCATGCATGCAGGGAGGGTCCCTGGCCATGTACATGTATCACAGATTAGAAACACATGTGTGCATATATGTCATGTGCTTTACTACTGAAGGATTTTGGAGGATTCAGGTTATGTGTAAGCAAATGGGCCTAGGGAGTTAGGAAGGATTCAGGTTATGTGTAAGCAAATGGGCCTGGGGAGTTAGGAAGGATTCAGGTTATGTGTAAGCAAATGGGCCTAGGGAGTTAGGAAGGATTCAGGTTATGTGTAAGCAAGTGGGCCTAGGGTGTTAGGGTTAATAATCATAATATTTATACCTAAACTAGGTGAGGAATAGTCAATTCACAAAATAAATAATGGAAATGACACTACATTCCTCTATGAGTGTAATCAACAACTTGATTTGAGTAGGTTTATTTAGAATTGAAATTCTAATGTTGCAACACTTGTTAAGAACTAAAGTACTAATATAACAAGAATTGTTAAGAATTGCAGTACTAATATTCACTGAATGTACCTTATCTGCTTGTCTGAGATAGCAGTACAGAATACCTCTCATACATTTCACTGCACTTTGCTCCAACTCGTATGTACGTCCATGATCATTGTCAATTTTCCTGAACAAAAAATAAAAGATTCCCCTTCATTTATAATCAAGATACATTTATTTAATCAAACAAAAATTATTTATTTTATACCTAAGGCTTAAAAAAAAGTTTCCTGTTCAAAAGTCATCTTCAGAATTGGCGCACAGGAGCATTTTTTTTTTTTATGGTAATCCTTTTTTTTTTTTTTGGCCATCCAGTGAAATACGTGATATATGTATACAATGTTAAGAACCAGACCAAATTTCCCATACACAAAGTATGGTGGCTAAGAGAGGCCGCACAAATCAGGCAAACGCTCATCAGTGATGTAGTGCCTTGATGCTGAGCCTTGGCCTTAAGGCTGCCTTAAGGCTTGAATTTAGGGCCTTGGCCTTAGCCTTAAGGCTCGAGGGCAAAAGCCTTGGCCTTGAGGGTCAAAGCCTTGCAACTTTAGGGCCTTGCTCTTCAAGGCCCATCAATTTTTGAATTTTTCATGTAAATTTGTTTGAAATTTTGCTTTTCTACAAACATACAACTTGGAGTCAGCTGTCTGCAAAGTCTGCAGTATCTAATTTAATTATGTTTTACCATGGAGGAGGGAAACACCATAGATTTGTGTGTTGACACACTTTCACTTTTACAGCATCACATATTGTTACTATGATAGTACATTTTGCTGCTTCCCCCAAAACAAAGCTATAATAATTTTCTGTATACTTGTACTTGTGGGGCCAGGGAGATATAATTATACTTAACTTGCATACAGTTATATGGGGTAGATAGAACATCATCTGATTTGTGCCGTGGACTGCTTTATTTATCGTATGGTTCATACAAAGTTAACATGACAAGGTTAGGTTATGGATCCAGTTTAATGCAGACTGGTCGAGTTCAGTTAAATTTCCATCACATCTGTGTAAATAATACAGTCATGAACGATGTGATGTACAGTCTGGTCATCATGACCACAGGTACATTTAGCGTTGTCACTTAGTCCCATGCGGTGCATGTTATGTCCAAATCGGCCATGGCCAGTTCTTAGTCTGTTAAGTTTGACCCAGCAGTGGTGAAATGTAGTTAAATATCCACGTCCTGGATTCTGATTCTTGCCACATATTCCGCCACGTGTTTAGTGCCCAAGTCTTTGGGTGCGATCCGGTGCTAATTTCTAGCACTCTGTGGGCTTGTTGATGGAAAGGATTTCTTGATGGCAGTCGCAGTTGTGGTGGGGGTTTTTGATTGGTGTTTGTCAACAGTTGATGAAGCAGATGGGAGTCACACCCAGCGGCACGTCGGCGAAGAGCAAGGTATTGCTGCTGTCGTCTCACTTCATAAGGAGCAATTCCACTGACTACTGGAAGGTATTGGTGGGAGTTGATCTGATATATCCTGAGATGATGCGCATGGTGTTGTTAAGGGCTACGTCAATCTTGCTGGTGTGGGTGCTCCTTGCCCATACCGGTGCACAGTACTCTGCAACAGAGTATACTAAAGCTATTGCTGAGATTCGAAGAACGTTGTAGTCTGCGCCCCAGGAAAGGCCTGCTAGTTGTCTTATGAGACAGTTGCGAGCGTTGGCTTTCTGTGCGAGCTGTGTGAGATGGCTTCGATGTTAGAGATCTGTCCAAACTAACACTAAGATACTTGGGGAAATCATCATCCGGGATGGTTGTGCCATTGCAAACGACTTTGATTTTGTAGTTAGCCAGTCTAGTTGCTAAACAGTTTTGGTGATGTTAAGTCGGAGTCTCCTCAGTTTTGAAGTAACGGCTTAAGGATTCCATATCGGTGCCAAGTGTTGTTTCAAGCTTGTTAAAGTTTTTGGCAGATCGGTTAGGAGTGCTTTGTCATCTGCGTAGATGTATTTCTTTGAGACAGTGGTTGGTAGGTCAGCAGTGTAAATGTTGAATTAAATCGGTGCGAGCACTCAGCCCTGCGGGATCCCATTTTTCAGGAAGCATTTTTTACTGGTTTCTTCGCCAACCGTCATTGTAAAGCTTCTGCAGGTGATCATTGTCATGAGAAAGTTTACTAAGGTTTTATCAGGTATGATTTTGTGTAATTTTAGGGCAAGACCTTTATGCCATACCGTGTCATATGCTGCTGATAGATCGACCAGTACAGCATCGTTCTTGAGACCTTTTTGGAAGTTGTCCTCTATGTCTTCTGTGAGGAGTGTTACTTGGTCTGTTGTACAGCGTCCTGTACGGAAGACGGCCTGCTCAGGTGGGAGTTGAGGATCCACAATGGGTTGGATACGATTGTATATTAGTCTCTCCATCACTTTGTAGATTATGCACAGTAGGCTTATTGGACGGTAGCTGCCCGGTTTGAGAATTCCCATTACTTTAGCATGTCTCCATATTTTTGGGATTTTCTGAACTTTGATACAGGTGCTGAAGTAATCTCGAAGCCATTCAGTGGATTTTGGTCCAAGATTTTTGACAAATTCTGGGTGAATATAGTCTGGTCTGTTTTAGGTAATGCTAATATTTCTAACCATGATGGCCCAGAAAATAAAATTACTTCCATGTTACATAATAACGAGGTAACATCAGTTAAAACAGCCGTTCTTAGATCCCCTTTTGTTATACTCGGTTTAGATTAATGTGCATCAGTATGGAAGCAAACCATTCTTTTTGTTATATTTAAATGGTATCCACGAAGACCTGAACTTCTACTCAGTCATATATTTGTACGTGAAGTTTTTATTCTTACTTTGAGCGATTCGTTATGATGTGACATGTTTTATATTAGTAGTAATTTTATACTAGAGGGCCTTGGCCTTGAGGGTTAAGCCTTGGCCTTAGCCTTAAGGCTTGAGGGTCAAAGCCTTGGCCTTGAGGGTCAAAGCCTTGGCCTTGGCCTTGAGGATCAAAGCCTTTGCTCCAACACTGACGTTCATACCCCTATGTGAAAAAGACGCGTGGGTCTGAGGCGACGCATACAGAGACCAAAAACCGGAACCTTTTTTGGGAGGGCTAATTTTTTTCCGGATGACACATTTTTCAAAGCATGCTCATTGGCTCATTGGACACATATGGACATGTACACATCCCATGTTTGGCCATGTGTCCTACACACTCAAGTGTACGTGTATGTCTGCAATTAGTGTTTACCTGTAGGCTAATGCCAAGGTCCACGTTGCTACTGCGCAGTAGATGCTATCTCTCACATGTGCTACATGAGATCTCTTGGTGTTTCCTGTGTTCCCAGGATATAAGCCAATAGTAGCACTCTGATGTTGCAAAATCTGCTCTTTGACTGGGGTAGAAAATGAGACAATTATATGAGATGCAGAACTATCACTGCCTCCCCTACCAGTTAACCCCAAGGGCAATTCCATAGTTACTCACGTTTTTTTTTTTAGGTATTGGGCCACTCTTCACCCTCCTATACATGGAGGCCACACCGATCCACAAAATTCTGTTCTTGAGCAACCTTCAGTACATACATATACAAGCCTGCGGTCCTTTCCAAGTAATCTTACAAAATCAACCAGTGCCACCCAGGGCCACTGTAAATGTTTGAACATATTAGTATGGCCTGCAATGTATCGATGGGAGACCACTTTACCCTGCAATCTCAGTGGTGTGACAGTGCACAGAAGGGTAACCATAGGAGGTCACTGGCAACAGCTAATGGCTTGGAGTGGCCTGAACGGGTTGTTTCAAAAATTGCACTGATTTGTAGGAGGGTTAATGCCATCATTTCCTCATTAACCTAAACCCCCTAGGTATTCTGGCTAGTTACCTTCCTGAATCCTCCAAAATCCATCAGTCCACATATGGAAACATGCCCTTATCTTCAAAATGCACTATGCATTTTCGTTGATCTTTCATATTCAGCACGTATGGCCTGTACTTCTTGCCAGGTCATAATTTTGATCACCGGCAGTGACCCCTATCATTACCACATGTAATAATTTATTCACATCATCTCCCTAACTGGGGGTCCAGGCCCTATTAGTTGTTCATAAATAGTTGTTCACAGGTAGTCTGGCTAGGAACCTTCCTGAATCCTCCAAAATCCATCGGTGCACTTTTGGAAACATGCCCTCATCTTTCATATTCAGCAGTTATGGCCTGTACTTCTTGCCAGGTAGTAATTTTGCCCCATTTGAAGAGGTGAAAGTGCCAGTTTCCAACAGAGCTGAATTTTTCCCAAAAAGTGCCCCATGGAAGATTTTGCAGGATATGGGGTGATGGGTTAAAGGTCATCTCCTCTACGACAGGATTAGGGATGGAAGTTTTTTGTTTCAATTTTGCGTTTTAACAAAACATGTACAAAGCCTTTTTAGTGCACAAAACAGCACCTCGGGTATATTTTGTTTCAATGCCACGTACACATCCCTGGATGTAGTCACCATCCCTAAGATGAAATAATGATAGGGGTTACTGCTCATCCCTCCCCCTTAGATTCAATCATGATAAGAATAACTCCCACATCTCAGAGTTGGAAAAAATTATAGGGGTTACTGCCCCCTCTTAAGATGCAATTAAGATGCGATTAACCCTCCTATAGGTTTAACACTCAAAATTTGTATGTCTCTCTTAACCCATTGACTTTGTGCAGTGCACTCAAATACATGCAAACACATGTGGCCGTGTGATAGGAGGTCAAACCCAAAGACACTCAAAATTTGTATGTAACTCCCAACCCATTGACTTTGTGCAGTGCACTCATACACAGCAGTGTGTGACTCTGTGGTTTGACCTACCAATTGGAAATGCACCCAAAAATACTCAAGTGACCGTCTGTGAGTGCCGTGCTGACTGGGCCAAATTTCAGCCTGGGCATAGGAGGGTTAATGTGGGTCACCACCTCCCCACGTAGTACTAGTACTTAGGATTGCAGTAATATAATCATTTAACAAAGTCGGCCAACTAGGACTTGAAGAGATGGTACAACATTGTTATTTGGTAATGTAGTGCAGCATTCATTCGCACGCAAGCCTCAAAGCATGCTGGTAGATATTTGGGAAAGAGTGTCAAACCCAACCGCCACTTGTGCACAATGTCTATTGCATGTGTTTTAGCAGATGACAAACTGGCCAACAGCTCATTGGATGTGTATACATTCATTGCTCATTATATAACACCCGAGTAGATCCTTGTCATTTGATTGGAGGATTGTAGGTCACGCGGAATTCATTAACCCTAACCCTCCAGGGTATTTTGGCTAGAAACCCTGCCAGACGCAACAGATTGCATCGTTTGTCAAAGTGACTTGACTGCCCAGTGCAGCAAAATACATCAGGTCACAAATCTCAAGGCCGAACTGCCTCAGAGTCTGTGGTCACCAAACGCAGCAGGATACAAAGTTCTCTGGCATTGTTCAATGGGACCAGCTCTCAATAGAAACAGACTTGGCTGCTTATGCACTGGTGTTGACAGCTGAATCCATCAAATTGCACCAGACTTTTCCACCTGATGCACTTTGCTGCGTCTGGCAGGGTTAGGGTTAATCAAACTATTATGGCCTACGTCATAAACCGTGCATTTTGGTTCCATCCCATTTGATCTATTGCATGCTAGACCACATCATGTGTTCAGTACAAAATGCCCTCTTTTGACACGACACAACCAATCGAGCAAACCGTGCGTCATAAGCCGAAAAATAAAGTAGTGGATGCCAGAATACAATCTTGTATATTTTGTTTATTCTTATAGTTTTATCCTCCAATCAAATGACAAAGATCTACTTGGATGTTATATAAAACAAATAATGAATGTTTTGCATTTGTGCAATGGAGAGAATATTTCAATGGAGAGAATGTTCCATTCAACGAGGCTTCGCCTCGTTGAATGGAACATTCCATCTTTCAACTCATGAAAATATTCTCACCATTGCACTCATAAACATTCATTATTTGTATAATATATTCCCAAAATATCATTTCTAATCCTCACTTGACTACACTTTCCTCTCCTTAAATGTTTCCTGTATCATCTTTTAAAGGCAAATCTGTGATATTTGTCATATTTGGATAGAAAAAGTGGCGGTTGGATTCTATATTCTTTCCGATATTTGGCACAATGTATACAATAAAACCCCTTGAATGGTACACCCAGAGCCTGTCTCTATCATTGAGAGCTTAAAGGCGGGTGACCAATCGGAAAGAATGTCGTATCCGACCGCCACTTTTTAAGGGTTTTTTGTAATTTTTTTGCAACCACTTATGGCACTAACCAGTTAAATAATTATTGTATCAATTTTTGCAGGGACAGAAAGCGAAAACTATCTTTAAAATCCACTTTTACGATGGTTTTCGGACTTTATTTTCCTTCTAAAAAAATCCTTCCTTCAGAAAATAGAAGGATCCTATTATAGTTGCCACTGCGCATGTACAATTTACAACTACAAGATCAGACTGACATGACTGAGGAAGTCATCGTATACCAAAAATGCCTGATTTTTCATGAAATAAATATCCTGGAATAATTTGAAGTATATGTCCATCATCATCCATAAAGTTCTCCACCTTACGAAGAAGGTAAGATTACTTTATTGGTTATATTGAATGAGAAAAAGTGGCGGTCGGATTCGACATTCTACCCCAGACTAGACCTGGGCCAATTTCAGAGCTGCCAAGCTGGAAAAAAATGCTAAGAAATTTGCTAAGCAAATTTGTTTGGTTACCCACCAAACTTTCATACAAAATGTATGCATTTTAGCTGGTAGTCTGCTTTATATTGCTTAGCAAAAATATTTGCTTAGAGCTTAGTATCTCTATGAAATTGACACTGGATCCTTACGTTAGGTCCGTCATTGTCCGTACGTGCCACAACATGCTCAACTTTGCGTGGTTGGGATCAGATTGAAATTAAATAATTTCATTACCAACACCCATTACTGCCTACTGGTCAACTTGATGCATTAACAATGCATTTATAACTCCAGAAACGAAAACAATATATATACTTTAGACGTTTATATTTTTGTTTTACCAAGGATGTAATAAGAATCTAAAACTGCCAGTTGTCGCACGTATTCTTCATCTTTCTCGACAGCCATTTCTGCATTACTAACGTTAGAATAGACTTGTCCATACCAATCCTTGCTGATTACAAGCCTGGTTGTAATTATCTTAGGTTTTATTTTAAATAATATCCATTAAAATTTTGTCTTTGATTTTAAAAATGTAATTGAATTATTTGTAGTATGTGTGATTTAATTTAATTCATTCAAATGAAGAAATACAACTACTGATGCTATCTTTAAAATTACGTGGAACATATTTTATGAAAGAGTTTCAAAATGGCGGCGCCCATGAGATGTTTCACCTCTCGGAGTTCTCTTTATTTTATGAACAAATTTGCAACCTCAAGCTTGACAGCACCATACATCAAACGATTCCATCTTTCTAAAGGTGTTAGTGACGCAAAGGAATTCGATGAGTGTATTTTAGACACCATAGCTTGCCCTCTATCCAAGAATCCATTGAGGTAAAATAAAACAAAAATCTTAATGTTCCAATGAAAACAAACAAATTTAGCATGTGTGATACATCTTTAATGCCATGGTGATGTATGTGTTTCCAGACATGTTAACCGAATGATCTAGTTGGCTTTTTGCATTGTTTATATCGATTGCAGGTATGATGCAACAGCTTCCGAGTTGGTGAATGACGAGTTGGGAGTGGCGTACAAGATCATTGATGGAATTCCTAATCTCATACCACAAGATGCAAGGAGGATCAAACAAGATGAAGATTCAACAGAAAAGAGTCAGACTAAAAATGGTGAAACATAAACAAGTGCTGTCATGACATCGTGTCAACAGTGGATATATCAACAACTCATACCAGATATTGAACTTGGGATTGGATCAGCCACAAAAGAAGAGTTTACAATGTGTTCTAGATCAGGGGTGTGATTTGACAAAAGTAAAAAAATCCTGAAAAATGGGCAGCGGGCCTTGGTTCTCCCTTTGGTCTAGAGGACAAAGCCCCCTGAACCTCCTGGATGTTTAATTTTGTAGACAATAAAGGCTACTTCTCTTCTTTCAAGAAAATTCAAAGAGAGATTTGTAAAACCAAACAATCCTGAGAAATTACAGGCCTGATACATATAGATGCAGTTTTGTATCTTATACATGAAGGTTATGTGCAAATAGTGGTCAGGTTTCTGTAAGGTTGACAGTAAGGGATGATGGACATGTCCTATATAATGATTAAAACAATAAGAAGGATTGCTTCTTCTTTTGTTCCTTTTATTTCTACACAAACACAGATGGTCTGAGAAAAGTATAGACATTCAGGGGCGTGACAAAAATCCTGAAAAATGGGTAGCGGGCCTGGGTCTCCCTTTGGGGATTTACTGACTCTCCACATCCCCATAAACAAGAAACTAGAGGTTTGAACACAATACGGGATTTCCTTGGTGGCTACTTCTCTTCCTTCGAGAAAATTTTGAGGTGAAGGGAGATTGTAAAAAAAATCCTGAGAAATCACACGCCTGAACATTACTGAAAAAAATATCGTAGCTCACAACAGATGAAAATAAATGTTAAATTATTATAACAGTATCAGGCATTGATAGGGAAAGATGACATAGACAATTACAACATTATCACACTTCAGCCTTTATTTTCATTAGGGTAAAGTATTCAAGTAGATCATGTACAAACTAAAATTGTAGTTATTAGCAGGTTTTTTCTCAAAGGCATTTTGCATTTGAGAACAAACCTGCTAGGTTTGGCCAATAACATTTATTTTGCAGGTCCTTTAGGCCAAAACAAAAAAGTCTCTGATCTCTGCGTGTGTCGCCTCAGCATTTTCTTTTTTTATTTGCTATGAAACGATGTCCAATTGCAGCCAAAATTGCTGGATCGATTGAAATTCTGCCGTGCTGTGCTTTAAACGACTTTTTCACATAGGGGTATGAATGTTTTGTGAGGCCTCTCTTAGCCACCATACCTTGTATATGGGAAATTTGGTCCCCACATATCCCTGTTGGCCAAAAAAAAAAAGAAGATGGCCGCACCACACCGATTTTGAAGCCGACCGATGACCAGAAACCAGAGACTTTTTTGGCCTTAGGTTGGTAAGCAGTTTGCAGCAGCTAATTCTCTATTTAAATAAAAAGTAGGCAAAATCTACAACTGTTATTTGCTATCATTGCAGTGAGCTAAAAAGGATCTTTCCACTGGGTTTCCTTCCTCCATGGTCAGAGTATATCAGCCAGGATTTGAAAATACGGCAGACAAAATTTGTGATGTTTTGAAAAACTGGGTGTCTGAAAATATTTTGACAAACGGGGCGTCCAAAAGACAATGCTGGCTAATTCTATGCACTTGGTCTTGGAGATCTTTTATAGTTCAAGCAAATGTAATTATTGAAATGTTCTACTGACAAATAACACAATATGATGTACAATTAAATTGTTCTTTATCACACTTCTGAATGCACCAACAAGCCTATAATCTTAAAGGGACAGTATCGTAACGATCAGAGCAGACTTTCAACAGGGCATGGCATCAATTGTCCTAGTTTAAGATGAACACAGTGACTGAATACTGGTTCATTTATGCAGCAGCAAGGGTAATGTGACCTCATCATGTGGGGTTTTTTTTTTTTAGTCGCTGAGTTAATCTAAAACTAGCACTCCGATTCCATGCCCTGTTGATCATAACAATATTGTCACTTTAACCCTCCTACTATAGCTGCACTTTAGTGAGAAGTTGCTACAGAGGTCAAAATCAGTCGACTGTTGACCCAAATGTGCACACGGGGGCATTTTTGACTGGTTTTTACTGTCATTTTGACCCGAAAATGTACTTACTACATGTAAGGTTTGACAGTGTTTGACTTTTAAGTGCACTAGATATACCTCGGAAAGTATATCAACATTTTGACTGATTTTGACCCTTGTAGTAGGAGGGTTAATGATTATACGTACGGACTATTAATATTACCAAGTCCAGTAGAAACTCCAATGACAGTTCTTATTCAAGTAAATGCATTATTAAAATGGCCTTACTTGTACACAGCAGCAATATTGAACACAATCTCTCTTTTTTTGTGAAAGCACCTGCTAGGTTCAAACGTAAGGCCAATAACGATTATTATCTCACCGAGTTAATTCTTAAATTGGAGATTATATTGTGTCATCAGTGTTCTGTAGGAGGTACTTTGTTGTCTAAGGAGTTTTTTAACATTAAAGGGACGGTATCGTCACGAACAGGGCATGGAATCGATGTCCTAGTTTAAGATGAACACAGTGACTGTAAAATTACTGGCTCATTTATGCAGCAGCAACGGTAATAGGACCTTATTTTCAGTCACTGAGTTAATCTAAAACTGGCACTCCATGCCCTGTTGATATTGTCCATGTTTCCCCCTCCCAAACATCCTTATAGTGCCTATGAAATAGGTTTCTTTTTATTTGTTGAAATCACTTTTCGTTGTGTGCCCGGAAGTAGGACATAACAAAAGTGTGACCGGCAAAATGACGTAAGCAATTAATGTGCAAAATTGTGTTTCAACAAAACTGAGTGTTAAAGTTTGTCCGTTTTTGTGCTATTTGTAAGTCATTGTCGGAAAGTTAAATTCTGCATGGATGTCTTGGGAGAAAATCGAGCGTCAATTACATAACAGTTATGCCCTACTTTTTTCAAAGGAGACATTTTATTGCTTTACCCTTTCTGCTGGGACAAAAGTTGCACTTTGTGTGCCTGGAAGAAGGTCGTAAATGAGCTCTCCTCGACCTTCCGGCCACACAATGTTTTCATCTTTTTGATTGCCAATTTGTGGATATTTTGATACCTTTTGGTACTTCAACAGGAAAGAATGGTATTTCTTCATATACAAAGTGGTTGGTGGCATTCTTTAGATGTTCTCACTGTTAACATGTACAGCTGATTGATTCAATGTCACAATGTCTCTGTGAAGACTTTCTTCTTCATTTCAGCAACTTTAGAAATGTGTTGTTAATCTCTCTACATCCATCAGGTCATCCATGATCTGAAGAAAAGAAAAAAACGTAATTCAAGTCTGTTAATGATCAAGGTGTTAGTCAGGATTTAGTAATAGGGTGTTCAAATTTGCTGGAAATTTAAAGACAGGGTGTCCAAATTGTTCAACTTACAAATACATTTACATGTAAATGACAGATGAAATAGGGTGTCCAACACTATGTTATGAATGGTTTGTTACACACCCACATATCATGTGGTTAATAGACTGATGAATATTAATTTTTTTTTAAAGCGATGAGAGATACCGGTTAGTTCGCTAACCGTTTAACCAAAATTTTCACGGTCGGTTAACCGGTTAATCGAAAGTTAACACCCGACGACCACACAAACAAGACAATCGGCAAATGTGTATACATCAATCGTCACGAGCATTAATCAACTTCCCGCAACAACCAATGCGACAATGTTTTTAAATATTGATTTCAGTTAGCCGATTAGCAAGTTTCGGTTGGTTAAAAAACTACTAATTTGTGAGCTAGCTTGAATCAATGATTGTTCTTTTTCCTTCCTTCCTGTTTGTTACAAAACCTTCCTACTATAGCTGAACTTTTGTGGCAAGTACCGGTAGCTATACTGGTCAAAATCAATCGACCGACTGTTTTTGACCGTTGAACCAGCTGTGCACTGGATTTGACTGTCAAAATGCTCATTTCAACCACCGTCAACATTAAAAGACAATGCTTTTTACCAGTCAAAAACTAATTTTGAATAGTAAGTGTACTTACTACACATTAGATTTGGCAGTGTTTGCCTTTTAAGTTCACTAGGTATACATTGACATGTACAAAAACATCTTGAGTGATGTTGACCCTTGCAGTCATAGAAGGGTTGATAATAGCGGGCACAGTGGCAGAGCCATGATTTAGGGAGTTGGAGACCACAACAAGTTTTTGGGGGAAATGTAACAACAAAATCACAAATTTACCAACATACAAATCGTGATCGTAGCACGGTAAGCACACAATCAAAAATCTCCACCCTCGCTTATTTCTTGCATGCCCCACCCCAACCCTTTGACTTTCAGTGGCGCCAGAAAAATATGTGAGTAAAACCACGTGCCTGATCCACTGAGGTACCAATCTTTTTGGCGAGCTCATTTTTCTCGACCACACTCAGGTAGATATATCGATACAGCAGATCACCATCTAGAATGTTACGATGAGGGTTACTCAGTATGCGCTGATGAGACACAATATGCCTGGGGGAGGGGGAGAGACAAAGGTTATTAATTAATTATACAGACTGAGCTTTTTGTTGGTTAGATACTTCACAAGTGAAAAAAAAAATCATTGATTTGATTTTGCCCCTAAACCGACGTATGTACGAAGCACTCTATGCTCAGTGCTTTCCGAATAACTCCACAGTGACTCGAGTGGGATTCGAACCCACGACCTCCTGCTTACTAGTGCGGACATCTTAACCTCTCGATCACCGAGCTTGCCCAATGAAGATTGGCCCGCTAGAATCCTGTGAAGCAGTGGGTTCTACGATATTTATAGACTGATGAAATTTTTCCATTGGGTGATAAACAATTGATTTGATTTTTTGAAAACGATAACTCAAAATAATATTAAATTTGTTCACGAAAGGGAAATAACTCAAAATTTGAAACCCTCATATAAAAGCCATATAAATGGTAAAAACCACGTCAGATTTCACTTTCGTAAACAAAAAGTATTTTTTTGTGATTTTACATACTTTTTACTTTGGCCAAAAAAAAGTCTCTGGTTTCTGGGTCATCAGTTGGCTTCAAAATCAGTGCGGTGACATGTTTTTTTTTTGGCCATCAGGGAAATACGTGACATATTATATATGCGGGGACCAAATTCCCCATATATAAAGTATGGTGGCTAAGAGAGGCCTCACAAATCGGGCAAAGGGGAAAAGTCGTTTAAAGAACTGCACAGCGGAATTGGCATATCTGTTTCATTTAGCAATACTCAGAAGGACTAGAGCAACCCTGTATGAAGACTTGCAATCATGCAGGTAAGGGGTGCAAATCCCTTTACAAATTCTTTTGTTTCATTCATTGACATGCATGTGTGTAAAGGGCTGCAGCTGAAGAATGTGACATGTGGAACAGCAAGTCCTTTGGGTCAGTGCACATTTCTCTTGTGTCATTGAAGCAAACAATTGGTTATTGACTGCCATTTGAAGCAATACATTGCAGTAATATTGTATCCAAATTTGGTACATTTTCATGCACAGAATTTTATTTGGTGATCTGTTAAAATTTTATAAGTTTCTTTTTTGGCTCAGTGTAGTTTATGGTCTCCGCGCGCGTCGCCTCAGATCCGCGCGTCAGTATTTTTATTTTTATTTTTTGTTGCTATGAAACGATGTCCAATTGCTGCCAAAATTGCTGGATTGATTGCAATTCCGCTGTGCAGTTCTTTAAACGACTTTTCCCCTTTGCCCGATTTGTGAGGCCTCTCTTAGCCACCATACTTTATATATGGGGAATTTGGTCCCCGCATATATAATATGTCACGTATTTCCCTGATGGCCAAAAAAAAAAACATGTCACCGCACTGATTTTGAAACTCAAAATTTGAAACCCTCATATAAAAGCCATATAAATGGTAAAAACCACGTCAGATTTCACTTTCGTAAACAAAAAAGTATTTTTTTGTGATTTTACATACTTTTTACTTTGGCCAAAAAAAAGTCTCTGGTTTCCGGGTCATCAGTTGGCTTCAAAATCAGTGCGGTGACATGTTTTTTTTTTTGGCCATCAGGGAAATACGTGATACATTATATATGCGGGGACCAAATTCCCCATATATAAAGTATGGTGGCTAAGAGAGGCCTCACAAATCGGGCAAAGGGGAAAAGTCGTTTAAAGAATTGCACAGCGGAATTGCAATCAATCCAGCAATTTTGGCAGCAATTGGACATCGTTTCATAGCAACAAAAAATAAAAATAAAAATACTGACGCGCGGATCTGAGGCGACGCGCGCGGAGACCATAAACTATAATAACAAAAGCTTACATATTCTGAACACATGAAGGAATTGTCATTGTATTCTGATGGTAGTTGAAAATAATGAGCCTTCCTTGGGTGGATTTCTTGTATTTTTCTGATGTTATTTTACACGTACCTGTATGACTTTGGATTGAGTCCTCCCATATGCATGATGCTTGTTGTCAGTGCATTCTGTAACATGAGAAGACGTCTGTATGTTTTCTCCGTCATTGGAAGAAGCATGCCAAGACTTCCATCCAAAGAAGCTGTGATTGAAAAAAAATTAAAAATCAGAAAGTTAAATTGTTATCTGCGACGGCGATGTAAAGTATAAACAATAAATTACAATACTTTCCATGAACACTGGCTGTCTGTCATATGATATTTACAAGTCGTACCATAACTGGCCGTATGTCATATGATATTTACCTGTGGCACCATAACTGGCCATCTGTCATGGTATTTACCTGTGGCACAATAACCGCTGTCTGTCATATGATATTTACCCATGACACCATAACTGGCCTTCTGTCATATATTTACCTGTGGCACAATAACTGGCCGTCTGTCATATGATATTTACCTGTGGCACCATAACTGGCCATCTGTCATATGATATTTACCTGTGGCACCATAACTGGCAGTCTGTCATATGATATTTACCTGTGGCACAATAACTGGCGGTCTGTCATATGATATTTACCTGTGGCACCATAACTGCCGGTCTGTCATATGATATTTACCTGTGGCACAATAACTGGCCGTCTGTCATATGATATTTACCTGTGGCACACAATAACTGGCGGTCTGTCATATGATATTTACCTGTGGCACCATAACTGGCGGTCTGTCATATGATATTTACCTGTGGCACCATAACTGGCGGTCTGTCATATGATATTAGCACCCCTTATAGTTCACTTCTTCCACTTCCAATATTTTGCTGACGATGCAATTTCAAGCACTAGTCTAAGTCCCAGGGTTTGTTTCCCTCGACCCTCGATTGTCCGCTATGAATATGCAATCCATACAAGGACGCTACTTTTGCTCATGCATATCCAGCGCCAACGCATTGCATAATGCAACACCAGCGAGAGCCTTGCTTGCGTGCCATACCCTCCCGCCACGTGGCTTGGAGCCGTCCTTTGGACTTAGTCTATTTTCCGAATACTTTCCTCGGAGTCCACCCCTTCACACCGAACACAGTTCGTGGGTGAACCACGGCCAAACACGGTCACCGTGACTGACCCGCTCAGTCATTAGCCGTGGCCCGCGTGTATAGCGCTCCCTACCCAAGCACAGCCGCTGTTCCCCTCATGCAGTAATAGCTTAGCATCCAAGCATGCCCAGTAAGCAATTTTCCCCTTGAACACGCCCTCCTTTCTAAGTTGTCGATCACTTCACTTTCGTCAAATACCTTACCTTATATGGAACAAGGACCTGTTGTATAGGCCTACCCTGATTTTGCACACGTTTCTACCCTTAGACGCGGAAGCCAAGCTTCTCATTGGCTAAGGCGCTAAACTAGGCTTATGTTTTATTCATTCCTAGGCCCCAGATTTCTATATAATCCCCAAGATTTCCTGATCTCGGAGAAGTGCGATTACGAATGATATCTGTGCGACTCGATCCATGACAGTGCGATATATCGAACTATACAATGCAGTGCCTCGTTCGTTCAACCAATGGTGCAGAGCGTCGATATGACCATTGGTTCGCCTAGCTATGCGGTCTGATACACACTCTGGCCCCGTCCAGACACCCCGTGTATGTAGTCAAGCCCCGGTGGTCTCCGTCGTAGAGACCGACCAGCCGCCCGTCTCTCGGTATAGCAGTGCCCGTACCGTATGCCGAGTGACAAGCCGCATGAACGAACGATGGTACCCACTGACTGTACCCAATAGTTGGTATTCGTACACCCTATTCGGAACTTAGCACAAGTATATAAGTTTAACTATTGACATGTACCTATACGCTACCACTCCCGTCATACATGTTACTAGTGCCATTGTTAAATAGTGATGTTAATAATAAACCAACCCCATTGATTGAGATTGTCACAACAAAGTTTGTGTCCGACTATTATTTGTTGACCCACAAAGTGAGGAATGCAACAATATCATATGACAGATGGCCAGTTATTGTGCCACAGGTAAATATCATATGACAGATGGCCAGTTATTGTGCCACAGGTAAATATCATATGACAGACGTCCAGTTATTGTGCCACAGGTAAATATCATATGCCAGACCGCCAGTGGTGCCACAGGTAATTATCATATGACAGATGGCCAGTTATGGTGCCATGGGTAAATATCAAATGACAGACGGCCAGTTTTTGTACCACAGGTAAATATCATATGACAGACCACAGTTATTGTGCCATCTGTCGCTTCATAATGATATTTTACCCAATAACTTTCCAACTGGACGTCTGTCATATGATATTCACCTGTGGCACAATAACTGGCCATCTGTCATATAATGGCACAACTGGACGTCTGTCATATGATATTTACCTGTGGCACAATAACTGGACGTCTGTCATATGATATTTACCTGTGGCACAATATCAAATGACAGACGGCCAGTTTTTGTACCACAGGTAAATATCATATGACAGACTGTTAGTTATGGTGCCACGGGTAAATATCATGTGACGGACGGCCAGTTATTGTGCCACAGGTAAATATCATATGACAGACGGACAGTTATTGTGCCACAGGTAAATATCATATGACAGACGTCCCAGTTATTGATACAGACCGCCAGTTTTATGGTGCCACAGGGTAAATATCATGACAGATGGCGCAACAACTGTGGTCTGTCATATGATATTTACCTGTGGTACAAAAACTGGCCATCTGTCATTTGATATTTACCCGTGGCACCATAACTGGCCATCTGTCATATGATAATTACCTGTGGCACCACTGGCGGTCTGTCATATGATATTTACCTGTGGCACAATAACTGGACGTCTGTCATATGATATTTACCTGTGGCACAATAACTGGCCGTCTGTCATATGATATTTACCTGTGGCACCATAACTAGCGGTCTGTCATATGATATTTACCTGTGGCACAATAACTGGACGTCTGTCATATGATATTTACCTGTGGCACAACATCAAATGACAGACGGCCAGTTTTTGTACCACAGGTAAATATCATATGACAGACGGCCAGTTATTGTGCCACAGGTAAATATCATATGACAGACGTCCAGTTATTGTGCCACAGGTAAATATCATATGACAGATGGCCAGTTATTGTGCCACAGGTAAATATCATATGACAGACGTCCAGTTATTGTGCCACAGGTAAATATCATATGACAGACGTCCAGTTATTGACAGACCGCCAGTTATGGTGCCACAGGTAAATATCATATGACAGATGGCACAATAACTAATAGTCTGTCATATGATATTTACCTGTGGTACAAAAACTGGCCGTCTGTCATTTGATATTTACCCATGGCACCATAACTGGCCATCTGTCATATGATAATTACCTGTGGCACCACTGGCGGTCTGTCATATGATATTTACCTGTGGCACAATAACTGGACGTCTGTCATATGATATTTACCTGTGGCACCATAACTGGCCGTCTATCATATGATATTTACCTGTGGCACAATAACTGGCCGTCTGTCATATGATATTTACCTGTGGAACCATAACTGGCGGTCTGTCATATGATATTTACCTGTGGCACAATAACTGGCCATCTGTCATATGATAACTGGCCTTCTGTCATATGATATTTACCTGTGGCACAATAACTGGCCGTCTGTCATATGATATTTACCTGTGGCACAGTAACTGGCCGTCTGTCATATGATAACTGGCCTTCTGTCATATGATATTTACCTGTCGCATAATAACTGGCCGTCTGTCATATGATATTTACCCGTGGCACAGTAACTGGCCGTCTGTCATATGATATTTACCCGTGGCACCATAACTACCAGTCTGTATCATATGATATTTACCTGTGGTACAAAAACTGGCCGTCCGTCATTTGATATTTACCCATGGCACCATAACTGGCCATCTGTCATATGATAATTACCTGTCGCACAGTAACTGGCCGTCTGTCATATGATAACTGGCCGTCTGTCATATGATATTTACCTGTGGCACCATAACTGGCCGTCTGTCATATGATATTTACCTGTGGCACAATAACTGGCCGTCTGTCATATGATATTTACCTGTGGCACAATAACTGGCCGTCTGTCATATGATATTTACCCATCGCACAATAACTAACAGTCTGTCATATGATATTTACCTGTGGCACAATAACTGGCCGTCCGTCATATGATATTTACCTGTGGTACAATAACTACCTGTTACATAATGAGAGCTAGTCCTTTGATAACACTGCCAGCCAGGACTAATGATAGAAATAAATGGCCCTGCTTGGATAAGTTGAAGACTCGGTTTTTCTTATTATATTATTGTAAGCTATAGACATCCTGTTAATTTATAAACAATGGCCTAGCCCAATTATCACTCACACTAGGTTCAATTATAACATTACACAACAACTGTTTACTTTGTAATAAACAATTCCCACTGTGTAACCATTCTGTCAATCACTAGGTAATCACCATCTAAATGTCGGTGACCTAACCCCTATCTACTGAGCTTTCGCTCTCTTGCTCTCTTCAGTAATCTTCCCCTCTACTGTATACTGCTAGTCCAATAACTTTGTCACCCTACAGTCAGTTTTGAGTGTAAGAATTATCTGATATAAGCCTAAAGTTCCATCATCTTAGCCCGTCTCCTTATGTGTTCGTCTTTTCTACAAATCAACGGCCAGCTCAAGTAATACATCCAAATCCAGTATAAGAATATACTCACCATAGAAAACAACATGTCGTCTTTCAGCTGGTCCTGTAATGGGTTTACTGGAGGCTGGGTCACTTAACTTGCATCGTACACGTACAAAGGTGTTCACATGACTTCCAATGTTGATATCGGCTCGACGCAAAAGTCGGGTTCCACCACAACTCTCCCGTGCTGAGAACAGGAAATACGACACAGAGAAATCAACAAATATTAACATGACCAAGCAGAAATTTATGACATTTCCAATGTACAGGTCAAAAGGTTCAAACTGAACCTTGAAATGATAAGACACATGCTATCATCAGGGATGTGATTCGACAAAAGTAAAAAAAAATATGGAAAATGGGCAAAGGGCCTGGGTCTCCCTGTGTTCTAGAGGACAAAGCCCCCTGAACCTCCTGGATGTTCAATTTTGGAGGATTTACAGACTCTCCACATATCCACAAACAAGAAACTGGAGGTTTGGACACAATACAGGCTACTTCTTTCTTTCCTTGGTGGCTACTTCTCCAGTCTTTCAAGAAAGTTTTGAGGCAAAGGGACATTTGTAAAAAAACAAAATCCTGAAATCAGGAAAAATCCTGAGAAATCACAGGCCTTGTATCATGTATAACTCGCCAAAAACCTATTCAATTATATTCATTATTTGATCTACTTAATACAAAGTCTGATGGAATCAATAGTAGATTAAGTCTAGATTTGACAAAAGGAAGAATTTCAGTAGAAGCTTTACCTCCTGGATGATAGTGATATAAAATGAGATTCTTGTCCACATCAGAAGCTGCATTGAAAAAGATGAAATTATTTTATATTTTATTAAACACACATTTAAGCAACATGCAACCACATATATACGTGTACATTCAAGTGAAACAATTTGTGGATAAGCAAATCAGAAATAAATTTCTCTACTGTTGAACTTACTTCAACCCTAAAAAAGTTTGCAAATTTCTATCTCATGTCAAACAAAACAACAATTCCTAATATCTAAACCAGTGTTGTCCAATTTAACTGTCATCAGTCAATCTTATCTCTTTATTATATCCTACCAGTCATCTAAGTAATTGTGCTCCTAATTGCAATTACGTCCACCTTGCTCTTTGATGGGCGAGTGTCACTGTCATCTAGCAATAATAACCTACACCAGTCCTTGATGATATTATCCAGAAATAATTACCTTGCCTCTGGTCAGTAATATGCACATGTCAAGTATACTTTGGTAGATGCTGAATATTGTTATATAAACCTCCGATCCTAAATGACTGCATCACATGGCGATACCAGAGCAGTTTGGTCCACGTTGAATACTGTTATATAAACCTCTGATCCTAAATGACTGCATCACATGGAGATAATTGAGTACACTATCTAGCTTTTTACAAGACTTTCTGGAATTCTAATTATCTGGAGATTCAAAACTACCAAAATATCAAACCTGTGTCTCTGCCTGATCAAATAACTACATAATCGCATTCATCAATCATGGCAAATATATCAGCAACAAATAGTAGCATGGAATATGTTCCTGCGTGGATCAACCAAATTGGGATGGCAGAATGTATCATTGGAATAGTTTTAAACACTGTAGCATGGCTGGTCATCCTTCGCACCAAATATCTCCATAATAAGACAAACTACTTGCTGGCTTATCTCGCTGTGACAGACAGCCTAGTACCGGTATGCATTTCTGCATTCATTTATCATATCACAGATGAGATACATTGTGTACTGTTTCCTATAAGTTTCACTGGAAGAGTTATTTACTGCCGACTGATAAGGAGTAAATTTTTGAAAATAATGACATCGTTTGCATCAGTTTATGGTCTGTGTTTAGTAACATATGAACGATACGTTGCAATAGTACATTCATTGCACTATCCAAGAATGATGTCTGTGACAAGAATTAACATTCTCATTTCTGTGACTTGGATGATATCATTACTGTTCTCGTGTCCTTCCTTTTTCACACAAATTGTGGCTGCATTGGTAGACCCAAACCAAACCTGATTAATGTTCAGATTGCTCTAAATGAACACAACATGTAAATAATATCAAATACTGACTAGGGATACCTGCACATGCCCCAAATGAAAAGGGTCAGGGGTCAGTTGAGGAAGTTGAAGGTTAGAGGTCCTAATGCCTTCCAACCCCCTCCTCCCCCACACCCCCCTCCCTCCATTGTGACAAGAAACCACCACCACTGCATACAGGATGTATAGGTCAGCTAAATAAGAATAGCAGAGAGTACCATTGGAATAGTCTGTAATACTGTAGCATGGCTGGTCATCCTTTGCACTAAATATCTCCATAATAAGACAAACTACTTGCTGGCTTATCTCGCTGTGACAGACAACCTATTATGCATTTGTGCATTCATTTATCATGTCACAGATCAGATACTGTTTCCTGTAAGTTTCACTGGAAGAGATATTTACTGCCGACTGATGAGGAGTAACTTTTTGACAATAATGACATCGTTTGGATCAGTTTATGGTCTGTGTTTAGTAACATAAGAACGATACATTCCAATAGTACATTCATTGCACTGTCCAAGAATGATGTCTGTGAGAAAAGTCACAATTCTGATTTTTTTCAATGAGGATGGCATCATTGCTGTTTTCATGTTCTTACATTTTCTAAACATCTACTAGAAAGGATACACTACAGGTATGTGATATCATCCACAGCCTATCAAATGAATTACAAAATGCAGTAAAATTCTACATGTTCTATTTGGTTACCTGTTACCCCTTGCTTTTTATGAGTTGGTCTTACTACAAGATACAAGTTCCTGTAATAAAAATGCCCAATAACTAATCTGGGGCTGCAGTCTATGAGCGTGTACAGGCAAGACAGAAATTGGTAAATATGCTTATAGATTGTGACAGGTACATTGTTGGTTCTAAGGACACCAATAATTACTTAGCTACTTCTTTACTTATACCATGGAAAACAACAATACTACAACTGTCAGGCTGCTTTTATTACATATTTTGTTATCCACTTCTTATTCTGTGTGAAATTAGGATAAACCCAATAATTTATGTGTTTAAATACAACAACATTCAGAAAGATTATAATGAAATGATATGTACATGCATTGATAGACCTACGCCAAATCAGATTACCCCTAACCTTCCAAAATCCTCTTTGCTAAAGTGAAGGATTTTGGAGGATTGAGGTTATTAGGCATACTTTCCTTTCCATGGTACATGTACATTCATGTTTGTTGTAGTGATTCCAAGGTCAGTGCTTGGGTCAATGGACACTGTTTATTGCTCCATGCATGCAGGGAGGGTCCCTGGCCATGTACATGTATCACAGATTAGAAACACATGTTATGTGTAAGCAAATTGGCCTAGGGAGTTAGGATTAATAGTGTAATTCTCAGTAACCATAGCTCACTTCTATTTCTGCAAATCATCTACCAACATTTCAAGCTAATATCAAAACAACAAGTCCTAATATCTAGACCTGTGTTGTCCAATTTAACTGTCATCAGTCAATCTTATCCCTTTATTATATCAGTCATCTAAGTAATTGTGCACCTAATTGCAATTACGTCCACCTTGCTCTTTGATGGGCAAGTGTCACTGTCATCTAGCAATAATAAACTACACCAGTCCTTGATTATCCAGAAATAATTACCTTCCCTCTGGTCAGTTATATGCACATGTCAAGTACGGTTTGGTACATGCTGAATACTGTTATATAAACCTCCGATCCTAAATGACTGCGTCACATGGAGATACCAGAGCAGTTTGGTCCATGCTGAATACTGTTATATAAACCTCCGATCCTAAATGACTGCAACACATGGAGATACCAGAGCAGTTTGGTCCATGCTGAATACTGTTATATAAACCTCCGATCCTAAATAACTGCATCACATGGAGATGCCACAGCAGTTTGGTCCATGCTGAATACTGCTATATAAACCTCCCATCCTAAATGACTGCATCACCATGGAGATATCAGAGCAGTTTGGTACATGCTGAATACTGTTATATAAACCTCTGATCCTAAATGACTGCATCACATGGACATACCACAGCAGTTTGGTCCATGTTGAATACTGCTATATAAACCTCCCATCCTAAATGACTGCAGCACATGGACATACCAGAGCAGTTTGGTCCATGCTGAATACTGTTATATAAACCTCCGATCCTAAATGACTGCATCACATGGAGATACCAGAGCAGTTTGGTCCATGCTGAATACTGTTATATAAACCTCCGATCCTAAATGACTGCAGCACATGGAGATACCACAGCAGTTTGGTCCATGCTGAATACTGTTATATAAACCTCCGATCCTAAATGACTGCATCACATGGAGATACCAGAGCAGTTTGGTCCATGCTGAATACCGTTATATAAACCTCTCATCCTAAATGACTGCAACGCATGGAGATAATTGAGTACATGATGTGAAACACTATCTTGCGTTTTACGAGACTTTCTGGAATTCTAATTATCTGGATATTCGGAACTACAAAAATATCAAACCTGTGTCGCTGCCTGATCAAATAACTACATAATCACAATCATCAATCATGGCAAATATATCAGCAGCAAATTGTAGCATGGAATATGTTACTGCGTGGATCAACCAAATTGGGATGGCAGAAAGTATCATTGGAATAGTTTTAAACACTTTAGCATGGCTGGTCATCTTTCGCACCAAATATCTCCATAATAAGACACACTACTTGCTGGCTTATCTCGCTGTGACAGACAGCCTATTATGCATTTC
Source organism: Zoroaster sp. YZ-2022 (assembly GCA_029582265.1). Lineage (NCBI taxonomy): Eukaryota > Metazoa > Echinodermata > Asteroidea > Forcipulatida > Zoroasteridae > Zoroaster > Zoroaster sp. YZ-2022. Next base: position 9,567,446 of record CM055822.1, read on the forward strand.
TGCATTCATTTATCATGTCACAGATGAGATGCTGATTCCTGTAAGTTTCACTGGAAGTGATATTTACTGCCGACTGATAAAGAGTAATTTTTTGATAATGATGACATCGTTTGCATCAGTTTATGGTCTGTGTTTAGTAACATATGAGCGATACATTGCAATAGTACATTCATTGCACTATCCAAGAATGATGTCTGTGACAAGAATTAACATTCTCATTTCTGTGACTTGGATGATATCATTAGTGTTCTCATGTCCCTTCCTTTTTATGCAAATTTGTAAAAAGGATTCTGTACAGGTATGTGATGACAACTCATCAAACCTAGAGCAATTTCGAACAATAGTTCTACTTATATTTACATTTATATGGATTCTCTTTGGCTACCTGTTGCCCCTCCTTTTTATGAGTTGGGCATACTACAAAATCCAAGCTACTCTCAAAAGAAATGCTCAACAACTCAATCAGCAAAATGTGAGGGCTGCAGCCTATGAGCTTTTACAGGCAAGACAGAAACTGGTAAACATGCTTAAGATTGTGATAGGGGCATTGTTTATTCTATGGACACCAACAGTTCTTTGGATACTTCTTAGTTTCCAGAATGCGCAACAATTCTATAATCCTCTTATATTCTTTTTAATAAACTTTTTATTCTACATGAACTCTGTGATAAACCCAATCATTTATGTGTTTAAATACAAGAAATTTCAGAAAGGTCTACATGAAATGATGTGTAGCTGCATTGGTAGACCCAAGCCAAACCAGATTAATGTTCAGATGGCTCTAAATGAAAACAACATGTAAATAATATCAAATACTGACTAGGGATACCTGCACGTGCCCCAATGAGTGAGTTTGGTAACACAAATGAACGTCATTCAGGATAAAATCTTGTCAATATGCTGAATCAATCGTTCATTATGCTATACAGTCAAGTACTTATTGGACCAATGCTGTGCATGTAATGTGACGAAATGCCAGCGTTATGACCTGCCCATGTTTAGTGGGAATATCAAACTGGCTCGTAGCCATGGCTATGTTCTGTGATACTTTGTCACTGACCGCTTGTCAATGACACATTGTCAGTGACACCTTGTCCTTGGGAAATGTCTATCTAAACAGTTTGTCACAATTATTGTCATTCTTGAATGTTTACTGCATGAGTCAAACTAATAATAATAATAATAATAATCATAATCATAATCATAATCATAATCATAATCATAATCATAATCATAATCATAATCATAATCATAATCATAATCATAATCATAATCATAATCATAATCATAATCATAATCATAATCATAATCATAATCATAATCATAATCATAATCATAATCATAATCATAATCATAATCATAATCATAATCATAATCATAATCATAATCATAATCATAATCATAATAATCATAATCATAATAATAATAATAATAATAATAATAATAATAATAATAATAATAATAATAATAATAATAATAATAATAATAATAATAATAATAATAATAATAATAATAGATTCTTATACAGCGCACATATCCTAGCAAATAGGTGCTGTACATTATTACCCCTGCTCATCAGGCGCATAAATCATTCCTGAAACCATCTCAGCTCCCTGGGGACAGTATACAGCTCAATTGCTGCCATTTCGGCACATATAGGGCTAATCAAACACACCAACCAACTAACTACCCTCACAGGAACCTATTTACTCCTGGGTGGAGAGAAGCAATTATGGTAAAGTATCTTGCTGAAGGACACAAGCACCACGGTGGCAGCCAATGGAACAATGGTTTTGGAAATGAACAACAGAACTACCCTGTGAAAGTTTAATCGTAATAGCGGCTCACGTTTTTGAAGAAAAAAAAATTCTCAAAATGTAACAAATTGGAAGATGGCATCTATTTGTAAATTCAACATAACAAATCTTTTTTTCTCCGAGATGAAAGCATTTCAGATGGAACTATTTTTCAGGATGATTGATACGTGAACTAATTTAACACCAAGTATACTTTTAGATAATAATATTTTTAATTTGATAAACTAGTAATTACCAATTTCCTTTCAGTGACAAATGTATAAAGGACACACCCAATAGATGTTGTCAACATCTGATGGTAATATGAAAATAATTAAATCTCAAACTCAACGCATGTCAACCTATTTCTACCCCTAATGGCTTTCAACTACTTAAATTTATAATGGACATGACATGCGGAGATATATATATAGGTCCCCGTTTGCTAATTCAGAGATTCTATTTTATCAATAGGAAATCTACTTCGTAATGGACTGGAGACACGAAGTGGAATATTTGTTTCACCTTCCCATCCTGATTGTATGGCAGGACAGAAAAAGTATTTAACAGAAGCGTAGGGTTTAACAGAAGCGTGGGGTTTATGGGGCAGAGCCAGAAATTTAAATTATAGACAGCATTTAACCATTCAAGTATCTACACTCAAGCTCAATCGATTCTGTAATTTATTGTCATCATTACTATTTATAGGGGGAACTTTACTTGGAAAAAATATTATCTTACTTTCTGCAAATCATCTACCAACATTTCAACCTAATATCAAAGAAAATAACAATTCCTAATATCTAGACCAGCGTTGTCCAATTTAACTGTCATCAGTCAATCTTATCCCTTTATTATATCCTACCAGTCATCTAAGTAATTGTGCTCCTAATTGCAATTACGTCCACCTTGCTCTTTGATAGGTGAGTGTCACTGTCATCTAGCAATAATAACCTACACCAGTCTGATATTATCCAGAAATAATTACCTTCCCTCTGGTCAGTGATATGCACATGTCAAGTACAGTTTGGTGCATGCTGTTATATAAAGCTCCGATCCTAAATAACTTGCACATGGGGATACCAGAGCAGTTCGGTCCATGCTGAATACTGTTATATAAACCTCCGATCCTAAATGACTGCATCACATGGAGATACAAGAGCAGTTTAGTACATGCTGAATACTGTTTATAAACCTCCGATCCTAAATGACTGCAGCACATGGAGATACCAGGGCAGTTTGGTCTATGCTGAATACTGTAATATAAACCTCCAATCCTAAATGACTGCAACACATGGAGATAATTGAGTACATGATGTGAAACACCATCTACCTTTTAAAAGACTTTCTGGAATTCTAATTATCTGGAGGTTCAAACTATCAAAATATCAAACCTGTGTCTCTGCCTGATCAAATAACTACATAATCGCAATTATCAATCATGGCAAATAATATATCAGCAGCAAATAGTAGCATGGAATATGTTCCTGCGTGGATCAACCAAATTGGGATGGCAGAAAGTATCATTGGAATAGTTTTAAACACTGTAGCATGGCTTGTCATCCTTCGCACCAAATATCTCCAGAATAAGACAAACTACTTGCTGGCTTATCTCGCTGTGACAGACAGCCTATTATGCATTTGTGCATTCATTTATTATGTCACAGATGAGATCCTGTTTCCTGTAAGTTTCACTGGAAGAGATATTTACTGCCGACTGATAAAGAGTAATTTTTTGAAAATGATGACATCGTTTGCGTCAGTTTATGGTCTGTGTTTAGTAACATATGAACGATACATTGCAATAGTACATTCATTGCACTATCCAAGAATGATGTCTGTGAGAAGAATTAACATTCTCATTTCTGTGACTTGGATGATATCATTACTGTTCTCATGTCCCTCCCTTTTCACACAAATTGAAATAGCAATTCTTCAAACATTTATATGGATTCTCTTTGCCTACCTGTTGCCTCTCCTTTTTATGAGTTGGGCATACTATAAAATGCAAGCTACTCTCAAAAGAAATGCTCAACAACTCAATCAGCAAAATGTGAGAGCTGCAGCCTATGAGCTTTTACAGGCAAGACAGAAACTGGTAAACATGCTTAAGATTGTGATAGGGGCATTGTTTATTCTATGGACACCTATAATTATTTGGATACTTCATAATTTCAAGAATCAGGAACATTTCTATAACCCTGTTACATTCTCTTTAATAAACATTTTGTTCTATATGAACTCTGTGATAAACCCGATCATTTATGTGTTTAAATACAAGAAATTTCAGAAAGGTCTACATGAAATGATGTGTAGCTGCATTGGTCGACCCAAACCAAACCAGATTAATGTTCAGATTGCTCTAAATGAACACAACGTGTAAATAATATCAAATACTGACTAGGGATACCTGCACATGCCCCAATGAAAGGGTCAAGGGTCAGGGGTCGGTAGAGGAGGTTGTAGGTTATGAGTCACAATGCCTACCATCCCCCTCCTCTTTACCCCCATCATGGCAAGAAATCACCACCACTGCATACAGGATGTATGGGTCAGTTAAATAAGAATGGCAGAGAGTACCATTGGAATAGTCTCATACTGTGTAGCATGGCTGGTCATCCTTTGCACCAAATATCTCCATAATAAGACAAACTACTTGCTGGCTTATCTCGCTGTGACAGACAGCCTATTATGCATTTCTGCATTCATTTATTATGTCACAGAAGAAATACTGTTTCCTGTAAATTTCACTGAAAGAGATATTTACTGCCGACTGACGAGACATTTATGGAGGGCATTTTCGATAATGATGACATCGTTTGCATCAGTTTATGGTCTGTGTTTAGTAACATATGAACGATACATTGCAATAGTACATTCATTGCACTATCCAAGAATGATGTCGGTGACAAGAATTAACATTCTCATTTCTGTGACTTGGATGATATCATTACTGTTCTCATGTCCCTTCCTTTTCATGAAAATTGGTAAAAAGGATTCTGCACAGGGATGTGATGACAGCTCATCAAACCTACAGAACTTTACAACAATATATCAACTATGTACATGTGTATGGCTTCTCTTTGGCTACCTGTTGCCCCTCCTTTTTATGAGTTGGGCATACTACAAAATCCAAGCTACTCTCAAAAGAAATGCTCAACAACTCAATCAGCAAAATGTGAGGGCTGCAGCCTATTAGCTTTTACAGGCAAGACAGAAACTGGTAAACATGCTTAAGATTGTGATAGGGGCATTGTTTATTCTATGGACACCAAAACCTTTTTGGATACTTCTTCATTTCCACAATGAAAAATTATATAATTATACTATAGATTTTGTTATCGACTTTTTATTCTTTATGAATTATGTGATAAACCCAATCATATATGTGTTTAAATACAAGAAATTTCAGAAAGGTCTACATGAAATGATGTGTAGCTGCATTGGTAGACCCAAGCCAAACCAGATTAATGTTCAGATTGCTCTAAATGAACACAACATCAAGGGTCAGGGGTCAGAGGTAACTTGAGGAGGTTGTAGGTCATGAGTCATAATGCCTACCATCCCCTGCACTCCCCCTCCCCGTCCCCCCATTTTATGAGGCAGGGCCAGAAATTTTATGGATAACATTTAACCATTTAACTATCCACACCGAAGCTCAATCGATTGTGTAATTTATTTTCGTCGTTACTGTGTATAGAGTGCACTTTACTTGGAAAAATATTACCTTAACCCTTAGTTTCCCAAATCCTCCAAAATCCTCTTTGCTAAAGTGAAGGATTTTGGAGGATTGAGGTTATTAGGCATACTTGCCTTTCCATGGTGTATGTACATCCATATTTGTTGTAGTGATTGCAAGGTCAGTACTTGGGTGAGTGGACACTGTTTATTGCTCCATGCATGCAGGCTTATTTTCATTCTGCAAATCATCTACCAACATTTCACCCTAATATCAAACAAAACAACGAGTCCTAATATCTAGACCTGCGTTGTCCAATTTAACTGTCATCAGTCAGTCTTCCCTTTATTATATCCAACCAGTCATCTAAGTAATTGAGCACCTAATTGCAATTACGTCCACCTTGCTCTTTGATGGGTGAGAGTCACTGTCATCTAGCAATAATAAACTACACCAGTCCTTGATGATATTATCCAGAAATATTTACCTTCCCTCTAAACCTCTGATCCTAAATGACTGCAGCACATGGAGATACCAGAGCAGTGTGGTCCATGCTGAATACCGTTATATAAACCTCCGATCCTAAATGACTGCAGCACATGGAGATACCACAGCAGTTTGGTCCATGCTGAATACCGCTACATAAACCTCCGATCCTAAATGACTGCATGCAGCACATAGAGATACCACAGCAGTTTGGTCCATGCTGAATACCGCTATATAAACCTCCGATCCTAAATGACTACATGCAGCACATGGAGATACCACAGCAGTTCGGTCCATGCTGAATACTGTTATATAAACCTCCGATCCTAAATGACTGCAGCATATGGAGATACCAGAGCAGTTTGGTACATGCTGAATACTGTTATATAAACCTCTGATCCTAAATGACGGCATCACATGGAGATACCAGAGCAGTTTGGTACATGCTGAATACTGTTATATAAACCTCCGATCCTAAATGACTGCAGCATATGGAGATACCAGAGCAGTTTGGTACATGCTGAATACTGTTACATGTATATAAAACTCATTACTGTTCTCATGCCTCTCCCTTTTCACACAAATTGAAATAGCAATTCGACATAGATTTATAAGGATTCTCTTTGGCTACCTGTTGCCCCTCCTTTTTATGAGTTGGGCATACTACAAAATCCAAGCTACTCTCAAAAGAAATGCTCAACAACTCAATCAGCAAAATGTGAGCGCTGCAGCCTATGAGCTTTTACAGGCAAGACAGAAACTGGTAAACATGCTTAAGATTGTGATAGGGGCATTGTTTATTCTATGGACACCAGAGCAGTTTGGTCCATGCTGAATACCGTTATATAAACCTCCGATCCTAAATGACTGCATCACATGGAGATACCAGAGCAGTTTGGTCCATGCTGAATACCGTTATATAAACCTCCGATCCTAAATGACTGCATCACATGGAGATACCAGAGCAGTTTGGTACATGCTGAATACTGTTACATGTATATAAACCTCCGATCCTAAATGACTCCGCCGGGCACATGGATATAATTGAGTACAAGATGTGAAACACTATCTGGCTTTTTACTAGACTTTCTGGAATTCTAATTATCTGGAGATTCAAAATATCAAACCTGTGTCTCTGCCTGATCAAATAACTACATAATCGCAACCATCAATTATGGCAAATATATCAGCAGCAAATTGTAGCATGGAATATGTTACTGCGTGGATCAACCAAATTGGGATGGCAGAATGTATCATTGGAATAGTTTTAAACACTTTAGCATGGCTTGTCATCCTTCGCACCAAGTATCTCCTATTATGCATTTCTGCATTCATTTATCATATCACAGATGAGATACTGTTTCCTGTAAGTTTCACTGTAAGAGATATTTACTGCCGACTAATAAAGAGCAATTTTTTGACAACAATGACATCGTTTGCATCAGTTTATGGTCTGTGTTTAGTAACATATGAACGATACATTGCAATAGTACATTCACTCAACGGCGGATCCAGGGGGGGGCCAACGGGGGCCATGGCCCCCCAAAAAAAACCGAAGCTGTACGCCCCCCCCCCAAAAAAAAAAAAAAAAAAAAAAAAAAAAAGAAAAGAAAGAAAGAAAAAAGGGAAAAGAGACAAAACAAAACCCCACAACTTTACGCCCCCTCCTTGTGCAGCTAAGTCTTGCTTATACGTTCAGCTTTTGTTAAAGTATGCAAATTACAACACACTGATTGGCTACATGAATGTGTTCATAATCCTACTCACGATCCAACATTGCCACAAAATTTGCAATGGTAGTTTGTGCAGTTAAGCCAAGCTGCATTAGACGAGGCGTACACGGTGATTGTATGCATGGCTTATGCACACGCGACTGGTTGTGTGGGGTTTCCTGGATATTAGGTGAGCCATGCAACGTCCGCAATGTAGGCCTACGTTTAGACTTGGCGCGAACATCGCGTGCATAAAACGCATTTCAATCTTGTGAGTACGAGCAGGAGCAGTGACTTGAAAGATTCGTCTTCCATCGTCATATGAGCAGTAAGTATCAACGTAAAATACAGTGGGCTGTTTTTGCAGCACTGTGTAGATTACACAATAATGTATGTACATACCATAACACTCTGGGGACTCCATGCGGGCACCAGCCTAACCCAGATGAGTGGCCATATCTTAAAACATGTCAATGATTGTTTTTCTGAAAATCTACCCTTTTGTAGAAAGGATCAATTTTGATCAATAATAACTGCCGTTAATTCCAGAGTTCTGTGTCATCAATGGATTATTTCAGGCGGCTTTATTTAAACATTAATTTGCATTAATAACTTTACAACACACTCCAAGGTGGAGCGTACCCTGACTGCTTTGCGTTCAACCATGAGAGAGGATCGCCTGAGTCTCTCATCCTCCTTCAAGCTCATCGTGACCGTCTCCCAACCACCACTCGGGTTATTGAGTACTTCGCCACAAGCGGTGTCCATCGATTGAACTTTAGTTTCTTGCTTTAACTGATTGTTGTTGTTTCCTCCAATCGCCACATTTTGCCATACAGGTATTTCAACGACCATTATAGGGCTCATATACAGTGGAAAAAGCTAATCTATTTATGAATAATATTTGTCCGCTCAGAGCAACCAGAAGCTAAGCATTTCCGGAAACCCTGCATTAGTCAAGTGGTTAGACCGCAGGACCTAGCCTACAATCACAAGGTTGCGGGTTCAAATCCAAAGCTTATCACTGAAATTTCATACTAAATCAAGTATTGTCGTCTAGACCCACAAAACAAACAAACCCCACCAGAAACGTTTTGCGCTCGCAAATACGCCCCTCCACTGAGCATTTGGCCCCCCCTAAACTTTGGGCCTAGATCCGCCGTTGCATTCACTACACTATCCAAGAATGATGTTTATGACAAGAATTAACATTCTCATTTCTGTGACTTGGATGATATCATTACTGTTCTCGTGTCCTTCCCTTTTCACACAAATTGAAATAGCAATTCTACAAAGATTGATATGGATTCTCTTTGGCTACCTGTTGCCTCTCCTTTTTATGAGTTGGGCGTACTACATAATCCAAGCTACTCTCAAAAGAAATGCTCAACAACTCAATCAGCAAAATGTGAGGGCTGCAGCCTATGACCTTTTACAGGCAAGACAGAAACTGTTAAACATGCTTAAGATTGTGATAGGGGCATTGTTTATTCTATGGACACCAACAATTATTTGGATACTTGTTACTTTCCAGAATAAACAACATTTCTCTCATCCCGTTATATTCTTTTCAATAAACATTTTGTTCTATATGAACTCTGTGATAAACCCAATCATTTATGTGTTTAAATACAAGAAATTTCAGAAAGGTCTACATGAAATGATGTGTAGCTGCATTGGTAGACTCAAGCCAAACCAGATTAATGTTCAGATTGCTCTAAATGAACACAACATGTAAATAATATAAAATACTGACTAGGAATACCTGCACATGCCCCAATGAGTGAGTTTGGTTACACAAATGAACGTCGTTCAGGATAAAATCTTGTCAATATGCTGAATCAATCATTCATTATGCTATACAGTCAAGTACTTATTGGACCAATGCTGTGCATGTAATGTGACGAAATGCCAGCGTTATAACCTGCCCATGTTTAGTGGGAATATCAAACTGGCTCGTAGTCATGGCTATGTTCTGTGACACTTTGTCAGTGACACCTTGTCCTTGGGAAATGTCTATTTAAACAGTTTGTCACAATTATTGTCATTCTTGAATGTTTACTGCATGAGTCAAACTAATGAGTATATGGAATAATAATAGTAATAATAATAATAATAATAATAATAATATTAATATTAACTAGACATGTGATGTGTTTGTCACGTGGACAAACACAGGGCTGTTTCGGGGTTTTTGGTGGTAGTTTGGATGTGAACTGTGAATACAATAATGAAACCTGTTTGTTAGGTATCAAAACGGAAGGGATTGGGATGTTGTTATTGGTTTTGTTATGAAACTGGAGATGCGGGGATTGGTGACATTTCTGTTGAATCTTTGAGTTCACATGTGCAGTGAAATGTGAAGACGTCATGATGAGGTTGGCTGATTTTGTACCTATAACGTATTGTTATGCATTAACAAAGATATTTTGATTGAGGTTGAATGTGTAGTTTATTTAAGTACGTGTAGAAATAAACCTATGTGGAAATGTTGTGGTTTGTGAGGATCATGTTATCATATGTATAATACATCGGTATGTAGGTATAATTCGTTGCTGTGCCTATGAACATGGAAATATTTGAAGATAATAGTATTGAAATTGTAGGTGACGTCATGTGAGTGGTACGTGATGATGTGAGGATGATGGTACTTGATATATTTGATATTAGGGAAGTTATTCGTGAAGTGATTAATTCTTAAGACTGAGATCTTTTGTAATAGTTGGGAAAAAGAAAAAAATTACATTTTGATGTTGTGAATATGTGGTGTCGATGTTTTGATAGAATTGTAAAGAAGTACACCCTACCTAACGGAGTACAAAAAGAATTATTGAACAAATAAATTACTATAAAATCGTATGATGACGTCATGAAGCCACATCAATTTTCATCTATAACACATTCCGGCCTACTAGCATTCCACGATTGAACCAATCGGACCTACGGTTCTCTAAATATAGGCCCTTAGAATATGCCCCTTTAAGATGACGTCACATGACCCATGATGACGTCATCATGACGTCACACCAATTTTCATCTATAACACATGCTGGCCTACCTACATACCACGTCTCAACTTACTTCCGTAGATATATGGCTTCGAAAAATGCACCTTTAAGATGACGTCACGTGATGACGTCATGATGACGTCATGATGACGTAAAAGTTCGGCACACATTTGGAGCAGTTGGTCTAAGTGTCTGCCAGGTTTAAAGGCAATCGGTTGGATAAAAGTAGCCAAAGTGCCGGTATGAAAGAAAACGTGTACAAATGATGGGATTATTGACGTCTGTTCCGGACCATAATGTCCGCAAGTACCGATTTGGGCCCATTACGTCCGACCCATTACGTCCGCGGGCCCATTACGTCCGACCCATTACGTCCGCGGAACCATTACGTCCGACCCATTACGTCCGCGGAACCATTACGTCCGCAGGTCCATTATGTCCGACCCATTACGTCCGCGGGCCCATTATATCCGACCCATTACGTCTGCGGACCCATTATGTCCGACCCATTACGTCCGCGGACCCATTATGTCCGACCCATTACGTCCGCGGGCCCATAACTCAAATAATGTTTGAACACGTAACGTTTGGGAAGTTAAAACCAACAATTTCATGTCACAGCGCTCTACTTAAAAAATGCAAAATTGGGTTGTTAAAAACCACTGGTGTTAATTTAAGTGTTTTGCACTGTAGTACTTACAGTGCAAAAACTTGTATGTTAAATAGTACACCAGTGGTGCTCATATAAAACACGATAATTCAGACACTTTATTAAATTAACACCAGTGGTTTTTAACAACCCAATTTTGCCGTAGAGCGCTGTGCCATGAAATTGTTCAAAGTAATTGGTTTTAACTTCCCCAACGTTACGTGTTCAAACATTATTTGAGTTATGGGCCCGCGGACGTAATGGTCGGACATCCGCGGACGTAATGGTCGGATATATGTTCCGGACATAATGGGTCGGACATAATGGGCCCGCGGACGTAATGGGTCGGACATAATGGGCCCGCGGACGTAATGAGTCGGACGTAATGGTTCCGCGGACGTAATGGGTCGGACGTAATGGTTCCGCGGACGTAATGGATCGGACGTAATGGTTCCGCGGACGTAATGGGTCGGACAAATGGGCCCAAATCGGTTCGCAGATATAATGGTACTTGCGGACATTATGGTCCGGAACAGACGTCTATATTCACGATTTCCGATGTCCCTTCTGGGCCACCATACATGATTGGTACATGCTGTAGCTAGCACCGCGCTGTAGCTAGCACTGCGCTGCAGCACCGTATAACGTATAGCAGCGCGCCACACAAAATTGTACGTTCGAGTGTAGAATAAATTCACAATGCGCCACATCACCTCCACGGTTATACTGCCTTCCCAGAATTCTTATGTTTTATATTGTTTTTCTGTAAATATTGATATGGTTGTCGTATTACACCCGAGTGAGCTACGATCGTGAAAATTTGGAATTAGGTAGACGAAAATTCAATGATTACATGTTCCTAAGCTTTTTGCCATAGGAGATCGCTAAGAAAGCTTGAATTTAACCCTTTCATTACCAGCCACTTATGTAAGAGAGTACCCTTCTTTACCACAGTAATTAGGAGCCCAATGTCACTTCAGCACCAGTGGATTTTTCACAATTTCATTGCAGTAATAGACACTTTTTTTTTTACATGTGTACTGTACATACCAAATGGCTCAGATACCGGTATATTTGTATGTAAAACTGATGGTAAAAATGAGTATACAAAGGGCGGAAAATATTGTGCATATTTTTTAAGTGTAAAAGCAAAACAATGAAATAATTAGATCAGTATTTACACTGAAGAAAAGTAATACAAATGTGTGATATTTCAGAGAATTTGTAATAAATACATGCAAATACGTATACGGTACATGTATAAGATTTCTTTTCCATGTGAAAAACAATAACTTGGATGAGATTTTTGGGGGTTTTGGGGTTTTCTACTAGGAAATGAACCATTTACTTGTATTCAGTGTACATACATCACAATCCATGCTAACAACCACCCCACCCCCCACCCCCCCCCCTCAATTCAATGTTGGTTTGGACTGTAATCTGCGGCTCGTCCGGCCTTTCCCAACATTGAATTGGGGGGGGGGGGGGGGGTGAAGGCAAATAGTACAGATTTACAATCAATTGGTGTGGTATTTCTCAAAGCAAGGAACTATGCACATAGGTTGTGTACATTGTTTACAGATCATCTTTGTTTGTTTTCGCCTGCCTAATTTGCGGTTACTGCAAACAATGCAGTCGCGTTTCTTTCCATTGGGGTTTTTGCCAGGATAGTGCTGTTGCCCTGTCAACTCGATAGGAATATGGTATCTCAACTGACTTGTTGCGTTACGGAACCCAACAGCAAGCCCTGTACAATCCCTATACGAAAATCAAGGTTACTGACATTTTTGTTCCCTGCTATGCTGGTGAATATTACTCTGCTATTGACAATACAGATATTCAGCATATGGAAAAAAAACTCTTTTCCACCATTTCAAGCTTATGATTGTAGTACTGAAAACATTGGTGGGCAAGATCAGTTCCAGCCATGTTTTTGTTGTAATCTTCAATACAATTGGGCTTCATAACATCACGAAATCCACTTGTGCTCTTATTACACCGAATTTGCTTTTTGGACAAATCAGTGTTGCTTACATTAGTTAAAAGTGTTACTGATTTGTTGTCTTGCCAACCGATACACAATTGCCCACCTTTCACCAACAAAATGGGTCATCTCCTTTCTTCATTTTATGGTTTTTTGGGGTTTGCGGCCTGGGGTATTCCCTGTGTAGTGTAACGAACAGTTCCACAACATCCGAATCCTAGTTTAGAAAGTTTAGCTAAAAGAGCTGGGCTAGTATAGTAATTATCACAATATATTACGTGTCCCTTATTCTCAAGTCCATGGAGCAGATCAATGACGACTTTTCCTGCAACTGTTGGGTTTGGTGGATGGCAGTCTGATGACTTGGAATCTACATGTACGTCTGCATCATAAACAGTTTGGGTGTCGTCGTCTCCTGTGTACAGTTTCCAAGCACACGTGTATCCTGTTTTGGACTCGTTCAGGGAGAAGGCTTTAATACTCCGTTTGATAGGTTTTTAGGCATACTGAACAAAACTTAAGCGTCCCTTGAATTTCAACATACTCTCGTCTGGAGACAGATTCTGCGCAGGGTTATACATGTTGAGAAACTTCGGGACGAGGACTTCTATCAAGGGCTGAACTTTGGAAATTTTGTCCCGTTTAGCCAAGGCTCTACGAGGAATTTGGTTATTTGAGATGTGGAGGAACCGAAGAATTGAACTGAACCGATTATGGGACATGATCGACGAATAGAATGGGATGTGAAGAATTTCAAATGTCGACCAGTACATCTTGTATTGAGAGGATTTGTTTATGCCCATAGCAATGAGAAGTGCCACAAATGCCATCATTTCTGGAATGTTGGTTGGGTGCCAGGAGAATTGTTGATCAGGATTTGAGTCTATTGTTTGCTGCGCATAGCGATTAGTCTCGTCGACGAGCATATCCCACACAAGTTGACAAAAATACAGCTTGAAGATCTCCACTGCCGACAGTGTGGCAAAGTCCCCGGTGGGGCCAGGATTTCCAGTGAACTGCACAGTCCCACACTCGTAATGGTCTCGTCGTTCCCAACCGGATCGGAAATCTAACTTTCCTGTCGTCCTCCTTGATCTCGGCCGGCTGTCACCTTGGTAGGTAGGCTGCAACAGAAAAACAAGGCAAAGGAGGATTAATCTCGGTCCTACATTTGTAAATACAATATCTCAATGCTACTTTGCTGCATGTGCACAGGCCACAGGGGGTCATGCGCAAAATGAATATTGTGCTGAGAAAAGAAATATGGCGGCTTCCATCCACTCTCCAAAACTCGTTGCCGATAAATTTTCGTTTTAATGTGGGATTGTGAATGTGAATTCCCCCAACTTCTTGCATAATACGACTTATAAGGGCCTTTCGAATACGAGGCTATTCTTTTGGAAGCTTGAGACTAAGAGTGCATTTTCAGCTTGTTGACGCTAAATAGCACGACCGGCTATGGGTGGATGTTAAAATTTCTATGCTATATCTATACATCAACTTGCTGTTGCAATTAATACAAATATTACCCCCAACAAACTACTAAAAATTGTACATTTTCACTTGAGCACTTTGTGCCTGACTTTTTTGACCCAGTCCAGGGGGTGGGATTTGGTCAATCCTATTCAAGGGATCCATTTTCTAAATTTACATTCCTCAACTCCAACAGTTGTACCCCCTTGAGTATATATTAAAAATGCATCCAATATTTACGCTATAGCCTAGGAAAATAAGTGAATTACATTAATTTGCATTGGGCCAGGAAGAGTAACGTTAACTGTTAGTTATTCACTTTTTTACTGTGATTTAGGCCTACCTCTTGAACGAATTCCGCTGGAAGTTCTACTTCTAATGTGCTGTCGTCATCCGTTACTTCGTCATCTGATTCTGAGCCACTGTCTGCCAAAATCTCAGCCAAAATGCCATCATTTATGTCCGTTTCCATCATGATTGCAACTAAAAACTGACCGTTGTGGAAAGCGAGTGGACGCTAGCAGGGAAAACCGCACAAAGTGACGCGCTTTTTTTCTTTTATGAACTTTTAAACACTTCATTCCTGTCAATAGAGGGCGCCAAACATAAAAACCGCTCGAGCATTTTCAGGTGGTGAATTAAGTAGCCGTGGGCGTCAAGGGCATGCCGATTCCCGGCACCTTTTAGAGCCCACGGGATCGAAGCGTATCACAACAAAGGCTCTTTTTAGAGTTGAAAAAGTACCCAAAGTGCCGGTAAGAAAGAAAACGTGTACAAATGCTATGGGCAACATGCTAAAAAAGAAAAGAAAAAAAGAAAGAAAAAAAAGGAAAAAAAATCGTAACGAAAACAAAGGCTGTTTCGGAAAACTTCCGAAACAGCCAATAATAATAAATGATTATTATACAGCGCACATATCCTTGCAAGTAGATCAAGGCACTGTACATTATTATCCCTACTCATCAGGCTCATAAATCATTCCTGAAACCATCTCAGCTCCCTGGGGTCAGTATACAGCTCAATTGCTGCCATTTCGGCGCATATAGGGCTAATCAAACACAACAACCAACTAACTCTACCCTCACAGGAACCTAATTACTCCTGGGTGGAGAGAAGCAATTAAGTGTCTTGCTGAAGGACACAAGCACCACGGTGGCAGCCAATAGAACAATGGTTTTGGAAATGTACAACAGAACTACCCTGCGTGGATCAACCAAATTGGGATGGCAGAAACTATCATCATGAAATGATGTGTATCTGCATTGGTAGACCCAAGCCAAACCAGATTAATGTTCAGATTGCTCTGAACGAACAAAACGTGTAAACAATATCAGGGGTCAGAGGTAACTTGAGGATGTTGTAGGTCATGAGTCATGATGCCTACCATCGCCTCCCTTCCCCCTCCCCTCCCCTCCACTCCCCCTCACTCCCATTTTATGAGGCAGGGCCAGAAATTTTATGGATAACATTTAACCATTTATATCGTTTCGGTTTGCGGTAACACCATGTGTTTATCTCAACTAACGTGAAGCTGAGATACAGGTTCTGAAAAGAACCGTATCGCACAACTCGTATCTCAACCTTCGTTAAGTGAGAAAGGTTCAAGGGAGAACCAATTTCGGGCAACTCGTTTTTCTCTACTGTCGCTAAGTGAGAAATATGGTTCAGGGAGAACCACGGGGACTTCACGGGTTAATATGGTTCAGGCCACACTTCACACAAGATTCAGCGTATCCTGAGGGAAGCTGACATTAAGGTCTACTACCGGACTCGAAACAAGTTGGAAACGAAGTTACACACCCACAAGGACAGACATGATCCCAGCCGTCAAGCTGGGGTCTACCGAATTCCTTGTACTTGTGGGAAAGTGTACATTGGCGAGACCGGCAGAGACCTTACGACCAGGCTCAAGGAACACAAGGCCCACGGCCGCAGAGGGGAATGTGACAAATCTGCGATCATCAAACACTCCACCGATTTGGACCATATCATTGACTGGCAGAATGCAAAGATCATAGCCCCGGAAAAGCACTGGTACACCCGTCGTATCAGAGAGGCTATTGAGATTCATAAACATGACACTGTCCCCAGGACATCGGCTATTTCATCAGCAACATTTGGCATTCAATCCTACCATCCACCAACACCCACACCCCACTGTCAACTGATACGCCTCAGCGAGCAGGCAACTCACACACAGCAGGCGGAAACACACACAACAAGAACAATGCCACGGTGACAACCAATCACAACACATCACACAACAGTAGCACCAATCGGAACACTTCCCATTCTACACATAATCCCAGCAAATACTACTTAAGGAGTTGCATCGGCAAACCTCTTCATTCTCCTGAAGAAGATTAGAGCAGGCTAATCGAAACGTTGAGAATAACCCGTGAAGTCCCTATGGTTCTCCCTGAGCCATATTAACCCGTGAAGTCCCCGTGGTTCTCCCTGAACCATATTTCTCACTTAGCGACAGTAGAGAAAAACGAGTTGCCCGAAATTGGTTCTCCCTTGAACCTTTCTCACTTAACGAAGGTTGAGATACGAGTTGTGCGATACGGTTCTTTTCAGAACCTGTATCTCAGCTTCACGTTAGTTGAGATAAACACATGGTGTTACCGCAAACCGAAACGATATCGATATTCCACCATGCAAAGCCTCAAAACTTATATTTAACCATTTAACTATCCACACCGAAGCTCAATCGATTGTGTAATTTATTTTTGTCGTTACTGTGTATAGAGTGCACTTTACTTGGAAAAATATTACCTTATAACCCTTACCTTCCCAAATCCTCCAAAATTATCTTTGCTAAAGTGAAGGGTTTTGGAGGATTGAGGTTATTAGGCATACTTGCCTTTCCATGAAGCATGTACATCCATGTTTGTTGTAGTGATTGCAAGGTCAGTACTTGGGTCAGTGGACACTGTTTATTACTCCATGCATGCAGGCTTATTTTCATTCTGCAAATCATCTACCAACATTTCAACCGAATATCAAACAAAACAAAGAGTCCTAATATCTAGACCTGCATTGACCAATTTAACTGTCATCAGTCAATCTTATCCCTTTATTATAATTATCCTACCAGTCATCAAAGTAATTGTGCACATAATTGCAATTACGTCCACCTTGCTCTTTGATAGGTGAGTGTCACTGTCATCTAGCAATAATAATCTATACCAGTCCTTGATGATATTATCCAGAAATAATTACCTTCCCTCTGGTCGGTGATACGCACATGTATGTCAAGTACATGTCAGGTAGATGCTGAATACCGTTATATAAACCTCCGATCCTAAATGACTGCAGCACATGGAGATACCAGAGCAGTGTGGTCCATGCTGAATATCGTTATATAAACCTCCGATCCTAAATGACTGCAGCACATGGAGATACCACAGCAGTTTGGTACATGCTGAATACCGTTACATAAACCTCCGATCCTAAATGACTGCATCACATGGAGATAATTGAGTACATGATGTGAAACATTATCTAGCTTTTTACAAGACTTTCTGGAATTATAATTATATGGAGATTCAAAACTACCAAAATATGAAACCTGTGTCTCTGCCTGATCAAATAACTACATAATCGCAATCATCAATCATGGCAAATATATCAGCAGCAAATTGTAGCATGGAATATGTTCCTGCGTGGATCAACCAAATTGGGATGGCAGAAAGTGTCATTGGAATAGTTTTAAACACTTTAGCATGGCTTGTCATCCTTCGCACCAAATATCTCCATAATAAGACATACTACTTGCTGGCTTATCTCGCTGTGACAGACACCCTAGTATGCATTTCTGCATTCATTTATCATGTCACAGATGAGATGCTGTTTCCTGTAAGTTTCACTGGAAGTGACATTTACTGCCGACTGATAAGGAGTAACTTTTTGGAAATAATGACATCGTTTGCATCAGTTTATGGTCTGTGTTTAGTAACATATGAACGATACATTGCAATAGTACATTCATTGCACTATCCAAGAATGATGTCTGTGACAAGAATTAACATTCTCATTTCTGTGACTTGGATGATATCATTACTGTTCTCGTGTCCTTCCCTTTTCACACAAATTGAAATAGCAATTCTACGAGGATTGATATGGATTCTCTTTGGCTACCTGTTGCCTCTCCTTTTTATGAGTTGGGCATACTACAAAATCCAAGCTACTCTCAAAAGAAATGCTCAACAACTCAATCAGCAAAATGTGAGGGCTGCAGCCTATGAGCTTTTACAGGCAAGACAGAAACTGGTAAACATGCTTAAGATTGTGATAGGGGCATTGTTTATTCTATGGACACCAAGAATATTTTGGATACTTCTTAATTTCAAGAATGATCAGGAACAAATCCACAATCCTGTTTCCTTCATTTTAATAAACTTTTTGTTCTATATGAACTCTGTGATAAACCCAATCATTTATGTGTTTAAATACAAGAAATTTCAGAAAGGTCTACATGAAATGATGTGTAGCTGCATTGGTAGACCCAAACCAAACCAGATTAATGTTCAGATTGCTCTAAATGAATACAACATGTAAATAATATCAAATACTGACTAGGGATACATGCACATGCCCCAATGAAAGGGTCAGGGGTCAGTTGAGGAAGTTGAAGGTTAGGGGTCCTAATACTTACCATCCCCCTCCTTCCCCACCCCTCCTCCCCCACCCCTCCCCCATCATGACAAGAATCACCACCACTGCATACAGGATGTATGGGTCAGTTAAATAAGAATGTCAGAGAGTATTTTTGGAATAGTCTGTAATACTGTAGCATGGCTGGTCATCCTTTGCACTAAATATCTCCATAATAAGACAAACTACTTGCTGGCTTATCTCGCTGTGACAGACAGCCTATTATGCATTTCTGCATTCATTTATCATGTCACAGATGAGAAACTGATTCCTGTAACTTTCACTGGAAGAGATATTTACTGCCGACTGATAAGGAGTAATATTTTGACAATGATGATGATATCGTTTGCATCGGATTATGGTCTGTGTTTAGTAATATATGAACGATACATTCCAATAGTACATTCATTGCACTGTCCAAGAATGATGTCTGTGAGAAAAGACGCTTTTCTGATTTCTTCAATGTGGATGCCATCATTGCTGTTTTCACGTTCTTACATTTTCCAAACAATCTACTAGAAAGGATACACTACAGGTATATGATGTCGTCCAGAGCCTATCAAATGAATTACAAAATGCAGTAAAATTCTACTTGTTCTATTTGGTTACCTGTTGCCACTTCGTTTTTACGAGTTTGGGTTACTACAAAATACAAGTTCTTATAATAAAAATGCAAAATGTAATGGTTGAGCCTGTGAACTTTACAGGCAAGACAGAGGCTTCAGATAAGTTTTAACTACAAGGGCAACTTACCCTCGGAAGGAGAGGGTGGAATATTTTGTCTAGCTGACAAGTTTTGACCTCTCTGGTGATTTGCCTTATTAGTCCATGGGCCAGGACCTGAAATCTGTGGTGACAAAGGTTTATGTTTATAGATGAAAAATGAGTATGATAACAATTACAGAGAGGTAGCTTAGTGGTAGTAAATGCCCACTTTCTAAGCATCGTCACATTGACCATTGCTGGATATCCTGAGCATTGGGGTTGGTAGACGATAGAACAATTCTCAATTACTCTGACGTTTAGTCCGAAATTAAACTCGGCACGATAGTTATTTATGTATAAGTTTTCATAATTACGTAATATTTTGTCACAGAAACTAACTCTAGTTGGCACTCTACAAAAACGACTATAAATTACTGGATATGCAAATATATTCATCAATGTTTCACATATGCAGCATTTTTTTGCTAGCAATTGTAAAAAAAAAAACAGTATAATAATAATCTAAGTAGCTATAGAGATACATGTAGTTAGTTTAATTCTGGTGTAACTATGTTGAGTACAAAACTTTGAAAAAAGCGAGTAACAACTGTCTAAATGATATAAATAGATCACTGTATTTAAAACAGTCTGTGTACTGTTTATAGGTTTGTACGTCTTATTATCAAAGAGGGTTTTACTGACATAGGCGAAATATGACAAATCAATTAACCACACTCAAGCTCAGTTGACTGTGTAATTAATTGTCCTTGTTACAGTTTATAGAGGGCGCTTTATTACCTTAATGTATATTCTTGCATTAGCGTTGATCATTTCTGGGTTTGTCATGTACGTATGCAAAAGTGTTTAACAGAAGCGTAG
Source organism: Zoroaster sp. YZ-2022 (assembly GCA_029582265.1). NCBI lineage: Eukaryota > Metazoa > Echinodermata > Asteroidea > Forcipulatida > Zoroasteridae > Zoroaster > Zoroaster sp. YZ-2022. The sequence continues at coordinate 9,588,476 of CM055822.1, forward strand.
GGTTTATGGGGCAGAGCCAGAAATTTCAATTATAGATAACATTTAACCATTCAACTATCCACACCCAAGCTCAATCGATTCTGTAATTTATTGTCATCATTACTCTTTATAGAGCGAACTTTACTTAGACAAAATATTACCTTACTTTCTGCAAATTATCTACCATCATTTCAACATAATATTAAACAAAACGAGTCCTAATATCTAGACCTGCGTTGTCCAATTTAACTGTCATCAGTCAATCTTATCCATTTATTATTATTCTATCAGTCATCTAAGTAATTGTGCACCTAATTACAATTACGTCCACCTTGCTTTTTGATGGGTGAGTGTCACTGTCATCTACCAATAATATACTACACCAGTCCTTGATGATATTATCCAGAAATAATTACCTTCTCTCTGGTCAGTGATATGCACATGTCAAGTACATGTCAGGTAGATGCTAAATACTGTTATATAAACCTCCGATCCTAAATGACTGCATCACATGGAGATACCACAGCAGTTTGGTCCATGCTGTTATATAAACCTCCGATCCTAAATGACTGCATCACATGGAGATACCAGAGCAGTTTGGTCCATGCTGAATACTGTTATATAAACCTCCGATCCTAAATGACTGCATCACATGGAGATACCAGAGCAGTTTGGTCCATGCTGAATACTGTTATATAAACCTCCGATCCTAAATGACTGCAGCACATGGAGATAATTGAGTACATGATGTGAAACACTATCTAGCTTTTTACAAGACTTTCTGGAATTCTAATTATCTGGAGATTCGGAACTACCAAAATATCAAACCTATGTCTCTGTCTGATCAAATAAGTACATAATTGCAATCATCAATCATGGCAAATATATCAGCAGCAAATTGTAGCATGGAATATGTTCCTGCATGAATCAACCAAATTGGGATGGCAGAAAGTATCATTGGAACAGTTTTAAACACTGTAGCATGGCTTGTCATCCTTCGCAACAGACAGACAGCCTATTATGCATTTCTGCATTCATTTATCATGTCACAGATGAGATACTGTTTCCTGTAAGTTTCACTGGAAGAGTTATTTACTGCGAACGTTTGGGGACGGATGGGTCAAAGTGGAACCGATTGTGAGCGCAACGTTCGCACAACCGATGTTAATATGGCGGTGTCATCAGAGAACTTTTTGGAAAGCTGTCATCATTGACAGTGCATATGGCCAAGGACGTTGAAGTATGTGGATGTGGCAGTGGGTGTTTGATCAGCAGCAGTCTACGTGTGGAGGGTTTTGTGGAGATTATCCCGCAGTTATCCAATGTTGCTTTCAAGCAACATTTCAGGATGGAAAGAAAAACTTTCAATGTAAGCACGGGTAGAATGTTGTATCCGACCGCCACTTTTTTCTTTGTTTCCGCGCCTTGAGCGCCCAGCAAGGTGGATATGTGCGCGCTACAAATCTTTATTATTAGTAGTAGTATTATTACTATTTCTCGCTCATTATAACCGATAATGTAATCTTACCTGCTCAGTAAGGTGGAGAACATATGGATCATTATTCTAGGCCTACATAATATTTTTGATGACTGATTGGTATGACCGTAATTAAGTGATGAGGTAAAACCATGGTAAAACAAAGTTTAATAGTTTTTGCACAGTTATGTACAATCATGACAACAACACATACATGACATATTGTTGGTGTTTAGGAATTCTCATATAGACTGGTGAAGTTGGAAGTTTACTTTACCTAAAAAGATATATCTCCCATGTTTTTCAGTATTTGTAGAAAGTTAATTAACTGAATGAAAAAAGGGTAAATAATGCTGGTAACATAGCAAAAAAAAACATGGTTGATACATCTTTATGTTGTATATTAATTAATTTATCTGTGATACAGTGCTAGTGGTAAGCAAATTGCAAGTTGAATTGGATTACTGTCATAAATAACAAATAAAGAAGCACTGCATTTTTGCTAATTTATCAGTTAATTTTTTAATAACAAAAATATGCATCTTTTATACAATTATGATACAATGTATTAACAACATTGAACATATTTTTATCCTTTAGGCTCGAGCACTCATTGGAGGAGCGACTCTATGCCTCATTGTGGATGCTAGCAAATCCGGATTGTTATCGATGTGTCGGTAACCTGTTCAATATGGGAAAGAGCACTTTGCATCGCATATTCCTCAACTTTGTGCAGTCAATTCAAGCACTCCGTCAAACTTACATCAGATGGCCAACAGACGAGAAATTACATAGCATTGCAGAAAACTTTCGCAGAAAAACAAGTTTTACCTGGAGTTGTAGGTTGCCTTGATGGCACTCACATAGCAATTAGAGCACCCAACAGCAAGAACCACAGGGATTCTTACATCAACCGCAAAGGATATGCAAGTATCCAACTTCAGGCAGTATGTACGAGTGACTTGTATGTTGCGGGTTCCCTGGGTCAGTGCATGATGCATGGAATACAGACGAAGTGACCTGCGAACACATCTAGATGACCACCCCCTTCATCCTACAATGCACTTGCTGGCAGATACAGCATACCCACTGAACACAGATTTGATTACACCATATCGTGATGATGGTAGGATGACTCATGAGCAAAAGAAATTCAACAGTATTCACAGTTCCATTCGATCTCATATTGAGAGAAGGTTTGGACTTTTAAAGTGTAAATGGAGGCGACTAATGTAGAGAACATTCCATTTGTTATCTCAGCTACCTGCATCTTGCACAATTTTCTTATTGTACATGAGAAGCTTGATGATACAGACTTAGAGGATGCTCAGAGCACTGCATTGGTTAATGATGATTGCAATCCACTACCATCAGACGACCATGCATCCTCAGATGCTCATACAAAGCGTGATTCACTCGCTGGAATACAGACTACTACAGGCTGATAAAATACCAACAAAACAATTTGTCCTCAAGATCTTTGTAAGTTTTTATCATTCTTGGTTTAAGAGATACAATTTTTTTGTTAAATATTTAAAATTGATTTAGTGTTATTTAATACCTGATAATAGAGTAAAAATAAAGTAGGTTCTGAGAAGAATCCATGGTGAGATACAAAACATTAAATACTGACCAAAACGTTGAGTTATATCTCACCACCGGTTCTTCTCAGAACCCAATTTGGATAGAATGTCGTGTCCGACCGCCACTTTTCTCATTAAATATAACCAATAATGTAATCTTACCTACCTAGTAAGGTGGAGAACATATGCATGATGATGGACATATACTTCAAATTATTCTAGGATATTTATTTCATGAAAAATCATGCATTTTTGGTATACGATGACTTCCCCAGTCATGTCAGTCTGATCTTGTCAACTCCCCTGTTATAGTGACCAATACAGTCATTGTACATGCTCAGTGGCAACTATAATAGGATCCTTCTATTTTCTGAAGGGGAGGATGTTTTTAGAAGGGAAATAAAGTCCGAAAACCATCATAAAAGTGGATTTTAAAGATAGTTTCGCTTTCTGTACCCCGAAAAATCGATAGACTAATTTTTTAACTAGTTAGTGGCTGCAAACAAATTCCCCCAAAAAACTTTAAAAGTGGCGGTCGGATATGACATTCTTTCCCTAAATTTATGTCTACTTTTGAGAGATGGTTACATGGTGCTACCGCAAACTTAACTGCTACTGTGCTAGACTCATGCACAAGATACTAAGGTATTTGATGGTGGAAAGTATCCATTCAATTTAAAGTTTGCAAGTAGTGTAAATATTCTGGAGGTCATTTACTGAGAAGAATAAGAAGAAAAAATACTTTTTCTGTTTTCTTTATTCTCAGAGAAGGCATGCAAAAGGAAATTACAAAACATGTACTAAGGGGGTAAATTTACATGCATGGAGATAAAAAATATCTTTTAATCACTTTTTAATTAAATTTAATAAATATGTTTTTTTATATATTTATGTCTGACATGCACATATTAAATGGGGGGGTATAAACCATAACAAGGTACTCCTTTAAAGTAACAGTAACACTCAAAGATGCAAAACTATAAAGTAATACAATTTGGTAGAGGCAATTTATGACTAAATTTGACTGTTGCCTCATGAGGGTTAGGGCCTATGGGGGAGGCATTCTGGTTGTAAATATTGGCGGAAGAGTTAATATGCCTTGTTTTTCTCAAACCTTGTTTATATTTTTGTAACAGCATTTAATCATCTAATTTTAGTTATTTATCTATTGTGTGTTGTTTCCTACATATGAAATGTATACCTTGTTTTTAAACTGAAATACAACTGATAGGATAATTTTATGTTATAAACCTGGACAAATAAAAATTGAATTTAATTGAACTGAACTAAGGCCTAACTGCTTTTGTGTTGCTATCCAAATTCTAGATGAAAAAGGGTTGAAATTGGCCAGGAAAACCTATATTTTATAAAATTTCCAAGAGTATATTAGGAGGTGCTTTAATGCTCATTAAGGTGTCTTTTTAGACAGGCACTAAATTCAGAAAGTAACTTGTTTCTTTCTTCTTGAATATTGTTGGCCCGTCTCTGTTCTTCAGTGACAGCATCCATCTTGGTCATTAGTGACTGATTCAGATCTTGCAGCATATTCATTGTACTGGGTCGTCACTTCTTGGTATGTTGGGCATTACAGCCTCGTACCTCACATCCTGCTTCTGATCCAATACTGCCATCTACTGGTTCTGAGGAGGGCACGGTGTTGACTGGAGTGGTACTAGTACGTTGAATAACAGTGCGACCTGTGATGAGTTTCACTGGATCTACTGCAGAGTCATTCCCCAGTATGTCATCCATTGCATCGTAAAGGTCCCACTTTCTTCTCCCCATACCGGTTTTCTTGTTGTTGTCACGGATGACTTGATACCTGTATAGACAACAAAAACAAAAATAAATATTTAAAAAAGTAGTTCATAATTCAAAGTATGAAGCACAGTGTTGTAAATCCTTGTCAAAAACTGGGGGTGATGATTTTGAAATTTGTTTACATAATGTACAATGAAGTACCCCCCCAATAATAAATGTTAATAACATTTTTTTCTACCAAAAACCAAAAATATTTATTTACTGCAAATAACTTGCAACCATATTTCACATGATACCTGTGTTTTAGGTTCCACCATTTTTCATCACATTGCATTCCGGTGACTGAAATGCCCTTGGTTTCCATCCGATCTGCCACCATGTTCCATGCTTGCTTTTTACGGATAAAGCTGCTCTCAAATTTATCTTTAAGACATCTGTAGGATTCCATTAGTAACAAGGCTCCCTCATTTGTCCACTGGAATTTTGATTCTGGTCAAACGGAAGGAAAAACAAACAAATTTAACTAAAACTTGACTTTTTTCATAAATGGCCAAATGGGGGTGGGGCATATGATATCAAAGGCATATTATTTATGGCAGCTACGCTGTAAGAAGCACATACCAGTATGTTTTCTTAGACATTTGGATTTGCAATGGGAGGGCACCTATATGGGCTTTACAGACCCATTCCTAAGTATATGCTGCATAACAGTGAAATAGGGGATATTGCCATGAAAATCAGCAGCTTTTACGGAGAACAAAAGCATTTTCCTGGTTTGAATCCCTCTCATTATTCGTCTCCCTTCACCAAAAAAAATTACCTTGGGCTGTTGACTTGGTGCTCGTCTGTGGCACTGACTGATGGATCGTATCTGCATCAAGTGAACCAATCTGAATGATGGCTTCATTTAGTGCCTCATCAAACTTTCTTCAATGTATGACCTTGCTACTTCAGCATCTTCAGAGAGAACAACAAATATATTTAATAATAGTCATGAGAATGGGGGTTAAAGCTAAGATACCCCCATTCTCAAATAGATAGCTCACAACAAATCAAGACAAATTTCAACAACACAATCAAACACATACTAAAAACCATAAGAAAAATCACCACACTCTTATTGAACTATGAAAAAAACAAAATCAAATAATGAAAAACGTTAATATCTAAATCTAACGTTAATAGGCCTATAATATTCCACGAAACCCTGAATTCCCAACAAACATTAGCTCTGCTAAAGCAACCATAGGCTATTGGACGCATTTTTAAAATGTTTAAAGGGGCTAATACCTGTAATTTTTCTACAAACATCATTTGCACGGCGGCCACATTATTTGTGTCGTCTGCTTCACTCCCCTTCATCAGCTAACGTTAGTTTTTCTTTGGACTGTTTTACTCTTTTTCTACGTAAGAGTTCGTTACCTGAAATAATTTCGTTGGCAATATCGCATGTTGTCAACAATGTGATCCGCAAACCTGAATTGAGAACAATATAGACCTTATGTATAATTATGATGTCACAAACTGAATATCGCCCTCTATCAGAGGCTAGAGAAGGTCACTCATTGGTTCATGTATGCGCGCTGTGCGATATACGCACGCACAGCGGGAATATATGAAATAATGAGTGACCTTCTCTAGCCTCTGATAGAGGGCGACCTTCCGTTTGCATGAGGTCTATTGACAATCGTATCGGTATTGTCGGCCATTTTTAAATCGCCCGCGAATACCTCAAAACTATGTTCGCCGTCTGTTGCTAACGTTCGCCAACGTTGGCGGCGCACAATTGGTTCCACTCGAAATTGTTTGCGAACGTTTGCAACGTTCGCGCAAGCGGAACGCACCCCACTCTTAAGCTTCATACATTCAAGATGGCCGTCCTCGTTGAAACACAATAAGGTTAATCGCAAATAGCAGCTGCAAGGAATTGTGGGATGTCTGTGGGCGCAACAGCGCCACTACGTGCCGCGCGGACAAACAAAATATTATTGACGTCACAAAAGCTGCGCCAAACAGATGCCCCAAATTGTATCCCTGTATGCTTTGCGGCAGTTGCTTCAGTGCTATTTGCGATAAACCTTATGCCCATGGTCTTGTAATATTTTCGGGCCTTTTTGTCACGAAATATAAATGTAAGTAAAATCACCATTTTTGTGTGTGTGAGGGCGCCAAGATAGGGTAGAATGTCGTATCCGACCGCCACTTTTTCTCATTCAATATAACCAATAAAGTAATCTTGCCTACCTAGTAAGGTGGAGAACATATGGATGATGATGGCAGTAAAGGCGGGTATTTTCGACAGGGAGGTAGAATTCGACAGGTTATTAACATAATGCATAATAAAATAAAACGTCAGAGTTTGTAGTCAAAACAAATGTGTCCACGTGTCTTACTTTTTTCCGCCTTTGTTCTATCTTGATGTTGTAAAAGTTTCCAAGAGTTCTAAGAAAGAGAAGCAATTTAAGCTGAAAGTAAATTAGAGGTGAGTACGGCGCATCGCGCAGTGCGCGCCATTGTTGTTGAATGACGTAAGAGGTATAGATTCGTGGGGGGTCTCAAGAAACCAGCTGACTTGAATATTAAGTATGAATCGTTCATTTTTTAGGCGTGTTGTTATGGTAATATATGTACTAGAATTACGATTGGCCAATTTGCACAATAGGCCTACTTATTATGGGGGGTGTCGAATTCTAACGACTGAGGGCGCTCCAAGATTTAGTATTCGACAGCGCGTGAAGTACATTATTGGTTTATAATTACGTGTGTGATTCAATACGTAATGGATCGTTTTCAAAAGTTCTTTCATGGCCAGGGTCCGGGAATGTCATTCAATGTAATAATAGAAATAGGTTTATTGCTTTTATATTAACAAGAAAAACCAAGTTAAACTGCCTAAAAAAATTAAGATATAATTATTAGGACAACTTTTCACAAGTGCATTTTATCGAAGAATAAGATTTTTAGGAAAATAATATAATTAATATTAGGCATTAAAATGTCAATCATGGGTGTTGGCCTTGCATGGCTTACCAATGAAGCTGTTTATTAATAATCGTTTGTTGATAACAAAGTTTAATTATGCCTAGCTAACCTCCTTTAAAAAACAAAAAGAAAAAACTGATTAAACTCTGAGGCCTAATTAGTTATAAAAAATAATTATAATTGTCATTGTGATGATGACAAGGGAATTATGATGATGGATGTTATTATGATTGGGTCATTTTCATTATCATTCAATTAAACAATATTCCTTACATTTTAATTTCAGGATGCTTCGTCTAAAGAAAAAAACCACCCCAAAGCGGGCACCATACAAGTCTTACACTCCCGAGACCCTCAAACGTGCATACACCTCCATTGTAAATAATGAGATGTCGGTTAATAAAGCCAGCCGGATGTTAACAACCCTAATGGATACATTCCACCCAGGGACCAAAGCCTGTTCTGAACGAAGATGAAGAGAAAAAACTCGCCGACTAGGTCATCCATATGGCACTAAAATAGGATACGGTATAGAACGAGAAAGGAGCTGGTTTTGGTTGTCAAGAAGATGCTCGACGAAGACGGGCGGAGCAACCCATTCAGAGATAACACACCAGGAAAAGAATGGGTTAAAACCTTTCTTAAAAGGCATCAAGAGCTTTCAGTAAGAGTGCCAGAGGCGTTGGGAAGAGAGAGAGCATGTGTAACCATTGAAAAAAATCCATGGATGGTTTAATGAGATGGAGGCTTATTTCAGGAGTGGTGAAGTTGACGGCAGCAATTGAAAGAATCTTCAATGCTGATGAAAGTGGTTTTTCGCTCGCTGGGAAGTTGGAAAAAGTGTTGGCCCCCCAAGGAGCTAAAGATGTCTACCAACAGTCATCCTCCGATAAAGAGCCAGATAACAGTATTTGCATGCGTCAATGCAGCGGGTTTCTTTTTAGCACCGATGATGATATTTCCGGGGTTAGGTTTAATTATAACCCACTCGCTGGAGCACCCGAGGGCACTTTCTTTGGAAGAAGTTCCAATGGGTGGATAGATTCCGAAGTGTTCTACGAGTGGAATGCAAATCAGTTTCTTCCCGGTGAAGGCCAAAGCAATTCAGTTTCCTGTAGCTCTCTTCGTCGATGGCTATAGCACTGACGGCAATGTTTTGCCGGGATAACAAAATCATCCTCTACTGCCTCCCTTCCCATTCCACTCATCTGATCCAGCCACTCGATGTAGCAGTTTTCCGGTCGCTGAAGAAGGGGTGGTTTGACTGCGTCCGCCAGTACCAGACCGAAAATCCTGGAGCTCAGATGACCAAGAGGACTTTCGCGGCCATTTTCAAGATTTCCTGGGAATCCTCAACCACTGCGTCCCATGCCATCAATGGTTTCCGGAAATGTGGGCTATTCCCTTTGGATCGGCAAGCCGCAGTGTTGTAACCAAGTCATTTTTTCTCAAGTCAAGTCAAGTCACAAGTCAAATTTTCTCAAGTCAAGTCAAGTCTCAAGTCAAATTTTCTCAATTCAAGTCAAGTCTCAAGTCAAATTTTCTCAATTCAATTCAAGTCACAAGTAAAATTTTCTCAAGTCAAGTCAAGTCACAAGTAAAATTTTCTCAAGTCAAGTCAAGTCACAAGTCAAATTTTCCCAAGTCAAGTCAAGTCTCAAGTCAAATTTTCCCACGTCAAGTCAAGTCACAAGTCATTTATCGTCCCGAATCAAAGTCAACTTTCAAACTTGTGTGGGTGTGTGTGTGTGTGTGTGTGTGTGTGTGTGTGTGTAAAGCATTTGAGCGTCGCAAACCACGCGTCCGATTTCGCTCGACAGCTTTCGGATTTTCAGCCAACCTTCCGGCGCGGCCTTACGGACATCTTGAAATCCTTCCGTATTTTCAGAAATATGTAGTAAATTATTTTTGCTGTGCATAAGGCCAAAAAAGTTTCAAAATCGGTGCGGTGACGCACTTTTGTTTTTTGTTTGTTTTGTTTGTTTGTTTTGTTTTGTTAAAGATTTTTTAGGCATGTATAGGCGGGGACCAAATTTCCCATTATACAAAGTATGGTGGCTAAGACGGGACTCACAAATCAGGCAAACGTTTATACCCCTACATGTATGTGAAAAAGTGTGGCTGCGATAGGACATCTTTGCATAGCATTAGCAGAACAACAAAATTAAAATGCTGACACGCGGGTAGAGACCAGAAACCGGATAATTTTATTTTATTTTATTTTTATTTTTTGCCTATAATAATGTTCTGTTTGTCATGTTGCCTGTCTTGGCAGTGAGAATAAATTCAGTCATTTGTCACTTGTTGTTTATATAGGCTATACATAATTGACTGCAATCGCTGTAATCGCTGGGCAATATTTTCTACAAAACCACACAAACGCACGCACGTGTACTGTGTATCGTGCAGTACATGTGTGAAGGGAAATGTACGCTAAACGTACTGTACAGGCTCAAATGTACAATGTAACGTTAGACACTTTATTGAAGATGTTTAGACGTATTTTACTTCATTAATATAAGTTGTTGATTGAATAAAATAAATGAAAAACAAGTGATAACATGATGGGAGGTAAATAAATGACAACTGAAGACCAGAAACTCACAAACGGATATGTCAAACCTGCCGATGATCCACGTAAGTATAGCGTTAACGCTGCACAAATTGTGTACGGTGCGTCATTGTTTTTGTTGGTGTCCGCATCACAATTCAAAAATGTCATTTACAAAACAGGGAACCACTCGGGTAGTTTTTCATCAATTCGCTCCAGAAATGATGGGGGTTGTGTGGAAAGTATAGAAAGAAGCGATTGAGGTTTTATTTATTTTTTAATTTGAAAATTATCGATCTAGCGTAGGTTAACGTATTTTGAGGGGTTCATTTCAATATTTATACGGAAATTTGCAGACGGTTGAAGCTGTTAGTGTTACACCCGGGACAAGTTCATTTTTCTCCCCAAGACGGAGGGTAACTTACGGTCTTATATGGGCCTTGGAATTTGGTAATTTGGAAGAAGATACATTTTGTAAACGGCCCAAAAACTAGTAATTGCTGCTTCTTAGTTATTTGGTCGCTGTTAATTGTCACAAACAATACATTATTTTGTTAAAATCAAGGACTCCAGTATATTACAACGTTGTGCATGAAAGCCTTGCTGATTCTATGTTGACAACTCTGGCAACGCTTGCATAGGTGATGTAAGGAGAATTTAAAAATTACGTTCGTGAAATATTATAAAATTCCCTTTTTACGGAGTAAAACATTAATAAACACATGAACTAATACATGGGGTGCCATGGCCGAGCGGTTATGTGCATTGGACTCAAGTTCTGATGGCGACCGTGGTACTTGTGTCCTTGAGCAAGACACTTTGCTGTAATTGCTTCTCTTCACCCAGGTGTATAAATGGGTACCTGTGAGGGTAGATATGGTTATTGTGTTTGATTAGCCCTGTAGCGCCAAAAGGTTGCCCATTGGGCTGTATACTCCCCAGGGAGCTGAGAAAGATTATAGGAATGATATTGGCCCAGTGACCAGGGGAAATAATGTAAAGCGCATTGGGACATTATGTGAAATGCGCTATATAAGAATGGAACATTATTATTATTATTATTATTATGAACCCTTTAATGATTACTTTCATAAGTCTGTTAATTTTCATCTTCGTAATTTATCACGTATCAGAATGTTCATTGATGATACCACATGCCACCATGCAGTCCGTGCTTTAGTAACTGCTCGACTTGACTACGCTAACTCACTTCTCATAGGTTCATCAGCCAAAGAAATTAAAAGACTTCAGCGACTTCAAAATAGGGCTGCTAAACTCATATTCAAGACAAAAAAGTCTGGCCATGTATCTCCGCTCCTCCAACAGCTTCATTGGCTACCTATACAAAAACGTATCGATTTTAAAATTATGACTATTACTTTTAATTGCCTTTCTAATAATGCACCATCTTATCTATGCGAGCTTATCTCGCTATACCAACCTAACCGTAGTGGACTTCGCTCTAGTTCTGACCAAAAGATGCTCTCTAAACCCCGCACTCATCTTTGTTCTGCAAATAAGGGTTTCTTTGCTTCTGCGCCAAATCTGTGGAACAATCTCCCATCAGATATTCGTCATACTAGTGAACTTCAGATGTTTAAAAGTAAACTTAAGACTCATTTATTTTAGCTTTGTTGTACATCTTATTTTATTCACTGTTAATTTAAGAATTACATCTCATTTTATTCACTGTTAATTTAAGAAATTATTAAGTTGATCCATTTTGTAAAGCGCTGTGATACCTTTCAGTCGTGTAAGAGCGCTATATATAAATGCTATTATTATTATTATTATTATTATAATAAACACAATTTAAGTCAAAATAGTTATTCGGATTTGGTTTACGGAAAATGTGCGATAATTTGTTCAACACTTTACAAATTCTTAATACAATTAACAATGTCACTATAACCTCATTCCAGCCGTTTGTATGAATTATTTTGAATGTTAATGCATGCATTTACCAGTAATAGCACACAGCTTCCACTACGACGGATTGTGTTGAAGACTAGACATGTAGCATACATTTTACAGTACAAGGCATGTACATATGATACATTATACACTATATTATATTATGTATTACGTAGATTCGCGACGGCATTTTTATTTTATCCGTCACAAAAGTATTCGGCTGCCGTGGCCGGATTGACCAGAAAAATACATGTAATAAAACAACATAAAATACATGATGACTTGCAATGTCGTCAAGTCAAATTTACTCAAGTCAAGTCAAGTCACAAGTAATTTTTGTCCAAGTCAAGTCAAGTCCCAAGTCATTTTTGTCCAAGTCAAGTCAAGTCGCAAGTCACAAAAATTGGCGACTCGAGTCGGACTCGAGTCCGAGTCACCAACTCGAGTCAACATCAGCAAGTTGCAGCCAGCAAATGTTTTCCACACTGTAGTCTCGCCAAGCAATGACCATGGAAATTCTGCCCCAACAGCACCCCAACCTCAAATTCAACCCCCTCAGAAAGAGTTCTATCAAGCCATTCAGCCCTCCGCAGAGAAACACGCCTCTCCCGGACAAGCCACACTTGACGCCCTTGAGCGTGTAATTTCTCCAGGGAAACAGATCTTCTACAAGCGACTGGCCGAGGGGTACAACTTGGAGAACGATGACTTGTATACGGCATGGAAAGGCCTGAAGGAGCAATGTGATGATCAGACGGTGAAAGTTACTCAGACGATTGAAACTGCAACCATCCCCGATGCCTGCTCTTCGGCGACACAACGTGCGGGCACTACGTCGTCAGCGTTCGATAAATATCTGAGGTATCCCAATGTCCTTACAGCCAAGGGGAAACAAGCAGCCCGCCGTGACCAAGTTCCGAAAGCTGTTTCCGGGTCAAGCTTCATAGCTTATCTCCGCGAGAAGGAGAAGAAGAAAACAGAAGACGAAGAACGACATCAAATGAATAGGAAAGCAAGGGAGGAAAAAAGCCAGGCAAAGAAACACAGAGCAACCAGTAAGAGCAACAAAGGAGACGCGGAAAGAGAAGACATAGACGGCCTGAACCAAGATGAGTACAGTGCATGCGGGATGCCGTACAACAACAAGGCTTCAGAATGGATTGGCTGCGATGGCTGTGACCGATGGTATCAGTGATACCATCTATGCCAGTACAGGGCGCACATTTGTGATACCGTATCACAAATGTGCGCTCTGTATTGGCATAGATGGCATTGAGGATATGTCTGCAGAGGAAGTTGAGGATCTAGATTTCCTATGTGACTATTGCTTGTAGGCAATCGGTGTGTCATCCAACCTGTTGTTCAACTCTTGAGTGTTTCCGTCCAGTTAATATTCTCTTTGCGAGTCGATCGTTTAAAGCAACTGAGAACATTTGTTGATTGGCAAACTTATTTTTACATGGAGAAAACAAATCCTGCATGCATTCAAACACATCAGTGGAGCCGGGGATTCTTGTGTCCGATGTGATGTGCGTTACGCATAAAGCCCGGTTCATAATTGGGCGAAAGTGAACGCGAAGCAAATTTTCGTCCCGCAAACAATCATTACGCGCCGTTTTGCAATCGTGACGCAAGTAAATTCGCTTTCCAATATGCATAAAGTATGAACCGGCCTTAATGCGTTGTGCGTCCAAAAAAATGTAACCGCATGGGGAAAAACTATTGCGCCCGTTTTTGGTTTTTGTTTTTTCATTTTTGTTGCTTTCCCTGGATCATCCATGGTCTGATTGATAAGCCTTCCAAATGATCTGCAATATTTTTGTGCAACTAATGCTGAAAAAACACAATCAATTTCCAGTGAAAAAATAATGAAGACTTTTTTTCTTCTTGCTTTCCCTGGATCATCCATGGTCTGATTGATAAGCAAATAGTGGTCAGGTTTCTGTAAGGTTGACAGTAAGGGATGATGGTGTGACTCATGATGAACATGTGATTAAAACAATAAGGATTGCTTCTTCTTTTGTTCCTTTTATTTCTACACAAACACAGATGGTCTGAGAAAAGTATAGACATTCAGGGGCGTGACAAAAATCCTGAAAAATGGGTAGCGGGCCTGGGTCTCCCTTTGGGGATTTACTGACTCTCCACATCCCAATAAACAAGAAACTAGAGGTTTGAACACAATACGGGATTTCCTTGGTGGCTACTTCTCTTCCTTCGAGAAAATTTTGAGGTGAAGAGAGATTGTAAAAAAAATCCTGAGAAATCACAGGCCTGGACATGACTGAAAAAAATTATTTTGAATATCGTAGCTCACAACAGATGAAAATAAATGTTAAATTATTATAACAGTATCAGTCATTGATAGGGAAAGATGACATAGACAATTACAACATTATCACACTTCGAACTTTATTTTCATTAGGGTAAAGTATTCAAGTAGATCAAGTACAACCTGGCACATTACAAATTAAATTTGTAGTTATTGGCCTCACGTTTCGTAACCTAGCAGGTTCTTTGTCAAAAGGCATTTTACATTTGAGAACGAACCTGCTAGGTTTGGCCAATAATATTTATTTTGCATTTATACTGCAGGTCCTTTAGGCCAAAACAAAAAAGTCTCTGGTTTATGGTCTCTGCATGTGTCGCCTCAGCATTTTTAATTTTTTTTTTTTTAATTTGCTATGAAACGATGTCCAATTGCAGCCAAAATTGCTGGATCGAGTGAAATTCTGCCGTGCTGTGCTTTAAACGACTTTTTCACATAGGGGTATGAATGTTTTGTGAGGCCTCTCTTAGTCACCATACATTGTAGCCTAAAATGGGAAATTTGGTCCCCACATATCCCTGTTGGCCAAAAAAAAAAAAAAAAGATGGCCACACCACACCGATTTTGAAGCCGACCGATAACCAGAAACCAGAGACTTTTTTGGCCTTAGGTTGGTAAGCAGTTTGCAAGAGAGCTAATTCTCTATTTAAATAAAAAGTCGGCAAAATCTAGAACTGTTATTTGCTATCATTGCAGTGAGTTAAAAAGGATCTTTCCACTGGGTCAGAGTATATCAGCCAGGATTTGAAAATACGGCAGACAAAATTTGTGATGTTTTGAAAAACTGGGTGTCTAAAAATATTTTGACAAACGGGGCGTCCAAAAGACAATGCTGGCTAATTCTATGCACTTGGTCTTGGAGATCTTTTATAGTTCAAGCAAATGTAATTCTTGAAATGTTCTACTGACAAATAACACAATATGATGTACAATTAAATTGTTCTTTATCACACTTCTGAATGCACCAACAAGCCTATAATCTTAAAAGGGACAGCATCGTCACGATCAGAGCAGACTTTCAACAGGGCATGGCATCAATTGTCCTAGTTTAAGATGAACACAGTGACTGAAGATTACTGGCTCATTTATGCAGCAGCAAGGGTAATGTGACCTCATCATGTGGGGTATTTTATTTTTAGTCGCTGAGTTAATCTAAAACTAGCACTCCGATTCCATGCCCTGTTGATCATAACAATATTGTCACTTTAACCCTCCTACTATAGCTGCACTTTAGTGAGAAGTTGCTACAGAGGTCAAAATCAGTCGACTGTTCACACGGGGGCATTTTTGACTGGTTTTTATTGTCATTTTGACCCGAAAATGTACTTACTACACGTAAGGTTTGACAGTTTTTGACTTTTAAGTGCACTAGATATACCTCGGAAAGTATATCAACATTTTGACTGATTTTGACCCTTGTAGTAGGAGGGTTAATGATTATACGTACTGACTATTAATATTACCAAGTCCAGTAGAAACTCCAATGACAGTTCTTATTCAGTAAATGCATCATTAAAATGGCCTTACTTGTACACAGCAGCAATATTGAACACAATCTCTCTTTTTTTGTGAAAGCACCTGCTAGGTTCAAACGTAAGGCCAATAACGATTATTATCTCACCGAGTTAATTCTTAAATTGGAGATTAAATTGTGTCATCAGTGTTCTGTAGGAGGTACTTTGTTGTCTAAGGAGTTTTTTAACATTAAAGGGACGGTATCGTCACGATCAGAGCAGACTTTCAACAGGGCATGGAATTGATGTCCTAGTTTAAGATGAACACAGTGACTGTAAAATTACTGGCTCATTTATGCAGAAGCAACGGTAATAGGACCTTATTTTCAGTCACTGAGTTAATCTAAAACTGGCACTCCATGCCCTGTTGATATTGTCCATGTTTCCCCCCAAACATCCTTATAGTGCCTATGAAATAGGTTTCTTTTTATTTGTTGAAATCACTTTTCGTTGTGTGCCCGGAAGAAGGACATAATGAAAGTGTGACCGGCAAAATGACGTAAGCAATTAATGTGCAAAATTGTGTTTCAAGAAAACTGAGTGTGAAAGTTTGGTCGTTTTCCTGCCATTTCTAAGTCATTGTAGGAAAGTTAAATTCTGCATGGGAATGGAAAAACAGGTGTTGGGAGTAATTCTAGCAACAAATATATAACAGTTATGCCCTACTTTTTTCAAAGGAGCCATTTTATTGCTTACGACCTTCTGCTGGGACAAAAAGTTGCACTTTGTGTGCCCGGAAGAAGGTTGTAGAGCCTTACGACCTTCCGGTCACACGATGTTTTCATCTTTTTGATTGCCAATTTGTGGATATTTTGATACCTTTTGGTACTTCAACAGGAAAGAATGGTATTTCTTCATATACAAAGTGGTTGGTGGCATTCTTTAGATGTTCTCACTGTTAACATGTACAGCTGATTGATTCAATGTCACAATGTCTCTGTGAAGACTTTCTTCTTCATTTCAGCAACTTTAGAAATGTGTTGTTAATCTCTCTACATCCATCAGGTCATCCATGATCTGAAGGAAAAAAAACGTAATTCAAGTCTGTTAATGATCAAGGTGTTAGTCAGGATTTAGTAATAGGGTGTTCAAATTTGCTGGAAATTTAAAGACAGGGTGTCCAAATTGTTCAACTTACAAATACATTTACATGTAAATGACAGATGAAATAGCGTGTCCAACACTATGTTATGAATGGTTTGTTACACACCCACATATCATGTGGTTAATAGACTGATGAATATTAATTTTTTTTAAATGTGACCCGCTCTGGCAAAACCCAAAACTTCTCGGCATTTACCATAATGCGTAACAGCCATGAAAAGGTCAAAAACTGACCCCAGGGACCAGTTTGAGATTTTCATGTCACCATATAGAGTTAGAGCATTTTCTCTAGATTTTGATGGAAAAAGAAAAATCCTGAAACGTTGTTGGGAACATTGTTAATTTTCACGATAAATTTTGGAGGTCACTCCAAAAAGTTGGGTCCAAGTTTAGGGTTTTGCCAGAGCCAGTCACAAATAGCGCTGAGAGATACCGGTTAGTTCGCTAACCATTTAACCAAAATTTTCACGGTCGGTTAACCGGTTAATCGAAAGTTAGCACCCGACGACCACACAAACAAGACAGTCGGCAAATGTGTATACATCAATCGTCACGAGCCAACTTTCGGTTAACCGGTTAATCGAAAGTTAGCACCCGACGACCACACAAACAAGACAGTCGGCAAATGTGTATACATCAATCGTCACGAGCATCAATAAACTTCCCACAACAACCAATGCGACAATGTTTTTAAATATTGATTTCAGTTAGCCGATTAGCAAGTTTCGGTTGGTTAAAAAACTACTAATTTGTGAGCTAGCTTGAATCAATGATTGTTCTTTTTCCTTCCTTCCTGTTTGTTACAAAACCTTCCTACTATAGCTGAACTTTTGTGGCAAGTAGCTATACTGGTCAAAATCAATCGACCGACTGTTTTTGACCGTTGAACCAACTGTGCACTGGATTTGACTGTCAAAACGCTCATTTCAACCACCGTCAACATTAAAAGACAATGCTTTTTACCAGTCAAAAACTGATTTTGAATATTAAGTGTACTTACTACACATTAGATTTGGCAGTGTTTGCCTTTTAAGTTCACTAGGTATACATTGACATGTACAAAAACATCTCAAGTGATGTTGACCCTTGCAGTCATAGAAGGGTTGATAATAGCGGGCACAGTGGCAGAGCCATGATTTAGGGAGTTGGAGACCACAACAAGTTTTTGGGGGAAATGTAACAACAAAATCACAAATTTACCAACATACAAATCGTGATCGTAGCACAGTAAGCACACAATCAAAAATCTCCACCCTCGCTTATTTCTTGCATGCCCCACCCCAGCCCTTTGACTGTCAGTGGCGCCAGAAAATATGTGAGTAAAAACACGTGCCTGATCCACTGAGGTACCAATCTTTTTGGCGAGCTCATTTTTCTCGACCACACTCAGGTAGGTATATCGATACAGCAGATCACCATCTAGAATGTTACGATGAGGGTTACTCAGTATGCGTTGATGAGACACAATATGCCTGGGGGACGGGGAGAGAAAAAGGTTATTAATTAATTATACAGGCTGAGCTTTTTGTTGGTTAGATACTTGACAAGTGAAAAAAAAATCATTAATTTGATTTTGCCCCTAAACCGATGTATTTACAAAGCACTCCATGCTCAGTGCTTTCCGAATAACTCCACAGTGACTCGAGTGGGATTCGAACCCACGACCTCCTGCTTACTAGTGCTGACATCTTAACCTCTCGATCACCGAGCTTGCCCGATGAAGATTGGCACGCTAGAATCCTGTGAAGCAGTGGGTTCTACGATATTTATAGACTGATAAAAAATTTTGCATCGGGTGATAAACAATTGGTTTAATTTTTTGAAAACGAAAACTCAAAATAATATTAAATTTGTTCACAAAAGGGAAATAACTGCAAATTTGAAACCCTCATATAAAAGCCATATAAATGGTAAAAAGCACATCAGATTTCACTTTCGTAAACAAAAAAGTATTTTTTGTGATTTTACATACTTTTTACTTTAGCCAAAAAAAGTCTCTGGTTTCTGGGTCATCAGTTGGCTTCAAAATCAGTGCGGTGACACGTTTTTTTTTTTGGGCCATCAGAGAAATACGTGACACATTATATATGCGGGGACCAAATTCCCAATATATAAAGTATGGTGGCTAAGAGAGGCCTCACAAATCAGGCAAAGGTGAAAAAGTCTTTTAAAGCACTGCATAGCGGAACTGCAATCAATCCTGTAATTTTGGCAGCAATTGGACATCGTTTCATAGCAACAAAAATAATAAAATAAAAATACTGACGCGCGGATCTGAGGCGACGCGCGCGGAGACCAGAAACTATAATAACAAAAGCTTACATATTCTGAACACATGAAGGAATTGTCATTGTATTCTGATGGTAGCTGAAAATAATGAGCCTTCCTTGGGTGGATTTCTTGTATTTTTCTGATGTCATTTTACACGTACCTGTATGACTTTGGATTGAGTCCTCCCATATGCATGATGCTTGTTGTCAGTGCATTCTGTAACATGAGAAGACGTCTGTATGTTTTCTCCGTCATTGGAAGAAGCATGCCAAGACTTCCATCCAAAGAAGCTGTGATTGAAAAAAATTGAAAAATCAGAAAGTTAAATTGTTATCTGCGACGGCGATGTAAAGTATAAACAATAAATTACATTGCTTTCCATGAACACTGGCCGTCCGTCATATGATATTTACCAGTCGTACCATAACTGGCCGTATGTCATATGATATTTACCTGTGGCACCATAACTGGCCATCTGTCATATTTACCTGTGGCACAATAACCGCTGTCTGTCATATGATATTTACCCATGACACCATAACTGGCCGTCTGTCATATGATAACTGGCCTTCTGTCATATGATATTTACCCGTGGCACAATAACTGGCCATCTGTCATATGATATTTACCTATGGTACAAAAACTGGCCGTCTGTCATATGATATTTACCCGTCGCATAATAACTGGCCGTCTGTCATATGATATTTACCCGTGGCACAATAACTGGCCGTCTGTCATATGATATTTACCCGTGGCACAATAACTGGCCGTCTGTCATATGATATTTACCTGTGGCACCATAACTGGCCATCTGTCATATTTACCTGTGGCACAATAACTGGCCGTCTGTCATATGATATTTACCTATGGTACAAAAACTGGCCGTCTGTCATATGATAACTGGCATTCTGTCATATGATATTTACCCGTGGCACAATAACTGGCCATCTGTCATATGATATTTACCTATGGTACAAAAACTGGCCGTCTGTCATATGATAACTGGCCTTCTGTCATATGATATTTACCTGTTGCATAATAACTGACCGTCTGTCATATGATATTTACCCGTGGCACAATAACTGGCCGTCTGTCATATGATATTTACCCGTGGCACAATAACTGGCCGTCTGTCATATATTTACCCATGGCACAATAACTGGCCATCTCTCATATGATATTTACCTGTGGCACAATAACTGGCCGTCTGTCATATGATATTTACCTGTGGCACAATAACTGGCCGTCCATCATATGATATTTACCTGTGGTACAAAAACTGGCCGTCTGTCATTTGATATTTACCCATGGCACCATAACTGGCCATCTGTCATATGATATTTACCTGTGGCACAGTAACTGGCCGTCGGTCATATGATATTTACCTGTGGCACAATAACTGGCCGTCTGTCATATGATATTTACCTGTGGCACAATAACTGGCCGTCTGTCATATGATATTTACCTGTGGCACCATAACTGGCCATCTGTCATATTTACCTGTGGCACAATAACCGCTGTCTGTCATATGATATTTACCCATGACACCATAACTGGCCGTCTGTCATATGATATTTACCTGTGGCACAACAACTGGCCGTCTGTCATATATTTACCTGTGGCACAATAACTGGCCATCTGTCATATGATATTTACCTGTGGCACAATAACTGGCCGTCTGTCATATGATATTTACCTGTGGCACCATAACTGGCCGTCTGTCATATGATATTTACCTGTGGCACAATAACTGGCCGTCTGTCATATGATATTTACCTGTGGCACAATAACTGGCCGTCTGTCATATGATATTTACCCGTGGCACAGTAACTGGCCGTCTGTCATATATTTACCCGTGGCACAATAACTGGCCGTCTGTTATATGATATTTACCTGTGGCACAATAACTGGCCGTCTGTCATATGATATTTACCTGTGGCACAATAACTGGCCGTCTGTCATATGATATTTACCTGTGGCACAATAACTGGCCGTCTGTCATATATTTACCCATGGCACCATAACTGGCCGTCTGTCATATGATATTTACCTGTGGTACAGTAACTGGCGTCTGTCACATGATATTTACCTGTGGCACAATAACTGGCCGTCCGTCATATGATATTTACCCGTGGCACCATAACTACCAGTCTGTATCATATGATATTTACCTGTGGTACAAAAACTGGCCGTCCGTCATTTGATATTTACCCATGGCACCATAACTGGCCATCTGTCATATGATAATTACCTGTGGCACAGTAACTGGCCGTCTATCATATGATAACTGGCCGTCTGTCATATGATATTTACCTGTGGCACCATAACTGGCCGTCTGTCATATGATATTTACCTGTGGCACAATAACTGGCCGTCTGTCATATGATATTTACCTGTGGCACAATAACTGGCCGTCCGTCATATGATATTTACCTGTGGTACAATAACTACCTGCTACATAATGAGAGCTAGTCCTTTGATAACACATGCCAGCCAGGACTAATGATAGAAATAAATGGCCCTGCTTGTTAAGTTCAAGACTCGGTTTTTCTTATATTATTGTATTAAGCTATAGACATCCTGTTAATTTATAAACAATGGCCTAGCCCAATTATCACTCACACTAGGTTCAATTATAACATTACACAACAACTGTTTACTTTGTAATAAACAATTCCCACTGTGTAACCATTCTGTCAATCACTAGGTAATCACCATCTAAATGTCAGTGACCTAACCCCTATCTACTGAGCTTTCGCTCTCTTGCTTTCTTCAGTAATCTTCCCCTCTATTGTACTGCTAGTCCAATAACTTTGTCATCCTACAGTCAGTTTTGAGTGTAAGACTTATCTGATATAAGCCCAAAGTTCCCATCATCTTAGCCCGTCTCCTTATGTGTTCGTCTCTTCTACAAATCAACGGCCCGCTCAAGTAATACATCCAAATCCAGTATAAGAATATACTCACCATAGAAAACAACATGTCGTCTTTCAGCTGGTCCTGTGATGGGTTTACTGGAGGCTGGGTCACTTAACTTGCATCGTACACGTACAAAGGTGTTCACATGACTTCCAATGTTGATATCGGCTCGACGCAAAAGTCGGGTTCCACCACAACTCTCCCGTGCTGAGAACAGGAAATACGACACAGAGAAATCAACAAATATACAACATGACCAAGCAGAAATTTATGACATTTCCAATGTACAGGTCAAAAGGTTCAAACTGAACCTTGAAATGATAAGACACATGCTATCATCAGGGATGTGATTCGACAAAAGTAAAAAATCCTGGAAAATGGGCAACGGGCCTGGGTCTCCCTGTGTTCTAGAGGACAAAGCCCCCTGAACCTCCTGGATGTTTAATTTTGGAGGATTTACAGACTCTCCACATATCCACAAACAAGAAACTAGAGGTTTGGACACAATACAGGCTACTTCTTTCTTTCCTTGGTGGCTACTTCTCTTCTTTCAAGAAAGTTTTGAGGCAAAGGGACATTTGTAGATAAAATAATCCTGAAATCAGGAAAAATCCTGAGAAATCACAGGCCTTGTATCATGTATAACTCGCCAAAAACCTATTCAATTATATTCATCATTTGATCTACTTTAATACAAAGTCTGATTGATGGAATCAATAGTAGATTAAGTCTAGATTGGACAAAAAGGAAGAATTTCAGTAGAAGCTTTACCTCCTGGATGATAGTGATATAAAATGAGATTCTTGTCCACATCAGAAGCTGCATTGAAAAAAATGAAATTATTTTATATTTTATTAAACACACATTTAGCAACATGCAACCACATATATACGTGTACATTCAAGTGAAACAATTTGTGGATAAGCAAATCAGAAATAAATTTCTCTACTGTTGAACTTACTTCAACCCTAAAAAAGTTTGCAAATTTCTATCTCATGTCAAACAAAACAACAATTCCTAATATCTAGACCTGCGTTGTCCAATTTAACTGTCATCAGTCAATCTTATCCCTTTATTATATCCAACCAGTCATCTAAGTAATTGTGCACCTAATTGCAATTACGTCCACCTTACTCTTTGATGGGCGAGTGTCACTGTCATCTAGCAATAATAAACTACACCAGTCCTTGATGATATTATCCAGAAATAATTACCTTCCCTCTGGTCAGTAATATGCACATGTCAAGTATACTTTGGTAGATGCTGAATATTGTTATATAAACCTCCGATCCTAAATGACTCCAGCACATGGACATACCAGAGCAGTTTGGTCCATGCTGAATACTGTTATATAAACCTCTGATCCTAAATGACTGCATCACATGGAGATAATTGAGTACACTATCTAGCATTTTACAAGACTTTCTGAAATTCTAATTATCTGGAGATTCTACCAAAATATCAAACCTGTGTCTCTACCTGATCAAATAACTACATAATCGCATTCATCAATCATGGCAAATATATCAGCAACAAATAGTAGCATGGAATATGTTACTGCGTGGATCAACCAAATCGGGATGGCAGAATGTATCATTGGAATAGTTTTAAACACTGTAGCATGGCTGGTCATCCTTCGCACCAAATATCTCCATAATAAGACAAACTACTTGCTGGCTTATCTCGCTGTGACAGACAGCCTAGTATGCATTTCTGCATTCATTTATCATGTCACAGATGAGATACATTGTGTACTGTTTCCTGTAAGTTTCACTGGAAGAGTTATTTACTGCCAACTGATGAGTAAATTTTTGAAAATAATGACATCGTTTGCATCAGTTTATAGTCTGTGTTTAGTAACATATGAACGATACATTGCAATAGTACATTCATTGCACTATCCAAGAATGATGTCTGTGACAAGAATTAACATTCTCATTTCTGTGACTTGGATGATATCATTACTGTTCTCGTGTCCTTCCTTTTTCACACAAATTGAAATAGCAATTCTACATACATTTATATGGATTCTCTTTGGCTACCTGTTGCCTCTCCTTTTTATGAGTTGGGCATACTACAAAATCCAAGCTACTCTCAAAAGAAATGCTCAACAACTCAATCAACAAAATGTGAGGGCTGCAGCCTATGAGCTTTTACAGGCAAGACAGAAACTGGTAAACATGCTTAAGATTGTGATAGGGGCATTGTTTATTCTATGGACACCAAAAAGTATTTGGTTACTTCTTCATTTCACGAATGATCAGGAACATATCCACAATCCTGTTTCCTTCATTTTAATAAACATTTTGTTCTATATGAACTCTGTGATAAACCCAATCATTTATGTGTTTAAATACAAGAAATTTCAGAAAGGTCTACATGAAATGATGTGTAGCTGCATTGGTAGACCCAAAGCAAACCAGATTAATGTTCAGATTGCTCTAAATGAACACAACATGTAAATAATATCAAATACTTACTACGGATACCTGCACATGCCCCAATAAAAGGGTCAGGGGTAAGTTGAGGAGTTTGTAGGTAATGAGTCTTAATGCCAACCATCCCCCTCCCCTTTCCCCCATCGTGACAAGAAATCACCACCACTGTATACAGGATGTATAGGTCAGCTAAATAAGAATAGCAGAGACTAGTACCATTGGAATACTCTGTAATACTGTAGCATGGCTGGTCATCCTTCGCACCAAATATCTCCATAATAAGACAAACTACTTGCTGGCTTATCTCGCTGTGACAGACAGCTTATCATGCATTTGTGCATTCATTTATCATGTCACAGATGAGATGCTGATTCCTGTAAGTTTCACTAGAAGAGATATT
Organism: Zoroaster sp. YZ-2022; assembly: GCA_029582265.1. Classification (NCBI taxonomy): domain Eukaryota; kingdom Metazoa; phylum Echinodermata; class Asteroidea; order Forcipulatida; family Zoroasteridae; genus Zoroaster; species Zoroaster sp. YZ-2022. Next base: position 9,613,698 of record CM055822.1, read on the forward strand.
TACTGCAGACTTATAAGGAGCATTTGTATAATAATGATGACATCATACGCATCAGTTTATGGTCTGTGTTTAGTAACATATGAACGATACATTGCAATAGTACATTCATTGCACTATCCAAGAATGATGTCTGTCAGAAAAGTCACTTTTTTTTTCTTCAATGTGGATGCCATCATTGCTGTTTTCATGTTCTTTCCAAACATCTACTAGAAAGGATACACTAAAGGTATGTGATGTCATCAAGACATATCAAATTGCCTTATTAGTCCATGGACCAGGACCTGAAATTTCATTTATTGGTACTACCCATGGTGACAAAGGTTTATATCTATAGATGATAAATGAGTATGATAGCAATTGCAGAGAGGTAGCTTAGTGGTAGTAAATGCCAACTTTCTAAGCATCGTCAGATTGGATATCCTTAGCATTGGGGTTGGTAGACGATAGAACAATTCTCAATTACTCTGACGTTTAGTCTGAAATTAAACTCGGCACGATAGTTATTTATGTATAGGTTTTCATAATTACGTAATATTTTGTCACAGAAACTAACTCTAGTTGGCACTCTATAAAGACGACTATAAATTACTGGATATGCAAAAGAATTCATCAATTTTTCACATATACAGCTCATGTTTTTTGCAAGCAATTGTAAAAAACAGTATAATAATAATAATAATAATAATCTAAGTAGCTATTTGGTTACCTGTTTACCCCCTTCGTTTTAACGAGTTGGGCTTACTACAAGATACAAGTTCCTATAATAAAAATGCAAAATGTATTAGGGTTGAGCCTATTAGCTTTTACAGGAAAGACAAAGGCTTCAGATAAGTTTTTAACTACAAGGGTAACTTTCCCTAGGAAGGGGAGGGGGATCTTTTGTCTAACTGACAGGTTTTGACCTGCCCAGTGATTTGCCTCATTAGTCCATGGTCCAGGACCTGAAATTTCACTTATTGGTACTACCCAATGTGTCAAAGGTTTCTGTCTATAGATTTCTGTCTATAGATAAATTGTTATGATAGCAATTGCAGAGAGGTAGCTTAGTGGTAGTAAATGCCCACCTTCTACGCATCGTCAGATTCAGTGGTGTAGCCAGGACTTTTTCAGTGAGGGGGGGGGCAATTGCTTTTAAGTGGGGTGGCCCAGGGGTATGGGTTTTTCCCTTGTCTTTTTCTTTTCTGGGGCACTATGAGGATTTTTCGTAGGGGGCACCTGGGGTGCACTGGAAATTTGTGGGGGGAACTGGAAATTTGTGGGGGGGGCACGAACTTTACTTAGAAAAAATATTAACTTACTTTCTGCAAATCATCTACATGTACCATCATTTCAACCTAATATTAAACAAAACAATGAGTCCTAATATCTAGACCAGCGTTGTCCAATTTAACTGTCATCAGTCAATCTTATCCCTTTATTATATCCAACCAGTCATCTAAGTAATTGTGCACCTAATTACAATTACGTCCACCTTGCTCTTTGATGGGTGAGTGTCACTGTCATCTAGCAATAATAAACTACACCAGTCCTTGATGATATTATCCAGAAATAATTACCTTCTCTCTGGTCGGTGATACGCACACGTCAAGTACATGTCAGAGCTGAATACCGTTATATAAACCTCCGATCCTAAATGACTGCATCACATGGAGATACCAGAGCAGTTTGGTCCATGCTGAATACTGTTATATAAACCTCCGATCCTAAATGACTGCATCACATGGAGATACCAGAGCAGTTTCGTCGATGCTGAATACTGTTATATAAACCTCCGATCCTAAATGACTGCAGCACATGGAGATAACACAGCAGTTTGGTCCATGCTGAATACCGTTATATAAACCTCCGATCCTAAATGACTGCATCACATGAACATACCACAGCAGTTTGGTCCACGCTGAATACTGTTATATAAACCTCCGATCCTAAATGACTGCATCACATGGAGATACCAGAGCAGTTTGGTCCATGCTGAATACTGTTATATAAACCTCCGATCCTAAATGACTGCATCACATGGAGATACCACAGCAGTTTGGTCCATGCTGAATACTGTTATATAAACCTCCGATCCTAAATGACTGCAGCACATGGAGATACCCGAGCAGTTTGGTCCATGCTGAATACTGTTATATAAACCTCTGATCCTAAATGACTGCATCACATGGAGATACCAGAGCAGTTTGGTCCATGCTGAATACTGTTATATAAACCTCCGATCCTAAATGACTGCATCACATGGAGATACCACAGCAGTTTGGTCCATGCTGAATACTGTTATATAAACCTCCGATCCTAAATGACTGCATCACATGGAGATACCACAGCAGTTTGGTCCATGCTGAATACTGTTATATAAACCTCCCATCCTAAATGACTGCAGCATATGGAGATACCAGAGCAGTTTGGTCCATGCTGAATACTGTTATATAAACCTCTGATCCTAAATGACTGCATCACATGGAGATACCAGAGCAGTTTGGTCCATGCTGAATACTGTTATATAAACCTCCGATCCTAAATGACTGCATCACATGGAGATACCACAGCAGTTTGGTCCATGCTGAATACTGTTATATAAACCTCCCATCCTAAATGACTGCAGCATATGGAGATACCAGAGCAGTTTGGTCCATGCTGAATACTGTTATATAAACCTCTGATCCTAAATGACTGCAGCACATGGAGATAATTGAGTACATGATGTGAAACACTATCTAGCTTTTTACAAGACTTTCGGGAATTCTAATTATCTGGAGATTCGGAACTACCAAAACATTAAACAGGTGTCTCTCCCTGATCAAATAAACTACATAATCGTATTCATCAATCATGGCAAATATATCAGCAGCAAATAGTAGTATGGAATATGTTACTACGTGGATTAACCAAGTTGTGATGGCAGAATGTATCATTGGAATAGTTTTAAACACTGTAGCATGGCTGGTCATCCTTCGCACCAAATATCTCCATAATAAGACAAACTACTTGCTGGCTTATCTCGCTGTGACAGACAGCCTAGTATGCATTTCTGCATTCATTTATCATGTCACAGATGAGATGCTGATTCCTGTAAGTTTCACTGGAAGAGATATTTACTGCCGACTGATAAAGAGTAATTTTTTGACAATAATGACATCGTTTGCATCAGTTTATAGTCTGTGTTTAGTAACATATGAACGATACATTGCAATAGTACATTCATTGCACTATCCAAGAATGATGTCTGTGACAAGAATTAACATTTTCATTTCTGTGACTTGGATGATATCATTACTCTTCTCATGTCCCTTCCTTTTTAAGCAAATTGGTAAAAAGGATTCTGTACAGGGATGTGATGACAACTCATCAAACCTACAGAACTTTACAACAATATATCAACTATGTACATGTGTATGGCTTCTCTTTGGCTACCTGTTGCCCCTCCTTTTTATGAGTTGGGCATACTACAAAATCCAAGCTACTCTCAAAAGAAATGCTCAACAACTCAATCAGCAAAATGTGAGGGCTGCAGCCTATGAGCTTTTACAGGCAAGACAGAAACTGGTAAACATGCTTAAGATTGTGATAGGGGCATTGTTTATTCTATGGACACCTGTAATTATTTTGATGCTTATTAATTTCAAGAATGATCAGGAATATTTCTATGATGCTGTTACATTCTCTTTAATAACCTTTTTATTCTACATGAACTCTGTGATAAACCCAATCATTTATGTGTTTAAATACAAGAAATTTCAGAAAGGTCTACATGAAATGATGTGTAGCTGCATTGGTAGACCCAAACCAAACCAGATTAATGTTCAGATTGCTCTAAATGAACACAACATGTAAATAATATCAAATACTGACTAAGGATACCTGCACATGCCTCAATGAGTGAGTTTGGTATTACACAAATGAACGTCATTCAGGATAAAACCTTGTCAATATGCTGAATCAATCGTTCATTATGCTATACAGTCAAGTACTTATTGGACCAATGCTGTGCATGTAATGTGACGAAATGCCAGCGTTATGACCTGCCTATGTTTAGTGGGAATATCAAACTGGCTCGTAGCCATGGCTATGTTCTGTGACACTTTGTCACTGACAACTTGTCAATGACACATTGTCAGTGACACCTTGTCCTTGGGAAATGTCTATTTAAACAGTTTGTCACAATTTTTATCATTCTTGAATGTTTACTGCATGAGTCAAACTAATGAGTATCTGGAATAATAACAATAATAAACGATTCTTATACAGCGCACATATCCTAGCAACTAGATCAAGGTGCTATACATTATTATCCTGCTCATCTGGCTCATGAATCATTCCTGAAACCATCTCAGCTCCCTGGGGACAGTATACAGCTCAATTGCTGCCATTTCGGCGCATATAGGGCTAATCAAACACAACAACCAACTAACTCTACCCTCACAGGAACCTATTTACTCCTGGGTGGAGAGAAGCAATTATGGTAAAGTGTCTTGCTGAAGGACACAAGCACCACGGTGGCAGCCAATGGAACAATGGTTTTGGAAATGTACAACAGAACTACCCTGTGAAAGTTTTTGAAAAAAACATTTCACAAAATGTTTTTAAAATGTTTTTATGAATTATAACAAATTGGAAGATGGCATCTATTTGTAAATTCAACATAACAAATCTTTTTTTTTCTCCGAGATGAAAGCATTTCAGACGGAACTATTTTTCAGGATGACTGATGCGTGAACCAATTTAAGACGATCAGAGCATAATGATCGAAACATTGAGTTGTAACCTCCAGTTCTTTTCAGAACTAATTACTACTCAATAGAGAATTTCACATGGTGTCACCGCAATTAGTCTTACTTAACTAATTACTACTCAATAGAGAATTTCACATGGTGTCACCGCAGTATACTTTTAGATAATATTTTTAATTTAATGATCGAAACATTGAGTTGTAACCTCCAGTTCTTTTCAGAACTAATTACTACTCAATAGAGAATTTCACATGGTGTCACCGCAATTAGTCGTACTTAACTACCACCAGTTCTTTTCAGAACTAATTACTACTCAATTGAGATTCCACATGGTGTCACCGCAATTAGTCTTACTTATCATCCTCACCATGCAAAGCTACAAGTTTTACCTATTTTTAATTTGATAAACTAGTAATTACCAATTTCCTTTCAGTGACAAATGTATAAAGGACACACCCAATAGATGTTGTCAACATCTGATGGTAATATGAAAATAATTAAATCTGTCAAACTCAATGCATGTCAACCTATTTCTACCCCTAATGGCTTTCAACTACTTAAATTTATAATGGACATGACATGCGGAGAGATATATATAGGTCCCCGTTTGCTAATTCAGAGATTCTATTTTATCAATAGGAAATCTACTTCGTACCTTCCCAGCCTGATTGTATGGAAGGACAGGAAATAATCTCTGACCACACAGTATACCATTAATACAACTAGTACTCCCCAGCAGAGAAATATCAATTGACCTTATCAACAGTAATCACCTTAGTGTATAGTTTTTATAATTAGTCTTTACTAATGCAGCTGGAACAAGGCAGATGCTTAAGTGTAATATGTTTTTAAAGTTAGTCTTTACTATTTTAGCTCCTAGCATAGAAATATCAACTGACCTTATAAATAGTAATCCCCTCAGTTTATATTTTTTATAATTAGTCTTTACTAATGCAGCTGGAACAAGGCAGATGCGCAAGTGTAATATGTTTTATGTTTTTATAGTTAGTCTTTACAATTTCAGTTTCTAGCAGAGAAATATCAATTGACCTAATTAACGGTATTCACCTTAGTGTATAGTTTTTATAGTTAGTCTTTACTATTTCAGTTTCTGGCAGAGAAATATCAATTGACCTAATTAACGGTATTCACCTTAGCGTATAGTTTTGATAGTTAGTCTTTACTATTTCAGTTTCTGGCAGAGAAATATCAATTGACCTAATTAACGGTATTCACCTTAGTGTATAGTTTTTATAGTTAGTCTTTACTATTTCAGTTTCTGGCAGAGAAATATCAATTGACCTAATTAACGGTATTCACCTTAGTGTATAGTTTTTATAGTTAGTCTTTACTATTTCAGTTTCTGGCAGAGAAATATCAATTGACCTAATTAACGGTATTCACCTTAGTGTATAGTTTTTATAGTTAGTCTTTACTATTTCAGTTTCTGGCAGAGAAATATCGATTGACCTAATTAACGGTATTCACCTTAGTGTATAGTTTTGATAGTTAGTCTTTACAATTTCAGTTTCTGGCAGAGAAATATCGATTGACCTAATTAACGGTATTCACCTTAGTGTATAGTTTTGATAGTTAGTCTTTACTATTTCAGTTTCTGGCAGAGAAATATCAATTGACCTAATTAACGGTATTCACCTTAGTGTATAGTTTTGATAGTTAGTCTTTACTATTTCAGTTTCTGGCAGAGAAATATCGATTGACCTAATTAACGGTATTCACCTTAGTGTATAGTTTTGATAGTTAGTCTTTACTATTTCAGTTTCTGGCAGAGAAATATCGATTGACCTAATTAACGGTATTCACCTTAGTGTATAGTTTTGATAGTTAGTCTTTACTATTTCAGTTTCTGGCAGAGAAATATCGATTGACCTAATTAACGGTATTCACCTTAGTGTATAGTTTTGATAGTTAGTCTTTACTATTTCAGTTTCTGGCAGAGAAATATCGATTGACCTAATTAACGGTATTCACCTCAGTGTATAGTTTTGATAGTTAGTCTTTACTATTTCAGTTTCTGGCAGAGAAATATCGATTGACCTAATTAACGGTATTCACCTCAGTGTATAGTTTTGATAGTTAGTCTTTACTATTTCAGTTTCTGGCAGAGAAATATCGATTGACCTAATTAACGGTATTCACCTTAGTGTATTGTTTTTTTAGTTAGTCTTTACTATTTCAGTTTCTGGCAGAGAAATATCAATTGACCTAATTAACGGTATTCACCTTAGTGTATAGTTTTTATAGTTAGTCTTTACTATTTCAGTTTCTGGCAGAGAAATATCAATTGACCTAATTAACGGTATTCACCTTAGTGTATAGTTTTGATAGTTAGTCTTTACTATTTCAGTTTCTGGCAGAGAAATATCAATTGACCTAATTAACGGTATTCACCTTAGTGTATAGTTTTTATAGTTAGTCTTTACAATTTCAGTTTCTGGCAGAGAAATATCAATTGACCTAATTAACGGTATTCACCTTAGTGTATAGTTTTTATAGTTAGTCTTTACTATTTCAGTTTCTGGCAGAGAAATATCAATTGACCTAATTAACGGTATTCACCTTAGTGTATAGTTTTGATAGTTAGTCTTTACTATTTCAGTTTCTGGCAGAGAAATATCAATTGACCTAATTAACGGTATTCACCTTAGTGTATAGTTTTGATAGTTAGTCTTTACTATTTCAGTTTCTGGCAGAGAAATATCAATTGACCTAATTAACGGTATTCACCTTAGTGTATAGTTTTTATAGTTAGTCTTTACTATTTCAGTTTCTGGCAGAGAAATATCAATTAACCTTATAAACAGTATTCACCTCAGTGTATAGTTTTTATAGTTAGGCTTTAACTATTTCAGCTTCTTACTTTAGTGTGGACAGTTGATCTATATGAGCGGAAGCTATTGCTGCACCTTGTAATTCCCAGTTCATGACTTGGAAGGTACAATTCAAACTCGAGTTCAGCTCCAAATTTTGTTTTCTCTTACAACTACACTGGGTATCGCTGAAACTTGGTTAACATTTTGCTGAGCAAAAACTAGAGGCACTTTTAATGCACTTTTTTTTAATTGTTGTTCAAAAACACGAGTTTCTTAGGCACAGTGAGTAATGTACGTAAACTTAATATATTTTGCTTAATTTGTTATCCCGGTTTGCTACTGACTCGGGACTGTATGTATGTCAACATTTATTTGAGTGAGTACAGATGACTTACCAATGAATGCCAGTTGAGAATCATCCACCATAAACTCACAGCTGTACACTTGTAACGGCTTGGAGTCCTGCAAACATTAACATGTCATAACTGAGAGATATTAGATACGTTCCATTTTGTTTTTATAACCCTTTGAATTAATTATATCATATTAGTATTCTGACTACAGACAAAGCATTAAAGGGGCAGTATCGACACCATCAACAGGGCATGGAATCGGAGTGCTAGTTTTAGATTAACTTGGCGACTGAAAATAATACGTACATGCTAAGGTCATATTACCGTTGCGGGTGCATACATGAGCCAGTAATTTTCAGTCACCGTGTTCATCTTAAACTAGGACACCGATTCCATGCCCAGTTGAAAGTCTGCTCTGATCGTACTGATACTGTACCTTTAAGCATCACATCATCTTCCGCGATCAAACTATAAATACCCTCAAACTGCTGATGAACATATTGTGAGAAATCCGGCACGGTTCATCTGTGTGGATTTTTTTTGGGGTAAAATTTAACACAAGTAATTTCTGTCATAATCTTACCCTGCTGACAAGAGCAATAGTCTTATCAGCTTCTTGGTACTGTAACAAGAAGATACTCTTAGTAACGTCAGCCACAAGGATGAAATTCTTAACACTGATGGCACTATGTATGTAGATTTGTGTATCAATAAATGCCAAGCCAAGGAGATCATTGTCTTTAAATGTCCACAGATAAACCTTGATGGAAAGAACAAATAAGAAACATAACATATATACATTGCATGTAAAACTTTATTTTACTGGTTTTTCTTTTGAGTACAGTTCTATTTTACTTGTAGAAAGGACGTAAATTAACCCTAACCCCCTATAGGCATTCTGGCTAGGAACCTTCCTGAACCCTAACCCCCTATAGGCATTCTGGCTAGGAACCTTCCTGAACCCTAACCCCCTTTAGGTATTCTGGCTAGGAACCTTCCTGAACCCTAACCCCCTTTAGGTATTCTGGCTAGGAACCTTCCTGAACCCTAACCCCCTTTAGGTATTCTGGCTAGGAACCTTCCTGAACCCTAACCCCCTTTAGGTATTCTGGCTAGGAACCTTCCTGAACCCTAACCCCTATAGGTATTCTGGCTAGGAACCTTCTTTAACCCTAACCCCCTAGGTATTCTGGCTAGGAACCTTCCTGAATCCTCCAAGATCCATCAGTGCACTTTTGGGAAACATGCCCTTATCTTCAAAATGCACTTATGGCCTGTACTTCTTGCCAGATAGTAATTTTGCCCCATTTGAAGAGGTGAAAGTACCAGTTTCCAACAGTGCTGAATTTTCTCTCAAAAAGTGCCCCTTGGAGGATTGTGCAGGATATGGGGTGGTTAGGGTAATAAACAAATGAATTAGTGATGCAGTCTCATGAATCTATTACTTTTCTTGTAATAATCCCATATCTTGATAATTTTTAAGGCAACTCCGATAAATAAATGAGTTATCTGCACTGGACTGAAACATGAGATTCAGGTTTCAACCATGGCTTAATCTGCAGCATGTTTTGGTAAAAAAAAAACCACTGCTGGTTGTAGCCAAATACATGATAAGAATTTTCAGTACTTTTGCAAAAACTCAATGGTTCTGTGGTTAGTCTTTACCAGTCGACGCACTTATCAGTCATCATGTTTATCTGTTGAGTCAGACACAAACTATCGCTAAGTGAGAATGTGGTTCAGGGAGAACCAATATCGAGCAACACGTTTCTCAACTATCGCTAAGTGAGGTACAGGTTCTGAAAAGAACCTTATCGCACAACTCGTATCTCGACTGTCGCTAAGTGAGATCATGATTCAGGGGAGAACAAATATCAGGCAACTCGTTTCTCAACTATCGCTATAAAGTGAGAACGTGGTTCAGGGAGAACCATGGCCATGATTAGAGCATACTAATCGAAATGTAGAGAAGACTCCAAGAAGACCCCGTGGTTCTCCCTGAATCATGCTCTCACTTTATAGCGATAGTTGAGAAACGAGTTGCCCGATATTGGTTCTCCCCTGAATCATAATCTCACTTAGCGACAGTTGAGAAACGAGTTGCCCGATATTGGTTCTCCCCTGAACCATAATCTCACTTAGCGACTGTTGAGAAACGAGTTGCCCGATATTGGTTCTCCCCTGAATCATAATCTCACTTAGCGACAGTTGAGAAACGAGTTGCCCGATATTGGTTCTCCCCTGAACCATAATCTCACTTAGCGACAGTTGAGAAACGAGTTGCCCGATATTGGTTCTCCCCTGAATCATAATCTCAATTAGCGATAGTTGCCCAAATAGTTCTTGTCAGAATCCTGTACCTCACTTAAAAAAGGGGTTGTTTCCAAAATAGTTTATTTCTCAGTCTTACCCAAGGCAGCACTGTGGACACTAAAAAGTGACTAACAAGTCATATTTAAACTGACTTAAAATAATAACTAATTAACGCGAACACGTCTAACATTAGGCTCAATATCAAATCTATAAAACTAGGGGGCCACTTTTGAGATGCTGCTTACCTTCTGGCCCACACATGTGAGTAGGTAGCCCATACAGTCACAAATACAGGAGATTGGTCCTTTCTGTTCTTTATCATATAACACCTGCTCAAATCAGTGAAAGTCAAAGCATTAGTTAATGCATATCTTAGACGCTGATCTGCAGATCTTAGATGTTTCATACTGTATTTAGTTTTTATGTTAATTTTATATTAATTTTCAAAACTGTATCTAAGTTTAGTTCCACTTTACTAAATGTTGTATTGCACATGTACAACCATTTCAAGTATTAGGCCAAAAAAAAAGTCTCTGGTTTCTGGTCATAGGTTGGCTTCAAAATCGGTGAGGTCACGTTTTTTTTTTTTTTTTTTTTTTTTTTTTTTTTTGTAATTTTTTTTTATTTTGTCAACCAGAGAAATACGTGATACATATACATATACGTGGTTATTAGAAACAGACCAAATCACTGAAACGTTCATACCCCTATATGAAAAGATCATTTAAAACACAGCGAGAGAATTCCAATCGATCCAGCAATTTTGGCTGCATCATTTCATAGCCCCCCCCCCCAAAAAAAATGCTGACAGACAGGTCTGAGATCAGAAACCAGAGACTTTTGTATGGCCTTACTAATGATAAGTTTGGCTAATATCATTTAAGCAAGCGCAAATTAGAAAATGAGGCTCATCGCCTAAACGACTGTTTAAATTACTATTATTAGCAATACATTTTTGTGGTGTGTTTGTGGAAATTTCAAACATTGTTTGGCTTGTGATTGTATTTCACCATACTTTAAAAAAAAATATTAATTTGTCTGTATAAATGCTGAAGAATTGTATGCAATGCTTATGATCTGTTTTAATATTATATAGACGATGTGACCAATGACATCACATGTTTACAAAAGAGCCCCAAATGTCAAATTGCGCCGTGCACAAAATGTACACTGGTCTACGACAAGAAACCATCAAATCGGATATTTTGAGATGGCAGCAGAAAATTTCTTAATTTTATTTATTTTTGAAAAGCCACTAATATTATTATATCTCAAATCTTATTCATCTGAAAATTTAACAAAAATATGATGTTATGTGGAGAAGTACAAAATGTACAAACTCTGCACTTTTGCCCGGCGTGAAATCACCCTGGTTCTCTAAAGGTCACATAAAATGTGACCCGCTCTGTGAAAATGAGTCACAAGTCGCAAATTTGAAAACTTGAGATTTCTATGTGGCTTTAACATTTTACTGATTGAAATTGACGTCAATTTCAATCAATAAAATATTAAAATCAATGATTTCTTTGTGAGTAGGTTGTTTCATTTCTGTCATTTATTTTCCTTTCCAATGCTTGTTTTCCTAAGAATTCAATTGTGTTAATTATGCAAATTATTGATTATTAAAAATGGCATATCTCCATAATGCAATACGTCACACGCCTCTAACATACACCAAATTAAAGCTGATGATGTACTCTTTCCAGCCACATAGAAATCTAAATTTTTCTAATTTGCGACTTGTGACTCATTTTCACAGAGCAGGTCACAAATGTAAACAAGTCACATGGTCTACAGCATATTTCATTTTTATTGTAGTTGCTTTGAGAATAAAAAATGTGGTTCAAATATTATAAATTTGTGGATATAGATTGGTGAAATTCTTGCGTCGGGAGATAAACAATTGATTTAATTTTGCCCTACACCGACGTGTGTATAGCACTCTATGCTCAGTGCTTTCCGAATGTCTGTGAAAAAACTACACAGGCGACTCGGGCGGGATTCGAACCCACGACCTCCTGCTTACTAGTGCAGACGTCTTACCTCTCGACCACCGAGCTTGCCCAATGACGATGATGGATATTCCATTTCAATAAAACAGAATCGTTGTCACATTATGACAAAATGTCTAATCAAAAATGGGAACACCATGTACTTCATCGATTCAAAACATGAACTTGGTACACCATGTCGTAGCAGGGTTAAGGCAAACACTTCAAAACATAAAATGAAGTTTCTAAACCATTTCAGACAAAATCCTTCAAGGTTGTTTAACCCTCCTACTACAGCTGCACTTTAGTGGGGAGTAGCTACAGAGCTCAAAACCAGTCAACTGACTGTTTTTGACTGTTGACCCAATTGTGCACACAGGGGCATTTTTGACTGGTTTTGACTGTCATTTTGACCACCCTGAACAATACTAGACAATGCTTTTACCAGTCAAAAACGGTCAATTTGACCTGTAAATGTACTTACTACACGTAACGTTTGACAGTGTTTGACTTTTAAGTGCACTAGATATACCTTGGCAAGTATATCAACATTTTGACTGATTTTGACCCTTGTAGTAGTAGGAGGGTTAATGTACTTACTACATGTAAGGTTTGACAGTGTTTGACTTTTAAGTGCACTAGATATACCTTGGCAAGTATATCAACATTTTGACTGATTTTGACCCTTGTAGTAGTAGGAGGGTTAAGTGCACTAGATATACCTTGGCAAGTATATCAACATTTGGACTGATTTTGACCCTTGTAGTAGTAGGAGGGTTAAGTGCACTAGATATACCTTGGCAAGTATATCAACATTTGGACTGATTTTGACCCTTGTAGTAGTAGGGTTAATAATGAAATGACTAATTGATTAAATACTTAAATGAACCCGATGTCTGAATAGTTCCTGTGAAATGTTTTGAATATTAACATGATAAGTGTGAATTTTTTCAGCACAACTGATTTGTTTTTACCTTGATTTTGTTTTTAGTGAGTGGTTGGCCTGGCTCTGGTACAACCTCAATGACATCATAGATAAATACCTTTAAAAAATCAACATGGTCAGATTGAATTAAATTATTGATTTTGTTTTTCGTGAGTGGTTGGCCTGGCTCTGGTACGACCTCAATGACATCGTAGGGGCAATTCCATGGTTACTCACGTTACATTTTTGAGGTATTGGGTCCATTTTTAATGCCATAGTTTCCTTATTAACCCTAACCATCCCAAATCCTCCAAAATCCTCTTTGCCAAAGTGAAGGATTTTGAAGGATTGAGGTTATGTGGACTTTGCAGCGGTGAAGGATTTTGAAGGATTCAGGGCGGTTGTGATTATTTGCTTGGTGGATTCTGGAGGATTGAGGTTATCAGGCTATTTTTGACACTGGATGAAAATGGAGGATTGAGGTTATGTGAACTTTGCAGCAGTGAAGGATTTTGAAGGATTCAGGGCGGTTGTGATTATTTGCTTGGTGGATAATGGAGAATTAAGGTTACATGCTGGTCATTCCATAAAAGGATTCTGGAGGATTGAGATTATTGCTTATTTTAATACATACATGTACAGGTTTATTTTACATGTAGGTACTGCAAGGTTCATGCTTAAATCAGTGGACACTTTTCATTGCTCCATGCAGGGACAGTCCCTGGCCCAGGCCATGTACTGATTAGAAACACCTGTGCATACATAATCTGTATTATGTCTTCCAATGCTGGTCACAAAGATCCATGTACAATGTGCTTATCAATGGTACTGGTCCTCTGTTTACTGTAGCACATGATTGTGCGTACATGTGTACATGTACATGTACAGGTTTATTTTACATTGCAAAGTTCATGCTTGGGTCAGTGGACACTGTTTATTGGGAAGGTCCCTGGCTCTGGGCCAGATTAGAAAGACCTGTGGTACATAGTCTGTATTCTAATGGCAGTGGCAGTGGCCCCAGCAACTGAGTAATCTAGGCAGTCCCCAGCAACCAAGTATTGTACACAACACATATAGGCAGTCCCCCCAGCAACTAAGTATTGTACACACCACATATAGGCAGTCCCTCCAGTAATAAAGTATTGTACACAAACATATAGGAAAACATGGTATATATGTTTTCATATGCATATATTTACAGTGGTTAAAGGGTCAAGGGTTAGATTTAGTGGTTGGGAGTGGCCTCCAAAACATAAACATCCAGTAAAAATAATTTCTTCCACCAGCACCATACCCAAAAATTCCATTACCTAAACCTGTCACTGGAGGATTTTTGAGGATTCAGGCCAGTGGCACAAAGTACCAAAAGCTGGAGGATTTTGAAGGATTCAGGTCATATGAGGTTTTAACACTGTAGAATTGAAGGATTTTGGAGGATTCAGGTTATGTCTAAGCAAATGGGCCTAGGGAGTTAGGGTTAATATATTTCACAGTAGTTGTATTATACCCAGACTGTACTCAGCACAAAAAAAATAATTCAAGAAATTTGTAATATGTACGTTATATAAGAGAAAAATACATATAACATAGTACATTATAACAAATTTCTGAAATTAATATTTTGTGCTGAGTAAGGTCTGGGTACAATGCAACTACTGTGAAAAAAACTGTTGAGTGAAATATATATTATGGCATTAAGAGTGGGCCCAAAACCTCAAAAATGTAACGTGGGTAACTATGGAATTGCCCACAGATGAATACCTAAAAACAAATCAACATGGTCAGATTGAAGTTATTGACAGTTAGAGGTCCGTGTGTTTCAGTCCTAAATGTCCTTTTATCAAAAACAAAACGGAGATTGAAAACAAAACAAAAATGATAAGAAGTATGGGTCAGAAACATGGGATAAAAGAGACTGGATATTGCAGATACAGTAAACAATTAAAAGGAAAATAACTGGGGAAAAAAAGTCAAAAGAGGAAGGAAATGAATGATGTCTGATGCAATCGGATAAAATCAGATCGGAAAAACAGACATATTGAACAATAAGTGGGGTTACCGATATATATTAAACCAGAAGTCTATTACCTACATGAAGTGTGCCAGCCTGCTGTAATCCATACCACGACATTGTACTCCAAATGTGCGTACGCACAACGAGCTTGGTTACGGGTTTTGCTGCCCCTGCCCGGCCTGCCGTGGGGCATCATAGGATAGGCATTTCCACACAAAGCTAGTTTCTATAGAACTAGACGCAATCTTAACGCTAACCATGCTAGGGTAACTTTCTTATCACCGTGCTGAATGCAACAACATGCAACAGTGGTCAATGATCGAGGCCTGCTAGGTGCAACAAGATCCATATGTGGATGTTGATGCACCTAGCAGTGAAGGGTTCAGTAAATTGGACTGTGTTTTTTCAAGCACAGTGCTGTCTGCAACAACATACAACAAGGGGATCTTGTTGCTTTGAGCAGGGTAATGCTGAAGACACAACACAGACTATTTTGTTATGCAAACACAGTCCAGTGCTGAATGCAACAAGATACAACAGATTGAGTCATCAGTACTGGCTGCTGAATGCAACAACATCCATCGGAATTTTGCATCCTGTTGCATCCTGTTGCATTTAGCATGGTTAGGGTTAAACTAGATGCAGGCGAACCATTCTGTGTGGCGAACAATTGGCGCGCTCGATAAACGCTAAGGTTGCTTCTTCTTAAGACCTTGTGCGTCAGTTTGTGGAACAAAACGTCACAAATGCACCAAATCCATTGTTCTTGGAGTACTATGTCGTGGACTAGGTTAGTACACGAGTGGCACACTTCATGTAGGTAACAGACTTCTGGTACTATGCCGTGGACTAGGTTAGTACACAAGTGGCACACTTCATGTAGGTAACAGACTTCTGGTACTGTGCCGTGGACTAGGTTAGTACACGAGTGGCACACTTCATGTAGGTAACAGACTTCTGGTACTATGCCGTGGACTAGGTTAGTACACCCAGTGGCACACTTCATGTAGGGTAACAGACTTCTGGTACTATGCCGTGGACTAGGTTAGCACACAGTGGCACACTTCATGTAGGTAACAGACTTCTGGTACTATGCTGTGGACTAGGTTAGTACACCCAGTGGCACACTCATGTAGGGTAACAGACTTCTGGTACTATGCCGTGGACCAGGTTAGTACACGAGTGGCACACTCATGTAGGTAATAGACTTCTGGTACTATGCTGTGGACTCAGGTTAGTACACAGTGGCACACTTCATGTAGGTAATAGACTTCTGGTACTATGCTGTGGACTAGGTTAGTACACAAGTGGCACACTTCATGTAGGTAATAGACTTCTGGTACTATGCTGTGGACTAGGTTAGTACACGAGTGGCACACTTCATGTAGGTAACAGACTTCTGGTACAAAGCTGTGGACTAGGTTAGTACACCCAGTGGCACACTTCATGTAGGTAACAGACTTCTGGTACTGTGCCGTGGACCAGGTTAGTACACGGTGGCACACTCATGTAGGTAACAGACTTCTGGTACTGTGCCGTGGACTAGGTTAGTACACAAGTGGCACACTTCATGTAGGTAACAGACTTCTGGTACTGTGCCGTGGACTAGGTTAGTACACAAGTGGCACACTTCATGTAGGTAACAGACTTCTGGTACTATGCTGTGGACTAGGTTAGTACACGAGTGGCACACTTCATGTAGGTAACAGACTTCTGAGTAAACGAATATACCTTTCCTGTACACTGGACGTCTTCACTGAACACTCGTGTTGCTGAAGCAACAATATATCCCTTCTTACCAGTAACTGAACCTTCAGAGTTCAGACTGACCATCTTCAAACAAGTCACATGCTCCAGCTCATCAAAGTTAAGTCTACAAAAAAAAATGATTCTCACATTGTTAATTCACACAGTTAAAAAAGAATTACTCCTTTCTGATTAGTAATCTTCTCTTAATTTGCTAAAATAAATATATCTTTTTGTAAAAAAAAAAAATTTTTATCAAAAGAAAGAAAAGCAGAAGAATTCATAATAATAAACAATTCTCATAAAGCACATATCACCGTGAGGTCCCTATGCGCTTCATTATCCCTGCTCATCAGGTGCATAAATCATTCCTGAAACCATCTCAGCTCCCTGGGGAATATACAGCTCAAATGCTGCCATTTTAGTGCATATAGGTATAATCAAACACAACAACCAACTCACAGGTACCAATTTTACTCCTGGGTGGAGATAAGCAATTATGGTAAAGTGTCTTGCTCAAGGACACAAGCACCACGGTCGCAGCCAGGTTTCGAACCCACATTCTGTTGACTCAGCCATCAGAGCACAAGTCTGGTGCACTTTAACCGCTCGGCGATGGCACCTGCTTGACTCTTGACTCACCGACAGATGTTTTCTTCATCAGAGGTTCCAACAGCACACTGTACTCATCCACGTGATTAGAATCTCCCTTTGCAATACCATCAATGATCATATATGTGACTGGCTCTGGAAAAACCATTAACTTGGACCCAACTTTTCGGAGTGACCTCCCAAATTTATCGTGAAAATTAACAATGTTCCCAACAACGTTTCAGGATTTTTCTTTTTCCATCAAAATCTAGAGAAAATGCTCTATAATTATGGTGACATGAAAATCTCTAACTGGTCCCTGGGGTCAATTTTTGACCATTTCATGGCTGATACGCATTATGGTAAATGCCGAGAAGTTTAGAGTTTTGCCAGAGCGGGTCACATATACAAAGAACATAGTCTCTGTGTTGAATCCACATTCTGACGACTGGGCCATCAATCCAATGCACTAAACCGCTCGACCGTGACACTCCAAAATAATGTCATTTCAAATGTGTCTTAAACACTTCTCATAAAGTTGGTTTTACTTCTTCTACAAGCATAAACAATGATTTGGTGAATAAATTGATATTTTACAGTAATCATTGTTGACGTACTTTTGAGTGTCATCAACTACATCTTGGACTAACCTTGTGTTTGGTATGCCATCCCAGCTGAGAGGAGAGAAGAGCTGAATGGAGAAACGATCCTTTTGAGAGGAGACAAACCGCTCGTCTACAAGACAATTATGAACATAGTTATTCAGATTATGTTTTTTCCAACTATAAAATATGTAGGATTTGAAGCTTTGCACGGTGGAAGTACAGCAGGAGTAAGGTTTGCGGGACTACTAGATAAACAATCTCTTAGGAGTTGTGTTTCTCACTACCGGTTCTTCTCGGAACCAACATTTTTTACAACCGCAAACCTTAATTTCTTAATTTAAAATAAACAATTATGACAGTTTTAGATTGATGAAATTCTTGCATCAGGTGACAAACAATTGATTTAATTTTGCCCTACACCGACGTGTGTATAGCACTGTATACTCAGTGCTTTCCGAGTGTCTGTGGAAAAAACTTCACAGGCGACTCGGATGGGATTCATACCCACGACCTCCTGCTTACTAGTGCAGATTTCTTAACCTCTCGACCACCGACAGTTCACCATCATGCAACACAAACCTCTGTTCAGAAACAGTTACCAAATTAATTAATTTTTTCTTCAGTTTTTCTTCATTTAGTTCTGCAAACCAGTCACTTCAGACAAATCCATTTGTAATCAAATTCACAAAAATAAACATTGAAACATTGCTTTAGAATAGTGATTCTTTCCAACCCTTTACAATGGCTACATAAATTTGTCTCATTTATTGCATACATGAAATTGCTGTATAATTATGAAAACTAACAGGTCTGGTAACTGACCTCTCTCAGCTTCCTCAAACTCCTGGTCATCATAGCCTAGCCTCCAGATCTTCATGAACGGCTCCAGACTACTTGTAACCACAGCATACGTCTAAGGACACCAGTGAACATGGAATTTTAAAAGAAATTTTTATGAGTATACTGTTTTTATGTTTACATTTCGAGTACAAATATGTTAAGTGCATTTTTGGTGACTTGTGGGTTTAAATTAACATAATATTACGTAATAGTATGCACACATCAGATAAACGTCAACGACATGCATTGATTGTAAAAGTCATGAGATATAAGTGGATTTTTCCCATTTGCAATAACTATCTCTGCATAAACATTTCTTATCATTTCAAATCCAGGTGTATTGGAGGGTAAATATTTCTCACCAAAAACTTATTTGGCATATATTTCAATATAATGACAAAATCAAACCTTACTGGCTATATGATAGGTGACAAATTGAGGGTTACATACCTTACTGTCTACATGGCAGGTGACAAACTGAGGGTTACATACCTTACTGTCTACATGACAGGTGACAAATTGAGGGTTACATACCTTACTGTCTACATGGCAGGTGACAAACTGAGGGTTACATACAGTACCAGCCACAAGTAATTCCATTTACCCCCGTGGAGTATCCGTGACGTGGCGGGTAAATTGCGTGCCGGGTACGGGGCGCCACGCAGCCATGCTGGTAATTGCCGTGGGCCTTCGAGCGAAGCTCGTGGCGTGTCGGGTAGTTTTGCATGGGCTTTGCGTGGGCAACTGCGTGATACATACAGCGCGGTACGACACCGCACGGAAGCCCACGACACCGCACGGAAGCCCACGACACAAACTGAACGTCATTCAAGAGCATAATGTAGATCGGGGGCCGAACGTCCATTTAAATATGGGTAATTTTAAATGAATGAAATGGTTGCAACGTTGAGCTTCATAGCGGGGTACATGCAAAGAAAGATTTGTTTCATTTAAAATCCCTGTTAAAACATGCTTGCTTATCTGTGAGTTTTATTAGCATGAGTCAATAATTGTAGTAAATGGCGTTTTGCGGCTAATGCCTCATTAATCACAGGCTTAGAGTTTTAGGATACGATCTGCTTAACAATACATGTATTTATTAGAAAACTACTGTCGGTTAATTTTCTGATGCCGCATGGTACTGTAAGTTGGGTTCTATGACAAATTGCATTTTAAACATTTTCTTTGTATTATTAAATAATTAAGGCCTGGTTGATTTACTGATAATTTCTCCGTTTTCACAGTTGGAATGTAGATTGGTTTTGTCCCGTTATCGTTGATTACCTCTACATGACAAGTAAAATGTATGTGCAATAAAGCGTTACAGTTGGGTCTGTCACGGTATCATTATGGGAGTTCAATAACATTCCACGAAGGTTTACCTGTAGCATGTTCCTCCATTTCTGTTAGACCGGTTTATTATTTTTGTCAAATTAAATAACATTGATATGTTTGTTTGATGGCACGGTTGGTCTTTTTGCTTAATAAATATCGTCGATTGCGTTTTTAAACGTTTTAGGGAATGTTTGTATAGCGTTATTATCATAGTTGATCCATCAGTCGAAAACGTTCATGTAGTGCTGCAATGCAAACTTCATTTACGGAGCCAAGATTTATATTTGTGTATAATGTAATCTTCTAGTTTCTGGCGAGAAAGCTGTGGGATTGAGGAATACAGATACTGCACGTTTGCCGTGGGTGGGGACGAGATTATATAGTCGGAAGATCACAGTACATTTCGAGGCTTGCAAAGACGCCGTCACTGGGCACCGCACGCACAGCGGAGATCAGAACTTATTTAAGTGATAAAGAGTGACGTTAGTTGGTAGGGATGCCAGTCAACTCGCCCCCTGGCAAACTCGCCCCTTACAAGGTCGCCCCTCAGCAAACTCGCCCCCCGGCAAACTTGCCCCTCTACAAACTCGTCCCCAGTAAATTTTTAACGCAGTTCACGCTGTTGATTGAGACTGGTTTAACGTTCATATAAGAGAGTAATTAAACATTATTATAATAAAGGCAGTTCTTTTCAGAACTAATTACTATCTCAATTGAAAATTAAATCACATGGTGTCACCACAGTCTTACTTATCCTCTTCACCATGCAAAGCTACAAGTTTTACCTAACATCATTTCAGTTGACGTTTTTAACGAAAATAAATATTACAAGAAATAATTCATTTACAGTTACAATTAAATAGATTAAATAGGAAACTAGCTAAACAAAATACTGAGTAAAATAAATAAGTATAATAAAAACTAGAGCTCAATTGTATTCGTGAACGAATACCCAGCTGTTTCGCTATTTTTTATCACATTAACTTCCACTTTTGCTGTATCGGCGCCCTCCCCCCAATAACTGTAAATGTACACCGGCCATGATGTTGGCACTCCTGCAAATGAACACCATACGTATATGGTGACTTTAATCTCTTATCTTTCACCCTGTTTTTTTCGTGCAATTCCTCTGATAAACCATGAAAAAAGTGGTTTTCCTTTAGCTGAACGAAACCACCCGTACTAAAATTAATATATAACAATAATTCTGGTGTCAAATTAAAGCTAAGCGTTGGGAGTTAACATAAGCAGTATTTGTCTGAACTAGGCTGGTCCCTTTTGTAACGGTTTACCATATACTTTACCCCAACCCCATTAGAAACATGCACACGGTTTACCATTTGGTAAACCGTCTCAAGTAAAGGTCTGATAATCTTTAATCTTTATTACTGTCAAAATGGTAAACCGTCAACCTTACCGTTTGTTTTCGCGTAACCCTGGTGACATCCAATCACCGTAAAGCGCTCGTATCGTGCACTCAGGAATGTTTGAATATTTACAAGCATCCACTATAATGACAGATGTTTCACATTGAAGGTCTTTTCTTTGAGAGAATGGAAGACTTGTGTGAGACTTATGTAAGACTGTTAGGACAATAAAGGAAGGCATGCATTGGAGAGTCATTGTGTCAGGCCTTATAAAGCGGGACATTCTAACTACGACTGAATCATTACAGCTCATCCGCTCACCCACGGAGGTCACCGGCCGGCAGTGGGAAGCATTTGTTTGTTGGGCTTGGCCCTATTACGATCCGTTGGCTTCGGTCAATAGTTGGACTTCGGTCCTAGTGTGGTCTGATCGGTCGACTGCCCCTCGCCCCCAGCTCAATGTTGTAGAGGATTGCGTGTATGTTATGCTGTCTATTCCTACCTCTATGGTCTGTGCGTACAAGTGGGACTCCATGCAATCACTCAACATTGAGCTGGGGTACAATACTTCTCTGAAAAGAAATAACTTCACAAAGTCAAAGTAGAAAGTTGCTTCAAATGTATGTAATTAAATTTCATCTTCCTATATGTGCACTTTAACAAAAGGCAATTCCATGCAAAACAGGACTTACTTCTGATGATGTACATTTTGTAAAAATCAAAAGTGTAACTGAGTTATGATATTTTTAAATATAAAATTTAAAGGGGGACTGACATCCTTTATTGTGTGTGTACTTAAGGCGTTTGTAATAAAATATTGTTTTTGAGACCCACCTGTGTCTATTTAATCATTGATTTCTGAGTACAAGTATTTTAAAACAATGTTTGAAGTATTTGGGGAGGCAATCCCCCATGGTGGAAGCTTCATTTGCATAAGATATGTGACGTAAGGTCGGAAGATCCGATGTGTACATGATGTCCATATACATACAAACGCTTTCACACGTAGCGCCGATTTCATTTATTCCGTGATTTTTGTTTCCGAACTAATAAAATGCCGGGAAGATGTGTTTCTGCAGGATGCAGCAACACCACCAAAGACGGTGTTAGCCTTCATCTGTTCCCAATGACGAACACCATTAGAACTCGATCTTCAACCAGAAGAGGGCGCTATTTCATGCAAAACTCGGAGCCAGCCGTGTGTAATTGTTTTCTCTCTGCAGCACACGGTATCTGTAGAGCTCTAACAACGTTGCTATATTTGAACTTTTGTTTTCGACCGGAAGCAAACGTCACAAATAAGGTCATATTTGCACGAATTGTCCAGTGGGTAACCACCTACAATATGGCTCAAAGATCATAATTATAGCTATTGTGGTTCAAAAGTTATAAATTTTTAAATAGTTTTTCAATATTAATCTTTATCTTAGTGTAACTTGACACATGATGACGTCATAATGACGTAATTTATTTTGATATTTAAGTTGATTCATAAGCTACAATAGGACATATCATTTGTGGTAATGTGACATTGGCAAGTGTACAAGTGAAAATAACGTCTTTTTAAACCTGTCGCTAGAGGGCGCTCTTGCATATGATGACGTCATCAAACCTACTATCCAAGAGAGTACGCCTACTGATGATTACATACACAGAAATCATAGCATTATTTTTTATCATATTGGCTGTACAGCTCTTTAAACTTGAACTTCGGTTTGGACCGGAAGCTAAGGTCAAAATAGGGTCATATCTGTGCACGAAATACGAGTGGGTAACGACCTACAATATGCCACATAGATGAAATTGATAGCGTATGTGGTTCAGGAGTTATTAATTTTTTAATGTTTTTCATTATTAATCTTTGATTTAGTGTAACTTGACACCTGATGACGTAATTATGACGTCATTGCAATATGCACACTATTGCACTATTGCCTTTGGTCCCCTTAAGTTTCATTGCAATCGCATTTAGGGAACACTGCAAAAAGGCGTACAGAATGAAACATGTGTTATTGCAATGCACTTCCGGTACGGAAAGCGCTGAAAAAGAAAAATTAAAAAAAAAGGAAAAAAAACTTTAACAAAAACTAAAGCTGTTTCGCTGCGCTTCGCTGCGAAACAGCTAATAAATAATTAATTACATACAAAATACAAAATACAGATAATTAAAATGTAATTAAATCAAACAAATAACTTTGTAAATTTTTCATAGTATATACATAATACATAATATAGTATACATCGTATAAATCATAACTGTTTTGTTTAGCTAGTTTTATAATTATATGTATTCTAATTTAGTTGTAACTGTTGAATTATTTTTGTTAGGCCCTATGTATGTTTGATTTTCTCTCTTACTAAATCAGTCTCAATAGTGCCTAATAATCCATTAAAATATTTATGTCCCCGTACATCCTGCCTTTATAATTAATAATATTAAACCAGTCTCAATAGCGTGCGTGAGATGCGTCAAAAAATTACAGGGGGCGAGTTTGTCGGGGGGCGAGTTTGTCAGGGGTCGAGCTTTCCGAGGGGCGGCTTTGTGAGGGGCGGCTTTGTGAGGGGCGAGTTTGTACAAGCAGGGGGCGAGTTTGTCAGGGGGCGAGTTTGTAAGGGGCGAGATTGTAAGGGGCGAGTTTGCCAGGGGGCGAGTTGACTGGCATGCGTTGGTAGATACGCCAGCGCTACTCCACACTGGTTCCGTCTGTATCACATACCGCATCATAACTTATCAATTGAAATCCATTTAACGCATGGGCCACAGGGCCAGGCCTGAGGGGATCAGTCTAGTCACATTTTTGTTCAGAAATTGGAGTCCCCACGGTCTACCTCGTGCTTTCTCCTAGACCCTCGTGGAAAAAGCTAATGTGTTACTTTGTACTTCAGGTACGAAAACTTAGTACCTCTCTATACTATAATGCCTATATCATGGATATGAAGTTACATGTAGTAATTTTACCGATGAATAAATTCGGATGGCCTATACACCCGGCTTCCCTACTGAATGCAGCACACGCTTTTCTTACGAACGGTATTTAACTATCGAAATCCCTGGGGACGAGGTTAGGTTGTCCCCCCCCCCCCATGCATGCAATATCGTGTGCAACACACTGATCACTATAATAATACTCAGTATAATAGATTCAGTGGAACAAGATCGAGGTTACTCAGTACATACAGGTTTTAGTCTTGCGCAAAGACGTTTGTTGCAGATTTTTTGAAACCGCAAAAGACTACTACGGGGGACTATATATACTTAAGTACATTCACTTAATAGTCACGCGCAGAGATCACATTCTCACGCCTTGGCACAAGACTCACTAAGCAGGTCAACGATCGGCTGTGCGTGTACGGACATGTACATGTATATTGGACATGTTGTAATGGTTGTACGCGTCAAGTCGAGAAAAATAAAACGTCGATTGTTGTCAAGTGTGACTGATTGACCACAGAGTTCATGCAGTATAATCCGTCCTTCACGTCACAAAGATGTTTCACAATGTTTGCGCAAACATGTTTGTCTTCCTGGCATTACATGCGGTAAGAACTGAAGTTTACAGCAGTTTTTGTATTGATAATTAAACAGATAATTAAACAGATAATTAAACAGATGTCGTCCGCCCAAATAAAGAGTGTAGTCATACCCCCCGTTAATAACAAATCGTTGTACGAATCAGTGATCCTCCGCTGGGCAATGGTTGTGAAAACTAACGTTGCTTAGCTGCCTTGGTTTCTCGTGGCCACGCAGATCCCCCGACACGGCCCGCAAGTTTTCCGTGGCTCCCTGTGCCCCCGCGGGTTTTTCGCGTGGCTACCCGCCACACACTCGATGGCGCACGCGTGTTACCCGCGAGTGTTTGGAATTACTTGTGGCTGGTACTGTACCTTACTGTCTACATGACAGGTGACCTTATTGTCTACATGACAGGTGACCTTATTGTCTATATGACAGGTGACAAAGTGAGGGTTACATACCTTACTGTCTACATGGCAGGTGACAAAGTGAGGGTTACATACCTTACTGTCTACATGACAGGTGACAAAGTAAGGGTTACATACCTTACTGTCTACATGACAGGTGACAAAGTGAGGGTTACATACCTTACTGTCTACATGATAGGTGGCAAAGTGGGGGTTACATACCTTACTGTCTACATGACAGGTGACCTTATTGTCTATACGACAGGTGACAAAGTGAGGGTTACATACCTTACTATCTACATGACAGATGACCTTATTGTCTATATGACAGGTGACAAAGTGAGGGTTACATACCTTACTGTCTACATGACAGGTGACCTTATTGTCTATGACAGGTGACAAAGTGAGGGTTACATACCTTACTGTCAACATGACAGGTGACAAAGTGAGGGTTACGTACCTTACTGTCTACATATATATATATATATAACCCTCAAAAATTGAGGGTGGAACCGAGAAACAACTCGCTTGATCACTACAAGTTATCTAAGATAGATTTCAGATGATCCCTAGAAAGAGTTTTCATGACCTCAAACGACAGGCCACAGACTGCAAGATCGGCATCGAAGGTTGCAGGAAGGGTCACTAATCGAGCCATTCCCCGTCGCAGCCCCTCTGTCGGTTGATATTGCAGTACCAGTGCAAGTGGAGTTGGAGCATCTCGTGATAAAGCCCGAGCTGTATGTCCTATGAGTGCAAGCCACCTCCTCTGAAGCACGTCGCTAAACTTGGTGCTTCCAGCCCGCGCAGCAAGAGCTGCATTTGACAGTCGTGTGGGGTAGTGAACCCCCAGGGCAAAACGTTGCAGAGCTCGATACGATGCATCAAGTCTCTCCTTGCGAGACTGTATCATGGGAACAGTTTCCAGACCATAGGCAAATACCGACTCAACAGTTGCCCGAAATAGTTTTATTTTAATTTCATCTGCAACATCAGAGTGGAACACAGACGACAGCCCCTTCGCCGCCGCCCAGGCCAGGCCGCGTCGCTGCTGAACAATGTGGTCAACATCAAAGATTTTGGATCCGAGGTATACAAACTCATTGCACACTGTTATGCACTCTCCGTTAGGTAGATATAGATTTGGCCGATTTGTGGTTCCTACATGAAGCACTTCAGTCTTGCTTGCGCTGATCTTTAGACCAACCTTTTGTGCTTCATTGTAGAATCTGCTAACAGCTCGTTGAGCCGACTCAGGGTCAGGTGTTAGGAGAGCAACGTCATCTGCGTATGCTAAAAACGACAAGTGGATAGCAGGATGGCGAGAGCTGCACCTCGACCTTAGTATGTACGAGTCATCATCTTTATTACTTTGTCTCAGTACAACATCCAATACCACAACAAACAGAAAAGGTGCCAGAGTATCACGCTGTAAAACCCCGGATGTTGTTGGAAATGAATCTGTTAATCCATGAGGCGTCTTAACAGCTGCCCGAGTATTATGGTACAGGTCCATTACTGCTGTGATGAGAGACTCCGGAACACCATGGTATTGGAGGCAGGTGGCGATAGCCGCGCGCGATACACTATCAAACGCCTTGCGGAAGTCTACAAACACCACCGACACAGAGCGCTTCCGAGCGTGACACGAGTCAACAATAAGTCGGAGTGTAGCAATCTGCTCGATAGTGGTGCGGTCCGGTAGGAAGCCGCTTTGGTGAGGCAGCAAATTATGGAGTAGATGAGGCTGCAAACGATTTAGCAGTACTTTGTTAGCAAGCTTTGCAGAAACACACATGAGGCTAATACCTCGCTGATTATCTAGTGAGGTTGATGTACCTTTCTTAGGTATGGCAACTATGGTGGCTGTACGACAAGCATCTGGCGCAACGTTGTTATTCAACGTGGAGTGGCAGTTTAAAACATCTGTTACCACATTTAGCATATCTGGTAGTTGTAGTACACGGGTTGGGATTTGATCAGGTCCAGGAGCACCATCGGCTCGCATATGTTTCAGTGTCATACGCACTTCGTGTGCTGTAAATGGTTCAATGTTGAATATGGTCTCGTCAACAGGCAGCAGAGCGTCAGGATGCTCAATTCCTGATGGCGGTGGTGCTGAGTTGAGCACTGACGAGAAGTGTTGGGAAAGCAGCTTCTTTCGGTCTTCGATAGATTCTGCCGCGACAATAGCACGAGTCCTCGTTTTTCTACCAGATACCTCATTGACGGCAGCCCAAACAGCCGCAGATCGTCCAGCCTGGGACGCATATTTAATGGCGTTAATAGTGTTCTGAGCAGTTTCTTCGGCGACAAGTGTATGCGCATTGCGCACTCTGGAAACTGCTGTTCTTGATAGGGCGCTATCAGCGCCGTACTTTGCCAAGGCTGATTGCGCCTCCTTTTGTGCTATTACAATTCGTGGATCATTCAGCCAAGGTACTAATTTATTAGCACCAACCATATTTGGCAATGCACTGTTAGCAGCTCGATGTACTGCATCTATAAAGCTGTCATAACCATCGGTTGCTGTATATAAAGCATTAAACTCTGCTAGGAAGTTAGCTCGGTTTCCCGAGTCTTGCAGGCTGGGCCAGTAGGTGCGTGGCGCAGGTGGTCTTGAGCGATGCCAAGTTTGGTCAATGGTCATTTCCACCAATCGATGATCAGATGTGAGAACAGCAGGCGCAATGATGCCAATCCCACGCACACGATGACGCTTGTTCACGAGGTAGAATGCACCAGTCTAGTCGTGTTTTACGATTCTTTGATCCAGTGAAGGTTAATAACCGATTTGCTTTTTGCCTGAGATTTGCATTTGCGGCCCATAGTTCGTTCGCAGTGATGAAGTCACGAAGATAGGGAGAGTTGCTGTTTTCTTGCCCTGGTGCACGATTGCGAATAAAATTGCCGTCGTGCTGAAGAGGGGCGTTAAAGTCACCGGCGATAACTAACAGATCTCGTGATGGCGACAGACGGAAAATTTCACCGAGATCATCGTAGAAATCTTCTGTTGCAGCAGGATCACAGTCAGTATTTGGTGATGTAGGGCGACACGTTGACAACCCTCATGCGCCACATCCTTGTTTGAAAAGTAGCTGTGCCCATTCGCTCAGAAAATTGAATGTCCAGCAAAGCCCCGGCCGCCTCCGGAGAGAGAAGAAAGCCAATACCACCAACTCCCTCCGGTGACGCATGATAACCTCTGAAAACCCATCCATCAGCTAACATTTCAACGAGATTCTCTCGCCGACGATGCTCCTGAATGAGGAGGATGGCAATTTTTCTATTATTGCACAAGCGGACGGCCTCTCTAAGACGCCAGCGAGGACGGAGCGTCCTCACATTCATCGTAGCTACTTTGAGAGTTTTTGGTAGTTGATTCAGGAGTGTTTCTCTTGGTTCCATGCAGGGAGGCACCATTGAAAGCGCCTCTCGAGGCCCCGGGATGGCGCCCGCGGGTCCTTCCAGACGTCGCTCGATTTTACCGAGCTTGCAGTTGAAGTTGCGTTTCTCGTTATAGGCCCTTTTCCTGCGGGCAAGGGCCTCTTGTGAGCGACTGTCTACATGGCAGGTGACAAAGTGAGGGTTACATACCTTACTGTCTACATGATAGGTGGCAAAGTGGGGGTTACATACCTTACTGTCTACATGACAGGTGACCTTATTGTCTATATAACAGGTGACAAAGTGAGGGTTACATACCTCACTGTCTACATGACAGGTGACCTTATTGTCTATATGACAGGTGACAAAGTGAGGGTTACATACCTCACTGTCTACATGACAGGTGACCTTATTGTCTATGACAGGTGACAAAGTGAGGGTTACATACCTTACTGTCAACATGACAGGTGACAAAGTGAGGGTTACGTACCTTACTGTCTACATGACAGGTGACCTTATTGTCTATATGACAGGTGACAAAGTGAGGGTTACATACCTTACTGTCTACATGGCAGGTGACAAAGCGAGGGTTACATACCTTACTGTCTACATGACATGTGACAAAGTGAGGGTTACATACCTCACTGTCTACATGACAGGTGACCTTATTGTCTATATGACAGGTGACAAAGTGAGGGTTACATACCTTACTGTCTACATGACAGGTGACCTTACTGTCTATATGACAGGTGACAAAATGAGGGTTACATACCTTACTGTCAACATGACAGGTGACAAAGTGAGGGTTACGTACCTTACTGTCTACATGACAGGTGACCTTATTGTCTATATGACAGGTGACAAAGTGAGGGTTACATACCTTACTGTCTACATGACAGGTGACCTTACTGTCTATATGACAGGTGACAAAATCAGGGTTACATACCTTACTGTCAACATGACAGGTGACAAAGTGAGGGTTACGTACCTTACTGTCTACATGACAGGTGACAAAGTGAGGGTTACATACCTTACTGTCTACATGACAGGTGACAAAGTGAGGGTTACATACCTTACTGTCTACATGACAGGTGACCTTATTGTCTATATGACAGGTGACAAAGTGAGGGTTACATACCTTACTGTCTATATGACAGGTGACAAAATGAGGGTTACATACCTTACTGTCTACATGATAGGTGACAAAGTGAGGGGTACATCTGAGGGGTACTTTCCTGACAGGCCAGGGTGCATCGTAGGACAGGTGGGTGGGTAGTACAGATATTCTCAAATCACCCTGGTATATTAATCATCAAATAAAAACAATCATTAAAGGTCATGAAACAATGCATTGACCTTACTCTTGGAATCAATTAAGTAATGACCCGCAGTGAGTCTGTGATTCATCTTGGACATTCAGTCAGGGATATCTGCGTCACTGAGGTGTTTCTGTAATGACACACAGTGAGTCTGTGATTCATCTTGGGCATTCAGTCAGGGATATCTGCATCACTGATGTGTTTCTATAATGACACACAAGTGAGTCTGTGATTCATCTTGGACATTCAGTCAGGGATATCTGCATCACTGACGTGTTTCTGTAATGACCCACAGTGAGTCTGTGATTCATCTTGGGCATTCAGTCAGGGATATCTGCATCACTGATGTGTTTCTGTAATGACCCACAGTGAGTCTGTGATTCATCTTGGGCATTCAGTCAGGGATATCTGCGTCACTGAGGTGTTTCTGTAATGACACACAGTGAGTCTGTGATTCATCTTGGGCATTCAGTCAGGGATATCTGCATCACTGATGTGTTTCTATAATGACACACAAGTGAGTCTGTGATTCATCTTGGACATTCAGTCAGGGATATCTGCATCACTGAGGTGTTTTTATAATGACACACAGTGAGTCTGTGATTCATCTTGGGCATTCAGTCAGGGATATCTGCGTCACTGAGGTGTTTCTATAATGACACACAAGTGAGTCTGTGATTCATCTTGGGCACTCAGTCAGGGATATCTGCATCACTGACGTGTTTCTGTAATGACACACAGTGAGTCTGTGATTCATCTTGGACATTCAGTCAGGGATATCTGCATCACTGACGTGTTTCTGTAATGACACACAGTGAGTCTGTGATTCATCTTGGACATTCAGTCAGGGATATCTGCATCACTGACGTGTTTCTGTAATGACCCACAGTGAGTCTGTGATTCATCTTGGGCATTCAGTCAGGGATATCTGCGTCACTGAGGTGTTTCTGTAATGACACACAGTGAGTCTGTGATTCATCTTGGGCATTCAGTCAGGGATATCTGCATCACTGATGTGTTTCTATAATGACACACAAGTGAGTCTGTGATTCATCTTGGACATTCAGTCAGGGATATCTGCATCACTGAGGTGTTTTTATAATGACACACAGTGAGTCTGTGATTCATCTTGGGCATTCAGTCAGGGATAATAATAATAATGTTCCATTCTTATATAGCGCATTTCACATAATGTCCCAATGCGCTTTACATTATTACCCCTGGTCACTGGGCCAATATCATTCCTATAATCTTTCTCAGCTCCCTGGGGAGTATACAGCCAATGTGCAACCTTTTGGCGCTACAGGGCTAATCAAACACAATAACCATCTCTACCCTCACAGGTACCCATTTATACACCTGGGTGAAGAGAAGCAATTACAGTAAAGTGTCTTGCTCAAGGACACAAGTACCACGGTCGCTGCCAGGTTTCGAACCCACATTCTGATGACACAGCCATCAGAACTTGAGTCCAATGCACTTAACCGCTCGGCCATGGCACCCCATGACGTGTTTCTGTAATGACACACAAGTGAGTCTGTGATTCATCTTGGGCATTCAGTCAGGGATATCTGCGTCACTGAGGTGTTTCTATAATGACACACAGTGAGTCTGTGATTCATCTTGGGCATTCAGTCAGGGATATCTGCGTCACTGAGGTGTTTCTATAATGACACACATTGAGTCTGTGATTCATCTTGGACATTCAGTCAGGGATATCTGCATCACTGACGTGTTTCTATAATGACACACAGTGAGTCTGTGATTCATCTTGGGCATTCAGTCAGGGATATCTGCGTCACTGAGGTGTTTCTATAATGACACACAGTGAGTCTGTGATTCATCTTGGACATTCAGTCAGGGATATCTGCGTCACTGAGGTGTTTCTATAATGACACACAGTGAGTCTGTGATTCATCTTGGGCATTCAGTCAGGGATATCTGCATCACTGACGTGTTTCTATAATGACACACAGTGAGTCTGTGATTCATCTTGGACATTCAGTCAGGGATATCTGCATCACTGACGTGTTTCTGTAATGACACACAGTGAGTCTGTGATTCGTCTTGGACATTCAGTCAGGGATATCTGCATCACTGACGTGTTTCTGTAATGACACACAGTGAGTCTGTGATTCGTCTTGGACATTCAGTCAGGGATATCTGCGTCACTGAGGTGTTTCTGTAATGACCCACAAGTGAGCCTGTTAATCACCAATGATAATGATCAAAACGTCGAGTTGCAACCAACCGGTTCTTTTCACTTATCCTTATCACCATGCAAAGCTACAAGTCTTACTTAATAGAAACCAACTCCACTTAATACCTGTCTGTTGAAGTACAGAAATCCATGAGGGCAATTGACGTTATGGAATGGTGCAAAGCACGACACTGCACCATCAATAGGCATGGGATGAGCTCTTAATTCACCCCTTGACTTGACGAATATCCAGTGTGGGTACGGACCGCATACAAACACCTAGGTACATTAAAAAAAAAAACATCAGTATTTGACTTTAACTTTAACCCAAGATGCAACAACAGAAGATGTGTGCAGGCTGCTCAAGGCAACAAGATCCACCAGCTAGAACAATGGTTCTTTTGTTCTTTACTGAGGGTAACAAGATGCAACAACTTTATATTACTTGTTAGGGTTAGGGTTAGGGTTTGCATGGTTAATGTGAAGCAACTGCAAAAAACAATAAATAATGAGCGAGAGAGCAGAAGACTAATATTGAAAATAAATAATCTATAAATTTTATACTGGATATAAATGTAATTTAATATCACATATCACATTTAAATATTTTAAATAAGATTTTCTGTGGTAGCAAGATGTGTTTTAAGATTGCATATTTTAAAAATAATATGTGACCGGCTCTGGCAAAACCCTAAACTTGAACTAAATTTTCAAAAGTGAGATTTTGGTATAGTTTGATTCTCTAGATTTTCCTCTTTCATTTGATACCAGATTTGATACCAGATTTTTTTCCCCTGATTTCTACACATCTGGTATCAAATGAAAGATGAAAATCTAGAGAATCAAACTATACCAAAATCTGACATTTGAAAATTAGGTCCAACTTTAGGGTTATGCCAGAGCCGGTCACAAATATCAGTGTCCTAGTTTAAGATGAACACAGTGACTGAAAATTACTGGCTCAGTGATGCAGCAGCAACGGTAATATGACCTTAATCATGTGGGATATTATTTGCAGTCACCAAGTTAATCTAAAACTAGCACTCTGATTCCATGCCCTGTTGATCGTGACCAATTGCCCCTTTAAGTGATAAGGCTCTATCCTCAGATGTTATTAACCAATGAAGCTGGAGAACTTACCCCCGAGTAAGATGAAACATCTTCAAAGTATCTGAGTTTAGAAACATGGCGAGTCTGCATCGTCTCTGGAGCTGCGCTCGTCTTGGCTTGTTTCTTTCCCTTTCTCTTCTCTTTAATCAGAATATCATGAGAAACCTAGAGGAAGTTCAAGAAGTTTTAACACCATGTAAAATAATCAACTGCTCTTTTTAACCCTCCTACTTCTGGTACCTTTTTCATACAAGTTGATCCACCATTTGAAACCATTCGCTTTTGTGGTTTTGAATGGTGAAATAACTGTGTACAGTACTGATTCCCCCAAATGGTTTTGAATGGTAGGTCAGCTAATACAAAACCTTGTTTGGATCTTTCCAAATGGTAGTACAGCTAATACAAAACCTTGTTTGGATACTTCTAAGTGGTGAATCAATGGACCCTCTATGCATTTGAATGGATTTGAATGGTAGTAAAGCTTGCTACCAACACTGTTCAAATGGTATCACCATGTGTGTACAAAACCAATGGGCATTTTGGTAAGTGGAAATTTTGAATGGTTTCAAATGGTCTATCAGTAGGAGGGTTAATGAAACAAAAACAAACAAGAATATTAAAAACAGAAGTTTTAACCATACTTTGTGTATGGGAAATTTGGTCTAGTTACAATACCCCTGTATGTATGTTAATAACAAGAGGTTTTAACACTATATAAAAAAAGCTCCTGCACTCTCCACTTTTCTTCAGTCTCCTGACGATGACTAGAGCAGACAAGTCGAAACGTTGAGAACAAACCAACCGGCTCTTTTCAGAGCCATCACTTTTTCCAAAAAAGAGAGATCATTACATGGTGTACCCGAAAGAACTCAAGAACAACTATATAAAATAATCACTGCACTTTTTAAAATAATAACAAAAAAAAGAATATTAAAAAATTAATTTCAAATCATCAATATATCATAAATGAATGCATTTATACTTTAAAAACGACACAGAAAAATGTAAAGAAATATAATTTTGAATTTATTTTCATTTCAACGAGACCTTGCATTTCACACAGGTTTCATAATTTATCTTGGCCAGAAACATCCATTAGTTCAAATATGGCTTCTTATCAATCATGCAAATTGCCATTGAAATTAGTGCTGTGCATCCACTAGTAATTTTGGAACCAGGTACCCACCTGCTGTCATGACATAGTTCCAAGGTACCCATAACAAAATGGGGGACAAAACTGGATTTCCATTAGTGCTGTGCATCCAATGGTAATTTTGGAACTGGGTACCCGTCCGCTGTCATGGTACGGTTCCAAGGTACCCATAACAAAATGAGGGACAAAACTGGATTTCCATTAGTGCTGTGCATCCATTGGTAATTTTGGAACTGGGTACCCGTCCGCTGTCATGGTAATTCCTCGCAAAATGCATAGGCTTTACACAGAACAAGAAAGTGGCCTTCCATTTCCATTTTACAAAGGGGGTTTCGGGTACCGGAATCGGTAAAAAAGAACCAGGTATTGAACTCAATGGCCAGGTACCCCCACACACCCGGGTACCCATCACAGACATAATAGACTGTATATATCTCGCCATGAAAAGGTCACCATTGACTTCCGGGCACCTCTGAGCCATCAGCTATGGTGGGAGGTTAACGCGTGTATAATTTTGTATGATTGTTATTTTTGTCACATCACCTTTTTTCCACCCCAAAAACATATTGATGGAATGATTACATTTAAAACTTACAATGTAATAAAAAATATTAAAAAAGCTTGGAAACTTTCGAGAAAATGAAGATATAATGCCTGACCTCCAACGTCCGGTTTGGAGTGTCAAATTGCAAATTTAGGCCGACTGTGTTACACACACCGTGTTCGAATGCACTGACAAACCGAAGTTAGGTAATATTTTAAATCGGGATAAGTGCTTTGTTGCGTAGCATGAAAACAGACCCTGTATCGCATGGATTTTGCGTGACGTTGCATCCTTTGCGAGTGCTTGATCGATCTTACTACCACCACCGGCAGCATCGGAAGGGGAACACTCACTCATGGACAATAACAACAGAACGAAACTTTATACACACGACCTACGGTTTTCGCGAGGTTTGGGTACCGTACTACGACCAAATCTAGCAGCTTGCTCGAGTTTGCATGCGTGTACGTCAAGGAACACGGTGATCGCCTTTTGTTGCATGGGCTTTAAGGTTTCAAACGTGAAAGCGGAAATCAAGGTCGGTTTTTTTTTTTAATTATTTGACCAAGATTTGCGAAATTGTTTACAATTTACAAAATGTAAACCAAGCTTTTATTATGTCAAACCATATTCAATGGATGAAATTTATTAAAACAGCACAATAAAGTTCTTTTCATAAAACATTTGCACACAATACACATTGTAAATGCTATGCGAGGTGCCCGGAAGTCAAGATTCTCGTGAAAATTCGTACGTTCTCGAAGTCAACTTACACCGTCTATTGAAACTTCTTCACTCTTAACCTCATTTAACATTAAAGCACAGTGTAACTATTAGGAGGAACTCTGAGCTTCTGTGTATATTGAGCTTCACATAGATGAGGTTTGCTTACTTGTGTCCTTGAGCAAGACACTTTACCATTATTGCTTCTCTCCACCCAGGAGTAAATGGGTACCTGTGAGGGCAGAGTTGGTTGTTGTGTTTGATTAGCCCTACATGCGCCGAAATGGCAGTAATTGAGCTGTATACTCCCCAGGGAGCTGAGATGGTTTCAGGAATAATTTATGAGCCTGATGAGCAGGGGTAATAATGTAATGCGCCTTGAGCACCAGTTTGGTGGATATGTGCGCCATATAAGTCCACATTATTATTATTATTATTATTATTATTATAATATTGTTATTCACAGCGTGCATGAGCTGCTGAGGGCACATGTCATTAGATGACTGTTGATCGACAGGGTAGTGATATGGTGCGTTGTGTTTGGCATAATTTACAGTTGTTGTGCGAACACACACTGGCTGGCAGAAGTACACGCTCGCATAGTAATATAACATACGCGCATGAAGTGTACGCACAATTCCCACTTGACGCCAAAGTGGCTATCATCAAGACACTGGGTACAATTTTACCGCTTGCGGGCTACGATGTGCACAGAGCGAATAACTAACCTTCTTAAACCTGAGTTTCAGATGTGATACATCGGATGTTGAATGGCAGGGAAAGGCCTCATAAATCAATAGATCCTCCTCGACTATAGCCTGTAGAAATAAAAACAAAGATGACTTAAAGGGGTGTGATGTGACAGAAGTAAAAAATCCTGAAAAACGAGGACAAAGCTCCATGAACCTCCTAGGATGTTTCATTTTGGAGGATTTACAGACTCTCCACATCCCCACAAACAAGAAACTAGAAGTTTGGGCACAATACAAGCTACTTCTTTCTTTCCTTGGAGGCTACTTCTCTTTCAAGAAAATTATGAGATTTGTAAAAGATCCTGAAATCAGGGAAAATCCTGAGAAATCATAGGCCTGGAGTTACAAGTTGTGTTAAGGTTGTGAAGTCCAAATTTGGGGGGGGGGGGGGGGGGGGTGTATGAACCTAGTAAACTTACCATAAGGAATGGTCTTCTGTTCTTGTTGCCAAGGCCAACCAGTTTAACCTCTTTCACAGAGGGCAGCATGTCGTGCTGTTGACCTTGTTCCCTGACAAATAAGAAGACGCAATCAATATTCACACATTGATGTTCTTGTGTGCGCAATTGATGTTCATGTGTGCGCAATTGATGTTCTTGTGTGCGCAATTGATGTTCTTGTGTGCGCAATTGATGTTCATGTGTGCGCAATTGATGTTCATGTGTGCGCAATTGATGTTCATGTGTGCGCAATTGATGTTCTTGTGTGCGCAATTGATGTTCTTGTGTGCGCAATTGATGTTCATGTGTGCGCAATTGATGTTCTTGTGTGCGCAATTGATGTTCTTGTGTGCGCAATTGATGTTCATGTGTGCGCAACTGATGTTCATGTGTGCGCAATTGATGTTCATTAATGCGCAATTGATGTTCATGTATGCGCAACTTGATGTTCATGTATGCAATTGATGTTCTTGTGCTAATTGATGTTCTTGTGTGCGCAATTGATGTTCTTGTGTGCGCAATTGATGTTCATGTGTGCGCAATTGATGTTCATGTGTGCGCAATTGATGTTCTTGTGCGCAATTGATGTTCATGTCAATTGATGTTCTTGTGTGCGCAATTGATGTTCATGTGTGCGCAATTGATGTTCATTGTGTGCGCAATTGATGTTCTTGTATGCGCAATTGATGTTCATGTGCGCAATTGATGTTCATGTGCGCAATTGATGTTCTTGTGTGCGCACTGATGTTCTTGTGTGCGCAATTGATGTTCATGTGTGCGCAATTGATGTTCTTGTGTGCGCAATTGATGTTCATGTGTGCGCAATTGATGTTCTTGTGTGCGCAATTGATGTTCATGTGCGCAATTGATGTTCTTGTGTGCTAATTGATGTTCATGTGTGCGCAATTGATGTTCATGTAATGCGCAATTGATGTTCTTGTGTGCGCAATTGATGTTCTGTGTGCGCAATTGATGTTCTTGTATGTAATTGATGTTCTTGTATGCGCAATTGATGTTCTGTGCGCAATTGATGTTCATGTATGCGCAATTGATGTTCTTGTGTGTAATTGATGTTCATTGTGTGCGCAATTGATGTTCTGTGATGCGCAATTGATGTTCTTGTGTGCGCAATTGATGTTCATGTGTGCTAATTGATGTTCATGTGTGCGCAATTGATGTTCATGTGTGCGCAATTGATGTTCTTGTGTGCGCAATTGATGTTCATTGTATGCGCAATTGATGTTCATGTGTCTTGTATGCGCAATTGATGTTCTTGTGCGCAATTGATGTTCGTGCGCAATTGATGTTCTTGCGCAATTGATGTTCGCAATTGATGTTCATGTGTGCGCAATTGATGTTCATGTGTGCGCAATTGATGTTCTTGTGTACGCAATTGATGTTCATGTGTGCGCAATTGATGTTCTTGTGTGCGCAATTGATGTTCTTGTGTGCGCAATTGATGTTCATGTGTGCGCAATTGATGTTCTTGTGTGCGCAATTGATGTTCTTGTGTGCGCAATTGATGTTCATGTGTGCGCAATTGATGTTCTTGTGTGCGCAATTGATGTTCTTGTGTGCGCAATTGATGTTCATGTGTGCGCAATTGATGTTCTTGTGTGCAATTGATGTTCTGTGTGTAATTGATGTTCATGTGCGCAATTGATGTTCATGTGCGCAATTGATGTTCTTGTGTGCGCAATTGATGTTCGTGCGCAATTGATGTTCATGTGTGCGCAATTGATGTTCTTGTGTGCGCAATTGATGTTCATGTGTGCGCAATTGATGTTCATGTGTGCGCAATTGATGTTCTTGTGTGCGCAATTGATGTTCTTGTGTGCGCAATTGATGTTCTTGTGTGCGCAATTGATGTTCTTGTGTAATTGATGTTCATTGTATGCAATTGATGTTCTATGTGCGCAATTGATGTTCATGTGTGCGCAATTGATGTTCTTGTGTGCGCAATTGATGTTCATGTGTGCGCAATTGATGTTCTTGTGTGCGCAATTGATGTTCTTGTGTGCGCAATTGATGTTCTTGTGTGCGCAATTGATGTTCATGTGTGCGCAATTGATGTTCTTGTGTGCGCAATTGATGTTCATGTGTGCGCAATTGATGTTCATGTGTGCGCAATTGATGTTCTTGTGTGCGCAATTGATGTTCATGTGTGCGCAATTGATGTTCTTGTGTGCGCAATTGATGTTCATGTGTGCGCAATTGATGTTCATGTGTGCGCAATTGATGTTCTTGTGTGCGCAATTGATGTTCATGTATGCGCAATTGATGTTCGTAATGTGCAATTGATGTTCATGTGTGCGCAATTGATGTTCTTGTGTGCGCAATTGATGTTCATGTGTGCGCAATTGATGTTCATGTGTGCGCAATTGATGTTCATGTGTGCAATTGATGTTCTTGTGCGCAATTGATGTTCATGTGTGCGCAATTGATGTTCTTGTGTGCGCAATTGATGTTCTTGTGTGCGCAATTGATGTTCTTGTGTGCGCAATTGATGTTCTTGTGTGCGCAATTGATGTTCTTGTGTGCGCAATTGATGTTCTTGTGTGCGCAATTGATGTTCATGTGTGCGCAATTGATGTTCATGTGTGCGCAATTGATGTTCATGTGTGCGCAATTGATGTTATGTATGCGCAATTGATGTTCTTGTGCGCAATTGATGTTCTATGTTGTGCGCAATTGATGTTCTTGTGTGCGCAATTGATGTTCGTGTGCGCAATTGATGTTCATGTGTGCGCAATTGATGTTCTGTGTGCGCAATTGATGTTCTTGTGTGCGCAATTGATGTTCGTGTGCGCATAATTGATGTTCTTGTGTGCGCAATTGATGTTCATGTGTGCGCAATTGATGTTCGTGTGCGCAATTGATGTTCATGTGCGCAATTGATGTTCTTGTATGCGCAATTGATGTTCTTGTGTGCGCAATTGATGTTCATTATGCTAATTGATGTTCATGTGTGCGCAATTGATGTTCTTGTGCGCAATTGATGTTCATGTGTGCGCAATTGATGTTCATGTGTGCGCAATTGATGTTCATGTTGATGTCTGCATGTAATTGATGTTCATGTGTGCGCAATTGATGTTCTGTGTATGCATAATTGATGTTCTTGTGTGCGCAATTGATGTTCTTGTGCGCAATTGATGTTCATGTGTGTAATTGATGTTCATGTGCGCAATTGATGTTCTTGTGTGCGCAATTGATGTTCTTGTGTGCGCAATTGATGTTCTTGTGTGCGCAATTGATGTTCTTGTGTGCGCAATTGATGTTCTTGTGTGCGCAATTGATGTTCTTGTGTGCGCAATTGATGTTCTTGTGTGCGCAATTGATGTTCTTGTGTGCGCAATTGATGTTCTTGTAATTGATGTTCATGTTCGTGTGCGCAATTGATGTTCTTGTGTGCGCAATTGATGTTCATGTGTACGCAATTGATGTTCATGTGTGCGCAATTGATGTTCATGTGTGCGCAATTGATGTTCATGTGTGCGCAATTGATGTTCTTGTGTACGCAATTGATGTTCTTGTGTGCGCAATTGATGTTCATGTGTGCGCATGTACTATTAAACTATTAAGGCCCCCCCAAAAAAGTATCCAGTTTCTGGTCTTCGCATGCGTCACCTCAGACCCGCACGTCAACATTTTGAGTTTTCTGGGTTTTTTGTTGTTGCTATGAAACAATGTCCAATTGCAGCCACAATTGCTGGATCAATTGGAATTCTGTGCTGTGTTGTTTTAAACGACTTTTTCACATAGGGGGTTTGAACGTTTGCCTAAATTGTGGTGCCTCTCTTAGCCACCACACTTTGTGTATGGGAAATTTGGTCTGGTTCCAATAACCCTGTATGTATGTTAACATGCACCACTGTAAAAAAAAAATAAAATTTTTTTTTTTTTAAATCCCCCCCCCCCAAAAAAAAAACCTCAAAAAATAACACAAATACAATGCATTAAACCTCCCGGCCATGACGTTAAGGATAACAGAGATACAGATTGATGCTTACGATGTTGCTGTAGATTGTACACTGTCCACGAGAACCTTCTGCGCCATTGGAAAGTTTCTAACCAGAAACATGAGATTGAAATCAGGCAGGCTGTAGATCTATGAGGAAAGATCACCAAAATATGATTTAATAAAAACATACTCGAAAAAGAGTGCCAGTTTATGACAGATGCCGTCTTATTCATCAAATAGTTCATATCTCTGAATTACCTGACCTACTAAATATTTCTAGAAATAATATTTCCACATTGTTTTTTGTGACTAAAGTCTTCCCAATGACTTGAGTACAATGTCATTCCCTGATTGTCGGTCTAATTAAACTGTTAAATAGTTTTAATTAATTATATCAGTAACACTGTATGTACCTCCCTACCCTTACTCACATCCCCTATCTACCCTTATTCTCACCACCTCCCCACCCTTACTCCCTTAATCATTTTTATTCTTAAAATAAGATATTTTTATTTATTTCTTGTGTACAATATTTGTAATTCTGCCTTTGGGCGGCGGTGATTGTTGAAATAAACCATTAATATAATATAATATAATATAATATAATATATACATATAAATTTACACAATGTACATACACAAAACTTGTTATTAACTGTGGTATATGGCTGGATAAACATTTTATAAGAAGTAATGAAAGTATGCAGGACCCAGTGGTAGTTTTGCATGGTGAAAAAGGTAAGTCAAGATTAGTTTGCGGTGACACCATGTAGAAATTCTCTTTTGAGTAGTAAATAGTTCTGAAAAGAACTGGTCGGTTACAACTTGACGTTTCGATCAGTATGCTCTGATCGTCTTCAGGAGAATGACTTCTATTATGGGAGGAAGGCCAAAGTCATGGTACAGCCAAGCCTTTGAGAAGCCAGGCCAGTGCTTTGCCCAGGCCTAATTAATCCCCTAGCTGAGCACAAAAGACCCTTTACTAATGAATAGATCTCAAACAGCTCTTATTGTTAACACAGACTTGACTGATGCCTCGGCTGTCTTTTGTTCACAACTGCAGCCATTATAATGAGCTGAGCTAGGCCCTCCAGAAACCCAGGATATGTTGATTGGCGGGTACTGTATTGTTACAGGATTAGGACTCACAAAAGACAATTAGGAGGCCAGGTAGTGCAGGCCTGGCCAGGTTTCTCAAAGGATTGGCTGTACCTCAACTTTGGCCCTCCTCCCTATTAAGCCTGCAACTATTTCCCACCTAATGTCGCTGATATAAGTGACTAAAAAAAAAAACTATTACATCACAGTATTTATTTCCTCTAGTTTTGTGTTATTATTACCTCTAACAGTCCGTTTTCTCTGCAGATTACACACCAGTATGTTGGCTGATCATTGTTGTCATCAGGAGATGGTGTCTCTGTCGTTTGTTCCTCTGGTTCTGGTTCTGGTTCTGGCTCCGAACTAAAGAAATCAACAAATTCAAAGCCTCCTATCAGTACCATTTTTAAAAAACAATCCAATCCTCTGAGGCCACTCCAAGCTACAGTGTACTGCAGTTGATGCCAGTGGCCTCCTATGGTTACCCTTCTGTGCACTGTCACACCACTTAACATTGAAGGGTAAGGTGGTCTCCCATTGATACATTGCAGGCCATACTAATATGTTCAAATAACCAGCTGCACCTGGTGATGTACACACATTAACCCTAACCCTCTGGTTCTGTTCTGGTAGAAAAATCCAGTGCATATTAATATAGCGTCTTTAACCCTCATTCTATCAGTTCCATTTTTAAAACAATCCTCTGAGGCCACTCCAAGCTACAGTGTACTGCAGTTGATGTCAATGGCCTCATATGGTTACCCTTATGTGCACTGTCACACCACTTAACATTGAAGGGTAAGGTGGTCTCCCATTGACACATTGCAGGCCATACTAATATGTTCAAATAACCAGCTGTACCTGGTGATGTACACACATTACTGTACACACATTACTGTACACACACACACACAGTCTTTTTCCGTAATTGTGGGGAAATACACTCGCTTTTACACACAGTTGTGAGGACCAAAAATGCTATGGGGACATGAAAATGTCCCCACAGATACGGTGTCATGGCCTACCCTTTTCTTATAAGTCCCCACAACCCCGCGAAGGCCTACCCACGCACACGCACCTACATGGGTTTGCACAGCAAACCATCCGAGGACATATAAGAACCGGAACAACAGATCCTCGGACGGCGGTTCTTTGTTCTTCGTTGTCCTCGGAAGACGTCGTGTACAAAACCAATGGAGATTACTTCAAAAAGTTAGAGTCCAAACAATAGAGGAACAATAGAGGTCCTCAGACATCTTGAAATGCACGACTGTGTGTACATGTATACAAACCACTAAAGACTGTGGTTTGTAATGGCCTTCAGTGTGTGTATGTGTGTGCGTAATTGGAGATTTCTAATTTACAGTGGCCTTGGGTGGCACTGAGTTGAACTTATAAGATTAATTGGAAAGGACAGTGTGGCTGGCTTGTATGCAGCAAAGGTTGGTGTAGAATGTATTGGACATTTAGTGGATGGGAGTGGATGGGAGTGGACTCCATGTGAAGTACATGTAGGGTTAATTTATTTAACTTATAATATGTATCCATAATGATGTAGTATACAAACCATTAAAGACTGTGGTTTGTAATGGCCTTCAGTGTGTGTGTACGTAATCGGAGATGTTCTTATTAACAGTGGCCTTGGGTGAAATTTAGTGGATAGGAGTGGACTCCATGTGAAGTACATGTAGGGTTAATTTATTTAACTTATAATATGTATCCATAATGATGTAGTATACAAACCATTAAAGACTGTGGTTTGTAATGGCCTTCAGTGTGTGTGTACGTAATCGGAGATGTTCTTATTAACAGTGGCCTTGGGTGAAATTTAGTGGATAGGAGTGGACTCCATGTGAAGTACATGTAGGGTTAATTTATTTAACTTATAATATGTATCCATAATGATGTAGTATACAAACCATTAAAGACTGTGGTTTGTAATGGCCTTCAGTGTGTGTGTATGTAATCAGAGATGGTCTTATTAA
Source organism: Zoroaster sp. YZ-2022 (assembly GCA_029582265.1). Classification (NCBI taxonomy): domain Eukaryota; kingdom Metazoa; phylum Echinodermata; class Asteroidea; order Forcipulatida; family Zoroasteridae; genus Zoroaster; species Zoroaster sp. YZ-2022. The sequence continues at coordinate 9,657,935 of CM055822.1, forward strand.
CAGTGGCCTTGGGTGAAATTTAGTGGATAGGAGTGGACTCCATGTGAAGTACATGTAGGGTTAATTTATTTAACTTATAATATGTATCCATAATGATGTAGTATACAAACCATTAAAGACTGTGGTTTGTAATGGCCTTCAGTGTGTGTGTATGTAATCAGAGATGGTCTTATTAACAGTGGCCTTGGGTGAAATTTAGTGGATAGGAGTGGACTCCATGTGAAGTACATGTAGGGTTAATTTATTTAACTTATAATATGTATCCATAATGATGTAGTATACAAACCATTAAAGACTGTGGTTTGTAATGGCCTTCAGTGTGTGTGTATGTAATCAGAGATGGTCTTATTAACAGTGGCCTTGGGTGAAATTTAGTGGATGGGAGTGGACTCCATGTGAAGTAGGATTAAGTGTTTCATTTATTATATTTCCACTTAATTTGTCTCCTTAAGATACAAAACACAAGACAATAAACCATCCATATAAATGTCCATAAATGTTTTGAAGCCTGACTGGGGCGCGTTTTCGCTACTGTAACCAGAAACATGTTTGGGCTTCAGTCATTGGTTAGGCGTTTTCGCGAGTTCGGTTGTGCTGCGATGACGTCATTGTTCTGACCAAAAGTGAACCAAAGTTTGTGATCGGTTGCGCTTGGTTTCAATATGGCAGATTGTAAAAAGTAACGGAAGTTTGGTTAATTATTTGTTAAAACGTGATGTAATGATTGTTTATATGCAAGCATATATTCCAAGTTTGTTACTAGCACTCATGAGTAAGATCTATTTTGCAAAAAATTGAATTACACCGAATATTTTGAGAAATGTTGATGATTGAACACGTTGCAAACTGAAAACAATTTTCTGGTTACGTTCGCATTTTCGCGTATCTATGCCGTCTTATTTCTGGTCAAGAATATGACGTCAGAAACAAGTTTCTGGTTAGGGTCGCAAAAACGCACCCCCAATTTACTAAACAAAAGTGATGTTTTGAACGAAACACATGTTTGAAACAACGACAACAGAAAGATAAGATGATTGCGTGCCTACCTTTTGTCCATTTTCACAACTGGACTAGGAGCAACTCGTGGTTCTGTGGATCCGTATAACAACTCATCTTCATCATCCGCATTGCTGAAATTAATTGATCATGAAAATAACAAACAATAAGTCCACAAGTTTCAATGAAGATCAATCATTTTCCAGGTTAATTGTAACCAGAAGTCTATTACCTACATGAAGTGTGCCAGCCTGCTGTAATCCATACCACGACATTGTACTCCAAATGTGTGCCAGCACAACGAGCTTGGTTACAGGTTTTGCTCCCCCTGCCCGGCCTGCTGCAAGGCATCATGGGATTAGGCGCTTGATGCGCGAAGCTAGTTTCCTAGAACTAGACACAATCTTAAACTTGACGCGGGCGAACCATTCTGTGTGGCCAATGCTCAATATTATTAAAGGTGCATGCATACGAGATACAGTTCTTTCACACGCCGGATAAGTCTCCCAGACTGCTTCTTTTCGAAACCTCGCATGTCAGTTTGTGGAACAATACATCATGAATGGGCCAAATCTACTGTTCTTGGAGTACTGTGCAGTGGACTAGGTTAGTACACGAGTAGCACACTTCATGTAGGTAATAGACTTCTGGTACCGTGCCGTGGACTAGGTTAGTACACAAGTGGCGCGCTTCATATAGGTAACAAACTTCTGGTACCATGCCGTGGACTAGGTTATGTACACAAGTGGCGCGCTTCATGTAGGTAACAGACTTCTGGTATAACCTATTCCATGGAGCATTCAAATGGGACTGAAACAACCTTCATATATAGTCAGGTACCTTGTATCCATTGATGTTGATTCTGCCAGTGATGTATTCAAGGAACGAGGCTTCCGTTCTACAGCTGGTTTCTCAACAGTGTCTGTCTTCCTGCCGGATGCAGTGAACATAGCACAGCAGTCCTTGTAAGTACACAGCGTCAATACAGGATTTTTCTATTGAAACCAAAGGGTTGTGGATGGGTCAATAAATGCTTTGGGACATGTGTCCCAAATGTCTTCTCCAAATGTATTTCCAGGTTTTGACGTTCAATTCAATTCAATATCACATTTATTTCCATTCTCACATGAGAAAAAAATGGTTACACAAAAGGTGGTATACAAACCGAGTCCAAAGAAAGATAGTAATTAGAGAACTGGATATATGAAAGGAAGCAATATCAATCTATGCACACGTCATACATGAAAACACAGAGTAAGGAGGCTATTCGTGTAAGCCAAGGCTTGTGGGGAACAACCTTACACAAAGGACATACATCTGGGGACGGACGAGACCAGACAGAACAGGATTACAGAAGACATGGGTCCTTTAACTATTATACACGAAAAATCCTCATAGTGCCCCAAAAAAACAGAAAAGAAAAAGTAAATGGAAAAACACATACCCCCTGGGGCCCCCCACTGAAAAGCAATGCCCCCTGTGCCCCCCCCTGCCCCCATGCCCTTATCTTCAAAATGCACCATGCATTTTCGTTGATCTTTCATATTCAGCACTTATGGCCTGTACTTCTTGCCAGGTAGTAACTTTTTCCCCATTTGAAGAGGTGAAAGTACCACTTTCCAACAGTGCTGAATTTTTCCAAAAAAGTGCCCCTTGGATGATTTTGGAAGATATGGGGTGGTTAGGGTTTTTAAAAAAATAATTTAAATTTAAAGAATGCTTACTTTAATGCAGGTTATTTCAAAAGCTTTTATGTCTAAATGCGACAAAAACGTTTGGCATTGTTACCTGTGTAAGATGAGGTTTGGTCAGACTCAGACGATGTCCAGAGCCATACTGGTCAGATTTGAGGGTCAGCAGCATCAAGTCACCTCTCTCGGTCATCACTAACAAGTAAGGGTCACTCAACGAGCACAGGACGATGTCTGACCCCAGGTCAAGAGGTATATGCTGTAACTGGTTAACTGATTGCAAACAACCAAAAATCAGAATCAAGAAATGTTACAAACATTTACAAATATTTTGTAAAATATTTTGTAATACTATAAATACAAATACATGTAAACATCAGTAAATAAGGAGCAACTAAAATATCGACCATTGTACGTTTATCCCTCCTCCTACTACTACAAGGGTCAAAATCAGTCAAAATGTCGATATACTTGCCAAGGTATATCTAGTACACTTAAAAGTTAAACACTGTCAAACCTTACGTGTAGTAAGTACATTTACAGGTCAAAATGAGTCAACCGTTTTTTGACTGGTAAAAGCATTGTCTGGTATTGTTCAGGGTGGTCAAAATGACAGTCAAAACCAGTCACAATTGCCCCTGTGTGCACATTTGGGTCAACAGTCAAAACAGGCAGTTGACTGATTTTGACCTCTATAGCAACTTCCCACTAAAGTGCAGCAATCAACATATATAATACGTAAAGGCAATTCATTAACTATATTTAATTAATATCAGGAAAAATCATTTCAAAGTTTATTCTTCTAAGGACAGATCCTTTGTTACAAAATAAAATCAGACATGTGAATGGAAATGTAAAAATAGGGAAGCTTCAGAATAACCAAATTTAATTTACAGATTTTCAAATTATGCATATATTATGTAATTAATAATAAAAGTGACAATAAAGTGACAATATCAATCAACAAGGCATGGAATCAGAGTGCCAATTTTAGATTAACTCAGTGACTGAAAATAATACCCCACATGATAAGGTCATATTACCGTTGCTGCTGAATAAATGAGCCAGTAGTTTTCAGTCACTGTGTTCATATTAAACTAGGACACCGATTCCATGCCGTTGAAAGTCTGCTCTGATCGTGACGATACTGTCCCTTTAAATGGTTGAAAATGAAACAAATATTTCCGTACCTCCTTCCATAAGCCTGACGCTTGATGGCGATACCTGTACAATGTACTTATTATCGCCTACATTACCAGCAAACACAGTAGGAGTCTGGGTACTAAACCCACTGTGATCAAGCTCGGTGATTTCCTGTTCAGTTTGCAACACCTGAGATGGCAAACGTAAAAAAAACAAAAACCTCTAGAGCATAAACCAATTAACAGAACACATGCATTTGCTATATTCTCCTGAAGACCATCAGAGCATACTGATCGAAACATCGAGTTGTAAACTCCAGTTTTTTACTTATTTCCTATACTGTTAATTAGGGTTTGAAGCTTTGCATGGTGGAAGTACAATAGAAGTAAGTTATGCGATTGCACCATGTAATTAATCTCTTAAAGGGACAGTGTCGCCACGATCAGCAGGGCATGAAATCGTAGTGCTTGTTTTAGATTAACTCGGTGACTAAAAATAATACCCCACATGATAAGGTCATATTACCGTTGCTGCTGCATAAATGAGCCAGTAATTTCCAGTCACTGTGTTCATCTTAAACTAGGACACCGATTCAATGCCCCGTCGAAAGTCTGCTCTGATCGTGACGACAGTGTCCCTTTAAAAGATGTGATAGTTGGTGGTTCTAAGAAGAACCGTTAGTGAGAATCTGGACATTTCGATCAGTATATGCTGAGTGTCTTCACGATTACCTAAAATTGATAGGCTTCTAATCTCAAACTTTAGTTCTATTATATTATTAATGTTTATACACACTAACAAAGATTACCTAAAATTGATGACTGACTAATAATAGTACTGCAATAACCTGGCTTCTAATCTCTGGTCTGATTAAACAAAGCATAAATTGATGCAAATTGTGGTAACCTCTGCCATAAAGGTATCTAGCCAACCTGTCATCATTGGTCCAGATTGGGGGTCGAGAGGTTAAGACATCTGCAACAGTTAGCAGAAGGGCGTGGGTTCAAGTCCTACCTGAGTCGCCTTTGTATTCTTTTCCGCATGACACTAGACGTCAGTGAAGGAAAAAATCATTTCACCAACCTATAATATATCGCGGAACCCGCTGCTATATAGGATTCTAGCCGGCCAATCATCATCGGGCAAGCTCAGTGGTCGAGAGGTTAAGACGTCTGCACTAGTAAGGTCGTGGGTTCGAATCCCGCCCGAGTCGCCTGTGAAGTTTTTTCACAGATACCGAGTATGCAGTGCTACACACACACACATCGGCGTAGGGCAAAATTATATCAAAAAAATCATATCCATTTAACACGAAGTAAGAAAACTCATTCCTGAACACATTCCTCAAGATTTATTTCAGAAATCAAATATGAAACCATTCAATTCAAGACAAACATTACTGACCATGCTAGAATCCTCCCTACTCAAGATGAGGAAGGCGTGGCTATTAGTCAACTCAGTTGTGTCTCCCGGTGTCGTCTCCTTGTCCCCCTCATCTGGAGGTCCCTCATCCTCTCCTTCCTCATCCTCTCCTTCCTCATCCTCTTCCTTCTTGATGTTAACTTTGGAAATCTGCTGTCAAAGGTCAACAAGAAATAAAAGAAACTACCACTTGTTAGCCCTCCTACTTGAGCTGCACTTTAGTGGCGAGTAGCTATCATGGTCAAAATCAGTCAACTGCCTGTTCTGAGTGTTGACCCAAATGTTCCGCAGGGGCATTTTGGACTGGTTTTTACTGTCATTTTGACCACCCTCAACAATACAAGACAATGCTTTTACCAGTCAGAAAAGGTTGACTCTTTTTAACCTGTAAATGTACTTAACGCACGTAAGGTTTGACAGTGTTCGACTTTTAAGTGCACTACATATGTGACCTTGTTACAACGAAATGAGCGTAAAGTCGCACTGTACCATTTTAGAAGTACAGCGGGAAAAGTGAAAAATCGGAGGGGAGGTCTAATTTTTTTGGTTATTATATTTGCAATTTGTAAATCTCTTAATATTGAATTCCAAATTTTCAGTTGGATCAGAAAATTAAAAACCTCAATTTCAGGCCAATTTCGTTGGGAGCATTTATCGTGTTCTGACAAACAACTTGAAACAAAGACGGAAACAAAGACGCAAATTCCCCTCTGGTGGTTTGGGGAAATCGATGTAACCCCAAGTGTTATATATCATTGGAAAGCTCTTGTTCTACTGAATCCATAAATACCAATAACTCAATTGTTTAAATTTCCGCTCATTTTGTGGTGACAGGTCACATATAACTATATACCAACAGTCAAAACAGGCATTTGACTGGTTTTAAGCTACTTGCCACTAAAGTGCAGCTATAGTGGGAGGGTTAATAAGATATTGTGAAATGCACACTATGAGCAGGACGTCAATTTGATCTGGCTACTTACCGCTGGTTTATTTTCAATGACCGTCCACATATCCAGACAGCCAGGCAGTTCAAATGTAGTTACAACCTGTGGTCTGATGGTTCTCTGTTATTACGGAAAAACAAAGTGTTATTTATTGTATATATTTCAAAGTATTGAGTCAGATAAATAAGCATGTGAGACAATATTCATTGATTTATTTATTCATTCGTAATGGTTTATTCAATAAAAATCTTCCATAACGACCAAAGGTCGAATTGTGGAATAACTTACAATATTAAAAATGCAAATATGAACAAAGAAGAAAAAATGACTATGGACATCAACAAAGTAGGAACAAATTGAGAACAACCAATTAAAATAACAAATTTAGATATTAACGTAACAATTCACAAATGGGCAAAACAAGCGACATTGACAGTAAAATTGAAGGAGAATCATGAAAATGTTAAAACCCCCAAAAAAGGGGGAACAAAATCATAGAATGGCTGATAAAAAAAAAAACTGAAGGGATTAAAGGGGCAGTATCGTCATGAACAGAAGCAGACTTTCAACAGGGCATGGAATCGGCGTTCTAGTTTAAGATGAACACCGCAACTGAAAATTACTGGCTCATTTAATATGCAGCAGCAAATATTATTGGGTCGATCATGTTACCAGAAACACAACAATTCTTTGGGGGGGGGGGGGTAGGCCTTATCAATAAACCAATTATAACTAGGAAATTGATTGTACAGCCACCCTTACCCATCCAGTCACTATGACCTTATCATGTGGGGTATTATTTTCGGCCACCGAGTTAATCTAAAACTAGCACTCTGATTCCATGTCCTGTTGATCGTGACGATACTGTCCCTTTGAGTACAAAACACACTAGGGATAAAAACATTAGGATGGTCTAAAAAATCTTATAAAAAAAACAGGCAACATACACATCCGAATAACCCAAAATATTGTTACCTGTAGAACAGAAAGAGCTCCATTCTTGCCGTAGCCAGAACACGTCACTAATTCCAAATCTGGGTCCAGACTATTCTGAAACTGCACAGAAATAACAAACGGAAATAGCCAAACGGAAATAACAAACGGAAATAACAAACGGAAATAACAAACTGGAAATAACAAACTGGAAATAACAAACAGAAATAACAAACAGAAATAACAAACGGAAATTACAAATGGGAATAACAAACTGGAAATAATAAACAGAAATAACGAACGGAAATAACAAACGGAAATAAACAAACGGATATAACAAACAAAACAAACAAACGGAAATAACAAACGGAAATAACCAAACAATAGACACGGTATCTCTAGACGTTACGAGCACTTGAAAAACACGCAACAGTTCATCTTTAAAAGCAAAATAGTGCGGCAAACACAGTTGCAACAAAACACTGATAAGTAATAGTATCGTGGGATTAGGCACTTGACACTAACACTGGAGAATTATCAGCTCTGGAGTGAATGCAATAAACACTCTCTTAGTGCGCACACGAGATGCAGTTCTCTTCCACGCCGGGTAAGTCTCCCAGAATGCACTGCTTCTTTTTGAGATCTTGCGCTTCAGTCTGTGGAACAATAACGTCATGAATGGCCCAAATCCATTGTTCTTGAAGTACTCTGCTGTAGACTTCTGGTACCGTGCCGTGGACTAGGTTAGTACACGAGTGGCACGCTTCATGTAGGTAACAGAATTCTGGTACCATGCCGTGGACTAGGTTAGTACACGAGTGGCACGCTTCATGTTGGTAACATACTTCTGGTACTATGCCGTGGACTAGGTTAGTACACGAGTGGCACGCTTCATGTTGGTAACATACTTCTGGTTCCGTGCCGCGGACTAGGTTAGCACATGAGTGGCACACTTCATGTAGTTAACAGACTTCTGGTACTGTGCCGTGGACTAGGTTAGTACACAAGTGGCACACTTCATGTAGGTAAGAGACTTCTGGTACTACGCTGTGGACTAGGTTAGTACACGAGTGGCACACTTCATGTAGGTGACAGACTTCTGGTACTATGCCGTGGACTAGGTTGGTACACGAGTAGACTTCTTTTTTTTTCTTTTTTTTTATGCAAGTTCGCCCCAAACAAGGCTAAAAGCCACTCTAGGTAAGGGGCTACAAGAAGAAATCATAGAAGATGAAAATAACTCAGGAGGACTGAAGGTAGGAATTGATATTCCTCTTAAAACTGTCTAGATTATAGGATGTAGGGAAACATGCACCAGGCAAGGAGTTCCAAAGAGATGCAGTACGTGGAAAAAAGCTGCTGGCATAGCTCATTGTTCTACATCTCGGCAAAGCTAGAGTGTACGGGTGAGAACAAGCAGAAAGCCTGGTCTCACGCTTAAACACCCTGATAGGAGGAACCAGATCGGACACACTGGTGGCACATTTGCCATGAAAATATCTGTAGAAAAGACAGAGGCTGGCTACAAACCTACGGTGAGAAAGAGGTTGTAACAATGATCCCAACTCTTCACCAACAAGATTAACAATACGCTTCTGCACTCTATCTAATAAAGATAAATGACAGGCAGAAGCTCCGGCCCAAATGTGACAACAGTACTCCATTAGGGGACGTATAGTTGTCTTATACAGGTAGAGAGTAGCATCAGGAGGTAAGAACTTCCGAGCTCGATAAAGACAACCAACTCGCATGGAAGCACTCTTTGCAATGCCTGAGATATACCTCTCCCAACTGGCTTTATTGGAGATATCAAGTCCGAGAAGGCGAAAATCTGATACCTCAGGCAAAGTTAATGGACCCATATGAATGGATGGAAATGTATCATCTCTAGAGCGAGAAAGAGACAGTAGGTAAAACTTGTAGCTTTGCATGGTGAGGATGATAAGTAAGACTAATTGCGGTGACACCATGTGGAGACAGTAGTTTAGTTTTCTTTGCGTTAAAGGTTACTAACCAATCGTTCCCCCACTTCAACACGCTCTCTAAATCATTATTCAGTGAGACACCCACCTCACAGCGAGAAGTGTTAGAAGAGTTAGGGGAAACACAGTAGAGGGTTGAATCATCAGCATACATGGCGAGCTGAGACAAAACTTTATCGGGCAAATCGTTAATGTAGATAAGAAAGAGAGTAGGACCAAGTAGTATGCCCTGTGGAACACCAGAATTGATAGAACGAGTAGGAGAAGATTGACCCTCAAGGACAACCTTCAACTTGCGGTTGGAAAGGAAAGCAGAGATTATGGATAACATTCTGCCTGACACACCATATGACTGAAGCTTGTGGAGCAGGCCAGAATGCCATACCTTGTCGAAGGCCTTTGAGATGTCCAATGCTACAACACGAGCCTCACCCCTACGATCTAATGCCCCATTAAAATGATCAGTAATTAGGGAAAGCAGATCACCGGTTGATCGGGAATGGCGAAACCCATACTGGCAGTCAGTCAGAAGGTCATTGTCCTCCAGGTATCCAAGGAGCTGTTGGTTGACAAAGCATTCAAAGATCTTACTTATTATGGGAAGCAGACTAATAGGACGATAATTAGTAGACTCAGAACGCTCACCAGCACCCTTAAAGACAGGGACAACAGATGCCACTTTCCAAGATGAAGGAAACACTGAGACTGCCAAGCACATATTGAATAGCTTGGCAAGAATAGGTGAAAGTTCTGGGGAACACATTTTCAGAACAATTACAGGGATTCCGTCAGGGCCAGTAGCCTTGGAGGCATCCAAGGAATGAATAGTCCGGGCAATCTTCTTTGGTGTGATAATAGGCTTTGATACTACCGTGGCTGTACGGGATGGAAAGGCAGGAAGTGGATGCCCCTCATCATTAAGTGTGGAGTTGAATACAAAGTTGTCAGCAAAAAGGTTTGCCTTATCTTGGGGAGAAGTAAGAACTTCGGGTCCATGAAAGAGAGGAGGAATGGAGGACTTGTTGCGGTTAAGTACACTATTGGCAATCCGCCAAAAGTCCCTGGAACCAAGCCGTTGCGTTGAAATGGAACCAGCAATAGAGTTTGCATATTGCTGCTTAGCATCCTCTAAAACTCTCTTACATCGATTTCGAGCTTCATGGAAAAGACGCTTATTATCCAAAGTTCCTGAAAGATGATACTTCTTTAAAAAATGGTTACGATGGGCAATTGCTGCAGCACAGGCTGGAGTGTACCAAGGTTGTGAATGGGCCCTGATCTGGTAGGTACGTGAGGGGATGTAAATCTCCATACCAAGGTTAATCCATTGGGATAACTCGTCTGCTGCCAAATCAGGACCAAGACTTAAATACGATAACCAGGGCACATCAGCAAGAAAACATCGAAAACCATTCCAATCAGCCTTTCCAAACTGAAAAACAGTACGATGAAAAGGCTGAAATGTAGTTGAAGGAGAAGAATATGAAACGGAAATAGAGACAATTGAGTGATCCGAGTTACCAATTGGAGGCAAGACCTTGGCGACACAGTCTTCTGGGTTAGAACACAAGAAGAGATCCAGCAGGTACCTACCATCGGAAGCACGATCCGGAATATGAGTAGGGGATGAAACGATCTGAGTAAGATCTTGGGAGATGGAAAAATTATATGTTGCAATACCAGGAATGTCAATATTACGAGAATGAATCAGCCACTCCTTGTGGTGAACATTGAAGTCACCAAATACCATGACTTGAGCAGAAGGGTGCTGAGAAATAGCCGAATCAATGCTGTCAGAGATAGCATCTAGCACTGCGCAGGATGATGATGAAGGTGAACGATACAGAAAAAACAGGTAAGTAGTGGAATGGAGAAGCGAGAGGCGAAAGCACATGTATTCATGATTGTTACATTCCAAAGTGCTTTCACGGGCTAAGGGAAGAGTTTCTTTAACATAGACACCCAGACCATGTGATGGAGGGTGGTCAAGGCGATGAAAGATATATCCCGGTAACTTAAAAGAATCAGAGGAAATGTCACAATTCAGTCTGCTCTCAGATAGAGCAAGCAAATCAGGTGAGTTGTTAAGAACAAAAGACTGAACAGAAGTGAAATTGGAACGAAAACCCCTGATATTGGAAAAAGCAATACCAAGCGGCTTTGAACGCTGCGCACAGGTACTATGCCGTGGACTAGGTTAGTACACGAGTGGCACAGTTCATGTAGGTAATAGACTTATACATATATACAATGACAATACATATATACAATTCCATTATTACCTCATCAGATAGGAACGCTGGTTCACCCATGGTCATATTACCACAAGGTCCGATGTTTATCAAACTGTCACACACCTGACAGACAAAAAGAAAAAAAATATTTGAAATATTTAGGAATAACATTTTACAGCCTCTCATTTCGGTTTGCGGTAACACCATGTGTTTATCTCAGCTATCGCTAAGTGAGGTACAGGTTCTGAAAAGAACCTTCTTGGGCAACTTGTGTCTCAACTGTCGCTAAGTGAGATTATGGTTCACGGCAAACTAATATCGGGCAACTCATTTCTCAAATATCGCTAATTTTAAAAACTGCTCGGTGTCATCATACAAAACGATCTGTCGTGGACTAAGCATGTCGATCGAATTTGTTCAAAAATTAAAGCAAAATTATATATTCTCTCGCAGATCCGCCGCTTCCTACCGCAATTTGGTAGAAAGCAGTTTTTCAATAGTTTTATTCACCAAACTTTGATTACTGTTTGTCCATTTGGGGCAACTGTGGTGTTAATAATTCAAAACGCTTGGACAGACTTATGAGAAAGTCCATGCGAATCATTCTAAATCGACCTATTGATACAGAACCAGAATCAATGTACCGTGAACTGAAATGGTTTCCATTATCATACAGGCATAAGTTGAAAACGTGTATTTTAGTGTATAAAGCTTTTAATCAATTAACTCCAAGTTATATTACTGATCTTGTGAATTTGTATAAATGACTTTAAGATCTGTTAAAAATAAAGTTCTTGGCGTTCCTTTTACTAAATCAAAAATTTATGAACGTGCTTTTAGTATTAATGGTCCTACATTATATAATAACCTTCCGTTACATATTAGAGATTCTAAATCACTCGTAAGTTTTAAGTCTTCATTGTATAGTTATTATTATCAATCTTACCTGTCAACTATTAGCAGTTCCTAGAACCCAGTTTTTAATCATTCATTCTAGTCTATCATATATCCATGTTAAGTTTTTATTATAGTCCCTCGACCATCACGTAAAGAGGATATGTCATTTTAAATTATATTATTATGTCATAACCTATGATGCTATCGAGATTAAATAAAGTATATAATAATTGAGAACGTGATTCAGGGAGAACCATGGTGTGTCTCATTATGAAGCACAGATATTGAATACAGTAACTAGATCAGCCGCGCATTCATGTGTGTATGTGCTATTTACCGCGAACAAAACACAGATATTACATAGAATTATATTAATGTCAAGAATAATATCACTCGATAACATCTAAACTAACATCTGAAAGTTATTGAAAAATATCAAATGACAAGGATCTATGTGTGAGTGATATAAAACAAATGTTGGGTGCCTTTATTTCGGCCAATGGGAGCATTTATTATATCACTCTGTAACAGTCCAGATGTTACCTCATGGTATAATAAATGCTCCCATTGGCCGAAATAAAGGCATTCAATATTTGTCTACTATTAGAGCTTAATGACATGTACTATCGGCTTAAACATTTCAAGATGATATGACCTTAAATCAAGAGGGCATGACCTCATACTGACCTCAAATGAATACGTTACGACATTAGAGCTGGTACTCTGCATGGTCTCCTTGCCATAAACTTCTAACTCCTCGGGATCCTGTACTAATGCTACATCACTCGCTAAAATAAAATAAAAAATTCAATTTATTCAACTGTAATCTTGTCTGAGTAAGACTAATTGCGGTGACACCATGTGAAATTTTCAATTGAGTAGTAATTAGTTCTGAAAAGAACTGGAGGTACAACTCGATGTTTCTATCAGTGTGCTCTGATTGTCCTCAGGAGAACGCTGGACTCTGAGAAATGCTGCTGCTTAAGTAGGCTGCTGGAGGATTACGCAATGACAGGATGCTGGAGGATTAGAAACCGGCTTCGCTGTGCTGATCTTGCTGGGATTGTAACCGTTGCGCTGGAGGGTAGTTCGGATGTGCTGTAGTTCCTTGGGAAGACTGACCTTGTCACATATGTTGTAGACGCGTTGTACGAGGGTACGGTTGACCGATGACTTGATGCTAGGGTGATGGAAGGAGCGCTGGTTCAGGTAACGGTCTGTGTGACTGGGCTTTCTGTAAACGTTGTGGTGTAGGGAGCCGTCTGGGTTCCTGGAAATGCCAACATCGAGGAACGAGATCTTGCCATTTTCCTCTGCTTCCATGGTAAACTTGATGCTCGGATGTTGCTCGTTGAGATGTTGTAGAAAGTCCTGAAGTGTCTCTGACATGTGGCCAAACCACAAAGGTGTCATCCACATAGCGGAGCCACAGGTTCGGTTGGAGGTCAGCGGTGTTGAGGGAAGAGTTTTCAAACTCTTCCATGAAAATGTCAGCAAGGACCGTAGATAGAGGAGATCCCATGGAGGTCCCAGCTGTCTGCTCGTAGAACTTGCCCTGAAATTGAAAACAACTTGAAGAAACACATGCTAGTAGCAGATCATGAATTTGGTCAGGGGTGAGCGATGTGCGATCATCAAGGGAAAGATCTTGTTCGAGTCTGTCCTTCACCAGGAGGCATGTCTCTTCAGTTGGGACATTGGTGAAAAGGGAGACAACATCAAAACTAACTAACCAAGATGTCGCTGGGTTGTAGGGTGAGACCTCGGGTTATCTCAACGAACTGGCTGCCTGCATGCCTCAACGAACTAAATCCTCCAGCATCCAGTCATCGCATAATCCTCCAGCAGCCTACTTAAGCAGCAGCATTTCCCAGAGTCCGGCACTCTCCTGAGGACGATCAGAGCACACTGATCGAAACGTCGAGTTGTACCTCTAGTTCTTTTCAGAACTAATTACTACCGTATTTTCCTGCGTATAAGACGCGGCTTATCTGACTTTCAAAGGTACGAAAACGTCACTGCGTCTTATCTAACGGTGCGCCTTATCTGGTGTCGCTTGAGATCAAAGTGATGATTACCGCTTGTGTAACTTTCGGTGGACCTCAACCTAACAAAGCGGCCGTGTTTTCCAACGAAGGTCGTTAGCGCAAGATTTTCATGCATTCATTCACCGTAAATAATACTCACGAAAGACCTCACTCGTGTGCAAAGATCGTATAGCGCCGCAAGGCGCAAGATAGGTAACTGACGCAAAAACATGAAGTATCCAATGGGCGCGTTTGGCCGCCATTTTAGTAAGCAGCGACACGACAAGTAGTCGACAACAGTATGCATGCACCGCGCGCAAACCAAGTTACACTCGCTGCTGCTCAAATCGTCAGTAAATGACCCGACCTTTCATTCTTCACGTGTCCAAAGAACAAGGAAAGGTAGGATACAATGCTATTTTTATTACGTATTCAGGCAAATGTTCGTTTAAATTGTTTATTTTCTTAAACATTTGTTAAATTGATGTTAAAATTGGGGGCGCCACTCGTAAATAAGTTAGCCTACATTGTAACGTTATTTTGTTGACTCTGCTGACTCGAGTCTGACTTCTGACTATATTTGTGGCATTATGCATTGTCAGTCAGTGATTTACAAATTCAACAAAGTAATTTGATTCAGTAGCTAGCAGCACGCCAGCAGCAAGCCATGTCGGCATCGCTGTCATTCTTGTTTAAATGTTTGGTTTTTATCCCATTTAAAATTTAGGGCAAATTAGGCTATTCATTGTTGGACGTTGTAGCAAACCAATACTCCATCATGGCGTTAAGTTCTACATCATCTGCTCACTGTTCTTCAATAAATTGCTCAAATCACAAAGTAACCGACCCGATCTTTCATTCTTCAGGTTTCCAAAGAACAAGGAGAGGTAGGATAGAATATTATTTTTATAATATTATTAATATTACTTATTAGGCCAAAATTGTTTAACGTAACCAAAAATTAGTATTAAACTTGGTGTAATGATTGATGATGTTTTAAAATTAGTGGTGCCGATCGTTAAACATTTACGTTGCAAAGTTTTGTATTGCTTACCCTCTGCATAATGGTCTGATCCGGTGACATTAAGCAGCAAGATATAGCAGCCAATAGTACTCAATCCATAAAATCAATGTTTGCGATCAAAACAACATATTTTCCTGAAAGTTTTAACAGTGCAATGCTGTCCAAGGCACTTTAAGTACAGAGTTTCTGTTACATCCTGAGTTTATTTTTGTGTTAGTGTCATGATCAAGCATATCATCCCATGTGCGATAATTATGCTATTATAAGCATAGTTTAGCGAAGCATTGTAAACTCACGCAATGCCGCATAATGAGAATGTTTTTGATATTGTTTTGATATGGAAAATAAAGAGTCATGATTCATTCATCGGTTGGGGTCTGACTGAGAAGGAGACACACACATATCTATGCTGTAATGCTTTTATGAATCAATAAATGTTGAATGTATTTGATATTTATAATCAACTGGAAGTCTCTTGAAGTAATACTTCTTGTGAATGTGTGTAACTTCTACGGACGGCATCACAAATCCAGTTAACACGAATTCTTTTACTTGCAACTTCACGACAAAGTGAAGCAAGTTAACATTATTTGTACGTCTCCGAAAGCTTACCTCTTAGTAACCCCGACTAAGGATCACAACACAACAGTTAGGTTGTCGGCAGATGAAAGGGCTGTCAGTGGGTTGTCAGCTTTTAGTATGACCCATAATGTTAGTTCTGATTTCCTTTTTAACATACATTTTTACCCATTTTTTCTTTGCAGATGTCAGCAGTGGGTCCAAAACACTCATCCCGTTGATCTGCTGAATAGAACTCCTCTGTATTTGTCAACAAACTGCCGTTTGTGCTCAGAACACTTTGAACTTGAACAGTTCTCCAACAAACGGACTAAAAACAGACTGAACTGGAATGCAGTTCCAACTATATTCACGGTGCCAAATCCACCCAAACTTCTGTCCACCCCACGTAGGCCACTTAAGAGGAAGAGTGAGGACATCTCCACACCAAAAGCTCCAAAGCAGCAAGAAGGTATAAATAATATAGAATAACAAATTTTTCTTTTGTACATGTTCATACATCGCAGTGTTGTAGTCAAGTCCTTTTCCGAGTCCGACACAAATGCTGAAATATGACGTGGCACAGTTAGAATCAAGTAACAAGACTGTGAGGTCCGAGCACATTGACTTTCAAGAAGGAATAGCAGTACAAGTGTTTGGAAAGACAAGTGTGCTGTAAATAGACAAAATTAAGCAAAAGGACTCAGACTTGAGTCCGAGTCCTTTTGCAAATATTTCTGTTGGCCCCTATATACAGCACACTTGTCTTTTTAAACACTCATACTGCTGTTCTTTCTTGAAAGTCAATGTGCTAAGAGCTCACAGTCTTGTTACCCAGACTTGATTCCAACTGTACCACCTTATACTCTTCTTTTTTTTTGTATTTGCGTCAGACTCAGAAAAGGACTCGACTACAACACTGCATACATGTACATGTACATACACACGTGTACCTATTTGTTTATGTTAACCATTATGTACTTCTATGCTAACCATGGAGTATTTGGAAGAGAAAAATCAATGTCTGGGTTTCTTACTTTTTCCACAGGACTCAAACCCACAAGCTCTTGCATTTTAGAGCAGATATCTTAACCACTCGACCATCGAGCTTGCCCAATGATGAGAGGCCAGTTGGAGTCTCATGTAGCGGTGGGTCCCGCTGTAATTTATATTTTGTAACATTGAGACATTTGACTCTCTTTTTTCTTTGCAGTGGCTGACAATGTGACTGACCATACATATTTTAAAGTTCCTGAAAACAATCACAAAGATGGTTCCAGGATATTGTTTTCATTTGAATCATCTTGTGCCATCGATGATGTTTCATCCAAAGGAAAGAACAGCAAACTGCTCAAGAAAGAGCGCTGAACATTTAGATTGAAGAAAATGGTGCAACAGCTGAAAAGGTCAATGGACAAAGTGAGCAGAGAGTCGCAATCAATCAGTGATTTAATCAAAGGAGCAAGTGCTTTTTAGAAGAGCCAGCATTGACCTTCTTTGCATCTCAATTATGAATTCATCACAGCGTTGCAAGGCTAAAGGCAGGAGATGGACTTACAAAGACAAAGTAATAGCACTTTCCTTTATCACCAGAGTCCTCGTGCTTACCAATTCTGTCTCACGATTTTCACACTTCCATCTGTGTCATCCCTCCGAAAATGGTTGAGTAATGTGGAAGTAAGGCCTGGCTTTCTCCCAAGGTATTTGAACTGTTGAGAGACAAAGTAGCTGGCATGACAGAAAAGAATAAGTTATGTGTCATCACATTTGAGAAATGAGTCTACGGCAGGCCTGTCATACAACATCACAGAAGATGCGGTGGAGGGATTTGAAGACTTTGGCTCACTGGGTAAAACATCAAAGCCTGCAAATCATGCTCTTGTGTTCATGGTTAGGGGTTTGATTGGCAAGTGGAAACAGCCCATTGGCTATTTTTGTCAAGAGATGCCACACGTGCTGAAAATCTGAAGAAATTGCTCAACTGAATGCATTCAGAATGTAAAAGGCACTGGACTGCAACCTAAGGCTGTTGTATGTGACCAAGGGTCCAGCAATGTTCGACTCTATAAACTCCTTTCAGTAACAGAAAAGCAGCCTTTCTTCATCCATGGGGAGGACAAAATCTTCTGTTTGCATGACCCGCCACACTTGTTAAAAAACACAAGATCTAACTTGGAGAAATATGTCTTCCATATCAATGGAAAAGATGGTGGCAAACACATCAGGTGGACACATATTCGTAATTTCTATGAATTTGATTCACAATTGGCAATCAGAAAAGCACAAACTCACAAAAGGGCACTTTGAGCTCTCAAGCTTCTCCAAAATGAGAGTAAATAAGGCAGCACAGGTGCTTAGTCATTCAGTGGCTGCAGGCCTGTACACATATGTAGCATTTGGTAAATTACCTGCAGAAGCTGCATACACAGCTGATTTCATTGAGATGATCAACAACTTGTTTGATGCATTTAACAGTAGATGTTTCAAGGATCCACAAAAATTGAGAAGGCCTTTGTCCGAAAACTCTGAACACAAATCATTCTTTGAGTCATGCAAGCCAATACTCAAGAGCTTGAAAGTAGTTGGAGCTAAGAATGTTCTGTTTATCAAGGATGGTGTCTGGCTATTTCATGTATTTCTCAGCTATGGCAGCACTTGAAGGAAACCACTGATGTCCGATTTCTGCTAACATCTCGTCTTAACCAGGATATTGTAGAAAATATGTTTTCTACCATTCGACGAAAAAGGTGGCTTTTAGAGATAATCCATCGGCTAAGGAATTTCGCTGCGCGCCTTCAGGATGGTAATGGTAGCTGCGCTTATTAAGCCAGTTGCTGGTTCCAACTGCTTACCTGACTCGGACAAATTTGTCCTGACGCTGCGCTCTCTAACAAGCAATACAGGAAGAATAAAACAATCTCAACGTGTCACACGTATCAACAGTGCACGAAAAGCCATCGCAGTCAACAATATTCCAATTGACCTCCCTGAACAGAACACGCTTGCATACATCGCTGGGTATCTGTGTCGCAAAGTTATCACCGGACACGAAGTACTCTCATCATGCCAGACCTGCAGAGAAGCTCTGCTGAAAGGCAATGCAAAGTTAGACAACCCAGTGCTACTATTCATACATAACAAAGCCTATGACACATCCATATCTGACTTTGGATCGTTAATGGTCCCCTCAGAGTGCTTCCTAGCTTTCTGTGCTGAATGTGAGAAGTTGTTTCGCACTGAATTTGATGACATAAAGATGACAAGGAGCAACATCTCCCACCTGCTCAATCAAGCGATGCAGGATCTAGATTTGTACAAGGAGATGCATGTGTGCAGTGAGAGAATAAAAGCCAAAATTGTAGCTATATTTGTAAATGTTCGAATACATTATGCACTGAAGTTTAAAAACAGAGAACTACATGATGTCACTCTCAAGAGGAAATGTAGGAAAGCTCAGAAAGTGGGACATAAATAAAGTTGTTAAGCTGTACACTGAGATCAGTCAATGTGACTTTAAACTGGCGAGTACATTATATCATACATATGCAGAATATGGCGTTACCTTAAAAATCTACATAAGTCATGAATTAAATCAAAGCATGGATCGGCAGCGGCTCGATCAAAGTTGAGGGATTAGGACACTATTCTATTATACCATACTGGGACTCTTGTCTAGACAAAACACATATATGTACTCTTGATAAACCATGTGACGTTCATTTAAAATAGTGTGACTACAATCCACATTTTCTGAAGTGCAAATGACGTTCACATGGTTTTATTCTCTACGGAATAAACCTAGTCACGTCATGTGTTTATACTATGACCTAGTCACAAATATCTTTTCAAATATAATAACCGTAAATAATTGGGGTAATGGTGTTTTTGTTAAAAATAAAAGTGGTGAGTTTAATTTCAAAATTTGTATTTGTTTTGGCACAGTGACAATGAACATAATGTAAACATTATTAAATGCAATTTTGGTATATAAAATAAAGTTTCCATATTAAATATGGAAACTTTTAAGGCTACAAAACCTCTCAAAATTCTTTTCGAATTAAGGAACCAAGGCCCTAGGCCCATAATATGTACACTGTTGCCAGGGAGCAGAAGAAACATGTACTATTCCAACGTAATTTTAAAAATAGAATTACTCTCTCTTAACCGTGTAAACTACCATTTAAAAAACGGTTACAAAATAACTGCTAAATTGCAAGTCTGATGGTAGAAACATGTGATCACAGTTTCACATGTCTGTCTGAGGTGTAATCATTTACGTAAAAAAAAAATATTTACCAGATGATTTGTCATCTCAGGAAAAATTAGAATGACATGACAACTCTGAATTATAGTTGCATTTACAGACACATTCCCATTACTTCATTAGAATTTTTTTTTAAATTTAATTGGAAAATGTTTATTTGTTGATTTGTCATTTAAATGTTGATTTGCTAAAGTATATGTCCCATTGTGGTTTTTGCTAAGTATTTGTATTTGAGGCCCTTTTTATTCAAAGCTTATACTGAGTTATAGATACCTGTAATTTCTGTATTTTATTGAATATTAAATTTAAAAGTACTGTGCAATTCAGCCTTTTGGCTGTGCAGTGTTTTTTAATAAACCAATAATGCTAATAATAATATTGTTTCCCAATGTTCAAAAATACTTTAACTTTTTCCCTGAAGAATTTTCAGTTAATTAGGCATAATATTTCAGAGTAAAAAAATTGCTCAGGGTGGGGGTGTAAGACAGGATGAAGTTCCCTGACCAAATGTGAAAGAAAATTTTTGATAATTCCGATTTTCAAGATATGAATTTTATGTCAAGATATACGCCAACAATTAATGATTGAAGTCTATGTGTTCTCTTATTTTATTTTTTTAACTTGTAGTTTCAATAAGTTCACTGTCGTAGTCCCGTGGAATGTTTTTCTTTGCTAGGATGAATGAGGAAAATTTCTATAAATGGACAGAATTTCTCAAGAAATTGTTGAAAAAGAAATTTGTTGAAATTGACCATCTTATAAAAACAGGCCGGGCCCAGCATCAGCTAGTACACTGCGGAATACGTTTTATTAGAACTGAAAATTCTAATTAATATTAACCCCGACAATCCCCCACCCTCAAAATTATGTTTTTTCGTTTACACGGAAATGCCTGAATTCTGGCTATTGTCCTAAATCTGGCATTTATAATGCATCCAACAAGTCGAGCATTGCATGCATCGTGTACATCATGAACATTATTGCGCGCGCAAAACTGATTGTGCTTCCTAAAATGGCGGCCGTTCCACTCCAGTGCGTACTTCAATCATTTACGTGCGTTTGCGCGTCAGTTGCCTATCTTGCGCCTTGCGGCGCTATACGATCTTTGCTCGTGTGTGTCGTACCAAAAGCAGAAATCCCCTGTTTCTAAAAATAGCATGCCCAACATCGTACACGATCGCGCATTTTTATCTACAACGCTTTCTAATGACTAAGTCTCTATGCGATGTGTGCAAGGTTGTCAACTTTTGCCGTGTCTGTTTTTCACCTCGATTATTAATCACAGTGTATTACGCACAACACCGCGGGATCACTTGGGCCGCAACCAGACTACTTTCCTAGTAATGACGGCCGCGTGGTGGTGGCGGCATGGTCGTGCTATAGCGCTTCTGGTATGCACTGCACTATATATTGAGCGGTCATGGTGCGCCTTATACGGCGGTGCGCCTTGTACGTTGACACTTTAATCACATTCCCCCGATTCTGGGGTAATGCGCCTTATACACCGAGCGTCTTATACGCAGGAAAATACGGTACTCAATTGAGAATTTCACATGGTGTCACCGCAATTACTCTTACTTATCCTCCTCACCATGCAAAGCTACAAGTTTTACCTATGTAATCTTGTCTGTTTGTTGGTCAGGCTGTGTGTGTGCCAGTTTGTCTGTTTGTTGGTCAGGCTGTGTGTGTCAGTTTGTCTGTTTGTTGGTCAGGCTGTGGGTGTGTGTGTGAGTTTGTGGGGACCTATTACAAAAGGGACAATACGTCCCCGGTTGCTGTCACAATAGAGAACAATACGTCCCCGTTTGCCTGGACAAAGGAAGTCCCCGATTGCAGGCAAAAACACACTTGTGTGTGTCTGTGGGTAGGCCTTCGCAAGGTTATGGGGACTTATAACAAAAGGGTAGGCAAGAACACCGTATCTGTGGGGACATTTTCATGTCCCCATAGTATTTTTGGTCCCCACAACTGTGTCTAAAAGCGAGTGTATGTCCCCACAATTACGGAAAAAGACAACATGTGTGTGTGTATGTGTGTGCTCTCACTTTCGCTACCTTGTGGAGTCCTATAACAAAAAGGAAAGGCAAGAACAATTGGTCTCCACAAGGAATTTCTAAAGGAGCCATGTCTCCACAAGGAATTTTGTGTACAAACCCTATGAGAAATTGTTAAGTACAGGAACAAAGGAAAGAACAATAGAGGTCTCCACAAGGATGCAAAAATGAGAATGTGTGTGTGTGTGGACAGGCATTACATTCACTGTGTGGACTTGAGAAGAAAAGATGTCCACACAGTGCAGGAAGTCTATGCACTGTGTGGACTTACACAGGTCCACACAGTGTTTTTGGACTTTGGAAAAGTACGAATATCTCTGAAATTTGAGATTTGTCTAGGCAGGTTCTTTGACTTAAATCGAAGGATATTATTAAAAGGGAAAAATAGAACGAAAACCGCTCTCAAAACACTCTTCTGTGTGAAATGGGAACGATTTTAAGAAATTCTAATCCTTAAGTACACGAGAACAAAGGAATGTCCACAGAGTGTATGGACCGTAAACCTGTGTGTGTGTGCGTGTGTGAGCGCATTCAAACCGGGGACGTATAACAAAAGGGACAATGGTCCCCGGTTGCTCTCACAATGGAGAACAATCCGTCCCGTATTTTGGACAAAGGAATTTGACAAAGGAAGTCCTCGAATGCGGTGTTTACACACGTGTGTGTGTGTGTGTGTGTGAGCGTACACACATTCGTTGCTAGGGGTCCAAAACACAATAGAACAATTGGACCCCACAAGGTAACTATAGAAAATCTTGTACCCCACAGGAGAATTATAAGGAAAAGGGATAATAGAACGAACAAAGGAATACCCCACAAATCAATGTGCGTGAGGGTGTGTGTGTGTGTGTGTGTGTGTGTGCGTGTGTGAGCGCATTCAAACCAGGGACATATAAGAAAAGGGACAATAGTCCCCGGTTGCTATCACAATGGAGAACAATATGTCCCCGCTTTTTTGGACAAAGGAATTTGACAAAGGATGTCCCCGATTGCAGGCGTTTACACACGTGTGTGTGTGTGTGTGTACGTGTTTATGGTGTAAACCGAGGACACATAACAAAAGGGAACAATATGTCCTCAGTATGCGCACGGTGTCCTCGGTATGTAAACGTGTACAAATCTAATGGGAGAAGCCTCAAAAAGTTAGAGTCCAACAACAAAGGGAACAAAAGAGGGGAACAATAGGGTGTCCTCGGTTTACACCATATACACGACTGTGTGTGTGTGTGTGTGTGTGAGCGCATTCAAACCGGGGACGTATAACAAAAGGGACAATGGTCCCCGGTTGCTCTCACAATGGAGAACAATCCGTCCCCGTATTTTTGGACAAAGGAATTTGACAAAGGAAGTCCCCGAATGCGGTGTTTACACACATGTGTGTGTGTGTGCGTGTGAGCGCATTCAAACCGGGACGATAACAAAGGGACAATGGTCCCCGGTTGCTCTCACAATGGAGAACAATCCGTCCCCGTATTTTTGGACAAAGGAATTTGACAAAGGAAGTCCCCGAATGCCGGTGTTTACACACATGTGTGTGTGTGTGTGTGTGTGAGGGTGTGTGAGGGTGTGTGAACGTGTACATGATTCGTTGTGGAGTCCAAAACACAATGGAACAATTGGATCCCACAAGGTAACTATAGAAAATCTTGTACCCCACAGGAGAATTCTAAGGAAAAGGGATAATAGAACGAACAAAGGAATACCCCACAAATCAATGTGTGTGAAGGTGTGTTCTTACACGCCATTCGTTGTGGGGTACCAAACACAATGGAACAATGGTACCCCACAGAGAATCTTTAGAAATGCTGGTACCCCACAGGGGAATTCAATAGAAAAGGGATAATAGAACGAAAACAGGGATAATAGAACGAAACAAAGAAGTACCCCACAAGTGGGCATATGTGAGAGTGTGTGTGTGTGTGTGTGTGTGTCAGTTTGTCTGTTGGTCAGACAGTGTGTGTCAGTTTGTCTGTTTACTGCCTTTACTGTATGAGTTGTTGAGACAAAAAAAGAATATATTTCCTTATTTGTATTTCTCGTCAGATGTCTGTTTATTGACTTGAAGTAATTTAGGACATATGTATTGAAAGGACAATATCATCATGACGAGTGCAGACTTTACAGGGCATGGAACCGTGTGTCCTAGTTTAAGATGAACAACAGTGACTGAAAATTACTGGCTCATTTATGCAGCAGCAAATATTATTGGGTCAGTCAGGTTACCAGAAACACAACAATTCTTTGGGGGGGGGGGGGGGAGGCCTTATGAATAAACCAATTATAACTAGGAAATTGATTGTACAGACACCCTTACCCATCCAGTCACTAGCGTCATCACTGCGTATCTTCTTCACCGGAGGGCCATCCTTAAAAAAAAGTTCACCATTTAAGTATACATGTTATGAAATTTACATATTACAAAATTCCAACAAGAATGACAAATGTAAACATTTCTTTAACCCTCCTACCATTGCTGCACTTTAGTGGGAAGTTGCTGTACAGATCAAAACCAGTCAACGGCCTGTTTTGACTGTTGACCCAAATGTGCACACAGGAGCCATTTGTGACTGGTTTTGACTGTCATTTTGACCACCCTCAACAATACAAGACAATGCTTTTACCAGTCAAAAATGTCGACTCATTTTGACCTGTAAATGTACTTACTACACGTAAGGTTTGACAGTGTTTGACTTTTAAGTGCACTAGATATACCTTGGCAAGTATATCAACATTTTGACTGATTTTGACCCTTGTAGTAGTAGGAGGGTTTTCACAAATGAACAAATATATTAAATGTAAAAATAAGTCAAATTTTGTTTACCTCTTTTTTTTCCTCTTCTTTTTCTTTTTTCACAATATCTGTAAAGTAAAAATTAATAAAAAGTGTTATTTTTATAGAAAATTCCACAAACTAAGTATCTAAAGACACATGCCAAGTAAAGTATCTCAAGACTCAAGACACACTCAAGACTATTTCTTAAAGATGATGATGGACTGTGAAAGGAATGCTTATGTTTTTTGCTTTTTCAAATATCTTGAAGGAGTCTACGTATCGTCATGACGACATCCACATCACAATGGTTGGAACATCAAGTTTCTTGCAGAACCTTTACAACTCAAGAGAGATGGATTTCCAATTGTGTTATCATAAACCTAACATAATTATAATGAAAGGGACAGTATCATCACGATCAACATAGTCGAGCGGTTTAGTGCATCAGATTTGGGTTCTGATGGCTGAGTTGTCAGAATATGGGTTCGAATCCTGACCGCGACCGTGGTGCTTGTGTCCTTGAGCAAGACACTTTACCATAATTGCTTCTCTCCACCCAGGAGTAAATGGGTACCTGTGAGGGCAGAGTTGGTTGTTGTGTTTGATTAGCCCATATGCACCGAAATGGCAGCAATTGAGCTGTATACTCCCCAGGGAGCTGAGATTTCTGGAATGATTTATGCGCCTGATGAGCAGGGGTAATAATGTACAGCGCTTTGATACCTTGTTTAAAAGCGCTTTAAAATGCCCGACATTATTATTATTAACAGGGCATGGAATCAGAGTGCTAGTTTTACATTAACTCGGTGAATGAAAATAATACCCCATAGGATAAGGTTATATTATAAATGAGCCAGTAATTTTCAATCACTGTGTTCATCTTAAACTAGGACACCGATTCCATGCCCTGTTGAAAGTCTGCTCTGATCGTGATGATATTGTCCCTTTTAAGTCTTATTTTGTACTGATTGGACATATTCAGATAGATATGTGTGTAAGGCCATTTTTTTTTAATGAATTGGATTACGGACCCGCCGCCCAAGAATCTCAGATTTTGGAAAAAGGCAGTGGGGAAAACTATAAAAAAAACTGGTCTGGTTGCCACTCAATGAGCCACAAATCATCGGTGCAGTGAGTTCGTGTACAGACTATGAAAAAAATCAATGGTTGAGGGCGCTGTAATAGGACAGTGCCCTCACTCGGTGGTAGTGTTTGTTTTTTTAGAGAGAAAAAAATCCGTAATCCAAGTAATTAAAAAAAACATTGCCATTTGAGTTACCTGTACTGATTCCATCTGTTGCTTTCTCTGTGTATTTCAGTAAGAGAGAGTTACCAAGACGAGAACCAAGAAATAGATAGCCATCATCCAAGGAACAAATCTGCAGAGAGGAAAAACAAATTGTGACACACGCTTCATGATCAGTCTATTGCAAAGTTCAACCTTTGTGATTTGTAGCTTACTCAACCTAGACAAATGTAATGCCATGGCATGTCGCAGACAAAATTACCGACACATCCTTTGCCAAGAAAGATCAAACTGTGCACCGGTACAAACCATGTGATATTTTGCTTGGTATAAATTGAACTGCTGGTTCATGGCTTTCATTCTTTACTAAAGGAATACCAGTTTGTTGCGCTGTCTTTACCGCCCGTGACCACGCCGGTGACCACGCCCATAACCACGTCGTTAACCCTGCGGTAAAGACCAAGTGTCAAATTGTTATTCCCATTCATCAATGGCCCATTCAATTTTGTTTTCAAAGCCAAATAGAAATGGGAAAATCCACGTTTTGGGGGACACACTAAACACTTCCAAAGTACATGAGTCAGGCATGTGATGCCAATCTTCGTCACTCTGATTGGTTCAAATCCGCGTCGCGTGTCGCACAAAACAGCTGGTGAACAGCTGGCACATACGCGCTGTTCTGATTTTGATATTAAAGCCATGTCTATACCATCAGTTAATACACCCCCACGTGATTACATTCTGTCCAATCAGATTGTCTAACCTGTCTTGGGCATTTATGAATGATTCTATATACATGTACATGTACATATTAAACGGAGTTATTTATGTGTGAAATCAAGCAAAAGTATACTCTGCATAAATATAGAGAATTAGCTGTTACAAACTGCTTACCAACCTAAAAGACCTGCAGTAAAATACAAAAAAATTGGTAGTTAATATATCTCTATCGCTTCGGTTTGCGATAAGTTTGCGATAAGTTTGTGATAAGTGAGGTACAGGTTCTGAAAAGAACCTTATTGCACAACTCGAGAACTACTATCGGGCAACTCGTTTCTCAACTATCGCTCAGTGAGAATGTGGTTCAGGGAGAACCATGGGGACTTCATAGGGTCTTCTCTACATTTTGATTAGCGTACTCTAATCTTCTTAAATGTAATATATCTCTATTGAGATTCATAAACATGACACTGTCCCCCAGGACATCGGCTATTTCATCAGCAACATTTGGCATTCAATCCTACCATCCACCAACACCTACACCCCACTGTCAACTGATACGCCTCAGCGAGCAGGCAACTCACACACAGCAGGAAACACACACAACAAGAACAATGCCACGGTGGCAACCAATCACAGCACATCACACAACAGTAGCACCAATCGGAACACTTCCCATTCTACACATAATCCCAGCAAATACTACTTAAGGAGTTGCATCGGCAAACCTCTTCATTCTCCTGAAGAAGATTAGAGCAGGCTAATCGAAACGTTGAGAATAACCCGTGAAGTCCCCATGGTTCTCCCTGAACCATATTAACCCGTGAAGTCCCCATGGTTCTCCCTGAACCATATTTCTCACTTAGCGACAGTAGAGAAAAACGAGTTGCCCGAAATTGGTTCTCCCTTGAACCTTTCTCACTTAACGAAGGTTGAGATATGAGTTGTACGATACGGTTCTTTTCAGAACCTGTACCTCAGCTTCACGTTAGTTGAGATAAACACATGGTGTTACCGCAAACCGAAACGATATGTAATATATCTCCTTAGCATTTATATGAAATAAATGTCTAATATCATAGCAGGATAGTTCATTGCTGAATGGATGAATTATTTCAATAAAAAGAATAATAAAATCAAAAGAGTGATACAATCACTTAAAACAAAATACATTTGTACAGAAAAACCGACATTATGATAGCAACTTGAGAAGCCCCCCCCCCTCCCCCACACACACGATTGATATATGAATCAATATATGAATCATTATATGAAACCCAATACTCACACTGCAGGTAAGAACACTCGCAGCAGCCTTGTCAAAATGGAAGCCTCGTACGCTCCGCATACAGTCAATTAACAACGTCAGTACATAGCTACAAAGTGTAAATAATTAACAATTTATGCTGTTACGACAAAGGAGGTCACAGACTTTTTATTTCGATAATTCCTTGTTTACGAGAGAATTTTTCTTTGAATTTTACAATGCTAGCATATTTGAAAATGAAATTATGGCCCAATGGAATAAAATGTATAAATATAAAATAAAAAGAACTAGGATACAGTACAGTCTTTGTAATTTTGACTAGCCCGCCGGACTACCAGGAGAGGGGTTTGGACTAGCCCGCCGGACTGCCAGGAGAGGGGTTTGGACTAGCCCATCGGACTACCAGGAGAGGGGTTTGGACTAGCCCATCGGACTACCAGGAGAGGGGTTTGGACTTGCCCACCGGACTACCAGGAGAGGGGTTTGGACTAGCCCGCCGGACTACCAGGAGGGGTTTGGACTAGCCCGCCGGACTACCAGGAGAGGGGTTTGGACGAGCCCGCCTGACTACCAGGAGAGTGGTTTGGACTAGCCAGCCGGACTACCAGGAGAGGGGTTTGGACTAGCCCGCCGGACTACCAGGAGAGGGGTTTGGACTTGCCCGCCGGACTACTAGGAGAGGGGTTTTGACTAGCCCGCCGCCATTTTAACTGGCATTTGGCCAGCAGACCATTGGCAAATTCAAACCATGCAGCCAGCGAATAAAGTATTTCTTCATCCTATTCCTCTATTATTACAAGAGAGATAACGAAACTGACTTACATTTCTCCTCCTTTGAGTGAGAGTACGAGTTTATCATACGAGATGAAAGTAGCTTGGGCACAGTCTAAGCTTATGCATACACCATCTTGTGGTCCTGACGAGAAATAAGTTATATACATACATGTACAATGAGTCCAGAATAGGCTTGGGCGGTTCCGGTGGGTACCCGGTTCTACCCGATTCCAAATTGAGAATCGGAACCGCGGTTCCACTTTTTAAAAGAAACGGGTACCTGCAAGAACCGAGTCCTTCCTCGACTCTGAGGACCAACTCGGCTCCAATTGAAATACCCGGTTGTCTGAGCTCCAACTCTAGAGCTGAGAGCCACGGGCTCCAGTCAAAATACCCGATTCTCTTTGATGAGCGACCGACAAAATGTAACTCTAGACTGCAGCAAACTTGTGAAGACCGTATGTTTTATTATTTTCTTTAATCCTTATGTTTTTCTTTGAATCTCTTGGAACAGGTTCCGACTCGGAACAAATTTTTTTTTTTTTGAACCGAACCAGCTCCAGAAATTGTGGAACCGCCCAAGCCTCGTCCAGAAAATAAATAATACAATAGATACAATGAGAAACAAATTATTGCTTCATGTGATAAACAACTGATTTAATTTTGCAGACGTGTATATAGCACTGTATACTCAGTGCTTTCCGAGTGTCTGTGAAAAACTTCACAGGCGACTCGGGCGGGACTCGAACCCACAACCTCCTGCTTACTAGTGCAGACGTCTTAAACTCTCAACAACCAAGCTTACCCGATGACGATTGACTGGCAAGAATCCTTTATAGCAGCAGGTTCTGCGATATTTAGGTTGATGAAACTCTTGCATATCGCAGAACCCACTGCTATATAGGATTCTAGCAGGCCAATCGTCATCGGGCAAGCTCGGTGGTCGAGAGGTTAAGACGTCTGCACTAGTAAGCAGGAGGTCGTGGGTTCGAATCCCGCCCGAGTCGCCTGTGTAGTTTTTTCACAGATACTCGGAAAGCACCGAGTATGCAGTGCTATACACACGTCGGTGTAGGGCAAAATTAAATCAAATCAAATCAACCAATATACAATCTGATATGCATACATTTTATTAGATGGCTCCTGATGTACTGATGTATTACATGTAGGTATTACTTGTGGTAAAAATATATTTCTCCGAACCCTTGAAAATATGTGCATGTTATAATGACAGTAGTTTTTGTGACATCCTTACCGGCCCGTGCTATTGAATGCGCCGTGCAAAGATATTACACACAGATTCAAAAGATACTGTGAAGTGATAGGAAGTAAGACTTGTAGCTTTGCATGGTGAAAAGGATAAGTAACAACTGTTTGCGGTGACACCATGAAGAAATTCTCTTTTGAGTACAGTTCTGAAAAGAACCGGTCGGTTACAAGTGATAGTGTTTGTTTATTATCATACAAGACAAGGTTTGTTAATTAATTCGCCTCAATATGCAAATAGCTACAGAGTCTTTGCTCTAAAAAAAAAATAAAAACGTGAGAAAAACTTACTGAGAGGAAAGGCTGTACTTCGTTCAGTGATGGAGTTGAGTGATACGCCATAAGGAGGAATACTCTGATTAAGATACAAGAGTGAGTTCACCGCTATTAATAGCACACCACCTGAATAAAGGAAATAATTGGACTTGATGAAATATAAATCATAGCGAACAATAGCACACCGCCTGAATAAAATAAATAATTGGACTTGATGAAATATAAATCATAGCGAACAATAGCACACCACCTGCATAAAAGAAATAATTGGAATTGATGAAATATAAATCATAGCGAACAATAGCACACCGCCTGAATAAAGGAAATAATTGGACTTGATGAAATATAAATCATAGCGAACAATAGCACACCACCTGAATAAAGGAAATAATTGGACTTGATGAAATATAAATCATAGCGAACAATAGCACACCACCTGAATAAAGGAAATAATTGGAATTGATGAAATATAAATCATAGCGAACAATAGCACACCGCCTGAATAAAGGAAATAATTGGACTTGATGAAATATAAATCATAGCGAACAATAGCACACCGCCTGAATAAAAGAAATAATTGGAATTGATGAAATATAAATCATAGCGAACAATAGCACACCACCTGAATAAAGGAAATAATTGGAATTGATGAAATATAAATCATAGCGAACAATAGCACACTGCCAGAATAAAGGAAATAATTGGACTTGATGAAATATAAATCATAGCGAACAATAGCACACCACCTGAATAAAAGAAATAATTGGACTTGATGAAATATAAATCATAGCGAACAATAGCACACCACCTGAATAAAAGAAATAATTGGACTTGATGAAATATAAATCATAGCGAACAATAGCACACCACCTGAATAAAAGAAATAATTGGACTTGATGAAATATAAATCATAGCGAACAATAGCGCACCACCTGAATAAAAGAAATAATTGGACTTGATGAAATATAAATCATAGCGAACAATAGCACACCACCTGAATAAAAGAAATAATTGGACTTGATGAAATATAAATCATAGCGAACAATAGCACACCACCTGAATAAAGGAAATAATTGGACTTGATGAAATATAAATCATAGCGAACAATAGCACACCACCTGAATAAAGGAAATAATTGGACTTGATGAAATATAAATCATAGCGAACAATAGCACACCACCTGAATAAAAGAAATAATTGGACTTGATGAAATATAAATCATAGCGAACAATAGCACACTGCCAGAATAAAGGAAATAATTGGAATTGATGAAATATAAATCATAGCGAACAATAGCACACCACCTGAATAAAGGAAATAATTGGACTTGATGAAATATAAATCATAGCGAACAATAGCACACCACCTGAATAAAGGAAATAATTGGACTTGATGAAATATAAATCATAGCGAACAATAGCACACTGCCTGAATAAAGGAAATAATTGGACTTGATGAAATATAAATCATAGCGAACAATAGCCCACCACCTGAATAAAAGAAATAATTGGACTTGATGAAATATAAATCATAGCGAACAATAGCACACCACCTGAATAAAAGAAATAATTGGACTTGATGAAATATAAATCATAGCGAACAATAGCACACCACCTGAATAAAAGAAATAATTGGACTTGATGAAATATAAATCATAGCGAACAATAGCACACCACCTGAATAAAAGAAATAATTGGACTTGATGAAATATAAATCATAGCGAACAATAGCACACCACCTGAATAAAGGAAATAATTGGAATTGATGAAATATAAATCATAGCGAACAATAGCACACCACCTGAATAAAAGAAATAATTGGAATTGATCAAATATAAATCATAGCGAACAATAGCACACCACCTGAATAAAAGAAATAATTGGAATTGATCAAATATAAATCACTGCTAACAACAGCACAACACCTGAATATAGGAAACAATTGAACTTGATTAAATGTTACCCCAGACCTTATGGCCAAAAAAAAAAGTCTCCGGTTTTTGGTCATAGGTCGGCCTCATAATCGGTGTGGTGACGCATTTTTGGGTTTTTTTTGTTGTAATTTTTGTTGTTGTACATGTTAACATGTACATACATGTATTTGGAACCAGACCAAATTTGCCATACACAAAGTAAGGTGGTTATTCAGAGGCCTCACAAATCTGGCAAACGTTCATATCCCTATGTGAAAAAGTCGTTTAAAACACAACATGGCAGAATTCCAATCGATCCAGCAATTTTGGCTGCAATTGGACATCGTTTCAAAAAGAAGAAAACTAAAAATGCAGACGAGTGGGTGTGGGACAACACACACACACAGAGACCAGAAAACGGAGACTTGTTTGGGGGCCTAACCCAGTTGAGACTAGGCTTGGCATTTTCCATTTAATTTGTGAAACATGTACACGTTTTGACACGGAGCGTTTACACAAATCTTGTTATCGCTAATAAATGGCATGATGATTGTGCATATTTAGTACAGAAAATAATCAAAAATACGGCAATAAGGATTCAGACAAAAATAGCATAGATTAAAAAAATCCATGTCTGGCACAAAACATCATCCCAAATTTCTGGTTGTATTAAACTAAAAAACAAAAATTACCGCATGAACTTCCTGGGAATCACGATATAAATAATAACAGGCCCACTGGTCGCACTTATATTAAATATAGTGGAAATGGAAGGTTCCATTTTTTTTAATTCGTTTACACGTTTCATGAATTTGAAAATGTTTTAGGGAATTTATTTTCGTGTAAACGTGTAAATGTACTCTAGTTGAGACATAATTGCCTACCAGAACACATAATACACAATACTTACCTATAGGTTTTGGTACAGCACAAACATGTACACAGTCATATGGCAGACTATTCAATGCCCATATGACTGGATGGACTCTCTGGGCAAGATTTAATGATAATGCCACTATTGAACAAGTGTCATGTCTCATGGCTATGCGGCTGGAACAGAACAAAAATTATTCAGCTTTCAAAAATAACCTTAACTTTGTTGTATAACAAAAATTTCTTTTAGAACTATTAAAAACTACCATCCTTCGGATGGGACGTTAAGCAGTAGGTCCCGTGTAATAGATTAAGTAATACACGTAAAAGAACCCAGAACACTTAGGCATACTTGCCTTTCCATGGTACATGTACATCCATGTTTGTTGTAGTGATTGCAAGGTCAGTGCTTGGGTCAGTGGACACTGTTTATTGCTCCATGTATGCAGGGAGGGTCCCTGGCCATGTACATGTATCACAGATTAGAAACACATGTGTACATACATGTCATGTGCTTGCTTTACTACTGAAGGATTTTTGGAGGATTCAGGTTATGTGTAAGCAAATGGGCCGTGGGAATTAGGGTTAATAAACGGCAGTAATGAGTAAATTTTGTTAAAATAGAAGATTTGTTCACGTTTTTGTATCTGGTCATGAAACATAAACTAATAAGTGGGTGAGTCAGCGTGACTCAAAAGAAACTTACGAAGCAAAGTTTCATGTGACTTACCCAGGCCAAGTGCGTAATGGTTCATACAGCAGTAACAATGTCGGTTCATAGTATCCATGAAGAAACTGGATATCCACAACATTCAACACATGTTCCTCTAACTCAGACAAGTTGATTACATAGCTGGGCATCACTGCGCTTCTAATTAACATTAAATAATGGAAAAGCAAACAAAATTTTACAATTACAATTAGGGAGGAAGGCCAAAGTCATGGTACAGCCAAGCCTTTGAGAACCCTGGCCAGGCCTAGGCTACCTGGCCTCCTAATTGTCTTTTGTGAGTCCTAATCCTGTAACAATACAGCACCTGCCAATCAACATAACCTGGGCTTCTGGAGGGCCTAGCCCAGGCAAGCAGAGCTCATTATATAGGCCAGTAGGCAGGGGAAAATCCTGGGCCTGGCCGGGCTTCTCAAAGGCTTGGCTGTACCATGACTTTGGCCCTTGTCCCTTACAAGTTTTACAATTGATCAAAAATAAAAAGCTATATAAACACTAAAGTCTATCCACTGAGCAGCACAATTCAATCCAGATTCAATCTATTATAAATGTCTACTATGTGCTGTGTTTGGTCATTGCTGGATCCAGGGTTTGGAACAAGCTACCTCAGCCAAACCACAATCTCCAGAAAACACTCAAGAGTCATCATTACTCCAGAGATTTCTGTAATAATAATAATAATAATGTGGACTTATATAGCGCACATATCCACCAAACTGGTGCTCAAGGCGCATTACATTATTACCCCTGCTCATCAGGCGCATAAATCATTCCTAGTGAACTATCTCAGCTCCCTGGGGAGTGTACTGCTCAATTGCTGCCATTTCGGCGCATATAGGGCTAATCAAACACAACAACCAACTCTGCCCTCACAGGTACCCATTTACCCCCTGGGTGGAGAGAAGCAATTATGGTAAAGTGTCTTGCTCAAGGACACAAGTACCACGGTTGCGGTCGGAATTTGAACCCGTATTCTGATGACTCAGCCATCAGAACACAGGTTTGATGCACTAAACCGCTCCACCATGGCACACCTGTACGGTACCACAAGCAAAGATTGTTGGAATCAATCTATATAAAACACATCATTGATTGATTGACTGACTGGGGACGGGGTGCCATGGCCGAGCGGTTTAGTGCATCGGTCTTGTGCTCTGATGGCCGAGTCATCAGAATGTGGGTTCGAATCCTGGTGCAATATAAGTGCCCATTATTATTATTATTGATTGATTGACCAATTGATTGATTGACCAATTGATTGATTGATTGACCAATTGATTGATTGATTGATTGACCAATTGATTGATTGATTGATTGACCAATTGATTGATTGATTGATTGACCAATTGATTGATTGATTGATTGACCAATTGATTGATTGATTGATTGACCAATTGATTGATTGATTGATTGACCAATTGATTGATTGATTGATTGACCGACCGACCGACCGACTGACCGACTGACCGACCGACCGACCGACTGACTGACCGACCGACTGACCGACTGACCGACCGACCGACTGACCGACCGACTGACCGACCGACTGACTGACCGACTGACTGACTGACTGACTGACCGACCGACCGACCGACCGACCGACCGACCGACTGACCGACCGACCGACTGACTGACTGATTGACCGACCGACTGACCAACTGATTGACTGACCGACTGACCAACTGACCGACTGACTGACCGACCGACCGACTGACCGACCGACTGACCGACCGACCGACTGACTGACCGACTGACCGACTGACTGACCGACCGACCGACTTACCGACCGACCGACCGACCGACCGACCGACCGACCGACCGACCGACCGACCGACCGACCGACCGACCGACCGACCGACCGACCGACCGACCGACCGACCGACCGACTGACTGACTGACCGACTGACTGACTGACTGACTGACTGACTGACTGACTGACTGACTGACTGACTGACTGACTGACTGACTGACTGACTGACTGACTGACTGACTGACTGACTGACTGACTGACTGACTGACTGACTGACTGACTGACTGACTGACTGACTGACTGACTGACTGACTGACTGACTTACCTTTTAGCAGCTTGTTCAGACTCGTCAACTAGAGTCTCTCCTCTACTGAATGGCAGAACTACAAGCTTAGATCCATAGACCAGCATGACTGCACATCGGTTCTCTGGATCAACTCGTACATCGGGGATGTGGATATTCCTATATAGACCATCCTTAAATGGTGCAAGTAAGTAAATCGGTTAAATACTGACTGGTTGGGAGGAAAAAGTGATTGGAAATATTAAGAATTTGTCTTCTTTCAATTCAAACTGAACATCTGTAAAAGATAACCAGAGACACTGGTTAACTCCTGTATAGACCATCCTTAAATGGTGCAAGTATAAAGTAAATCGGTCAAATACTGACTGGTTGGGAGGAAAAAGTGATTGGAAATATTAAGAATTTGTCTTCTTTCAATTCAAACTGAACATCTGTAAAAGATAACCAGAGACACTGGTTAACTCCTGTATAGACCATCCTTAAATGGTGCAAGTATAAAGTAAATCGGTTAAATACTGACTGGTTGGGAGGAAAAAGTGATTGGAAATATTAAGAATTTGTCTTCTTTAACCCTCCTACTTCTGGTACCTTTTTCATACAAGTTGATGCACCATTTGAAACCATTCGCTTTTGTGGTTTTGAATGGTGAAATAACTGTGTACAGTACTGATTTCCCCAAATGGTTTTGAATGGTAGGTCAGCTAATACAAAACCTTGTTTAGATACTTCTAAGTGGTGAATCAATGGACCCTCTATGCATTTGAATGGATTTGAATGGTAGTAAAGCTTGCTACCAACACTGTTCAAATGGTATCACCATGTGTGTACAAAACCAATGGGCATTTTTGAAAGTGGAAATTTTGAATGGTTTCAAATGGTCTATCAGTAGGAGGGTTAAATTCAAACTGAACATCTGTAGCTAAGACAACCAGAGACACTGGTCAATTCATGGATTTATGGATTTATTTTCCTTACAAATTATGCAACATAACGTATAAGGAATAAGAAATGGTAGGATGCAACAATATTATGACAAAGAATATGATTACAAAAACGGATACACGCACGTACATATGTAAGGTCAGTAAATAGTGTTGATGTGTTGAACATACACACAGGTATGCATAGCAAAGTTTCTGCTACTAAACAATATGCACAATAACTGAAAAGTTTGTTAATTTTGGAGATCTTTGAAATACAGTGGCTAGCAAAATGTGGGATAATTTAAATATATACTCACGGAATTTAAAAACGCATCATCCCAATATTTCACATTTTTTTCAACAGCAGATATTTATGATATTTTAATCAATACTTTCTCAGTCAAGCATGAGCGCAAATTTTCACATCATACTGACACAATAAAAGTGCTACGTACAATTATGGCTTCAATTTATCACTGCATATAAGTTATACATATTTATTGAGAAATATAAGTTGATGCGTTTTTAAATTCTGTGAATGTATATAACAGGTAAAGAAGAAAAACAAATACAACATGGTGTTGGAAGTTTACATATGACTTTCAATACTTAAAGGGACAGTATAATCACGATCAGAGCAGACTTTAAACAGGGCATGGAAATCGGTGTCCTAGTTTAAGATGAACACAGTGACTGGAAATTACTGGCTCATTTATGCAGCAGCAACAGTAATATGACCTTATCGTGTGCGGTATTATTCTCAGTCACTGAGTTTATCTAAAACTAGCACTCCGATATTGTCCCTTTAACCCTCCCAGTCTAGCTGCACTTTAGTGGGAAGTTGCTATCGAGGTCAAAACCAGTCAACTGCCTGTTTTTGACTGTTGACCCAAATGTTCACACAGGGGCATTTTTGACTGGTTTTTACTGTCATTTTGACCACCCTGAACAATACAAAACAATGCTTTTACCAGTCAAAAACAGTCGACTCATTTTGACTTGTAAATGTTCTTACTACACGTAAGGTTTGACAGTGTTCAACTTTTAAGTGCACTAGATATACCTTGGCAAGTATATCAACATTTGGACTGTTTTTGTAGTAGTTAGGAGGGTTAATTAAGGAAGTTATATTTCCTATCCACCATCAAACCATTTCACATTTGCAAACTCTTACCTTCAAATCCTCTTCTTCAAAGTAGTGCATGGACAGAGTTTTAAGGTCGTGAGTACTTGGGTCATACTCCACAATGGACAGCTGCACACAAAAAAAACACAATCAGGGCTCTGATTTGACAAAAGTAAAAAATCCTGAAAAATGGGTAGCGGGCCTGGGTCTCCCTTTGGTCTAGAGGACAAAGCCCACTGAACCTCCTGTGGGTAGCAGGCCTGGGTCTCCCTTTGGTCTAGAGGACAAAGCCCACTGAACCTCCTGTGGGTAGCAGGCCTGGGTCTCCCTTTGGTCTAGAGGACAAAGCCCACTGAACCTCCTGTGGGTAGCGGGCCTGGGTCTCCCTTTGGTCTAGAGGACAAAGCCCCCTGAACCTCCTGTGGGTAGCGGGCCTGGGTCTCCCTTTGGTCTAGAGGACAAAGCCCCCCTGAACCTCCTGTGGGTAGCGGGCCTGGGTCTCCCTTTGGTCTAATAATAATAATAATAATAATAATAATAATAATAATAATGTGTGGATTTATATAGCGCACGTATCCACCAACTAAGTGGTGCTCAAGGCGCATTATATTATTATCCCTGCTCATAAGGCTCATAAGGCTCATAAATCATTCCTGAAACCATCTCAGCTCCCTGGGGAGTATACAGCTCAATTGCTGCCATTTCTAGCGCATATAGAGCAAACCAACTCTGCCTTCACAGGTACCCATTTAACCCCTGGGTGGAGAGAAGCAATTATGATTAAGTGTCTTGCTCAAGGACACAAGTGTCACGGCCGTGATTCGAACCCACATTATGTTGCTAACACCAGAACTTGAATCCGGTAAGCTAGACCGCTCGGCCACGACACCTCATGAGGACAAAGCCCCCCTGAACCTCCTGTGGGTAGCGGGCCTGGGTCTCCCTTTGGTCTAGAGGACAAAGCCCCCTGAACCTCCTGTGGGTAGCGGGCCTGGGTCTCCCTTTGGTCTAGAGGACAAAGCCCCCTGAACCTCCTGTGGGTAGCGGGGCTGGGTCTCCCTTTGGTCTAGAGGACAAAGCCCCCTGAACCTCCTGTGGGTAGCGGCCTGGGTCTCCTTTGGTCTAGAGGACAAAGCCCCTGAACCTCCTGTGGGTAGCGGCCTGGGTCTCCCTTTGGTCTAGAGGACAAAGCCCCTGAACCTCCTGTGGGTAGCGGGCCTGGGTCTCCCTTTGGTCTAGAGGACAAAGCCCCTGAACCTCCTGTGGGTAGCGGGCCTGGGTCTCCTTTGGTCTAGAGGACAAAGCCCTGAACCTCCTGTGGGTAGCGGGCCTGGGTCTCCCTTTGGTCTAGAGGACAAAGCCCCTTGAACCTCCTGTGGGTAGCGGGCCTGGGTATCCCTTTGGTCTAGAGGAGAAAGCCCCTGAACCTCCTGTGGGTAGCGGGCCTGGGTCTCCTTTGGTCTAGAGGACAAAGCCCCTGAACCTCCTGTGGGTAGCAGGCCTGGGTCTCCCTTTGGTCTAGAGGACAAAGCCCCTGAACCTCCTGTGGGTAGCGGGCCTGGGTCTCCCTTTGGTCTAGAGGACAAAGGCCCCTGAACCTCCTGTGGGTAGCGGGCCTGGGTCTCCCTTTGGTCTAGAGGACAAAGGCCCCTGAACCTCCTGTGGGTAGCGGGCCTGGGTCTCCCTTTGGTCTAGAGGACAAAGCCCCCTGAACCTCCTGTGGGTAGCAGGCCTGGGTCTCCCTTTGGTCTAGAGGACAAAGCCCCCTGAACCTCCTGTGGGTAGCGGGCCTGGGTCTCCCTTTGGTCTAGAGGAAAAAGCCCCCTGAACCTCCTGTGGGTAGCGGGCCTGGGTCTCCCTTTGGTCTAGAGGACAAAACCCCCTGAACCTCCTGGATATTTAATTTTGAAAGATTTACAGACTTTCCACATCCCCACAAACAAGAAACTAGAGGTTTGGGCACAATACAGGCTACTTCTTTCCTTGGTGGCTACTTGTCTTCTTTCAAGAAAATTTTGAGGCAAAAGAAAGTTTGTAAAAAAATCCTGAAATCAGGAAAAATCTGGAGAATTCACAGGCCTGCACAATGATAGAGATATTATATGATGTTGTAGTTTCTTTGGAAATGTCACCCACTACCCAAACATACAGTACGATATGAGAGCAGTACGTCTTAACAAAAGACAGTTGAAATGAAGCAAATTTGTATGACACAGGATTTGACTTCTTATAAGAATTCCCAAACATGTATGGCAAGAGCACAATTCAGTCAGTTGATATTCTCGTCCAACGCCATCCCAACATGTCGTAACGCCAGTCAGTAGTTACTGCCAGAAAGGGCATAAAAACATTGCAATTAATTTGATATAAAAATAATAATAACTGGATTTGTTGAGCACCAAATTGCCAAAGGATGCAAGGCGCTATAACAAAGAAAAGAAAAGACAAAAGAAAGAGGGACAAACAGCCAAGATTTGGGGAAAGATATAGATCTTGAGAGCCTTTTTGAAAGACAGAACACTTTTTGAATTTCTGATGGGGATGGGTAGGCTATTCCATAAACGGGCGGCGGCAATTGAAAAGGCCCTGTCACCAGCCTGTTTACGTGATTTGTGGACGACAAGGGTCTCACCATTGTAGCTACAAACCTTTGCGTCTTTGAAGCTTAGAAGAAGAGCATCTCTGCCATTACCAGACAGAGATGCTGTCTGCAGTGACATCACATTGCCATACAAAGAGAATGACATCAGATGTTCCAATTTCTCTCGCTTCGGTTTGCTTGTTGTGCCATCTTAAAAATAAATTAATAATCAATTTATCAATCAATAATTAATGAGGCAATATATTGATTTTTTTTTTTTCACACTCAACCATGAATGAAGAATCATTCAGTGATCACTGAATTAATCTTGTAATTTACAATGATAAATGATTGAAAAAATTGAGTTAAAAATAATGAGTTAAAAATATCATGTTTTAAAAAACATTTTATCATGATCTAGTTCTCTAAGTACACATGTCGTCGTGTGGCCGGAAGAAGGTCGTAAGGCTCTACCACCTTCTTCCGGGCACACAAAGTACACCTTTTTTGTCCCAGCAGAAGGTCGTAAGCAATAAAATGGCTCCTTTGAAAAAAAAGTAGGGCATAACTGTTATGTATTTGTTGCTAGAATTATTCCTAAGACGTGTTTTTCCATTCCCATGCAGAATTTAACTTTCCTACAATGACTTATAAATGGCAGAAAAACGACCAAACTTTCACACTCAGTTTTCTTGAAACACAATTTTGCACATTAATTGCTTACGACTTTTTGCTGGTCACACTTTCGTTACGTCCTTCTTCCAGACACATGACGATATGTGACCGATATGTGAGTGTATATCCTTGTTATATCATCAACACACGTCTATGACAGCGTATGTGCAACATTAATTAACCCTCCTATGCCCAGGCTGAAATTTGGCCCAGTAAGCACCGCACCCACAGACAGTCACTTGAGTATTTTTGGTTGCATTGCCAATTGTTCACACATGTGTATTTTTGTGCTGGAGTTAGTGGCAAAGTCAAACACACTTGTGTATGTCCTACATAAGTTATATGCAGAGTCACACAGAGCTGTGTATGTACTGCATAAGTTATAGCAGCAGACTCATATACAGTTGAGTGGTTTTGGTTTGACCTCCTACCATAGCCACATGTCCTTGCATTTATTTGAGTGCACTGCACAAAGTCAATGGGTTGGGAGTTACATACAAATTTTGAGTGTCTTTGATTGTTAAACCTATAGGAGGGTTAAGTTTGTTGAAAGGAAAAATTCATAGTTAATAAATGATACATTTTGTTAACATTTTGTTAATCCCAATGGTATAACAATGTAGCTAATAAAAAATAACAATGATGTTGCCAGGAATGGGGTCATCTTGATGTTATTAAGTCTGGATTTATGACTGAATGTATAACACAAATACAACTATTTACCTATGTTCTTCTCGGGCCCTTTTGCTGTTGTCTGAAATAAAATATAAAATAAGATGCTTCAGTCAGATACATGTACCACTTACAGAAAAATAGTAGTACACTATTTCACATGTAGTTTAACCCTCCTACTACTACAAGGGTCAAAATCTGTCAAAATGTTGATATAATTGCCAAGGTATATCTAGTGCACTTAAAAAGTCAAACACTGTCAAACCTTGTAGTAAGTACATTTACAGGTCAAAATGAGTCGACCATTTTTGACTGGTAAAAGCATTGTCTGGTATTGTTCAGGGTGGTCAAAATGATAGTAAAAGCAGTCAAAAATGCCCCTGTGTGCACATTTGGGTCAACAGTGAAAACAGGCAGTTAACTGGTTTTGACCTCTATAGCAACTTCCCACTGAAGTGCAGCAATAGTAAGAGGGTTAATAGTAATATATACTACTAATACTAGTAATAGTATTATATAGTATTATACTAATACACTAATACTATATACTACAGCATTTTTATCACCCGACGCAAGAATTTCATCAACCCATACATATCGCGGAACCCGCTGCTATATATGATTCTAGCCGGCCAATCATCATCAAGCAAGCTCGTTGGTCGAGAGGTTAAGACATCTGCACTAGTAAGCAGGAGGTCATGGGTTCAAATCCCGCCCGAGTCGCCTATGAAGTTTTTTCACAGACACTCGGAAAGCACCGAGTATGCAGTGCTATACACACGTCGGTGTACGGCAAAATTAAATCAATAGTTGTATATATAGTTTATCTACTATTTCACATGTAGTTTATATGGTTCCTTTTCATTTTTTTTCAACAAAATAAAGAATGTGAAACATGGACTGCGAACTCTCTGCAGGGACACAATTAAACACGCTGATTATTCTTGTATTCTGCCAACAAAAGTAATTACATCTTGACATTGAGATTACTCTGCTTTGGGTGGCAACGTACATGTATGGCCCTTAACCCTCCTACTGTAGCTGCACTTTAACCCTAACCCTCCAGGGTATTTTGGCTAGAAACCCTGCCAGACGCATCAGATTGCATCGTTTGTCAAAGTGACTTGGCTGCCCAGTGCAGCAAGATCCATCTGGTCACAAATCTCAAGGCCGAACTGCCTCAGAGTCTGTGGTCACCAAACGCAGCAGGATACAACTCTGGCATTGTTCAATGGGACCAGCTCTCAATAGCCTCAGACTTGGCTGCTTATGCACTGGTGTTGACAGCTGAATGCATCAAAGTGCACCAGACTTTTCCACCTGATGCACTGTGCTGCGTCTGGCAGGGTTAGGGTTAATGGCAAGTAGCTATCGAGGTCAAAATCAGTCAACTGCCCGTTTCGACTATTGACCCAAATGTGCACAAAGGGGGCATTTTTGACTGGTTTTGACTGTCATTTTGACAACCCTGAACAAGTAAGACTAATTGCGGTGACACCATGTGAAATTCTCAATTGAGTAGTAATTAGTTCTGAAAAGAACTGGAGGTTACAACTGGAGGTTACAACTCGACGTTTCGATCAGTATGCTCTGAACAATACCAGACAATGCTTTTACCAGCCAAAAACGGTCGACTCATTTTAATCTATAAATGTACTTACTACACGTAAGGTTTGACAGTGTTCGACTTTTTAAGTGCATTAGATATACCTCAGCAAGTATATCAACATTTTGACCCTTGCAGTCACAGAAGGGTTAACTACGATTTGATATGTAAACTACAGGTCCTTTTGGTTGGTTTACAATTGATTTACAATAGGTGATTTAATGGGACTAACTAGGGCAGACTTTCAACAGGGCATGGAATCGGTGTCCTAGTTTAAGATGAACACGGTGACTGAAAAATT
Organism: Zoroaster sp. YZ-2022; assembly: GCA_029582265.1. Lineage (NCBI taxonomy): Eukaryota > Metazoa > Echinodermata > Asteroidea > Forcipulatida > Zoroasteridae > Zoroaster > Zoroaster sp. YZ-2022. The sequence continues at coordinate 9,701,882 of CM055822.1, forward strand.
TCTGGATCATTTAGGCAGCAGCAACTGCAATATGACCTTATCATGCAGGGTGTTATTTTCAGTTGCTGAGTTAATCTAAAACGAGCACTCTGATTCCATGCCCTGTTTATAGTGCTCGGATCTAAGGGAACGTGACGGAGGTCATGCATCGGCCATCTTGGTTTTTTCCTACACACACATCTATGAGAAACCACAGTGAGGCATGGCTATTCAAGATAGGCTGGTGCATAGGATGTGGTGACCCACTTCATAGTAATCTTTGCTACAGCCTAAGGGAACCAGACTGAGGTCATCCCGGTCATCTTGTTTCCTCTTCACCCAAGTCAATGAGAAACCAGGACGAGGCACTTGTTAAAAGTAGACTGGTGCCTGTTATATTCATGTAAGGTACATATATGAAGTGCCATGGTCGAGCGGTTTAGTGCATCGGATTTGTTGTTGTTGTTGTTGTTGTTGTTGTTGTTGTTGTTGTTGTTGTTGTTGTTGTTGTTGTTGTTGTTGTTGTTGTTGTTGTTGTTGTTGTTGTTGTTGTTGTTGTTGTTGTTGTTATTTATTGTTATTTTTGTTATTATTATTGTTATTGTTGTTGCTGTTGTTGTTGTTGTTGTTATTGTTGTTATTGTTGTTGTTGTTGTTGTTATTTATTTGTTGTTGTTGTTGTTGTTGTTATTGCTGTTGTTATTTGTTGTTGTTGTTGTTGTTCTTGTTCTTGTTCTTGTTGTTGTTCTTGTTCTTGTTCTTGTTCTTGTTGTTGTTCTTGTTGTTGTTGTTGTTGTTGTTGTTGTTGTTGTTGTTGTTGTTGTTGTTGTTGTTGTTGTTGTTGTTGTTGTTGTTGTTGTTGTTGTTGTTGTTGTTGTTGTTGTTGTTGTTGTTGTTGTTGTTGTTGTTGTTGTTGTTGTTGTTGTTGTTGTTGTTGTTGTTGTAAGGTACATATATAGTCAGTATGAACATTGGAATAAATAATGTGTTTAGTGACAGAAAGGAAAGTCAGTTATTCTTCACCTCTACATCCTTCAGAAGTCTGTAAACAGTAAGCTCGGAGGCTTTGGCCACAATAAGACTTTTCTCATCTGCAGAGAAGAAGTTGCAATAAGTGCTGTGCTCAATGCCCGTAGGGGGATGAATCTGTTTGTGAAAGGCATACATCTTGAACCAAGACTCCCAAGAGACTGGATCTCAAAGTTCACTCCAATGGGCCTCACTCAACCTGCAAGTGTAATATGGAATGGTATAAACATGATAGTTCTTAACCCTAACCTTCCCCAATCCTCCAAAATCCTCTTTGCTAATGTGAAAGATTTTGAAAGATTGAGGTTATTTGGAAATTGCAGTGGTGAAGGATTTTGAAGGATTGACGGCAGATGTGATTATTTGCTTGGTGGATTATGGAGGATTGAGGTTATCAGGCTATATTTTACATTGGATGAAAATGGAAGATCGAGGTTACATGGTACATGTTGGTCTGTCCAAAAATGATTCTGGAGGATTGAGGTTATTAGGCATACTTGCCTTCCTTCCTCCATGGTACATGTACATCCATGTTTGTTGTAGTGATTGCAAGGTCACTGCTTGGGTCAGTGGACACTGTTTCTTGCTCCATGCATGCAGGGAGGGTCCCTGGCCATGTACATGTATCACAGATTAGAAACACATGTGTGCATACATGTCACGTGCTTGCTTTACTACTGAAGGATTTTGGAGGATTCAGGTTATGTGTAAGCAAGTGGGCCTAGGGAGTTAGGGTTAATGTGGCTGAAAAGGTGAAATATGTTTCCACATCAAATTTATAGTTGCTGAGATTCTGCAGCATTAAAAAGAGAACATTTTTAGAATCACTCAGTAATTATCCCTAACCCCCTAGGTAATCTGGCTAGGAACCTTCCTCAATCTTCCTGAATCCTCCAAAATCCTCAATGGAGGAGAATAGTGGTCGGCCAGAAAATGGAATTTTTTTATGTGTTACAGCTAAATTATGGAGAAAATTATTAAGAAATCACCTGATCCCCAGGTGTGACAATCGTATTTTAGTCTATAAGCATTTTTTTCTTCTAAAAAAGGGGGAAATTGTACATAATGTCAACATAAAAAAAATAATAAAAATTAAGCGCTGGTCAAATCGTGGTCAAACCCACAATAGATTAAAAATAATAATTATAATAAATTGGTGGTGTCGGTCAAGGTACATATCACCGGCACCGACTTGAACGTAAAATTAAAAACATTAATTTTTTTTTAAATAAATAACTACAAAATTGCTGCCACCCAAAGATCAAACCATTAAAAAAATAATTAAAATAAAACAAAGTGCTAGTTGAGACAAGAAACTATTATCATATCAAGAAACTATTATTTTATTATTATATTATTTTAGAGCGTCTGATATTAGCGCAAGTTCACCGATCGTAGATATTGGGGGCACGGATCGCCACCCATCAGATCGGATATGAGGCCTGCCTGTTTTAATCCCCTCGGGTGAAATAATTGTATTAAATTATAACTTTTGTCAAACGCCAATAAATTATTGCATACAAAATAATAATTGAATATCAGGAACGTATAAAAAAGGCAAGTGGCACAAAGGCACTATTTTCTCCTTTTTGCCATACTTTAATTTATCGTAATTTATATTTTTTGGCCATGGGGGAATATTTCTTAAAGAAAATATATTCCGAAAACCAAACTGAACAGCTTCTCGGCCGTTAGTAGTGATCGAGTTTGCCATCATTTGTTGCAAATCATGACGAGCAAATTAGAATGAACTGTGAATGAAATTCCTCCGTTTGCGTGGTTTCTGGGAATAAAAAATTTTTCTTTTCTTAATTATACAAATGTTCTGTATGTAATTTAAATAATTCTTAATAATTTTTTCCATAATTTTGCTGTAGCACATAAAAACTTCAATTTTCTGGCCGACCACCTTTCCCCTCCATTGACTTTGTACACAAATGTGTGCATTTGTTTACAACTTTTTTCCAAAACCCAACTCCCATAATTGGGTAGAATGTCGTATCCGACCGCCACTTTTTCTCATTCAATATAACCAATAATGTAATCTTACCTACCTAGTAAGGTGGAGAACATATGGATGATGATGGACATATACTTCAAATTATTCTAGGATATTTATTTCATGAAAAATCAGGCATTTTTGGTATACGATGACTTCCTCAGTCATGTCAGTCTGATCTTGTCAACTCCCCAATTCGTGACCAACACAGTCATTGTACATAGGATCCTTCTATTTTCTGAAGGGGAGGATTTTTTTAGAAGGGAAATACAGTCCAAAAACCATCATAAAAGTGGATTTTAAAGATAGTTTTCGCTTTCTGTACCACCAAAAATCGATAGAATCATCTTTTAACTGGTTAGTGGTTGCAAAAAAATTCCAAAAAAAGCACTTAAAAAGTGGCGGTCGGATACAACATTCTTTCCCCATAATTCATTGTGCGCACAATTCCGATAAGGCTTATTATAGGCCCTATGTTTGATTTACTCTCTTACTTATACTAGGCCCTAAATCAATCTCAGTAGTGCCTATTCAAATTTCAATTCATTAAAACCCTTGTTTACTTTGATCCCTCAAAACCCTCGCTATTAAAATGATTGTGTTTCAGAATAGGAAGGTTAAAATAGTTATGTCCCCGTACATCCTGCCTCTTTATAATAATGTTTTATTTGCTCTCTTATTATTAAACCAGTCTCATTAGCGTGAGATGCGTCAACAGTTGGAAAGAATGTCATATCCGGCTGCCACTTTTTAAGTGCTTTTTTGGATTTTTTTTGCAACCACTAACCAGTTACAAAATCATTCTATCGATTTTTGGTGGTACAGAAAGCAAAAACTATCTTTAAAATCCACTTTTATGATGGTTTTCGGACTTGATTTCCCTTCTAAAAAAATCCTCCCCTTCAGAAAATAGAAGGATCCTATTATAGTTGCCACTGCGCATGTACAATGACCATGTTGGTCACTTATGGGGGAGTTGACAAGATCAGACTGACATGACAGAGGAAGTCATCGTATACCAAAAATGCCTGATTTTTCATTAAATAAATATCCTGGAATAATTTGAAGTATATGTCCATCATCATCCATATGTTCTCCACCTTATCAGGTAGGTAAGATTACATTATTGGTTATATTTAATGAAAAATAGTGGCGGCCAGATACGACATTCTACCCCAACAGTTTGTCAGGGGCGAGTTTGTCAGGGGCGAGTTTGTCAGGGGCGAGTTTGAGAAGGGGTGAGTTTGTCAGGGGGGGCGACTTTGTGAGGGGCGAGTTTGTCAGGGGGTGAGTTTGTCAGGGGGCGAGTTTGTACCAGCAGGGGGCGAGTTTGTCAGGGTGCAAGTTTGTAAGGGGCGAGTTTGCCAGGGGGCGAGTTTGTACCAGCAGGGAGCAAGTTTGTACCAGCAGGGGGCGAGTTTGTACCAGCAGGGGGCGAGTTTGTCAGGGGGCGAGTTTGTATGGGGCGAGTTTGCCAGGGGGCGAGTTGACTGGCATGCATGTGCACACCGTGACCGTGCATACAAAACAAACGCCACACAACGGGTATCAGGTCAACTCGTACCCAAGTCAACTCGTACCCAAGTCAACTCGTACCCAAAACATCTTACCCAGGTCAACTCGTACCCAGGTCAACTCGTACCCAAGTCAACTCGTACCCAAGTTAACTTGTACCCAAATCAACTCTTACCCAAGTCAACTCATACCCACGCAGTATTAATATTTTTATACGCAAAAAGAAAGATTAATTAAGGACGTCTTCAAAGGCGTCCTACATTTAATAAAATAAAATAGGGACGCAATGCTGGCTAATAACTTGTTTGGACATCATGATGTGCATGATGCGCATCTCGGTAACAATGCATCATTACGTTCCCCATTTAGTGTTAATGGAGGTATGAGTTGTTTGAACTTAACCGCGCTCGAGGCAACGCGTTGGTTGATTAAGTGATTAGTGGAGGTGCCGCCCATCTTTTGAACTTAACCGCGCTTGAACAAACTGAATGGAAAATATAGTCAAAATAACGACAAAAGTACTTAGGCCTACCCAAAATAATATCTTTCCTTTAGGCTTTACTTTTTTTTTAAAGAATTACTTCAGCGATAAAACAAAAATATAGCCTAAATAATGCAAAAAATTACATGTTTCCTTTAGGCCTATATATAGACCTTATGCACATGACGTCCTGATTTTGAGTAGGGCGCCCTCGGCTAGAGGTCAAAAGAAGGTTGCTCATTGGCCCAATCTGTGTGCCGCGCGTGTATAGATGTGCGTTTTCCATTGTTTCATCATCGTTTTACCTCTAAGATGGCGGCGTGATGACGTCAACGCATAACTAAAAAAGCCATTTATAAGGTCTATTTTTAATACTTTCTTCATCGAATGACTTGGGTACGAGTTAAATTGGGTACGAGTTAACTTGGGTACGAGTTGACCTGGGTACGAGTTGACCTGGGTTCGAGTTGGCCTGGGTACGAGTTGACCTGGGTACGAGTTGACTTGGTCTTGGGTACGAGTTGACCCGAATTCACACAACCAACAAAACATGAACATGTGGAGCTAGACTGTCGACGGAGATGGATGATTTACGAGCATACAAAACCTTTAAAATGTTGATGTTGATTACTTTATTCTTACCTAATGTCAAACACAATATCGGAATGGGCATGCAGACACGATCGTTCACACAATACTGATTTATACTGGGTCTGGGAAACAGTCAAACGGCGTGGAGGAGATAAAGCGATCGATAAATCATAACCTGAACACAAAGCCCGCCCTCAAGAGGCAAACTTAAAAATCTTTTTTTTTCTCTAAAGACTTCGATTATTGATGTCCGCCCCCATCCGTTCCGGTTGCGATATCTGGTTTGTTTTTCTGCAGACCAGAATGGCCACTTTTTGTTATAAATTCACCATTTACCAGATACAGGGGACCGCTACACTTTACTTGCCCATAATGGATGCGTATAAAGGACTATAGAAAGGCTTTGCTTCTGAAATAATGTTGTAATTAAAAACAATCTTAACAAATACATCATTTAAAAAGTAATAAATAAATGTGATCTCTCGTAGACTCGAACTCCGGTACTCTATGAGAGAGATGGGCGTATACCAAGCAACTCGCTAACTTGGGCAAATTTATTTTATACATTGCCTAATAAAAATCTACTGTAGTTTTGCTGTACTAAATCTACAGTTTTATTTAATTAGTATGTAAAGTTTTACTATAATAAATATAGTAAAAATGTAGTTTCCTTCATGTTTTTGAGTAAAAAATTAAGTAAGGAACTTCACAAATAGTACAGTTTTACTATAATAATACTGCAAATAAACTGCAATGGATTTTTGTAAGGGTTTGATATAATTAACAGCTAATAAAAGACAATGCCAGTGTAGTGTAAAATTATAAAACAAAATAATGTTTTTGGCCTTTTGGCGCTATTACGATTAGTTTTGATATTTTCTCCCCCTCCTTCCCGTTCATTTATGTAAACCCCCTTTTTCCAAATCAGTCTGAAAATTCGGGTTTTATACCAAGATCGGGCATTTTGTGACTGAGATGATGGAAATGGGTAAGAGCACAGGGCAGAAAGAAGGCACTGCATAATCCAGGAAATATTCACCTTTTATGCATATTTTACCATAATAGTCAACACGTTGTGGTAGTATGCCCTTGTTTTTTCACCCTGGGTGGGTCAGCCAGGGTGGAGCATACTAATTTATAAAAAGAGGGTTATGTCCTAGTCTTTGCCGGCCCCCCTGCCGGGCCCACCTCTGCGTTAAATTCGAACATTGAGGCAAACAAAGATTCCGATAGGACCAAAGTACGAATCCTACAACAATTAGGTATAAAAAATATTTTGGACCGTTTTAGTTCGAACGTAGAGGTATGGTTCGAATAAGCTATATTTTTTGTTTGTTTAATTAATTAACCGGCCTATTAATAACATCAAAATAATAGTTGCACAAAAACAATACAATTTCCACACTGAGTTTTTTTTTTATTGTTCTAGCAATTTTTTATTCTAGCCTTGCTACTTTTCCAAGAACTGTGAGCAAAACCCACGTGGAAATGGATGATTTCCACCTTTTGATGTTCGCCGCTGATGATACATCGTACAGGCATGGGTGGACAGTGTGTGACCCGACTGTGAAGGTGTGGTCCAAAGTTTTGGATGACAGCTCATTTTGAATCGTGTATTTCGTGTCAAAATTTCATTGAATGAAACATGTATCATCCACATTTGTCTTACGATTTCTTGTTGTTTATTTTGCTTGTGAACATAGTATTTATGTTTGTGAATTGCAAAATTCAGGATTAGATTCACTGCAGTGCATTCTCCGTTCGGTTATATTTGCCACAATGCAATGCTTCCATCTGCACGTTTAATCTATGCTTGTATTTATTGCACTTTTCGCATAATTGTGTGACGTCACGTACATAATGCATTGGTCAAATGTGAGTCACTGGTACTCGATTGCTGTATTATTGTAATGACTGTGTGCATTATGGAATAGAGACCAGCGCGAAATGAGAAGAGCATAACTTTGATGGTGGTACTCGAGGAAGGAAGGAAGTTATCACTCTTTTAACTCTAAAAAGTAACGTTTCCTTAGCATCAATGTACCGAGTAATTGGCTGCCAACATGGCCCATAACGCTTCACACATGAGCAACGGGAATAGTGGAATTGTTAATGGTATGACTGAGGTGAAAAGTAAGGTAAGAATAGCCAACTTGTTACGACTGCATCGCTGTGCACGTTAGGCTGTAGTGTGTACCGTCGCAGAACCCCACGTCTTGCCTGCCCTTGCCTTGGCATATTATTATCATCAATCATTGAAGTGAACCAATCGGTGCTACTGGCCACTACTGGCCATCCCAATCCCTCTGGATGCTTTGGCCAGGCCAGGTATGTCAGGGGCGGTCAGGGTCTACATTTGTACTTTAGCAAAACTTATCCATTGTTTTACAATTTCGAACTTGCATTGATTTGATGGCTCGTCTTTTTAAAATTAAATTTCAGAGAATCTTTCATTCTTTGGGGTTATTCCAGTGGTTAATTCAAAAACGAATTATGGCCTGTGGTAACTTAATCTGTCTAACGTTAACTCTAACATTAACGTTATAATTGATCCCTATAATTTATCCCTAGTATATAAACGTCCAGAAAAGATACAGTGAAGTACCTTCACTTTACGGCGCTCTAACGTTAAATATAACAAATATCTTCAACTTAACATAAAATAAACTGTGGTATAAATAGCTGCAGTTACCATATCGGAAAGAATGTCATATCCAACCGCCACTTTTAAAGGGTTTATTTTTTATTTTTTTGCAACCACTAACTAGTTAAAACATTATTCTATCGATTTTTGGGGGTACAGAAAGCGATAACTATCTTTAAAATCCACTTTTATGATGGTTTTCTGACTTTATTTCCCTTCTAAAAAAATCCTCCCCTTCAGAAAATAGAAGGATCCTATTATAGTTGCCACTGCGCATGTAGAATGACCGTGTTGGTCACTTATGGGGGAGTTGACAAGATCAGACTGACATGACTGAGGAAGTCATCGTATACCAAAAATGACAGATTTTTCATAAAATAAATATCCTGGAATAATTTGAAGTATATGTCCATCATCTTAAAAATTGGTGGTCCGGTACGACATTCTTTCTGTTTGATACAACATTCTTAACAAGTGTAGTTTTTCTCGACATTTCTAATGGCAATGGTGGTGCTGTGTACAAGTTTGTTCTGTTGATCATGTTGAATAATACACATGAGCAATGACCTGGGGTCAGGACCTTGATTGCATGCATATAATTACCACTCATATTGATAGGCGACAGGGTTCCTAGAACAGATGAAAGTGTCCGCACTTGTGCAATGAGCCATGTGTTGACCCGTCAAGTCCCCCTCGTATTATGTTATATACTACGTCAGGGTCATCCTGATGAAACCCAGGGCTCTCAAAGTTTAGGGGAGTAGGAGGGTACAAGAAAGGAAGTAGGAGGGTGCAGACAAATGGGCAAAACCCATTTGCCGAGCGGCGCAGGCGCAAGGCGTTCCGGGAAAGGCTGGGTCCAACGGCCCTCCCCCGGAAAAATTTGAAAATTGTACTCTCCGAGGTGCATGTTTGAGGCCCTCAAGAGGCATTTGGAGGGTTATTTCCAACCCATGGAAAACAGAAAAAATGAAGAGTCTGAAGTACACTTTCCAGACTGAGGTAGGCAGTTTCATGAAAATTTGAAGTTGCTTCAATTCTTTTAAATGTCATATCACTGGATAGAGCAAAAAATTAGAAAGAAAATGAGGGGTCAATGGTCATGATAGGTTAACCCTGTGCAAAGTTACGATTTTTTGTTGATTTAAATATTTGGTCATTTTGGAGGCCAGTTTCATTTGAAAAGTTGTGACCGCATTTGCCTGCAACGTATCCTTGTAGTACTAATAAAGTGTCTATATAGCATCATGGAGGTAATTCTACCTCCATGATAGCATGTACCCCTTTATAACAAAAAATCTCATTGAATACCAAAATCCACCCGCGTGACACCCCGATTAAGCGTGCGTGACACCCGATTCACGAGTCAAATCGCCGATAGAGGTGATTTTTTAAATTTGCTGTCGGATCATTTTCCGCGAGTTGCACTGTTTTTCCACCAACGTTACAGTTGGCACCACGTCTGATACGGTGTATCCTTTTCGTGGTTTCAAGTTTCGTGAAGACCATCCAATACCTCTAAATTGATGATGAATTTCCGTCATGCACAATGATGAAAACGGGTCGTAAACACGGCGATATTTCTAACGTCCGAGTTCGGATATTTTGCATTGAAACGAAGCAAAATTTATGAATGAATCTAAGATGGCGTCTACAGATTAACGATTAATCCGCTGGCGACAACGCGAGCTGCGGCGACATTATAAACAGCTAGCCAGGGGGAACGTTTTCGCGAGAACCCGGATGTGAGTGAGTCGGTCACAATCGCGATGTCTAAAGTTAGCTTTTGAAGTGCGCCGCCAGCGGCGGCTTGCGTGAATCTGCCTAACTGAGGCAAGAATAAGACAAAATGAGAAAAAAACAATCTCAACTAAATCAATTCCATGAAAAACTGTATCTTTATTGTAGTATAGTGAACAGTAGACTAGAATCACAAGAAGACACACTGGTAATTTTAGTTCCGTTGTTAAAATAAATGTTTTATTGTTTTATTATTTCTATTTCAACTCTTCTTTTCCATTTAATCAAATCTTGGTTAGGCCTAAATGGTAATTGGTCAAAAACTTGTACTACAAGGGCATCCCAAGATGCTAAGCTTCCTCCTGGGATGCCCCCTGTAGTAAAGTAAATTTGGTATGCCTAGGCTAATGGGATGAATGTATGGAGCCAGTCTCTGATGAACCTTGGATTAAAAAGTTTCAACACACTCAACATGTTCACTTCAGTCTCTGAAAATATTTTTAAGAACTCAACAAAATCAGTTTGAATAAAAAAAAAACGTAAATCTGAAGATAGGCCTTACATGTATCTAACTCTTGAGATCATCTAATCCCTCTGACTTAAATAGCAGAATTATTGATCGTAGTGGTACTTTTATTCAACACTCTGAGTCTGTAAGTGAAAAATCAGACAAATCTGAGTATTCATCTGAGTATTCGGCCTTTTCCCCGTAATCCACGCATCTAGCGTGCCTCTCTGTCGCTTTGTCGCCATTTCTGCACGCACGGCTGGTGCATCATACAGCGAGCTACATTCAGAGGTCCACTGTACGTGTCAGAAGTACAGGTATGTGTGTGATCAGAGCGCATGCATAGCAAGTTGACATGGACGTTCATGTCACAAAACACGTGTTGAAGAATATCATTGGTCGATCAAAGGCGATGTGGGCGGAACTAACTCGTTGTGCATGCCGCGCCCCTGCCTTCTAAATAAGGATATCCCGTAAGTTATGTTGGCTTTGGATAAGGACATGACTTTGCGTAGTAAATTTTTTTTTTTTTTTAATATTACGAAACTAACAAACTGCAAAATATTACGAATATAAAACCAGAACTTGAATGTTAATTTATTTCTATCACAATGAACTTTAGTTAAATTTCAATAAACCTTGTTTCCTGAAAGAATGAATTTATAAGAGACCTAGCTAGGAATAATTAAAAACAACTGCTATTACTAAACAACGATTTCAAGAATTAAGATTATTTTCAGAACCCAATATTTCTCGTTCAAAATCGGTTGCGGTATACTGATTGTTACTTAATGATAAGTTATAAATCATGTTCACTGGTTGGTAGTTTTGCGAGCATTCATTGCCAGGAATACCAACATGTTCATGTTATCAGGCCGTAAGCGGCTCCGCTTTGCCGTGATTTACATTTCCAGCGGTGCGAAAACCCGCTTGTATGGCACTGACGTTGCCGGAATATCAAGATATTTCTTGCCGATCCTTGCGACTGAACTGATCGGAAATTGACAGCCACCAATGACATGATCATTACAGAACTCGACAATGACCGACTTAACACCTCCCTTTTTATGTATTTCTTTTGAAACAAACTGTCACCTTGTCGGCAAATTTATGTAATACACAAGAAAGCTTGGTATCGGTGGGTAAATAAATTTTAATGTTGGCGATATGCTGAGGGATGGTCGGTGACACATCAAAATAATTACACAACAAAACCAATTTCAACACCACTTTTTTATTAGGACAACAATTAATGTGGACATCCCCTATAAATAAAATCCTCTTTTTTTTTTTACACATAGTGGTGCACACTCCAGTGCAGACATAAAGCAGCACTTAAAGTCCCACTAATCCAATTACTGTTAACAATAGGCAAACATTCCATCCTGAGCAGCTAGTTTGATACTTGTTTGTAGCATACATGTACATGTATGTGCCGCAGCCGGTCTATTTGAGTCTTTAATAATGAATGGATACAATGTATCCCAAACAGTTTGACAAAAGTGTATGGAATCACAGTACAGGAAACATCGTTAACCAATCAGGATACAGCTTACACAAAGCGCAAGGGAGCATATACATAATGGCTGCGGCCGTGTCGCTGAGAAAACTTACTAGTTTTGACGTGATTTCAGGTAAATAAAACTTCGTATCGCACCGCGTGCGAATCAGTTTTTTGCAGAGAAGTTCACAGAAGTTCAAAAATATTTTTGGTCATCCGGTGAAAAGTAGCCGGCGGCAAAACCTGCCGCAGGCGGCGATTTGCCGCCGGTGACCGGCTACTTTTGAGAGCCCTGGAAACCCCTTGTCCGGTACGACATTCTTTCTGTTGGATACAACATTCTTAACAAATGTAGTTTTTCTCGACATTTCTAATGGCAATGGTGGTGCTGTGTACAAGTTTTTTCTGTTGATCATGTTGAATAATACACATGAGCAATGACCTGGGGTCAGGACCTTGATTGCACGCATATAATTACCACTCATATTGATAGGCGACAGGGTTCATAGAACAGATGAAAGTGTCCGCACTTGTGCAATGAGCCATATGTTGACCCGTCAAGTCCCCCTCCTCGTATTATGTTATATACTACGTCAGGGTCATCCTGATGAAACCCCTTGTCTTCATATCCCTACTCCCCCCCTTCCCCGTACATTCATTATGTTTAATAAAATCATGCATTTTCCCATCCCTTTCATTCCCGTTTTCGCCTGTTAAAGATTTGAAACCCTTGACTGTCTTGAAAATGTTTGTTTAATTTACTGGAAAGTTAGTGCATGTGAATGTGGAACAAATTGCTAAACCACTTACATGTATTTGAAATAAAACATATTTTAGGGATGATGATTATTAGCTCAATGTTCTGAATGACATATGTGGTTTTGTTACGAACCAAACAGAATTATCAGAACTTAAAAAATTCCAATGTTTCGTGATTGGCCTTGTGAAAAGTTTCAAATGAGGAAGGTTGTGCATTGTACACCACAAACAATGGAGGTGAAAACGTATGTAAATAGTTATGTTGCCTCCACACATGTACATTTGCTCAGCTATATGTCACGTGGATCCAAAATGGATCCAAAATGGTATCATGCACACACTTTACACTATATATCTTACCACACAGCGTTCTAGACAGTGTGAGGAATTATGGGTTTCCCAGTTGCCCGGGGAAACCTTAAATTCACTAAGAGGCAACTCTTTGAACTGGTGATGCTAGCCCATCGGCCAACCTGAATTGTAATTTTTTTTAAATTTGTATTATTATATTTTTTATTATTATAACCCAGTGAGTTATCCACTTGAATTTTGGAAAAATAATAATTCAAAGAATGGTTTCTGAAATGATTCTTCCAACTAAGTGAATTGCAGAGTTAATCCTGCTGATTACCATGTAAAGCATTAACCATTTTGGCCTTTCCCACTCTTCTGTGAATTGTATACACTTGACTAAGCATTGACTAAGTGTAAAGAAATTCTTTATTCTTTTGTTGTGGTCTGTGGGACTTACTATGTAGATCATTGTGTTTCATAACAAATGAAACACTGTTATACTATGAATAATCCCATTGCTACTCTTGCTAGAATGTACAGAGCTACTCCTGTACATTTATGGATTATATAAATACTATAAAGATTTTATGCATGGGGGCAAGATATCAGCCAGGATTTAGAAATAGGGTGTCCAAATTTGCTGGAAATTACAAAACAGGGTGTCCAAATTGTTCACTTACAATACTTGTACATTTGTAAATGACAGATAAAATAAGGTGTCCAAAATTGAAACAGGGTGTCCAAAAGACACACCCAAACACCACTCTTGCCAACACTGTGTTGGGGGCGAGGACAAATGGAACCATATCAACCTTGTATTGATAACCCTCCTACAATCAGTGCAATTTTTGAAACAACCCATTCAGGCCACTCCAAGCCATGAGCTGTTGCCAGTGGCCTCATATTAGGCGCGTCAAACACACCGTTTTACCCCACTAGACAAGGCGTAACAACATGAGAATTTGCAATTTTTGTGATGATATTTAGAGACTTTAAGCATAAGAAAGCAGCTTATTTTTGATATCATAAAAAAATCTAATCCTTTATTTATTAGAATGCGAAAGAAAAATTAGAATATATTTTAAAAATACACGATAAATAGCATTCTGAATTTCCCACCTCCCGCGCTCCCGGCTTGTTTCGAAACAACGTTACCAACGCATCTGAAGCCTCCAATTTTCAAGTTGACATTTGCACCGGAAAGAGTTGTCGTATCTAGTAGAATGCGGGCACCAAAAATAAAGCCTGCTTTGCAAGGAACTGATTTCTACGTGCGTTATCGATAGGCGAGTCGGGGGGTGCAGGAATCATCGTTGAAAATTCCGTCGAAGATCTTTGAAAAACAATGCCAATTTCGCAAAACGCGGCACCATAAACCGAAAGTACGAACGATAATCCATCCCCACATGAATTTGGAATGAAATCAGACGTCATTTTCCAGTAGATAATACGATATATAATCGCACGTTTTTCTTCCGACGGCCGGAAGCAATTTTTCACGACCGCCACGGTAATGCGGAGTCACACACACGATGCAGTTGACCGAGCGAGAGAGATCTACGATCACTCGCTAAAAGTGTCGGACTTTCTCCCGAAAATCAACATGAAATTGCCAGGATTTTGGAGGAAGATGGTGATTACAAGTTCCTGAACATTAACATACATGTATGTTATAAAGTGGACTTTATTTGTAAATACATTAGTTCTTATTGTCTCAATTTATCGTTAATTTAATCCGAAGATTTGAAAGAAATGCCGATTTGGTGCGTGCATGCTGCATGAACTATACCGTTTGCAATACGATTGTAAGGCGCATGTGCAGTAGGCTACTTGTGGTGTGAGGATTGCATGTATAGCGTCTGCAATACGATCGTGCAGCGCATGTGCAGTAGGCCACTGTAGGAAGAAAACAGTGCATAAATCAATGGGGAAACTGCAAATCAATTTTTTAGTTTTCCATACATTTTGCCCCCAAAAACAACTTTACAGATTATTAAATTTGGAGATAAGAGTTATGATAAAGTTTAAAAATATGATTTTTTTTTTTTAAGTTTGAAGGATTTAAAAAAATATCACTGGCCTCACACAGAAATTTACAACAACAAAAAATAAAAAATAATCGGTGAAAATTCATAATTTTTGACTGGATCATGCACAGCATTTGCTTTGAAGTGGGACTGGGACAATGGAGATTTGAAATTATTGTCAAGATTTATAAATTATTGTCATTATTTATAACGTTATGAATATATAATTAGCTTATTAAAGTAATGAAAAACAAGGCTTTTGATGCTAAATTGTTTTTCTTTTACTTTGAGTATATTGGTATTCAAATGTTTACTCAATGAACAAATTTGAGTGGAATAGGATTGACAGAACTTAACTTATGACATTTTTGCATATTTAATTAGCCAGACTTAGTCTCCAGAGCAAAAAAAAGGAGAATTTTGTGTTTAAGCCCAAATTTATGCCAGTGTTACACAACAACCATTAATGTTCTCAGCTTGGAACACATTTATACTTTAAATATGAGTAACAAAGACTCAGAATATGCAAAATGATTCACAAGATCCTCTACAATCATTATGAAAAGGATACTTAAAATATGCAAATTTTGAGAATTTACTGTGATTTCGGCTTTAAAAAGGCCCATTTTGGCACTTTAAAGCTTTTTTACTGAGCTACATGTATATCTTCATAATGTGATGTATCCTCTGGAAAAAAAAACACTGATATGACAAATATAGGCAACATACATACAAGAAAAGGTGAATTGAGATGCTTGATAGGTGTAAATAAAATAAATGAGATAGTATAAAAACATTTTTTGTTTATTGTTGCTTTTTTGACATTTGTTGTCTAGGGAAACAGCACATTCTGAAATCTCTATCGGACCATAACTTGGTAATGCCTTGACCAATTTTTTAAATTAAAAGTGTTCTGTAATCTACTCACCAAGCCCTTTAAGAAAAGTTCCAACATAACTTCCTATAAGCAATTTAAAAATTTTCATTGGCCCCCCCTACTCATATGGTTACCTTTCTGTGCACTGTCACACCACTGAGATTACATGGTAAGATGGTCTCCCATTGATACATTGCAGGCCATACTAATATGTTCAAACATTTACAGTGGCCTTGGGTGATTACTTGGAAAGGACAGCAAGCTTGTATGTACTAAAGGTTGGTGAAGAACATATTGAAAATTTAGTGGATCGGAGTGGCCTCCATGTGTAGGAGGGGTTAATGAATGATTATATGTACGTATTTATTGTCAGATCTCTTAAGCAATGATTGTACATTATAATGGTCGACTTACAGGTATTGGTTTATCAATGTCCATTGTATTCTTGAAACAAGTTTTGTGTGTTAGCTCAGCTAAGATCAAATATTATCATAATGCGTCACGGGTAAACAAAAGAAGTTAACAGCAGCATATCCCCTCATATACACGTACCCCACTTCCTTACAACAATAGCACCTTGTGTTTACAGATTCTGCGGCTTCATTAACCATTGAATGACCTCTGGTTGGTACACAATGTACATGTAATTGACTCTGTAATCACAGGATTTGTTTACCCATAGAGCAAGAACCTCGGTGGCTTACCTTCAAGTTACAGCCAAGACTAAGCCTGTTTATATTGCTGGCAGTAGGCTACATTATTGGTATTTTCTTGGTCTGTACATGTACATGTGTACATGTATGATTTGTACATGTACTTGGATAAGTGCAGGAAAATTGGAGAACATGTTAGGCCAAAAAAAAAGGTCTCCGGTTTCTGGTCTCTGCGCGTGTCATCTCAGATCTGCGTATCGGCATTTTTAGGTTTCTTTTCTTTTTGTTATGAAATAATGTCCAATTGCAGCCAAAATTGCTGTCCAGATCGATTGGAATTCTGCCGTGCTGTGTTTTAAATGACTTTTTCACATCAGGGGAATGAACATTTTCCTGATTTGTGCGGCCTCTTTTAGCCATCATACATTTTGTGGATGGGAAATTTGGTCTGGTTGTAATAACCGCATACATAATTACATATTTCACTGGTTGGCAAAAAAAAGAAAGATTACCAATAAAAATTTTTTTTAAAGTGCATCACCTCACAATTTTTGAAGCCAACCTCTGACTAGAAACCCGAGTTGCAATGCGACCAATGTTCATTTATGTTAATTGTTCTCCTGTCCCAGAAAATGCTCTGAAGTATGAAAGCATACAATGTACACACAGCAAACCAGAACATTCCATTGCAAGTACATACATAAACCTGATGTTTATAGTTACTTTTGACATTATCATGTACTTCTGAAGAGTTATCACTACATTGATAGCTATCCACTGTGACCATTGACCTAGCACTCGTTAGTTAAATCTAAACCTACCGGTGTGAGTCATCGTCGACATATTCAAAGTTAGTTGGATTAGTTTTTATTGCTGTTCCCAGGCTGGGAGACTAAATGTATATTTTTTTAAGCAGTATATGTCTACACATAATCATTATAAAGCTTGCATTCTAGTGTAAAATGGAACAGTACATGTACGTGCAATGAAAATAGTAAAAACGCAACAAATTATGTAAGATTTTTCATACATTTTTTTTTCAGAGAATGTGGAACCTTTTTTTACCTTGCCTCTACTGGTGAAATATCAAATTTAGGACTAAAGCAAATCACTGCAAAGCTGCAAGCTATGTATGTACATGTATGCTGAGGTTAGGACCGTATCATAGATATATTGCGGTTGAATCATATTAGTTGCTGGCCACACAGTCTGCACATTCTTGCTTGTCTCAGTGAGGAATTTAGACACACCCTTGGACACTTCAAGCTTCCAGTTGCCAGGACTACTTGTGCAATAACAAGTGTGGTCCAGTACAAATAAACACCAAAGCTTATCAACATGTATACAGGCTACATGGACATTATGAAACACATGTATAGTAAATAACATACATCCAGTTACATGTACATGTATACAGTTTTATCTGTTGGTACACATTGGGAAAACATGCTTGCAGTGGTGCGTGCATTCAGCCAGTAGAATATCCCAACCTTGGCGGGATCTCAGTGGGGTCTCCCATTACCAGCTTCTAGCCTTCTGTGAACTCATTATTGATTGCAACACACTTCACTCCCTGCGGCATTCCACCTCCTGCCCTCTTGTTATTGCACTCAACCTGTAGTTTAGGGATATGGTTTCACCCAGTCTTGGTCATTACAGTAAGAGTGAAAGTAGGGTTGGTTTACGAATTTAATTTTTATGGTATTTTCACAAGTTTGTGTTCACTTTGTTTTGGTTCAAATTCTAATTGGTTAATTATTATTTTGATGCTTCAAAATGTATTTCAAGACTTTCTTTGAATGCATACAACCATATTGTCGTGTGCCTGGAAGAAGGACATAACGAAAGTGTGACCGGCAATAAGGTCGTAAGCAATTAATGTGCAAAATTGTGTTTCAAGAAAACTGAGTGTGAAAGTTTGGTCGTTTTTCTGCCATTTATAAGTCATTGTAGGAAAGTTAAATTTAGCATGGGAATGGAAAAACATGTCTTGGGAGTAATTTTAGCAACAAATATACAGTTACGCCCTACTTTTTTCAAAGGAGCCATTTTATTGCTTACGACCTTCTGCTGCTTCCGGGCACACAACGATATTACCTACATGAAGTGTGCCAGACATGTTTAAGTCCACAGCGTAGACCAATAGATTTGGGCCATTCATGACGTATTGTTCCACAGACTGATGTGCAAGGTCTCAAAGAGAAGCCGTGCAGTCTGGAAGACTTAACTGGCATGTATGAGAACAGTATCTCGAGCGGTGCGTTTTACCTTACTCATGCATTTAGCGAATTTGCCCATGCTAGTTCAAGATTGCGACTAGTTCTAGGAACTAGCATCCTGCATAGGGCACGTAATTCCATGATGCCCTACGACAGGCCAGCAGGGTAGCAAAACACGTTACCATGCTCGTTGTACATATGTGTGCGTGCATTTGGAGTACAATGCCGTGGTCTGGGTTACGGTAGGCTGGCACGCTGGCACACTTCATGTGTAGTTAATAGACTTGTGATACAATTTAACTGCCATTACCTGGTTCCATTTTTCGGTTCTAATTACCCGTAAACAACTTTTGAAAGGTTTGTCTGAACATGTAAGCCATACAAACTTAAATTCTACCACACAAATGAAAACATCAGTCATGGGGGAGGTAACCCAGCGTAGGTTCGAATCCTGCTCATAGCGATTGACTGCATGCACTGCACTGTGTACTGTACAACTAGCGGTGGGCGGCCGAGATGACAACGCACATGTATAAATTTTTCTACTCATAGTTCAAACAGTTGTCGTGCAGTTTAACTCATGTTTTCGATGCTAGTACCCTAAATATCATTACTCATACATGTAACTCAGAAATGTTAAGGTCAGTTCTTTTACAGAATTAGAGTTATGATATAATTTGTTTTTATGTCAACAACGTCTTTTATCGTCACAGTTTTGTGTGTGGCAAATTTAATGAACATATCGGATAGTGCATGACCAACGAGTCCCATTTACACAAGTTGGGAAGTTTGCTCCTTGGGAAAACCCGTGCTAAATATAGATTTTCGGGGCTTTTTTCATGAGCATTAAATATATATATCATGAAAAGGATTAAAAATCAGATGCTATGATGGCCGAGTGGTTAAGGCGTCACACTTAAAATGTGATGGGGGCAACCCCACGTAGGTTTGAATCCTGCTCATAGCGCATTTTTTTTTCAATTTCAGTGTCAAGATAATTATTTTTTACTTGAAACCATAATGTATACATCGGCAATTTGGCATCACTTTCCTTTTCATGGTCAATCTGATAGTGAATACTTTTTGGGGGATTTTTTTTGTTAACACACAATTCAAAACATCAGTCAAATGTTTATTCATGTTCCATCCATCAATTATACAGGTTACAAAAATGTGTAAGAATTGACTATATATGTAAGCATGGACTCCATAAAGCATTCTCCTTTGTCCAGAGTTCAACGAGTCCCATTTACACAAGTTGGGAAGTTTGCTCCTTGGGAAAACCCATGCTAAATATAGATTTTCGGGGCTTTTTTCATGAGCATTAAATATATATATCATGAAAAGGTTTAAAAACTAGATGCTATGATGGCCGAGTGGTTAAGGCGTCACACTTAAAATGTGATGGGGGCAACCCCACGTAGGTTCGAATCCTGCTCATAGCGCATTTTTTTTTTCAATTTCAGTGTCAAGATAATTATTTTTTACTTGAAACCATAATGTATACATTGGCAATTTGGCATCACTTTCCTTTTCATGGTCAATCTGATAGTGAATACTTTTTTTTTGATTTTTTTTTGTTAACACACAATTCAAAACATCAGTCAAATGTTTATTCATGTTCCATCCATCAATCATACAGGTTACAAAAATGTGTAAGAATTGACTATATATGTAAGCATGGACTCCATAAAGCATTCTCCTTTGTCCAGAGTTCAACGAGTCCCATTTGCACAAGTTGGGAAGTTTGCTCCTTGGGAAAACCCATGCTAAATATAGATTTTCGGGGCTTTTTTCATGAGCATTAAATATATATATCATGAAAAGGATTAAAAATCAGATGCTATGATGGCCGAGTGGTTAAGGCGTCACACTTAAAATGTGATGGGGGGCAACCCTGCGTAGGTTCGAATCCTGCTCATAGCGCATTTTTTTTTTCAATTTCAGTGTCAAGATAATTATTAGGTGTTCGGGTATGTGCCTGAAACACCTATTGTTTTTGTTCGTTTTTTTCTTCTCCTTATTCTTCTCCCCATCGATTGTCTAAAAAAAAAGCACGTAGATGAAACGTGAGTTGTGACGTCATGATGAGGTCATCAGATATCAAATTACGATAAATCAAAGTTTAATATTGAAAAAAAAATCATATCTCAACAACCACAAGAGGTAAATTGAAAATTTTTGTACCATTGTACAGATCGTTAATTGTCCAAAAATATTTACAAAAAGATGACCCCAATTTGACCTTCCTGTCCAAACCGGAAGTCAAAGTTTAATATTTAAAAAAAATCATATCTCAACAACCACAAGGGGTAAATTCACAATCTTTCCACCATTGTATAGATTGTTAATTGTCAAAAAATATTTACAAAAAGATGATCCCAATTTGACCTTACTTCCTGTCCAAACCGGAAGTCAAAGTTTAATATTTAAAAAAAT
The DNA here is from genome assembly GCA_029582265.1 of Zoroaster sp. YZ-2022. Taxonomy (NCBI): domain Eukaryota; kingdom Metazoa; phylum Echinodermata; class Asteroidea; order Forcipulatida; family Zoroasteridae; genus Zoroaster; species Zoroaster sp. YZ-2022. Next base: position 9,723,137 of record CM055822.1, read on the forward strand.
CATATCTCAACAACCATAAGAGGTAAATTCACAAATTTTGCACCATTGTACAGATTGTTAATTGTCACAAATATTTACAAAAACATGACCCCAATTTGACCTTTACTTCCTGTCCAAACCAGAAGTCAAAGTTTAATAATTAAAAATTAAGAAATCTTGGATTTCCCTTTAACATTTAAAAAAAAATTAAATCCCCAGAGAACCACAATAATAATTTTACAATCTTTGTACCGTTTTATACATCTTGAAAAGCTTAAGACATATGTACAGTTATAACATCAATTTGACCTTCACCTACGGTTCAAACCGGAAGTTAGAGTAAACAAATATTCTAGAGCGATTGTGGTAATTTCTAAATTCAGTATTGTATTGTATTCAAATAAACTTCTCGCGAGAACTTCAACAGACGTTAACGTTTGACTTTCTCCAACACTTCGAATTGATGACGTCATCATTTTAACATCAACCGAACACCTAGTTTTTGTTGTGACAAAAACTTATATCTAGTTTTTTACTTGAAACCATAATGTACACGTTGACAATTTGGCATCACTTTCCTTTTCATGGTCAATCTGATAGTGAATACTTTTTTTGGATTTTATTTTTAAATCATGCCATGTTCTTGTTGAAAATTGTTAAGTATTCATGAGTTCATCTGTGATGTCATAGTGGGAATCAGATGCAACATGGTACTATGACTGATGTACATATTTGTAGTTGGTTTGTGTATTTGATGTAATGCATGGTCTTTTCACATGTCTGTTCTCTGAACCTTTTTCTTGTTAAAATTCCGATTGGATTATTTTCATAATTTCCATACATTATGTTATGGATACATATCATACAAGTTAAATAAATTAACCCTACATGTACTTCACATGGAGTCCACTAAATACATTCTACACCAACCTTTACTGCATACAAGCCACTGCTGTCCTTTCCAAGTAATCTTATAAGTTCAACTCAGTGCCACCCCAGGCCATCTCTGATTACATACTCCACACACACACTGAAGGCCATTACAAACCACAGTCTTTAGTGGTTTGTATGTACATTAAGTTGTGTGTGGTGTACATTAACCCTAACTCCCTAGGCCCATTTGCTTAGACATAACCTGAATCCTCCAAAATCCTTCAGTAGTAATGCAAGCGCATGACATGTATGCACAAATGTGTTTCTAATCTGTGATACATGTACATGTACATGGCCAGGGACCCTCCCTGCATGCATGGAGCAATAAACAGTGTCTACTGACCCAAGCACTGACCTTGCAATCACTACAACAAACATGGATGTACATGTACCATGGAAAGGCAAGTATGCCTAATAACCTCAATCCTTCAAAATCCTTCACTTTGGCAAAGAGGATTTGGGAGGATTTGGGAAGGTTAGTTAATGTGTGTACATCACCAGGTGCAGCTGGTTATTTGAACATATTAGTATGGCCTGCAATGTGTCACTGGGAGGCCACCTTACCCTTCATTGTTAAGTGGTGTGACAGTGCACATAAGGGTAACCATATGAGGCCACTGGCATCAACTACAATACACTGTAGCTTGGAGTGGCCTCAGAGGATTGTTTTTAAAATGGTACTGATAGAATGAGGGTTAAAGACGCTATATTAATATGCACTGGATTGTTCTACCAGAACAGAACCACTTACAGAACAGAGCCACTTACAGAACAGAGCCACTTACAGAACAGAGCTACTTACAGAACAGAGCCACTTACAGAACAGAGCCACTTACAGAACAGAGCCACTTGCTACTTTACTTTTCACCATGCAAAGCTACAACTCTTTTTTGTAAGAGTTGACATACTAATGACTGACGTACATGTACGTATCTTAAGTGATACTGATCTTATTAAATATTTATTTCATAATCTTTTGTAAGATCTTCACTGTATTTTTAATATTTTCGGATTGCTTCTCAACAGTTTGATGCCGAATTCCGACGTTTCACAGTCACCGGTACTATACAAGAAACCTTTGAAGACTTCTACGCATACCTTGAGAAGATCCATCAGTTATCTAAGATCCCATTCCTCATTGGCTACACGGATCCACAGGGTGATTTACTACCAATCAACAATGATGATAACTATCACAAAGCTCTTTCCATGGCTAAGCCCTTACTTCGGCTTGTCATTCAGAGAAAAGGTTGGTTTTTCAGATCAAAATCTATTAATCATTTCCACCCATTTTATTGAAATTTTTTTATTTTTTTTATTTAAAAAAAAAAAAAATTATTTACTGTCAGTCACCCCAAACAAGGCCAAAAAGCCACTAGAGTGTAAGGGGTTACATTTGCGATAACATCCACCATTTAAGCAAGATTACATTTGTTGATATTTATATTCCTCAACACAAAATTGCTTGTTTGTTAAAAACCCTCCTACTACTACAAGGGTCAAAATCAGTCAAAATGTTGATATACTTGCCAAGGTATATCTAGTGCACTTAAAAGTCAAACACTGTCAAACCTTACGTGTAGTAAGTACATTACAGGTCAAAATGAATCAACCGTTTTTGACTGGTAAAAGCATTGTCTGGTGTTGTTCAGGGTGGTCAAAATGACAGTAAAAACCAGTCAATACAAGACAATACAAGACAATGCTTTTACCAGTCGAAAACGGTTGACTTATTTTGACCTGTAAATGTACTAGATCGTTCGACAAGATAGTGCACTAGATATACGTTGTGCTGTATGTATGTAGAAATTTTGACTGATTTTTGACCCTTGGAGTCATAGAAGGGTTTTAATAATGACAAGTCCTTGAACTGTTGTATCAGCAAAAATATTGAACATTGGTGATTTGGAACAACCCTCCTACACTTGGAGGCCACTCTGATCCACTAAATTTTCTTCACCAACTTTTAGTACATACAAGCCTGCTGTCCATTCCAAGTAATCTTACAAAATCAACTGTGTGCCACCCAAAACCACTGTAAATGTTTGAACATTAGTATGGCCTGCAAATGTATCATTGGGAGACCACCTTACCCTGCAATCTTAGTGATGTGACTGTGCACAGAAGGGTAATCATATGAGGCCACTGGAAACAGCTAATGGCTTCGAGTGGCCTGAATGGGTTGTTTCAAAAATTGCACTGATTGTAAAAATGGAATAAACCATCAAATTATTGCCACATGATATTAAATGCCTGATGCATTCTACAAACTGAAACTACAGTGTACATTGTATGTATACATACATGTACATGTACTGTGTGCATGTATTTGTACAGCATGTTAGTGATTTATGTATGTCAATATATATATATATATATATATATATATATAACTCTCTTTTCACCTATAGGGCGACCGCTCCATAGAAACGTGCACAAAATTCCCTCTTACCTTTCCCTTTTTTATTTTTCCTCCAACCGTCCAAAACTCTGGAAATAAGATGTTTACACTAATTAGAGGCTAAGGAAGCGATGATTTTTAGACTTTATGACAAAATTATGACTTTAAAGGGTAGCTGAGCGTTAAGGCGGTCGCCTTTAACGCAGAGAAATAGCAATTTCTATAGAAGTCGGTCGCCTATGTCCGAACAAGTAAACATATATATATATATATATATATATATATATATATATATATATATATATATATATATATATATATATATGCATTACTTTTACTGGCATCATTTCGCCAGCTCTTCCCGAGCAATTTCACACCCTTAAATAATCAATTGCTGACAATGTTCCTGTTTGTATTCCAGATGAGTGTACAGAGCTACAACCTTTCAATATGTACGGAAGCTCCAAGAAGAAGAGCAAGTTTAACCTGGTTGGAGTCTCCACCCCAAAGCCTTTGAGGCCTGCCCTGCCTATTGGCATGCCACAGGACTTCCGTCGCGTGTCTGCCATCATCGACGTGGACATTGTACCCGAGACGCACCGACGAGTCAAACTCCATAAACACGGCTCAGAGAAGCCGCTGGGTTTCTACATTCGAGATGGTACCAGTGTTCGAGTCACTCCGCACGGATTGGAAAAGGTACCCGGAATATTCGTCTCCCGACTTGTGCCGGGTGGACTAGCCGAGAGTACAGGACTCTTAGCAGTGAATGATGAAGTGTTAGAAGTCAATGGTATTGAAGTCAGTGGAAAGACACTAGATCAGGTTACAGATATGATGGTAGCCAACAGCTCCAATCTGATCATCACGGTGAAACCCGCCAACCAGAGAAACACATTATCAGGCGGGAAGCCTGCGTCTTTTACGCCGAGGATGTCGACGTTGTCGACGGCCTCGGTGCCCTCCTTGAATGAAATTGAAGACGACAGCGACGAGGACGAAGTGAAGGACTTGACAGACCAGATAAATAACCTGAACACAGAACAGCAACGCGAGGAATCGACACTATCGAGAGCGGAGGAAACGGAGACATCACCGAGGGAGGAACACTCCTCACAGGAACACGTTGTACAAGAAAATGGAGGAATGTCTCCAACAGATGAGGGTATCGATGACGACGATGATGATATATGTACTCTGTAAAAAAAAATACATTGTAGGCTGAAGCAACAGTCCAACCCACTTCAGTCAAAACCACCAAATAATGTCATCAATATACACCAATGTAAATGTGCTATATGGACACATTTTATATGTAAAAAACGGTGGTCCACATTTTTTTTATGTCTTGCTTAACCCTAACCTTCCCAAATCCTCCAAAATCCTCTTTGCCAAAGTGAAGGATTTTGAAGGATTGAGGTTACGTGCTACATGCTCTTTGCTAAAGTGAAGGATATTGGAGGATTGAGGTTATTATGCATACTTGCCTTTCTATGGTACATGTACATCCATATTTGTTGTAGTGATTGCAAGGTCACTGCTTGGGTCAGTGGACACTGTTTATTGCTCCATGCATGCAGGGAGGGTCCCTGGCCATGTACATGTATCACATATTAGAAACACATGTGTGCATACATGTCATGTGCTTGCTTTGCTACTGAAGGATTTTGGAGGATTCAGGTTATGTGTAAGCAAATGGGCCAAGGGAGTTAGGGTTAATATAAATTACATTTATAAGCACCTGTACAGTTATTTTGTACATTTTCTTCAGTGGGTGGATGGTGTAAATATGTCGGTGGTTTGTTAATATTGGGATAATTGAGCATTCAAAGTAAACTCACCAAGACTAGTGTTGCAGGAAACTGTCTAGCGCTGAGCATTCCTCCATCAACTGCCATGCTTTGGGTTTTACACGGAAATCTCACAAATGCTTGCAAAATGCAAATCGACATTGAAAGATATATTCCGTTGAGATTTAACTCAAGACAAACCCTGCACATTGTATATTACAAAATATGCAAACAAACGACGTGTGATGAATTTTTCCGGGCGCACATTTCGTGCATCGTTCTTTGTGTGGCAAATTTGGCAAGTCACTGTCAGTCAAGCATTTCATTGTTCGGTTTGTTCTAATTGCTCATGGATTGTTAGTAGGAACACACCTGTAGAGTGAGAAGATACAATCAATCAACAACAATCAATCAACAACAAATGGAAATGAATCCAAAGGAATCTAGATCCAGGATGAAGATTGCAGTCATTATTTTTAACATGACTTCTAGAGAATTCACCGTGAAAGCTTACAGCGTTGCAGAGCTGATGAGGAAGGTGCATTAATAATAATAATAATAATAATGTGTGGACTTATATAGCGCACGTATCCACCAACCGAGTGGTGCTCAAGGCGCGTTATATTACCCCTGCTCATAAGGCTCATAAGGCTCATAAATCATTCCTGAAACCATCTCAGCTCCCTGGGGAGTATACAGCTCAATTGCTGCCATTACAGCGCATATAGGGCTAATCAACCAACTCTGCCCTCACAGGTACCCATTTAACCCCTGGGTGGAGAGAAGCAATTATGGTTAAGTGTCTTGCTCAAGGACACAAGTGTCACGGCCGGGTTTCGAACCCACATTCTGCTGCTAACACCAGAACTTGAGTCCGGTAAGCTTGACCGCTCGGCCACGACACTCCACGACATTAGGCAGTTATGATGGAGCAATCTGTATCAGACATTGAAAAATGCTTCTTCAAGGATGAATTCACGCATTCAACATTTATGCTTTTGGAAAATACCAATGTTGTACTTCCCTTTAAAAACAGAAGCACATCGGATCTGGTTCTGAGATCAAATGGAATTATTTTGGTTCAGTTACCAAACACTGCTTAAAATAAATCCTTAAACAATTGTTAATGGATGTGGAAAATATTGCCAGTTTTGTATTCATTTTTATACTGTTATCATGTCCTTGGCAATCCTGTAAGTCCATGTACTGCCTGCCAATCTTTCCAAGCCCTGTAAGGAGTTGTACAAAAGTATACATGATAATGGCAGAGAAAAATGTTATCTTTAACTCCTATTCGCAGACCCATTCGTTTTTTTTAATAGGGTTTTGAGGGATCAAACTATACAAGAGTTCTATAGGGACAATATCGTCATGATCAACAGGGCATGGAATTGGAGTGCTACATGTAGTTCTCAATGAACTCAGTGGACTGAAAATATTACCCCCCTTTGATAAGGTCATATTACCATTGCTGCTGCATAAGTGAGCCAGTTAGTTTGTCACTGTGTTCATCTTCAACTAATAATAATAATAATAATGTGGACTTATATAGCGCACGTATCCACCAAACTGGTGCTCAAGGCGCATTATATTATTACTCCTGCTCATCAGGCTCATAAATCATTCCTGAAACCATCTCAGCTCCCTGGGGAGTAGACAGCTCAATTGCTGACATTACAGCGCATATAGGGCTAATCAAACACAACAACCAACTCTGCCCTCACAGGTACCCATTTACTCCTGGGTGGAGAGAAGCAATTATGGTAAAGTGTCTTGCTCAAGGACACAAGCACCATGGTCGCGGTTGGGATTCGAACCCACATTCTGACGACTCAACCATCAGAACACAAATCCAATGCACTAAACCGCTCGACCATGGCACTCCATAACTTGGACACTGATTCCATGCCCTGTTGAAAGTCATTGCTCTGATATCAATATGATTTTTACTGCATCTCTCTGTACAAGTTGAAGTACATATATTCATTCATAGTTAATGAGTTTCAATGTTGTATTTGGCTGCTGTCCTGTGTACAGCGCATTGTCTGTTTCCCTGTGTACAATACATCCATGTACATACCAGAAAATAAACAGTTAAATTAATCATTACTTAAAACCTATTTACGGTATTTGTCATTTTAATTATCCCTCCTGACATGTAAATGTACATGTATGAATGCATATGGTATTGTACATTTTGTGTTATTATCATTTAACTGATAAAAAAATACTTTGTGGTGTATATTTAGGTATTAAATTGTACAAAAGTACATGGCCAGGTTTTTAAAAATGGGTGCTTATGGGAGATTTCCGATTATTGTTAATTTGCATCAATACTACATACAAACATGTGACATCACTGACATTTATATAGGAGATACGTAATTACTGTACGTCTCTGCAGACAGTGTAATAATAATAATAATGTGGACTTATATAGCACACGTATCCACCAAACTGGTGCTCAAGGCGCATTATATTATTACCCCTGCTCATCAGGCACATAAATCATTCCTGAAACCATCTCAGCTCCCTGGGAGTATACAGCTCAATTGCTGCCATTACAGCGCATATAGGGCTAATCAAACACAACAAACCAACTCGGCCCTTACAGGTACACGTACAATGATCCATTTCAAATATTAAATCACCTAAAACCAATTTCAAATGCCGTTATCTGTCTTAACATAATGCAAAATTAGAAGTTACTGCAGAGACAGTACAGTGATGTGATATACATGGAAATTGTGACTAAAAGCTTTTGTCCGACTAAAAGCTTTTTATCACGAGAAAGCAGTCAACACTCATCATAATTACAGAAAGGTTTGGCTCTTGTGCGTTTGCCGTTAGTGCCTTCAAAGATATGTCATTTGTGTGGGCGTTGGCTTATACATTTCTAACTGAAATGAATCTGAAATGACAACATTTCTAACTTACTGCACAGTAATGTAACTTGTAAATGTTGAAGGTAAAAAACATTGGTAAATATTCAGTTATAAATAGCTGTTGTGTGACTTTCAATCCACATGGATGTACCTACAAACGTATCGCCTGTGTGTTACTGACAATTTCTAGAAATGTTTGTTTTCATTGGAACATTTATAATTTACTTTTTAAAAACAAAAACAAATACATATATAACAGTTGTCAGAAGCTTTGTAAGTGCCAAAATTAATGTTTAAAAAAGTGCCAAAATTAACATTCAATAATTTTGGTATATATTTAACTGTGAACCCATGCTTAGCACAATTTTATTCTTCAGAAATGTGTCGTTTTATACCATTTGTTTCCCTTCAAGTAAAAATGCAACGTTCCAATGAAGAAAAAAAATCTGGAAATTGTTGTTAAAATAGTGAAAATAAAATATGTGAATGCATGGGTCATGCATCTTTAATAAAAATTAAAAAAACAATGAGGGGATTTTGGGATCCGGTATGAGCAGCAGATGTCTGCATTATAAATTTGTTGACAACCTTTGCAGTGTGTATTTCACCTTTTTACATTATTTACATTTCAGCCATAGTTCAGTAACATCTGTGGTCTGTTGAGAACAACTACAGTGTTTATGGATTGATTTTGTAGAGGGATGAAAATGTTATGGATGAATTTAAAGACTTCTAATTTTTTTTATTTTTTTTTTTTAATTTGTTGCACTTGTCATACTTTATACTGCAGTACTTGCATGATTGCATCTTCCTGTATTTTAGAGCTAACATTATTTTCTATTTTTGTGTGGACAATCGAATTGAATCAAAATGAATATACGTGTATATGGAAAGCCATACATTTACATGTATGAGTTGTTGATGATCTGACTGCATATATCAAACTTGATTTGTCATCTATCCTAGTCTTGAATGCAGACATTTCTTTCATGTCAGCAAATCGCTTAATTACGACAACCCCAATCAAACAATGGAAACATCTTTCTGACAATCTTACATGCATTGTAATAATGCAAGTGCTTAGTTTTAACCCTCCTACAATCAGTGCAATTTTTGAAACAACCCATTCAGGCCACTCCAATCCATTAGCTGTTGCCAGTGGCCTCTTATGGTTACCCTTCTGTGCACTGTCACACCACTGAGATTGCAGGGTAAAGTGGTCTCCCATTGATACATTGCAGGCCATACTAATATGTTCAAACATTTACAGTGGCCTTGGGTGGCACACAGTTGATTTTGTAAGATTACTTGGAAAGGACAGCAGGCTTGTACATGTATGTACTGAAGATTGCTTAAGAACAGAATTTAGTGGATCGGAGTGGCCTCCGTTTGTAGGAGGGTTAATTCATAGAAGGCTAAAAAGAATATTGCACTACTTTCGGTTCAGCATTTCCAACGTTATGGCTGTTGCTCATTACAAATGTGATTGGTCTATAAGAAATGTTGATTGGCCAAGAATATCTAATGAATCTAAATAACAACCTGGTATTCATCCACTCGGTTTGACAAGCTGAAACTGCATCACCAATCAAATTCATTCCACTTTTGTATTTTAGTAGAAATAATGTATGCAGCACACAAAGTAGTTTCTAGACTGCCAAGTTGTGTCTATTTTTTTCATGTAAATACTTGCACAAAATCAATGAGAAAATTGTATTTTTGATAACGTTTAATGTAGATGATATAAGTGCTTTACATGGAACGGCGATATTTTTCCTGTGCATACAGAATTGATTTCCCATAAATAAATAAAAAATGTTTCTAAATTGTACATCTCGAGGCAAATTGTCTAATCTAACAGGGCTTTGATTAAAGAAGGAAGGCCAAAGTCATGGTACAGCCAAGCCTTTGAGAACCCTGGCCAGGCCTAGGCTACCTGGCTTCCTAATTGTCTTTTGTGAGTCCTAATCCTGTAACAATACAGTACCTGCCAATCAACATAACCTGGGCTTCTGGAGGGCCTAGCCCAGGCAAGCAGAGCTCATTATATAGGCCAGTAGGCAGGGGAAAATCCTGGGCCTGGCCGGGCTTCTCAAAGGCTTGGCTGTACCATGACTTTGCCACTTGTCCCTAACTCTCACCATATACATACATGTACAGTTTTCTACTGCAAGACAAGAAACTTATAACTTTGTATTTTTAAACAATGTAAGAAAAATAAGAAATGAATACAAAAGTGTACAACTGTACATTGCACCTAAGTAAAAACCCACCAAGCACATGTACGGATACATGTACGGATACATGTACGTTTGTATTCACCAATCAGCTGATGTTTCGATACGTTTTAATCTTGTACATGGAAAATCCCTGTGTATATGTAAAAGATGTCTTTATAAATATTTGTGGCAAGTCTTCAGCGAAGAGTACATTAATTGTCCTTTCGTAAAAGTTGTGATTTGTCAATTCCACTGCATCTGATTTGTTTTTTAACCAGAGCAGAGAAATACAACAAATGATTAGTCTGTGAACACTGTTTTCTTAAAGCATTTGAAAACAACTTTCTGCCTGAATAAAAAAAAATTCTGGGCTTGTTCACTTTCCCACGCTCACAATGCTCATCTTTATTATCAATGCTTTGAAAGTCATTAATTTCAAGTCACACACTTGAATCCTGCAGATTGAAGATATTAACCCTCCTACTGCAGCTGCACTTTAGGGGCAAGTAGCTATAGTGGTCAAAATCAGTCAACTGACTGTTTTTGACTGTTGACCCAAATGTGCACACAGGGGCATTTTTGACTGGTTTTTACTGTCAATTTGACCACCCTGAACAATACCAGACAATGCTTTTACCAGTCAAAAACAGTTGACTCATTTAACCTGTAAATGTACTTACTACATGTAAGGTTTGACAGTGTTTGACTTTTTAAGTGCACTAGATTATACCTTGGCAAATATATCAACATTTGGACTGATTTTTTTTACTCTTGTAGTAGTAGGAGGAAGGTTAAACTTAATAAATATTTGCTTGGGAAAAATGATTTATTAAAAAAATAAAATTTGCAATGAAGGTGTTAGTTGTGTTGCTAAAATGTCTACATTTGTTTACATTTTTGGGCTTGACTGGATTCTTCCTGTAGGTTATTCATAGCATAAGCGTATACATGTTTATTTGTCTTTTAGTTTTATATATTTTATACTTTTCAGTATAATTTGAAGATTTGTATCTACACGGATGTTATCTTCATGTTATACACAATCTACATGAATGTTAATCATGATTAACTTTCCTTATTTGTAAATTCACATTTATTTTTAATCCAAATTCATTTAATGTTTGTGAGCATTTAGAAAAAACTAGATTTGCGTTGTATTATTTCAAAGAAAATTGCTGGTATTTCTGTATGTATTTCTGACACTGTAGTTTGTGTTGATAAACAGTATTGACCTATGCCCAGTCGCAGTGCATACAATGTATTACATATCTCATAACCACCCAAAGGTCAAATAACCACGACAAAGGTAAAATGCCTAAACGTGTGTTTATTTGTGTGAAGGCCTGTGATTTCTCAGGATTTTTCCTGATTTCAGAATTTGTTACAAATGTCCCCTTGCCTCGACATTTTCTTGAAAGAAGAGAACTTGCCACCAAAGAAAGAAAGAAGCAGCCTGTATTATGTCCAAAACCTCCAGTTTCTTGTTTGTGGGGATGTGGAGAGTCTGTAAATCCTCCAAAATTGTTCAGGATTTTTTACTTTTGTGAAATCACACCTGTGTGTGTGAACATTCCACTAAATGGTTCACATACATAGAAAGCAATGCATTTTGTTAATATTTTGACGACAAGCAGGCAATCAACTCAACATGCGTCTTCATGAACATGCTGATGGCTTCGTATGAAATGGGCCTTGCTTGAAATGTGCCCCAAAAGTTGTGTGAGTTTAAGTTGTCTCCGGGGGCTTGGCTGAATCACAAAACGGCGATAGGTCAAATCGTTTGGTGTTACTCATGCCAAATCAGAATGACCTAAAATGCTGCAGATCCACAGCGGTGTTAAATCCCTACACTTTTGCAAACTTATTTTTGAAAGTGATCTTATTACATGGACTCTGAGCCTGTGATACAAGACAATTCCATCAAGAAATATCTATTGGATATCAGTAAAAGTGTTTTGGGGACATTTCAAAAGTAAAACATGCTACTGTATGCTGAAAGATTATTTTCTCTTTTATATTTAAACAAACAAAAGTAGTTACTTCTTTGAAACAAATTTGACTTTGTTGTGTTCAGTAATGTTAAAATAATTATCTGCTATACATGTACTGGGGGGAGACCCATATTTCATTGTTGATGAATTTATTGCCGTTTCATCGAGTTGGCCAGTGTTCATAACCCGTTGTTATTGATATATATCAAAATAAAGATGGATATTGATGGAAATACATGAAGAAAGACAAACTCAATATCTTTGTTTTTATATTCACGTTTCTTTATTTTCTTGGTTTCTCAGCGTGAGGGTGCTTTTATAAGGACAATTGTGCAGTTAACAATTATGGCTTTATGTGTATATTACTCATTCCCCAAAAAGGTACATATAAATTTAACAATGTTGAACATCAAGGAAATGAAGGGCAACCTTGCCACTCATGTAAGCTGCTGTCGTCATATAACAAATACAAATGTGTTAGATACACTCGTCATGTTTTATCCTGATGTGAAAACGTTGCTGGCACTAACGCATGCAATCATCATTTGGCACAACCAACCTTATCATGAGCTTGGAACGCTAACGGCAAATGATAATTGCAAATAGTGTTTCACATTGGTGTCAAATATCAGTTCAATTGTACTATGAAAAGCACGATGAGTTAGCCCCCTAATAAGGACTTCGTCTCTGTATGCACCGAAACGCTCAAGTGACAAACAGCCATCAAAACTTAAGTAATTCTTTAATTAAACACACTTAATGGAAATTGTATTTTGAAATTTAAACCTCTGAGATGCATTGTATTTGGTCATGGGATTCTACTGCCGAGTTTCAGCAACTTCACACAGGTAAAAAAATTCAGCAATTTATGATTTTACACAAAATATTTCTTTTCCATATTAGCATTTTTTGGGGTTAAATCCTGGGCTACACGATGAGTGTGTATCTTTAATCCCAAATAGATGAAGTAAAACTGAAGATGTCATTTTCATAAATAAAAAGAAAAGAAATTAAGCTCTATGACAGGGTCCTGATCTTCTGAGCACCAGATCCTGTTTTTGAAATCGACCATTACCTTTACACACCATGATCATCATTGACACAAGTCAAGACTGTTTGCGGTGACACCATGTGAAATTCTCTATTGAGTAGTAATTAGTTCTGAAAAGAACTGGAGGTTACAACTCAACGTTTTGATCAGTATGTTCCGATCGAAACGTTGAGTTGTAACCACCAGTTCTTTTCAGAAGTAATTACTACTCAAAAGAGTTTTCACATGGTGTCACCGCAAACAACCTTATCAACCATGCAAAGCTACAAATATTACTGATCACTAACATGATCTCTGAAGACATGACATTAAAAATAAACCTTTTATACAATCTGGCATTACCAAAATCCACACATCCCTGTCCACCTACTGATGGACAAGGTTGACAAGTAAAATGCTTCTAAGACAATATTTACATACAAAATATTAGCCCCCCCCCCCCCCCCCCCAAATGTAATCTTCTTTTTTTTGCCAAACCAGTGAAATATGTGATACATCATGTATCACTAAAAATGCTGACATGTGGGTCTGAGGCGATACATGCGGAGACCAGAAACCGGAGACTTTTTGTGTGTTTTTTTGGCCTTATGGTTATACCTGGGAGTTTGTTTGCTGGAACCTTGACTTGGCAAAAGTATCTGAGTAATTGAGGAATTCAATGTCTTCATGATACAAAAACAAACTCAATGTGTCAAAATACAAATCCACCTCGCAAAGCTTCAAATCACATTTATCAAAATAAAACCATCCATGATGCATCTCAACTTGTGATAAACATTTAGGGAGGGCCAAAGTCGTGGTACAGCCAAGCCTTTGAGAAGCCTGGCCAGGCCCAGGCTTTGCCCAGGGCCTGTGGGCCTATATAATCCCCTAGCTGAGCACAAAAGACCCTTTACTAATGAATAGATCTCAAATAGCTCTTATTGTTAACACAGACTTGACTGACACCTCAGCTGCATTTTGTTCATAGCTGCAGCCAGTAAAATGAGCTCTACTTGGCTGGGTTAGGCTCTCCAGAAGCCCAGGTTATGTTGATTGGCGGATATTCTTATGTTACAGGATTAGGACTCACAAAAGACAGTTTAGGAGGCCGCATAGCCCTGGCCTGGCTTTTCAAAAGCTTGGCTGTACCATAACTTTGGCCCTCCTCCCTAAGTTTGGTCATGGTTTGTTTTTAGTTTTGATCATTTTTATACATTTACTATACAACGCATTAAAAACCACATAAATACAAACATGTCCCACAGTGGATAACGTGTCACTTTTGCGTTTAAAAATAATAAACGTTCAACTGGCCTTCCTCCTAGTCCAATAACTTACAATATCTGGATAATCCATTAAGCATATAAGTGTACAGACTTGTGTCTGAATAATTTAAAGTACACCTGTGGATGCTTCCTAAGATTTGGAACTGATTGGAACACCATCCCAGTTATTGCATACGCATACCACACCAAGCTTAAATGCACTTCTGGTTGCGTATTGTGGACTTCTAAATGGAATTTTGCACCAACATTCTGTAATTGTATTAAAGTCCTGGCTATTTTGGCTTGGAATCTTCCTGAATCTGCCAAAATCCAACACCATGCCGTAATTTGTGACTGGCTCTGGCAAAACCCTAAACTTGAACCCAATTTTCAAAAGTGACCTCCCAAATTTATCGTGAAAATTAACACTGTTCACAACAACGTTGCAGGATTTTTCTTTTTCCATCAAAATCTAGAGAAAATGCTCTATATGGTGACATGAAAACTGGTCCCTGGGGTCAGTTTTTGACCCTCTCATGGCTGTTACGCATTATGGTAAATGCCAAGAAGTTTCGGGTTTTGCCAGAGCGTGTCACATTTAAGAAACACTACCACCCAACAGTTGGACTAAGATGGAAATGGCCACCTGGCTTTGTGTACAGTATCCCTAGCTGGGCTAATATAGTACTGATGGTTCCTTCAAAATGCAAGAAAACCAGCCATTGGAGTTTGATGGATTTGTGATTGTAAGAGGTTAAACTTACACCATGTCACACTTGTATCTACACACTGACACACCATTGAAACATTCACTGTCCACCACACCACTGGATTATATCCACACAGACGAAGAATCACGTGTCGTTTACAAAGCTAAAACTGAAAGTACCATGTGTGGTTCATTTATCACAGATGCTAAACCATTGATTGTACAATAAGCTGATTACCATAGTGGCACTGATACCTCTATAGACTAGTCCGTCGACCAGTTGACTGGGCGCCGCCATTATTCCCGTGGTACCTACATTCTGCATCAAGCGTTCGTTTTCTACACTGTCCAGTGCTTCTTCAACCTATCAGAGCAATCTATTTGATGGAATGCTAGCGTACTGCGTATTTTAGAATGCATGTGACTCACACGTGGTACCACCGCGGTAATTGTGGAAAACAGCAGTTGCCAGATTAGTCTATAGATAGTTCCCGATAGACACCATCTTTACAGGCAAATTGGATTTGGCTTAGAGTTGCGTCAAATGTTCTAATTTGTCTACGCAGTGAAGTGCTTCACCAACCAATAATGATTACGTGTAACACACAGGTTTGCATTCAAAAATGTGACCGGCTCTGGCAAAACCCTAAACTTGGAACCCAACTTTTTCGGAGTAACCTCCCAAATTTATCGTGAAAATTAACAATGTTCCCAACAACGTTGCAGGATTTTTCTTTTTCCATCAAAATCTAGAGAAAATGCTCTATATGGTGACATGAAAACTGGTCCCTGGGGTCAGTTTTTGACCCTCTCATGGCTGTTACGCATTATGGTAAATGCCAAGAAGTTTCGGGTTTTGCCAGAGCGTGTCACATTTAAGAAACACTACCACCCAACAGTTGGACTAAGATGGAAATGGCCACCTGGCTTTGTGTACAGTATCCCTAGCTGGGCTAATATAGTACTGATGGTTCCTTCAAAATGCAAGAAAACCAGCCATTGGAGTTTGATGGATTTGTGATTGTAAGAGGTTAAACTTACACCATGTCACACTTGTATCTACACACTGACACACCATTGAAACATTCACTGTCCACCACACCACTGGATTATATCCACACAGACGAAGAATCACGTGTCGTTTACAAACCTAAAACTAAAAGTACCATGTGTGGTTCATTTATCACAGATGCTAAACCATTGATTGTACAATAAGCTGATTACCATAGTGGCACTGATACCTCTATAGACTAATCCGTCGACCAGTTGACTGGGCGCCGCCATTATTCCCGTGGTACCTACATTCTGCATCAAGCGTTCGTTTTCTACACTGTCCAGTGCTTCTTCAACCTATCAGAGCAATCTATTTGATGGAATGCTAGCGTACTGCGTATTTTAGAATGCATGTGACTCACACGTGGTACCACCGCGGTAATTGTGGAAAACAGCAGTTGCCGGATTAGTCTATAGATAGTTCCCGATAGACACCATCTTTACAGGCAAATTGGATTTGGCTTAGAGTTGCGTCAAATGTTCTAATTTGTCTACGCAGTGAAGTGCTTCACCAACCAATAATGATTACGTGTAACACACAGGTTTGCATTCAAAAATGTGACCGGCTCTGGCAAAACCCTAAACTTGGAACCCAACTTTTTCGGAGTAACCTCCCAAATTTATCGTGAAAATTAACAATGTTCCCAACAACGTTTCAGGATTGTTCTTTTTTCCATCAAAATCTAGAGAAAATGCTCTATATGGTGACATGAAAACTGGTCCCTCAAACTGGTCCCTGGGGTCAGTTTTTGACCTTTTCATGGCTGTTACGCATTATGGTAAATGCCGAGAAGTTTCGGGTTTTGCCAGAGCGGGTCACAAATGTGTAATGATTTTGCACTGTGTGACATCAAGTAAAAACCACCTATAAATGAGCTTAGCAAAATAGAGGGTAGGAAAGTTCCCACTCGGTAGAAATCCTTTTTCCAAAATCAAAGTACAGATTTTACTGTAATTTGTTTTTTTTATTAAGCTCTTATAAATTTACTTTTACGTTACTTTTACATACTGTCAATGCATCCGATGGCTGACGTAGCCATTAAAGCATGGTACATACCTTCAAATTACAAACATCAATCTTCTGACATTTATACTTCACTAGAGGTCATGACAAATGCTAGACTGGACACAGTTATGTTTTTCAAGCAGATCACATATAAGCAGAAGTCTTATTACCTACATGAAATATGCCACTCGTGTACTAACCTAGTCCCACGGCATAGTACCAGAAGTCTGTTACCTACATGAAGTGTGCCACTCGTGTACTAACCTAGTCCCACGGCATAGTACCAGAAGTCTGTTACCTACATGTACATGAAGTGTGCCACTTGTGTACTAACCTAGTCCACGGCACAGTACGAGAAGTCTGTTACCTACATGAAGTGTGGCACTCGTGTACTGACCTAGTCCACGGTGCAGTACCAGAAGTCTGTTACCTACATGAAGAGTGCCACTCGTGTACTAACCTAGTCCACGGCACAGTACTCCAAGAACAATGAATTTGGCCTATTCGTGATGTACTGTTCCACAAACTGACGTACAACGTCTCAAAAAGAAGCAGTGCAGTCTGGGAGACTTACACAGCGTGTGAGAGAACTGTATCTCGCTCGCTACCTTAGCGTTTATCGAATGTGCCCATTGTTCGCCCCACAGATGGTTCACCTTCGTCAAGTTTAAGATTGCGTCTAGTTCTCTAGAAACTATTTTCACGTGGAAATGCCTATCCCATGATGCCACACAGCAGGCCGGGCAGGGGGAGCGAAACCTGTAACCAAGCTTGTTGTACGTGCGCACATTTGGAGTACAATGCCGTGGTATGGATTACAGCAGGCTGGCACACTTCATGTAGGTAAGAGACTTCTAATATAAGGTATTTCAAAAGCATACTACCCTTCACCACAAATACACAAATTCCACGCTACCACTATTTCAAGATGATTTTGTCTTTATCAAGGCTTCACATAAACCTAAGTCAGGACGGATTAAGAGTATTTCAGATCACCACTTTTGCAATCACTCTCGTACGCAACATCCTTGTATTCCAGGTCCACGGTAAGATGGAAGAAAAAAAGATGGCGTTTCAAGTTTCTTGGTCTTACAAGAAGAACAAACACTTGGGAGTCCTCTCTTATCCACGTTGTTATAAATCCCTCAGTGAAGAACCTGTACCGGATGTAAGATGTCCATCTCTTTCCTGATCTTCATCAAGTCCAACCCTTTCTCATCTGGTGTTGCCACACCTCTGTCAGGAGATCTACTTTGTAATCCTCCTGTTGCTGCAGCCGATTTCCCTTTCCCCTTCGCAGCGGCTTTCTGCTCTTTCAGCCACGTTTCGTAAGACTTCTCTTTCTCCTGGACTGCTCTTTGCTCATCTTCCACTTTGTTTTTCTGTTGTTGTATGACCTTTCGTTTGGTATCAGCTTGCCGACGTTCCTTGGCTTTTTTCTGGGCCAACCAATCATCGTATGATTTCTTGTCCCCAGACGCTTTGGATTTGGCTTCTCGAAAAGGGCTGTTTAAAGAAATATGGAGTAAATATTGTATAAAAGTCAACAGTGAAAACATAAGTAATCTATGAAATCATATATAAATTACATTTGATCTAAGTTGACTATGTTTGAATACTATGCCATTGTATTTCTTCTGCATCTAACCTTAGGCATTGTGGCTAGAAACCATCCCAAATCTCAGTCCAAAATCCATCAACAAGCTGTAAAAAGGGACCCCAATTGTTGGACTGTGATGGAATTGGTACAGTAGCAAATGCAAAGCATCCATGGCTTGGCTATACACAGTCCTGAATCCAACAAAAGCAGCTGGTGGATTTGATACACATGGCTGCATGCTCTATTTACTGGGCTATACTGTGGAGTACTGAATCCACCAAAATCAAGCAAAACCAGGTGGTGGATTTTGATGGACTTGGGGTAGTTTTTTGACGGAGTTGGGGTAGTTTTTGATGGAGTTGGGGTAGTTTTTTGACGAACTTGGGGTAGTTTTTTTGACGGAGTTGGGGTAGTTTTTTGATGGACTTGGGGTATTTTTTGACGGAGTTGGGGTAGTTTTTTGATGGACTTGGGGTAGTTTTTTGACGGACTTGGGGTATTTTTTTGACGGAGTTGAGGTAGTTTTTGGACGGACTTGGGGTAGTTTTTGGACGGACTTGGGGGTAGTTTTTTGATGGAGTTGGGGTAGTTTTTTGATGGACTTGGTGTTTTTTTTAAAGAGGACTCAGACACAGCCACATGAAAAGATAGATTGAAACAGTCAAGTTGCCTGATCTGATATGTGGTTGGTGATGTTGTTTTAGTTTGTGAAGCGATGTGACTAGTATTGCTGCTTCTGAAGGTGGTTTGTAATCAACAAATCAACATCCAAAAATTACCTTTGCTTTTGTACAGAAAACTAAACTAAATAATGCCAAATATAAAAGTTACATTTCTGTAATTAGCTTGACATAGAATTTATGCAATTACACTGCTCTAGGCAACACCAATCAGACTTATAACTTACCTGGCATGTCTAACCTTGCCAGTTTTCTTAGATTCTGCCGATCTCAAATTTGGTAATGATTCGGAACCCATCGATACCTGAGTCCCTCTATTGCCTTCCATAGTTTTCTTCTGTCTAGTTTTCTCGTCCACTCTACGTTCCAAGGGCGCAGAGCTGGGCCGTTGAATACTCCTCGGAGCGGACAGCCCAGTCCCTGAAAACTCCCCCGGTGGAAGGATTTGTGAATAGTACAACTGGGCTTGTTGTCCCGTCAACCATGTCTTTAATTTCGAGTCGTACATCTGATGAGCAAGGAGCTGCCCGTTATTGCTGATGGGTTTTTGTTTTGCCGCCCTCTGTTGCCACTGAAAGAGGAAGATTTGCCTCTCGCAAGATTTATGTCCCCAGAGTCCAGCCAAGACCAGCGGGCTTTTGCCGTCATTGTCGGGATCCTCGATAGTGGCACCATTATTAAGAAGCACTTCGACAGCGTTGTTTTTACCCTGCGCAGCAGTAATATGGAGGGCTGTACGACCATTTGGTGTTTTATCGTGAACATCTGCTCCTGAAATTCAAAACAAAAATAATCATCAATAATTGCCGACCATACTGAGATCAATAAAGATGCAAAATCAATAAAATTATCAACATAAATCACCAAATCATATATGATTGGGCATAAAGATAATAATAACTCCTAAGGCCAAAAAAACAAAGTTTGTGGTTTCTGGTCTCTGCGTATGTCGTCTCAGCATTTTTGGTTTTCTTATTTTTGTTGTTATGAAACGATATCCTATTGCAGCCTAAACTGCTGGATCGATTTGAATTCTGCCGTGCTGTGTTTTAAACAACTTTTTTCACAGGGATATGAACATTGGCCTGTTTTGTGAGGCCTCTCTTAGCCACCATACTTTGTAGATGGGAAATTTGGTCAAATAACCCCATATATGTACATGTTTACGTGTATCACCTTAAAAAAAATTACCCCCAAAAAATGTGTTACCGCACCGAATTTGAACAAGATAGTCGGCAAATGGAACAATGTGTATACATTTTCAATCAAAAATCGTCAATAAACTTCCCACATTGATTGTTTAATAACCAATGCGGCAAAAAAGAAAGTCCAGAACAACCAAATGGGTGCCAAATTATCCCAAATTTTTTTAAAATTTTTTATTTTATTTTAAATATTGATTTCGGTTAGCCGATTAGCAAATTTCTAAACGGTTAGTTAGTTTCGGTTGGTTTACGAGTTAAAGGGGCAGTATCGTCACAATCAACAGGACATGGAATCGGAGTGCTAGTTTTAGATTAACTCAGTGACTGCCATAATGCCCCCACATGATAAGGTCATATTACCGTTGCTGCTGCATAAACGCACCAGTAATTTTCAGTCACTGTGTTCATCTTAAACTAGGACACCGATTCCATGCCCTGCTGAAAGTCTGTTTTGATCGTGGCGATACTGTTCCTTTAACTGTCCCAGCACTAACCACAAGCACGACGTCACCTCAGTAAATATATATTACATCTAATTGACATACCTCCATCAATGAGTCTTTGTACCAGGGCTACATGTCCTCTGTGAGCAACTACGCAGAGTGCTACAAACGCCCTCTCAGCTAGCCAAGTAGCCTTGGAACGTGCGTTCATCTGCTCCGAGTTGGGGGTGCTGTATTCGCTGTCTTTGGTTACTCCAAGCTTCAGTAACTGTGTCAAATACAAACACCACGATTGAAATTAAATAAGTAAAGCACAATTGTGATGTGTTCTACCGAAATATGACGGAACTGGGCAGAGCTTGGAACTGAGAAATGGACAAAATAAAAAGAATGTATGTAAAACCCTTAATAAAGCAATATAAGGCAATATGATTCTTCAGTAATGCTCGTTGCTAGGACTTCTTTGTAAGAAGTTAATTACTTAAATTCTACCAAATGAAACATTAAAGGGCAACAACTCTGTATTGAGTATTCGTAAAGACAAACTGAAAAATGATGTAATTCCGCTTTTGCACGTCCAATTTGTTTCTTGCCCAAAATCACATTTTAAATTTTTTTATAAAGTACTTCTGGTACTGTGCCGTGGACTAGGTTAGTACATGAGTGGCACGCTTCATGTAGGTTTATAGACGTCTGATGTTACATACTTTGTCCGACTCTCCAGCAGCAGCAGATTGTATAAGTGTCTTCCATGTATACCATACATCTAGACTAATAGCTGCATCAGGAACGATGTCATGATGTTTAATGTTACTGTCGTCCATCATATCAGCTGAATAACAAGCAATGGGGGGGGGGGGGGGGGAAACGCAAGATACTTTAACCAAACACAACACTGAAAATCCACCTCCAAGAAAAATTATATTTGGGTCATTCCACCAGATTGGGGCAAGCTTTGTGACATGGTGTCCTTGTTACATAGGTAGATGTACCATTCATTATCCTTATTATGAGTGCACATTCTTGGGTCATTCCACCAGATTGGGGCAAGCTTTGTGACATGGTGTCCTTGTTACATAGGTAGATGTACCATTCATTATCCTTATTATGAGTGCACATTCTTGGGTCATTCCACCAGGTTGGGGCAAGCTTTGTGACATGGTGTCCTTGTTACGTAGGTAGATGTACCATTCATTATCCTTATTATGAGTGCACATTCTCAGTTGTTCTTCAAATTAGAATGAAATCAATCTCTGTGCCTTGAATCTAGGAATTAAGTTACAATAATGTTAATTAGGAGTCATAATAAAATGGTACATCTATCTACGTAACAAGGGACACCTATCACAAAGCTTGCGCCCCAACCTGGTGGAATGACTCAAGAATGTGCACTCATAATAAGGATAATGAATGGTACATCTACCTACGTAACAAGGACACCATGTCTCAAAGCTTGCCCCAACCTGGTGGAATGACCCAAGAATGTGCACTCATAATAAGGATAATGAATGGTACATCTACCTACGTAACAAGGACACCATGTCACAAAGCTTGCCCCAACCTGGTGAAATGACCCAAGAATGTGCACTCATAATAAGGATAATGAATGGTACATCTACCTATGTAACAGGGACACCATGTCACAAAGCTTGCCCCAACCTGGTGGAATGACCCAAGAATGTGCACTCATAATAAGGATAATGAATGGTACATCTATCTACGTAACAAGGACACCATGTCTCAAAGCTTGCCCCAACCTGGTGGAATGACCCAAGAATGTGCACTCATAATAAGGATAATGAATGGTACATCTACCTACGTAACAATGACACATGTCACAAAGCTTGCCCCAACCTGGTGGAATGACCCAAGAATGTGCACTCATAATAAGGATAGTGAATGGTACATCTACCTACGTAACAAGGACACCATGTCACAAAGCTTGCCCCCAACTTGGTGGAATGACCCAAGAATGTGCACTCATAATAAGGATAATGAATGGTACATTTACCTAAGTAACAAGGGACACCTATCACAACGCTTGCCCCCAACCTGGTGGAATGACCCATTTAAATTCACCATATTTATGGGCGGTTCAAAAGTTTCTCACTGTTGACAATGAGAAAGTTTTATTGAGAATAAGGTCAACAAAGCAATATAAGGGCAATTCCATGGTTACTCACGTTACATTTATGAGGTATTGGTGCCATAATTTCCTTATATATATATGATCGCATAACACGTGAAACTCGGAGTTACAACTACCAGCGTTCCACTAGTTTTACTACAAGTATATATATATATATATATATTTAACTCATGAGTTTTTTTTTTCACAGTCATGACAGTAGTTGCATTATACCCAAATAATATAAAAATAATTTCAGATGTACGATTTATAAGAGAAAAATGCTGGTTACTCACGTTACATTTTTCGGACATGCATAAAATGTCACTTTTTCTCTTATATAGGGTACATATAACACATTTTTGAAATGATTATTTTGTACTGAGTAACATCTGGGTATAATGTACACGTAACTACATAATGTTTCAATTTCTTCTAGATTTAAAGTTGTAGAACCGCTCACCTCCGTCTAAGTAGGTAAGTCTCTGAAGATGACTTGGTATTCCAGTCACAAACTCCATTCTAGCTTTCAGTGCTCTAATCTGTAAATTATGTAAACAAAACAATCTTATTAACCCTCCTACTACTACAAGGGTCAAAATCAGTCCAAATGTCGATATACTTGCCAAGGTATATCTAATGCACTTAAAAAGTCGAACACTGTCAAACCTTACGTGTAGTAAGTACATTAACCCTCCTGCTACTACAAGGGTCAAAATCAGTCCAAATGTCGATATACTTGCCAAGGTATATCTAGTGCACTTAAAAAGTCGAACACTGTCAAACCTTACGTGTAGTAAGTACATTAACCCTCCTACTACTACAAGGGTCAAAATCAGTCAAAATGTTGATATACTTGCCACTTGAGGTATATCTAGTGCACTTAAAAGTCGAACACTGTCAAACCTTACGTGTAGTGAGTACATTTACAGGTCAAAATGAGTTGACCGTTTTTTGACTGGTAAAAGCATTGTCTGGTATTGTTGAGGGTGGTCAAAATGACAGTAAAAACCAGTCAAAAATGCCCCTGGTGTGCACATTTGGGTCAACAGTCAAAACAGGCAGCTGACTGGTTTTGACCTCTGTAGATACTTCCCACTAAAGTGCAGCTATAATAGGAGGGTTAAACATACCATTTAATCTTTGGTTTCTTAATCTTACTTTTGTATTTACATTTTAAATTATTGTTGGGAATAAATGTCATGAAATTATGAGACTATATAAATCAAACATCAGTCACACTTGGACTTCAAATAGGGTTTTCAGTTCATACGTGCTTGACCGAAGCCCTCCACACGCACAGCGCATCGCCCGCAACAAAAACATCAAAATTTTAAATCAAAACTTTTTACTAATTTTACCTGTCGAAATCTTACATGTAATAGCTCATTGGAAAGCTTATAGTTTCAGCTATCCAACAATGTATATAAAATAGCAATCGGAAGTACGTGCGAAAGCCTAGGTTTTTATGAATGAACCACTCTCGTCCCACCCAGCCTTTCACGAAGTGTTAGAGATCGGGCACATTCGGCCCGTAAAATTTGCCGCGCTCTGCTGAGGGCATCCACTTCGGAGCTGTCTCCGCGCCCGAGTACATTGTGATTGCCATGAAAACAGGTTTCCCTATTGAGTCAAAGGGCTCCTTTACATACCCATGCTTGCTCGATCTCCATAACTACTCTACAACCGAAGTTACGAAGAGATAAAAAGTAAACACCGTTTTTCGAGGTGAAATCTTCAAGTTGAAAGGTAAGAGCGGTGTCTGAATGAATTTTACACCTCTTTTCTATCATATGTGAAAGTTTTGAGCCGTAATTGTGTTTAGTTTTGAGCGGAGAGTGTATTTTTTACACCCTTTCAAAAGCTCTTATGAGGGAAACGAGCACGAATGCTGTGCGTGTGTATCACGGTGTGTGTAGGCTGATTCAACGGTTTTGGTGCCATTAGGGATGTACACAGTGTATGGAGAGTCGGGCTTCATCGAATGCTGTATACTTGATTAAATAAAACATGATTCCTCAAAAACTACTCGTCCGAATTTCTTGATTTAAAAATGATTGTATTTCTTTCATCAAGACCTTTAATTTGATATAAATATTGAGCATATTGGTTTAGGAATAATTTTTCAGCTGAAAACCCTACTTCAAACCTTATCTCATCTCACTTTCCACCCCTTTCTGGTTTTTTTCTGCAGCTGTGTAACCATATTGTATCCAAATAAAAGTTTAAGCGCAATTTTTTTTTCAATGATTCATGTGATGATGGATTTGTCTTCCCTCTCTGGTACTTACCTTCATCTCATTGTAGACATCTCGAACTGGGAATATCTCGTTAGTGAACAATTTGACCCTCAGGTCAAAATATTTGCCTCTATGTCCAGCGACCCCTCGACCTCCACTCTTCTCAGCCATTCTTGTTGATTTAATTAGTTATGCTAAACCCTGTCGGTAATATTAACATAGAACAGATTTACACTCAAACTTCAAAAGTATTTCAAAGAATCTCAAAATAATTACCAGAATACTAATACTAACTAATCGCTGGAAACTAACATTTTGAAACCCCGATTCAAATAAATTTTTGCTTGTAATAAATTTTTTTTAAATGTCATGACAATATTGGCGACTTCCTAAGAATCATTTAACCTGATCAAAATTGCATATTTCAAGCAGATTTTAAAATACAAATTTTGATGAGAATTAATTTTGAGGAATATTTTACAAACCTGAAACCTCCCTACTACTAAAATGTGGACACTGATTGTATACTCAATTAAATTAGAACTTGTATACCAGTAAACAACAACAAGGAAATGATCAAACAAACATAAAACCACTTTCCATATATTTTTAAATATTCTTAGGGCGGGGTGCTTCACAAAATGAACAAATTATAACATAAGTTACATTTCTAAACAAAAATTAAAAATTAAAATACGAGGGAGTAATAAATCACTAGGAATCAGCATTAAACTACAAAAACTAAAAATACTAGTACAATTTAATTTATATTCCTGACACACAAGATAAATTAAATACCCCTTGTGGCCTCGCATATGCAAACACCTGCTAGCACATATGCAAACACCTGACAGTGAGCTGCCTTCCTGCTGAAGGCCAAATCAGAGCAAACTAACCGTAAATAATGTGGATAACATTATAGGATTCTGCCAAGTCATTGCAATGTTTCTTTTTTAACATACACCCTGCACAGCAAAACAAGTTTTAAATACATTTATTTATTATAGGATAGTAAATGGAGTTTCTTCACATGAGATCTGAAATACTTACGGTGAGCAAACATCAAGTTAATTCAAGTTAGATTATGTTATTCCGGGCTGCACCGTCCAGCCCCTTGCATGCCGGTTCGCGTTGACATGGTTAAAGCGGGCCGGCCGATTTCGCTAGCAACAAATTAATTACATTTACAGTACACCAGACGGCTGCTGCATGTTACAAATCTTGGATTTGCAACAGCCGTCGTGTTAATTTTTTTACCGCAAAATGAGTCTAAATTTATAATTTATTAGTTCAAGCATGATGGAGAGAACACAAATCAGTATTTTCTGTTGATATCATTTTGTAATTTATGTATTTTATCCATATTCCATTTCCTCTCATCATAAAACGATCAATACATAAAATAATATAATGCAAGGAATTCAGTTATGTAAAGTCTTTAAAAGGTCAAAGGTCATATTAAAAACGAGTAAAAATAGTATGGTATCCATCCTTTCAAACAAGTAATTTACAAGGTTTGAAGTGGTGACCAGATCGTTGGTATCTCGAAGTACAGTGAAACTAACTTTCTGATTCTGGTTGTGAAATTAGGCAAAAACGCGACGAAAATATGTTTCATCTGCCTGTAAGATTGTTCGTGAGGAATGTGGTAAGATAATAAGTGAAAGGCATAATCAGTGAATCAGTTATCTTTAATCTCAATTAATCACCGACTTGAAAATCGGTGATCTGAAAATCGGTGCTCAGGCCTTGTTTACAAAACTCGAAAGAGGCACTTCAGTTCTGGACTGTCATGACTTCATGTTGCACCAGTTACGGGAATATTGTGTTCTCTAGCTAGACTCATGGAGGACATTCCTTCCTCCATGCTCCCATATAGTATTTCAGCTTATTAGGCATATTTGATAGTCCATAACGCAATGGCATTTCGAATTGGTCCATGAATCATGATTGATAAAATCTTGTGAAGCATAACTCAAGACTAAGTCTAACATTATCGCACAACTCATATCTCAACCTTCGTTAAGTGAGAGAGGTTCAAGGGAGAACCAATGGCAATGTCGGGCAACTCGTTTTTCTCTACTGTCGCCAAGTGAGAAATATGGTTCAGGGAGAACCATGGGGACTTAATGAGAATAAGCCTCTTCGGAATCTCACGCGCGCAAAGCATGGTGGGATCGTGTCAAGGTTCAACGAAGATAAACAATCGGGGTCGCCACTAGTGACGCGCGTATATAATGCGTGCTTTGGCATTGCAATGCGAACGTGGAACATGGATTTCTTATTTAAAAATATAGCATTTTTATCGGGTTTTTTCAAGTGAATTTTGTAAATGTCTTCGGAGGAATCTTCTGCTTTGACACTAGACGTTATAGAACACTGGAATGTTGATGATTTGAAGGATTTTTTTCAGATTAAGGGGACAAAACTACTGGTCGGAAAAAGGAACTCCAAGTCCAAGCGCTTGTCTTCTCGGCATCGCAGCTGAATGTAACAGTAAAAAAACTGACGAAGTCACTGAAGACATATATTTTACTTTTTGTATTTTACCTTTTGAACATTTGTTTTTAATATAGAACTGCACATTTACTTTTTAGTATTGAACAATTTTAACATGTGGTCAGGCTTCAATAATTTTAATACAAATTAGGTCAGTTCAAGGCTAGAGGGGAAGGGGATTTGACACGTAGAGGTGCACTTTATGTGATCTATACTAAACTGATAATGACCAGAAAAAGGGGAGCATTCTTGTTAAAATTTAATAACCCTTGACAAACTGTATACTTGACAAACTCTTATTTAATAAATTTAAATAGTGATATTGAATTTAAAATCCCAATTTAGGTCAGAGAGCATTATTAGCAATGCAGTGTTAAAAATGTACACATTTACTTGAATAAAAACACGACATAAATATTCTTTATAACACAATTAAGTTATTTGTATTTAAGTAATATTTCTAGTTTTGCATGGTGAAAAGGATAAGTACCAATAGTTCTTTTCAGAACTAATTACTACTCAAATGAGAATTTCACATGGTGTCACCACAAACAGTCTTATTTGTATTTGATTAATGTATTTTCAAAGCCAAAGTTCTTGATACAAAGACTAAAGAGGAGTGTTCACATATTCCACAAACATAGCTACAGTGTACCTGTACAGGTGTATGCATTATTATTCCATTTTGCAACATAAATACAATATTTCAACTTACTATTTATTTATTTCTCCATTATTTATTTCTCAGTAATATTTTAATTGTTGACATTATTATTATTATAAATGTATACATAACTGAATTATTAATATTGTTATTTTGAGGTTTGTTTTACTGTTTCATTTCTTGTATAGTTTAAATAAAGTTCCTTTTTTTATCAAGTACATGCTTAGTTGAAACTTTGTGTTACTCTTAATGAATATTTTGAACGGGGGAAATATTTAACATACAGGTGTACTAAACAATGAGACCTGGTTGCAAAAATAGTAATGACATCATCAGCAGAAGGAACTAGAGGGTGGGAAATGTGTCATTAAATATTTTGAAGGTCTTTGATCTCACGTATAGGACGCTCGACATGTGTCTGAAGATTGGCCACTTTTTTCTCAGATGGGAATGGATATATATATATGAAAAGGTGGCTCACAATCACAAGTTCCAAATCCAAAATGGCAGCCATGCATGTTTTATGCAATAACCTTGTTTCCACTTTTCAAGTTTATAGGTACTGTTCCCACAGCCTGTAACAGCACATATCCTCATTGTTGAAATTGGTCTTGATCAGCTAACCTGTTAATCAGATAACATAATAAAACAATTAACATATGTATGTGCCTAGTTAGAAACAAAATATTTTCGATGCACGCTATTTTGTTGTCCTTTCCACAATACATAACATAGAAGTTACATGTTACTGAGTATACTACAGACAGTCTTGAATGAACAGCAAAAATAAAAATGAAAGTGAGAAAATATCATGCAAAAAATCATTTAGGCTTTCAGATTAAAAAAAAAAAGGGTCATTATATGGATTCTTAAAAGCGTAAAATCTTAATTAGGGCCTATACAAAATTGAATAGGCCCTAATTAAGAAGATTTTACTACATTCATTGGCCACTGGCATTGCATTCCGTTTTACGAAAAACAAAACAAAAAGAAACACGGAAAATCACAGACATTTTACAAACAAATCCAACAATATTTTTCTTTATTTTCTTTCTCTTACCATTCAGTAATGAAAGTGCTGTTCCTGACCACAAGAAAATTGATGAAAAAAAGGTTTTCAATTCAAGAAGATATTCCGTTTACACGTGTAAATACATTGATGCGATCACGTACACACGTACGCACGCGTTGTATGCATGAATATGAACGGGTACCATGCATTGTTTATCCAGAAAAGAAGTCGTCAAGGTCAAATGGCACATGCGCAGTAGGAACTCCGAAGTGGCTTATAACCCGTGAAGTCCCCATGGTTCTCCCTGAACCATATAATTATTAACCCATGAAGTCCCCATGGTAGGCAGTTTCATGAAAATTTGAAGTTGCTTCAATGCTTTTAAATGTCATATCACTGGATAGAACAAAAAATTAGAAAGAAAATGAGGGGTCAATGGTCATGATAGGTTAACCCTATGCAAAGTTACGAATTTTTGTTGATTTAAATATTTGGTAATTTTTAAGATCCAGTTTCATTTGAAAAGTTGTGACCGAATTTGCCTGCAATGTATCCTTGTAGTGCTAACAAAGTCTATTTTGCGCAAGTTGCACTGTTTTTGTGCCAACGTTACAGTTGGCATGGACTGATCAATTAAGATAACCACGATGTGTAGTATCCATTTATCGACACTAGAAGTGACTACATCCGTAGACTACCTTTTATATTAGAATTTTACCATGAAAGTTCGGCAGGTCACAACTTCGACAGAAAAAAAGGATATGAAAAATAGCGCCACCATCGGCGGTTTGCGTGAATCTGCCTACCCATGGTTCTCCCTGAACCATATTAACCTGTGAAGTCCCCTTTGCCTCAAATTGTTTCCAAGTAAAGAAAGTAGCCTGTATTGTGTCCAAACCTCTAGTTTCTTGTTTGTGGAGATGTGGGGATGTGGAGAGTCTAAGTATAAATCCTCCAAAATTAAGCATCCAGGAGGTTCAGGGGGCTTTGTCCTCTACACCCAGGCCTGATACCCATTTTTCAGGATTGTTTACTTCTGTCAAATCACACTACTGTTTAATTTTAGTAGCCTTTAAGGCCTAATTAACCCTAACTCCCTAAGCCCACTTGCTTACACACAACCTCAATCCTCCAAACTCCTTCAGTAGTAAAGCAAGCACAATGACCACTACCATTGGTATGCAGACGACATGTATGGACACATGTGTTTCTAATCTGTGATGCATGTACATGGCCCAGGGCCAGGGACCTTCCCTGCATACATGAAGCAATAAACAGTGTCCACTGACCCAAGCACTGACCTTGCAATCACTACAACAAACATGGATGTACCGTACATGTACCATGGAAAGGCAAGTATGCCTAATAACCTCAATCCTCCATAATCACATTTGCCCTCAATCCTTCAAAATCCTTCACCACTGCCATTTCCTAATAACCTCAATCCTTCACTTTAGCAAAGAGGATTTTGGAGGATTTGGGAAGGTTAGGGTTAACATTCTCATGCTTACTTAAGTCCAGTGCTTACAACTCCAGTTCTTTTCAGAACTAATTACTACTCAATATAGAATTTCACATGGTGTCACCGCAATTAGTCTTACTTATCCTCTTCACCATGCAAAGCTACAAGTTTTACTCATGCTTACTTGATTGATTGTTTACCTTTAGGCACGTCAAGCAAGATCATTACACAGAGCTGCACCAGCGGCTGGTGGCCATGGTCTCGTTGTCGTAAGTTTCAAGATTTAATTTTTTTTTAATTTAAATTAAAAAAGTATTCCTATTTTTTTGATTGTTTAATAATAATAATAATAATAATAATAATAATAATAATAATAATAATAATAATAATAATAATAATAATAATAATAATAATAATAATAATAATAATAATAATAATAATAATAATAATAATATGGCGTCGAGACCAGAAACACTGCGACAGATCGGTTCTCGATTCAAGCGAAAATATTTGTTGTTTCCCGTCGTATAATCATCACCAAAAGTGTACTCCTTGTAGGTGCTACCGAGTAGACTCTACGGGGTAAGTTTCAACATCGGCCATTAAAGATCTTATGGCTTTTTACTGTAAAAACCTTTTGGATTTCTCCGATTTCGGAAGACTCTTTACAACGTACGTTACTCAGTGTATATAGTTAGCAGTGAGACGCGCGTTCCATCTGTGTCCTTTAGAACATCTTGATAGCAACTAACGCTGAGTGAACTACTGCAGGGTGAAATACACATCGCTTTTGCATGTAATTTCCCCTGAAACAATACAACTTTTCTCACAATTTTGTGATGATAATGAATGCTATGCAGCATCAACTCAACGGTGAATCAGCGACGAACTCTCAAAGAGGAAGTCCATCGCCCGTTCTGGTCGGTATGCTTGAGCAGGTACCGCCAGATCGTACACACACTGCTCAGAACAATAACAGAATTCGTGCTGTAAACAGGAGAAAGTGGAGTAAGGACAATAACAGAATTGCAATGGAATGTTTTATAAGGAGCAAGCCAGAGAACAGAGGGTACAGAAGGAGAATGATTAACATATGGCAGGATAAAGGCATGTTTGAAATAAGCGAACAGCAGCTTGCCGACCAGGTAAAACAAATCAAACATAATCAGTGGCTTACGAAAGTTGAGGTGGAAGAGATGAGTAGAATAATATCACGGACAGAGACTGGGGATGAAGAAGTGCAGGAGGAGGAACTGGACAACGTGGTCGCTGGTGAGCTGGCAAGTTCCCAGAGTGCGGATGAGGTCAGTGGAGGAGTAGAAGAGGGAGCAGAAGACTTGACGGAGGAAGAGCTAGAGATTAGGAAGAGGATTGAAGAGGTAATGGTATCGGTAAAAGGGACAGGTAAGTGGAGTATTCCTGCATTGCGCCAGGTCCCAAGGAAAAAGCTGGCAAATGTGTCAGCTATGGTAAGTAGAATCCTTGGGACGGTAAGTACTACTAATCTTTCTGAAATTAACAATCTTGTCTTTGCAGGTGCAGTTGTAGTAGCGGAGTGATCAGGGGTAAAATCTTCACATTCACAATCACGACATAAAGATAATAAACCTTGGTGGAAACGCAGACTTGAGGGCCAAATTAATGAGTTACGCAAAGATCTCAGTAGAATAGAGCAAATGGATAGAGGTGCAATGAAAGATTCAGATATGAGGAACAGATTAATGAAGAAGTATCAAGTAAAAGGAAAGGGGATGAGTGTAGTTAAGAAATAAAGCAAAGGGTTAAGACGAAGGCTGCGAAAGTAAAGAGGTACGATGACAGAGTCAGGCAGTTTCATCAAAATCGCCTATTCAGTACAAATCAACGTCAATTATTCAAAGAAATGGACGGGAAATGTGACAACTCACAAGTGGGCCCAGAGCCAGCAGAGGCAAGAAATTTTTGGGGTGGCCTTTGGGATCAGCCTGGTGATCATAACAGACAAGCAGAATGGTTAGCCGACGTGAAAGACGAGTTAAAGAATGTACAAAAACATGAGGGATTTCAGATTGATGTGAGCAAGGTGAAGAAACAGTTGAGGAAAGTGCCGAATTGGAAAGCCCCGGGACCAGACCAAGTGCACGGATACCGGCTAAAGAACTTCAGTAGTCTTCACGAAAGAATAGCCCAGCAGCTGCAACAATGCTTAGTGCGTGGCAACGTTCCGACGTGGATGACTGAAGCAAGAACGGTTCTCATCATGAAGGACATTAAGAAGGGTAACGTTACAAGTAACTATCGACCTATTACATGTCTACCCATGATGTATAAACTTCTGACCGGTATCATTGCAGAAGATCTGTATAGCCACATAGAAGATCAGCAGTTATTTCCAGATGAACAGAAAGGTTGCAAGAAGCGGTCAAGAGGAACGAAAGACCAACTCATCATTGATAAGACGGTGCTAAAGGACTGTAGGAACAGGAAAACTAATCTGGCCATGGCATGGATAGATTACAAGAAGGCATACGACATGGTATCACACTCGTGGATTATGGAATGTTTGGATATGATAGGGGCAGCTGATGCGGTGAAATGTCTTCTGGGTGAGAGCATGAAGACATGGAGAACAAATCTGATGGCCAGTGATGAATGTCTTGGTAAGGTAAACATCAGACGAGGTATTTTCCAGGGCGATTCTCTGTCTCCACTGTTGTTTGTTTTGGCGCTGTTCCCTTTGTTGATGATTCTGCGGAAGGTTAGTTAGGGCATGATTCGGGATACGAGATGAGGAAGGATGGATGTAGGATTAACCATCTTCTCTTCATGGGCGACCTGAAGTTGTTTGCGAAGAAGCGAGAAAGAGATTGATTCCTTGGTGCAGACTGTACGGATCTTCAGCGATGACATCGGCATGAAGTTTGGTCTGGAGAAATGTGCTGCGATGACCATGAAGAGGGGTAAACGGGTACATTCGGATGGAATTGCTTTACCAGTTGGCACACAATTGAGGGCGTTGGGTGAAGAAGAAAGTTATAAGTATCTTGGAGTGCTTGAAGCAGATCATGTACTGCACGAGGAATCGAAAGAGAGCCTTAAGAAAGAGTATATAAGACGAGTGAAGAAGTGTTTGAAGTCCAAGCTGAATGGAGGGAATATGATAAAGGCGATCAACACTTGGGCTGTGTCACTTATGAGATACAGTGCGGGAATTGTCGAGTGGACTAAGGCAGATCTAGATGTTGCTGACAGGAAAACGAGGAAAGTGATGACGATGTACGGTATGTTACATCCACGGTCGAATGTCAGCAGACTCTATCTACCGAGGTCAGAGGGTGGAAGAGGGTTACTTGGTGTATCAGACAGCGTTAACATCGAGAGAAGGAGCTTGAAGTGTCATGTAGGAAGTACTCGGGAAAAGTTGTTAAAGGTTGCGCAGAAATACATGAAGGCAGACGAATTAGGTCCAAAGGAGTATAAGAATCAAAGAAGAGAAGAAAGAACACGAGATTGGCATGAAAAACCATTTCACGGCCGATTCCTGAGATGTACTGAAGAAGTGGCAAGTAGCAAGACTTGGGAATGGTTGAGGAGAGGAGAACTAAAGAAAGAAACTGAGGGTCTGATTACTGCAGCGCAAGACCAGTCTCTGCCGACGAATGTGATGACGGCAAGGAACGAGAAGTCAGATGTCTCTTCTATGTGCAGAATGTGCAATGCGGCGGAGGAGACTGTATTTCACATTGTCAGCGAATGCAGAGTGCATGCTCAGACAGAGTACAAAGGCAGACACGACAAGTTGGCCAAGGTGATCCATTGGGATCTGTGTAAGAAGTACGGTGTCAAGGTGCAATCGAAGTGGTACGACCATGTGCCGGAAAAGGTTGAAGAAACGGATCATGTCACGATTCTCTGGGACTTCAACATCCAGACAGATCATGCTATAGAACATAGACGGCCGGATGTTGTTGTCTTGGATAAGCATGCAAAGATGTGTCATCTTATTGATATAGCTGTGCCGGGTGATAGTAGAGTAGCTTCGAAGGAGAAGGAGAAGGTACAGAAATATCAGGATTTAGCCAGAGAACTCCGCAAGCTGTGGCAAGTCAAGGTCAAGGTTATTCCTGTGGTAGTGGGAGCACTGGGTACAATCCCGAAGACATTGGAGAAACATCTCAAGGAGATAGGAACATCTGTTAGAGTAGAATTACTACAGAAGGCGGCACTCTTAGGGACAGCAAGGATTCTGCGAAAGACACTCGAGATCTAAGGCTACGGGACGTAGCTTGACTCGAGGTGTAACCGGCAGAAAGGAAAACAAGATCTTTCTTTTCATGCTGTGCTAACGCATGATGATGATGATGATGACGACGACGACGACGACGACGACGACGACGACGACGACGACGGCGGCGGCGGCGGCGGCGGCGGCGGCGGCGGCGCACGTATCCACCAAACTGGTGCTCAAGGAGCATTACATTATTACCCCTGCTCATCAACCTCATAAATCATTCCTGAAACCATCTCAGCTCCCTGGGGAGTATACAGGTCAATTGCTGCCATGACAGCGCATATGGGCTAATCAAACACAACAACCAACTCTGCCCTCACAGGTGCCCATTTACCCCTGGGTGGAGAGAAGCAATTATGGTAAAGTGTCTTACTCAAGGACACAAGCACCATGGTCGCGGTTGGGATTCGAACCCATATTCTGACGACTCAGCCATCAGAACCCAAATCTGATGCACTAAACTGCTCGACCATGGCACTCCATATAGTGTTACTACAAACCAAATTGATCCTTCAACAAGAAATTAATATTGTTTTGCTTTGTCATTTTAGCATCGAGACACTCCAGAAAACAATCCAGATACTCCTTTTGAATTCACTCCAGAAAACATGAAGGTATGTTATTCAGTATTCTTGTGTGAAAGATTGTGGCTTCACCATTTGAGAGCAGTCTCTGTTTAACCCTCCTACTACAGTTGCACTTTAGCGGGAAGTTGCTATAAAGGTCAAAACCAGTCAACTGACTGCTTTTGACTGTTGAACCAAATGTGCACACGGGGGCATTTTTGATTGTTTTTGACCACCCTCAACAATTTTGACCACCCTCAACAATACAAGATGATGCTTTTACCAGTCAAAAACGGTCAACTCATTTTAACCTGTAAATGTACTTACTACAGGTAAGGTTTGACAGTGTTTGACTTTCAAGTGCACTAGATATACCTTTGCTAGTATATCAACATTTTGACTGATTTTGACCCTTGCTGTAATAGGAGGGTTAACCCTCCTGCTACTGTACATGCCAAAACCTGCCAAATTTGCACTGTGTAATAAGCATAGGGCCCACAGCATTAACCTGCCAATGCATGTCATAACACTTGTATAGTACATCCACATGCCAAAACCCGTTGGAGGGTTTGAAAAGGTGCTGATACTAAGTCATAAAGTAAGCTAAGTCTGTGGCAAGTACACCTACATGCCAAAACATGTTGGAAGGTTTTGAAAGGTATTGGCACTAAGTCTTAAAGTAAAGCTAAGTAATCCTCAATAAAATTCATCCAACTGTCAAAACCTTTCAGAAGGAGCCTGAGCTACCCTGTACATTAACAGTAATCCCTAAGATATATACATCTATCAGTCTATTACTTGCCAAAGGGATTTGAAATGTGC
Source organism: Zoroaster sp. YZ-2022 (assembly GCA_029582265.1). NCBI lineage: Eukaryota > Metazoa > Echinodermata > Asteroidea > Forcipulatida > Zoroasteridae > Zoroaster > Zoroaster sp. YZ-2022. The sequence goes on from CM055822.1 coordinate 9,759,992, forward strand.
AGTGACTATTTAAACAGTAAACGGTTATGTACACAAACTATGTATAGTACGTATGGTAGCATATCTACACCACCTTTCAAAACCTGCCAGTGTTAGTGCATAGTGAAGCAACTACATAACCTTTCAAAACCCTCCGGCTGACAGGTTTTGAAAGGTGCAGTTTCTAGGCCCAAAACTGCAAATTTTTATAGGAGGGTTAACCCTCCTACTTCTGGTACCTTTGTTCTTCACCAACCTTTAGTATATACAAGCCTGCTGTCCTTTCCAAGTAATCTTACAAAATCAACCGTGTGCCACCCAATTTTCTCATTGATTTTGTGCAAGTATTTACATGAAAAAAATAGACACAACTTGGCAGTCTAGAAACTACTTTGTGTGCTGCATACATTATTTCTACTAAAATACAAAAGTGGAATGAATTTGATTGGTGATGCAGTTTCAGCTTGTCAAACCGAGTGGATGAATACCAGGTTGTTATTTAGATTCATTAGATATTCTTGGCCAATCAACATTTCTTATAGACCAATCACATTTGTAATGAGCAACAGCCATAACGTTGGAAATGCTGAACCGAAAGTAGTGCAATATTTTTTTTAGCCTTCTATGAATTAACCCTCCTACAAACGGAGGCCACTCCGATCCACTAAATTCTGTTCTTAAGCAATCTTCAGTACATACATGTACAAACCTGCTGTCCTTTCCAAGTAATCTTACAAAATCAACTGTGTGCCACCCAAGGCCACTGTAAATGTTTGAACATATTAGTATGGCCTGCAATGTATCAATGGGAGACCACTTTACCCTGCAATCTCAGTGGTGTGACAGTGCACAGAAGGGTAACCATAGGAGGCCACTGGCAACAGCTAATGGCTTGGAGTGGCCTGAATGGGTTGTTTCAAAAATTACACTGATTGTAGGAGGGTTAAAACTAAGCACTTGCATTATTACAATGCATGTAAGATTGTCAGAAAGATGTTTCCATTGTTTGATTGGGGTTGTCGTAATTAAGCGATTTGCTGACATGAAAGAAATGTCTACATTCAAGACTAGGATAGATGACAAATCAAGTTTGATATATATTGCATTGTAGGAGGGTTAAGAGAAAAACAAAACAAATTATATAAGACAGAAGCAAATATGGAGACATATTCCAAAGCCAAGGCTTGTACAGAAATGCCCAAACGAAAAAAAGAGTACATTGCATTCACTTGACAAAGTAACCTTAATATGTTATCGTTTGCAAATCAACAGCGAGTCCAAGACATCGTCGCTAACTACCCAGAGGGTCATAAGGCTGCAGCAGTCATCCCAGCTCTTGATCTAGCTCAGCGACAGCATGGATGGGTACCTCTGTCACTTATGAATAAAGTAGCGGACATCTTAGATATGCCTCGGATGAGAGTATACGAGGTAGCCACATTCTACACCATGTTCAACAGGTAAAACATTCTTGATAAACGAATTGAGAAACGAATTGCCCAGAGAGTAAACCGTGAAGTCCCCATGGTTCTCCCTGAACCATATTTCTCACTTAGCGATAGTTGAGAAACGAATTGCCCAGAGAGTAAACTGTGAAGTCCCCATGGTTCTTCCTGAACCATATTTCTCACTTAGCGATAGTTGAGAAACGAATTGCCCAGAGAGTAAACCGTGAAGTCCCCATGGTTCTCCCTGAACCATATTTCTCACTTGGCGACAGTAGAGAAAACGAGTTGCCCGACATTGGTTCTCCCTTGAACCATTCTCACTGGAGGATTAGTTCGTTGAGGCGTGCAGGTGGGAACTGTTGAGACTAGGATCCTAGGGGTAGGGGGAGAGGAGTGTGTGCTCACTGAACTGAATCAGTTGTTAACAAGCACAGGGGGAAGGAGGGTGGTTGACTTAGGATATAGGGGTTCCCTCAGTCTGGGGTGGGTTATGGACTTTGGATATAGAAGATTCTTCGGTCCGTAGTAGTGGTCGCCAAATATTGCTCAATGTAGAAGCCGATGTCCTGTGGAACAGTGTCGTGTTTAATGATCTCGATGGCCTCTCTGATGCATCTGGGGTGCCATGTGTCGATGGGTGTGATTAGTTGAGCTGCCTGCCAGTCGATTTGGTAGTCCTTGATGTGGGAGTGCTTGACGATGGCTGACTTCTCCAAATCTCCTCTGCGGCCGTGCGCTCGGTGTTCTTTCAGTCTAGTGGGAATAACAGTTTGTCGTGCGGTTGTTATTGCAGGTTAACAGGGCTCTCAAAAGTAGCCAGTCACCGGCGGCAAATCGCCACCTGCGGCAGCTTTTGCCGCCGGCTACTTTTCACCGGATGACCAAAAATATTTTTTTCACCTTTCTGTGAACTGCAAAAAACTGATTCGCATGCGGTGCGATACGAAGTTTTATTTACCTGAAATCACGTCCATCACAGCCATTATGTATACGCTCCCTTGCGCTTTGTGTAAGCTGTATCCTGATTGGTTAACGATGTTTCCTGTACTGTGATTCCATACACTTTTGTCAAACTGTTTGTGATACATTGTATCCATTCATTATTAAAGACACAAATAGACCAGCTGTGGCACGTATGCTACAAACAAGTATCAAACTAGCTGCTCAGGATGGAATGTTTGCCTCTTGTTCACAGTAATTGGATTAGTGGGACCTTAAGTGCTGCTTTATGTCTGCACTGGAGTGTGCACCACGATGTGTAATTTTTTTGATGTGCCACCGACCATCCCTCAGCATATCGCCAACATTAACATTTATTTACCCACCGATACCAAGCTTTCTTGTGTATTACATAAATTTGCCGACAAGGTGACAGTTTGTTTAAAAAGAAATACATAAAAAGGGAGGTGTTAAGTCGGTCATTGTCGAGTTCTGTAATGATCATGTCATTGGTGGCTGTCAATTTCCGATCGGTTCAGTCGCAAGGATCAGCAAGAAATATCTTGATATTCCGGCAACGTCAGTGCCGACAACGCGGTTTTCCGCACCGCGAAATGTCGCCACGGCAAAGCGGAGCCGCTTACGGCCTGATAACATGAACATGTTGGTATTCCTGGCAATGAATGCTCGCAAAACTCCCACCCCACCAAAGTGAACATGATTTATAACTTATCATTAAGTAACAATCAGTACACCGCAACCGATTTTGAACGAGAAATATTGGGTTCTGAAAATAATCTTAATTCTTAAAATCGTTGTTTAGTAGTAGCAGTTGTTGTTTTTAATTATTCCTAGCTAGGTCTCTTATAAATTCATTGTTTCAGGAAACAAGGTTTATTGAAATTTAACTAAAATTCATTGTGATAGAAACAAATTAACATTCAAGTTCTGGTTTTATATTCGTAATATTTTGCAGTTTGTTAGTTTCGTAATATTTTTTTTTAAATTACTACGCAAAGTCATGTCCTTATCCAAAGCCAACATAACTTACGGGATATCCTTATTTAGAAGGCAGGGGCGCGGCATGCACAACGAGTTAGTTCCGCCCACATCGCCTTTGATTGACCAATGACATTCTTCAACACGTGTTTTGTGACATGAACGTCCATGTCAACTTGCTATATGCATGCGCTCTGATCACACACATACCTGTACTTCTGACACGTACACAGTCACGTATACGTGGGCCGCAAACATGCACCTCAGAGAGTACAATTTTCAAATTTTTCCGGGGGAGGGCCGCCGGACCCCACCTTTCCCGGAACGCCTCGCGCATTCGGCGCTCGGCAAATGGGCTTTGCCCATTTGTCTGCACCCTCCTACTTTCTTTCTTGTACCCTCCTACTCCTCTAAACTTTGAGAGCCCTGGGTTAATGACCAGTTTTGTATGTGGTCACGGGCGATAAGGACCGAACGGAAGGCGAGATCCTTAATGCTCATGACCCACGCACAAAACAGGTCATTATAACCTGCGGTAAAGACCAAACGACACAGTTAGTCCCATTCGTAAATCAAAGTTTCGATCAGTATGCTCTGAGTTGTAACCAACTGGTTCTTTTCAGAAATATTTACTACTCATAATCTGATGCGTCTGGGGTGCTGATCGAAACTTTGATTTACGAATGGGAATAACAGTGTGTCGTTTGGTCTTTACCGCAGGTTATAATGACCTGTTTTGTGCATGGGTCATGAGCATTAACCCTCCTATATTTTGAATATTTTGAATTGTGTGACCTATACAAACTTTCTCCACTTTCTGTTAGACGGTCTGTTAATGATTGTTTATTCCTTTTCATTGTACGTAATTATTGTCTCATCTCCTTGTTATATATTTCGCTCTTTTTCCTGTCAATCTGTACTCAATATTTTTATTTTGTAGTCTTTAATTGTTATTTATTTTGATGGATTATGTAACTTATTTTATATGTGTAGTTCTTTGTTTTTATCTAAATTTATATTTTTATCAGCCATCCTGTAATTGGCGATTCTGTCGCTGTTGGATTTGGTCAATAAATAAATAAAAGAGAAATTCAGTCTTTTTACTTAAGTAAGTTTTGTTGTTTGATTTCTCAGGAATCCAGTTGGTAAATACCACATTCAGATATGTACTACCACGCCATGCATGCTTAGAGATTCAGACTCCATTCTCAATGCTATCACCTCAAAGTTAGGTAAGTGTCTCTTGAAAGAGTTCTTTTTACTTTTTTATTTGGTCGTTTTTTATTTCGGTAGTCGTGGGTTCGAATCCTGCCCGAGTCGCATGTGAATTTTTTTTTTTCCCACAGACACTCGGAAAGCACTGAGTATACAGTGCTATTACACATGTCGGTGTAGGGCAAAATTGAAATCATTTGTTTATCACCCGACGCAAGAATTTCATCAAACTATAAATATCGCGGCACCCCCTGCTATATAGGATTCTAGCCAGCCAATCGACATCGGGTAAGCTCGATGGTCGAGAGGTTAAGACATCTTCACTAGTAAGCAGGAGGTCATGGGTTCGAATCTTGCCCGAGTCGCCTATGAAGTTTTTTCCACAGACACTCGGAAAGTACTGAGTATACAGTGCTATACACACGTCGGTGTAGGGCAAAATTAAATCAGTTGTTTATCACCCGACACAAGAATTTCATCAACCTATAGTTTATTTTAAGTTGTAGCTTTTTGCGTTGCAGAGTGGGGCAAATAACTGGTACAGTTTGCGCCTGGATATTGCAGCTGGTTAGTTCAGTTTTTATATTGCACTTCTAGGTATGATAAAGTATTATAAGAGTTGCGTGATCACATTCGCTCAGTGCACATCGTAGCCCTCTAGCGGTGAATTTGCACCCAGTGTCTTGATGATAGCCACTTTTGCGTTGTGTGAGCGTTGTACGTACACTTTATGCGCGCATGTTATGGTACTAAGCGCGCGTGTACTTCTACCAGCCAAAGATCGCTGGAGATATTCCGTGCGTACGCACATCAACTGCAAAATACACCAAACATGACGCACTGTCGCTGCCCTTTCACCTACAGTGGTCAAACAACATGTGCCCTCAACAGCGAATTCAGTAGCAGTGGGGGAAACTGCTATAAATAAAATAACACTACAATTATATACACTATAATTTATACCTAAAAAAAACCACACAATTGATCACAGTTTTATATAAAACTTACTTTGTATAATAAAGTTGATGGCGCGGTCACGTTTTCTGCTCAGCGGTATGCGCACTCATCCTGTTTTGTTTACACATGATGTCACAGGTCACATCATCTCATTGATCTCCATCATCACTGTATTCGAGATCAATGCATCGTCTATAGACGATGTGATCTGTGATGTAACGCCTAAACCAAAAACGGGATGCGCGCACATACCGCCGGGCAGAAACGAGCTGCAGAAAAGGGTGTAACGTCACAGGTCATATCGTCTATAGAATATCCCTTGAAATCTTTCGGTCTGATATTCTAAAAAAAATTAGCAATATTAGCCCTCCTACTTTAGCGGAACTTCAGTGGCAAGTAGCTATCGTGGTCAGAACCAGTCAACTGCCCGTTTTTGACTGTTGAAACAAATGTGACAAAACATCCAAGTTAAAAAGAATATGGGGAAGAAGAATATCAAACACGAGTTTCTTGTCAATGTCAAGGAAATAAACTAATAATAATAATAATAATAATAATGTGGACTTGTATAGCGCACGTATCCACCAAACTGGTGCTCAAGGCGCATTATATTATTACCCCTGCTCATCAGGCTCATAAATCATGCCTGAAACCATCTCAGCTCCCTGGGGAGTATACAGCTCAATTGCTGCCATTACAGCGCATATAGGGCTAATCAAACACAACAACCAACTCTGCCCTCACAGGTACACTGTACCCATTTACCCCCTGGGTGGAGAGAATCAATTATGGTAAAGTGTCTTGCTCAAGGACACAAGCACCCCGGTCGCGGCCGGGATTCGAACCCCCATTCTGACGACTCAGCCATCAGAACACAAATCCGATGCACTAAACCGCTTGACCATGGCACTCCATGAAAATTTCACAGGTTGGTTTTTATTTATCAACATTTTAACAAATGTATATACTGGTTTTTATAAAAAAAAAATTAAAATAGCATAACCGTCCATGACCATGCAGTAATGTCTAATGGCTAAAAGTTACAAACAATGAAAACTAAAGACATAAGGAACTCAGTTCGTTGAATTCCGATAATGAAGAAGATTTTTCAGAAAGCCAACGTTTTCTTGACTCGGCAATATATAAATCTAAACATATCGCATGTCAATCTACACATATTGCATTACCCGCTGCTATATATGGTTCTAGCCGGCCAATTGTCATCGGGCAAGCTTGGTGGTCGAGAGGTTAAGACGTCTGCACGAGGTCGTGGGTTCGAATCCCGCCCGAGTCGCCCTGTGTTTTTTTTTTTCACAGACGCTCGGAAAGCACTCAGTGTAAGGGTAAAATTAAAATTATATCAAACTACTTGATACCATACATATCAATCAATGTTATTGAATATCCAATCTCGTCATCTAAGGCCAAAAAAATATATCTGGTTTCTGGTCTCCACGCGCGTTGCCTCAGACTCGCACATTGGCATTTTTAATTTTCTTTTTTTTTCTTTTTTTTGTTGCTATGAAACGATGTCCAATTGCAGCCAAAATTGCTGGATCGATTAGAATTCTGCCGTGCTGTGTTTTAAACGAATTTATCACATAGGGGTATGAATGTTTGTCCAATTTGTGAGGCCGCTCTTAGCCAGCATACTTTGCGTATGGGAAATTTGTTCCCCGCATACATGTTTCATGTATGTCCCTGTTTGCAAAAAAAACAAAGATTACCAAAAAAAAAGCATGTCACCACACCGATATTGAAGCTGACCAATAACCAGAAACCAGAGATTTTTTTATTTTTGGCCTAATGAAGAGTAATTTTGATTTTCTCCAAACTGTAACATCCAAGAGGATATCTACAAAGGGATATCAAAAGAGAAGTGCTTAAAGATTTGGGAGCAAACATCGTTGGCATAGTAATAATTGAATTTTACCCCCGGGGGGAGGGGGGTATGTGGTCTGTTTCCTGAAGCAATTTGTGAGATTGGGTTCTTCTATAGAGCAGAGTCAACTATCAAGTCTTAATTCAAAGGAACACTACAAGACATAATGTGCAAAGGTTGGTGGATCAGTCAAACTAGACGTTGATTCTCTAGACTCTAAATACCAATCTCAACTCTTGATCATTTATTGTTAGGGTTTTCAGTACATACATGCTTTATTTCCTCTTGTAATTGTAGTGAAAAATTAGAGTTGTGATTAAACATCGTCTACAGTTTGTTTAGCTCATGTAATCTTTAACCCTCCTACTTCTGTTACCTTTTTCATACAAGTTGATCCACCATTTGAAACCATTCGCTTTTGTGGTTTTGAACGGTGAAATAACTGTGTACAGTATTGATTCCCCAAATGGTTTTGAATGGTAGGTCAGCTAATACAAAACCTTGTTTGGATCTTTCCAAATGGTAGTAGTAGTACAGCTAATACAAAACCTTGTAGAACTTGGATACTTCTAAGTGGTGAATCAATGGACCCTCTATGCATTTGAATGGATTTGAATGGTAGTAAATCTTGCTACCAACACTGTTCAAATGGTATCACCATGTGTGTACAAAACAAATGGACATTTTGGTAAGTGGAAATTTTGAATGGTTTCAGATGGTCAAACAGTAGGAGGGTTAATCATGCTTTTGATAAATATGTATATTAAAGGGACCAGAGCAGACTTTCAACAGGGGGCATTGAATCGGTGTCTGAAAATTACTGGCTAATTTATGCAGCAGCAATGTTAATATGACCTTATCATGTGGGGTATTATTTTCAGTCACTGAGTTAATCTAAAACTAGCACTCTGATTCCATGCCCTGTTGATCATGACGATATTGACCCTTTAATTCTGCAATCATGAATCAGAACATTCAGAGCAAGTAATTTTGCAGTTCAGGTCAGAATCATACTTTTGTCTGGGAAAAACCACCTTCCACATTCGTCCTGTTCGGGCTGTTTCATGGTATGTTATTCTGTCTGCTGAATGGTAACACGGTGTAGCTTTTTTTCTTGCTTTCCGTCCTGATTTTCAGCATAAATGTTACTTCTCTAAGGAATAGTTGTCACCTTGTTTCTCACTTTTTCTTGATAACACTACGCTGTCATGATCAAAGCAAGTCACTGAATTAAATCAAACGGAAGAATTACAGGTCCCTCATCACTAACATGTCATTGCGCCCTCTGTGGCAAGTTTGATCCAGTTTCAGCCAGCAGTGATTGAGGCAGCACTCAAAATGATGTAATATATTTTTATTTTTAACCCAATGAAGCTCTTTTTAAAAAAAATGGATATTCATGTAGCTTTTTTGCTTTGTGGTTATTACCATTTCTCCTGTTCCTGTCAGAAATACAATGTACATGTCAGTAAATAAAATACAGTTGTAAGCTTGGACGATAACACGATAATATCGAATATCGCGATACCTTTTTTATTGGATTACGATATCGAGAACCTTTTTAACCAGTTCGCGTCGGAGGCCGTGTATACACGCACATTTTTTTTGGGACAGCGGATCGGAGAGCGTCTAAACACGCCACAGGATTCTCGGGAATTTTGTATAGATTCCCGGTCGACGTGGCAATGAGCCATAAGCATACAGTGGAAGACGCGGTCTCCCCGGTCACGCTCTGGTGAGCACCATTGTTCGTGTTTGTGCGGTAAAAATAAACCCGCCACAGGGGTTCGGAAAAACCTTTTTATTCCCGGTGCGAACTGGTTAAGTTATCAAGATATCGGCAAATCGTGATTAACAAAATATATCGCGATTAAAAAAAATCGCCATTGTGAGTCAAGTCAAACATTCCATGGAAACAAAATTAGCAGTCTTTTCAGCTTTTGGAAGTGAGAAACTACTTCAGCACTACATGCATGCTATGCAAACGAATTTACGATTTATTGTGATACTTGTAGAGGGGTACATACCTGTGGTTATCGGCTCTAAAGCAACCGTGCATAAATGAAAAAAAATAATAATAATCGCGATACTATCGAAAATTGCGATATATGTTTGCCCATATATCGTGGATGAAAAAAAATCGTTATCGCCCAAGCTTATACAGTTGTAAATGAAAATGTAAATAATTAAAGACTGTTTTGCGGTGACACCATGTGAACAAAATTCTCTTTTGAGTAGTACTTAGTTCTGAAAAGAACGGGTGGTTACAACTCGACGTTTCGATCAGTATGCTCTGATCATCTTCAGGAGAATGCCAGACGCTGCTGAAAATGTAAATGAAATAAAAATTCAATTAAGTTTATGGGGTGAAAAAAAAATACTGTTAGCTGCCGTTTCAGATGCTTTTTCAGTTTGTTACCATTCACTCTACTAAGACAAATGTCATCCTCGGTGGGATTTTATTTATTTATTTCTTATTTAACCTGGGAAGACCTTTCAGTGAAACACTGTTTTTCAAAGGTGCCCAGGAAACCTGTAAACAAGGGATGCTTGCTATGTGAACCAGAAACACCGGGGTAAGCCCCTTCTCTTCCACGATAAGTGTTCTGGGTTTTACATGCTTTACTTTAATAATCTAGTACAAGGGACCTACGGCTTAACGTCCCATCCGAAGGACGAAGCAATTATGGTTAACTGTCTTGCTTTGAGACACAAGAGTCGAGACCGGCAAGTCCGGGATTCGAACCCACATTCTGACATCACCAGACCACACTAGACCACTCGGCCACGACACTCCCACATTTAAACCAGGCCTGGTATAAAAATGGGAGAAAAACAACATTGTATTCCTTTCCCCCAATTCTTTTTTATTGCCCCAAAAATCAGACCAAGTTGGTATGAATGTAGCTTTAGTGAGGGTTTACATGGATGAGTGTCAGGAATCCATCTAGGCAGAGGTTCCAGTGAGTCGCACATGTTGGCATCCCCCCTCGAGACACATCAATCTCAGGGGTAGAAGACTCGGCCGCAAGCTAGTCGGGACATGAGTGGAATCAGATCGCGGATAGGTGATTTACAGACACTTAAAGGGGAAGTATCGTCACGACCAACTGGGCATGGAATCGGAGTGCTAGTTTTAGATTAACTCGGCCACTGAAAATAATGCCCACATGATAAGGTCATATTAGCATTGCTTGCTGCAGAAATGAACCAGCAAATTTCAGTCACTGTGTTCATCGTAAACCAGGACACCGATTCCATGCCCTGTCGAAAATCTGCTCAGATCATGATGATATTGTCCCTTTAATTTGTGTACACAAGCGACACCAGCATGTTTATTCATAACCAACTCTTCCAGCATATTACATGTACCAATCTCATTTACTCGTTTCTACGTACATTCGGCAAAAAAAGGAAAAAAAGTGTCCAGTTTTTGGTCTCCCCGCGCGTGTCACCTCAGATTCACATATGGGCATTTTAATTTTTGTTTTCCTTTTTTTTTTTTCACATAGGGTTATGAATGTTTGCCCGATTTGTGAGGCCTCTCTAAGCCACCATACTTTGTGTATGGGAAATTTGGTCTGGTTTCAATAAACGCAAATACATGTGTCACATATTTCACTGGTTGGCAAAAAAAATAAAGATGACGCCCCCGCCAAAAAAAATAAATAAAAAATCCATCACCATACCTATTTTGAAGCCGCCCGATGACCAGACACCAGAGACTTTTTTGTTTTGCCTTATACGTATGATAATGAAATATTAAATGTAAAACAGGAAGCAGCAACTGGAGGTCACAGGAGGTCACTACAAATAAATCAACGAGATCTCAGGCCGCACTAGCATGTGCCAGAGCCCTTGGATAACAAGTCAGTGGGGACGAGAGACCATTCTTTATGCATTATGCATTCTGTTAATGATGAAAATGTTCAAGATGATTAATATTATCCTTAATGGAGTCTTCCAACTGAAACAACAGAACCCTGACAGGATTGATGTTATCCAGTATACATTAGCTAATGATATATTGATTCTGAGGTGAAGTCATAATGTAGACAGCAGTCCCCACACATGCTGATGAATGAGGAATGTGTTGTTTTTGCACTATACATGTAATCTGTAAACAAAAAAACAAAAAAAATTAAATTTAGATACCTTGCAATACATCCATTAATTGTTGAAAGGGCAATGGAATAAAAACACTGAATTTGAACTTCAAAAACATATGTCAAATGCATATGTACGTTAGTTTAAACCTGAACAGTTTAACTTGCTGTGACAAAAATAAACAAAAATGTGGAATAAAATGGTTGCTGAAAAGCCATCCACACAACACTACCAGAGGATGATGTTCTGGCATGGTTGGTGCACATAATAATAATGTGGACTTATATAGCGCACGTATCCACCAAACTGGTGCTCAAGGTGCATTATATTATTACCCCTGCTCATCAGGCGCATAAATCATTCCTGAAACCATCTCAGCTCCCTGGGGAGTATACAGCTCAATTGCTGCCATTTCGGCGCATAGGGCTAATCAAACACAACAACCAACTCTGCCCTCACAGGTACCCATTTACCCCTGGGTGGAGAGAAGCAATTATGGTAAAGTGTCTTGCTCAAGGACACAAGCACCACGGTCGCGGTTGGGATTCGAACCCACATTCTGACGACTCAGCCATCAGAACACAAATCCGATGCACTAAACCGCTCGACCATGGCACTCCATAACAGTATGGCAGATGCACATATGACATAAAACACAATAAAGGGGGCCACTTTGCATCCGTCACGTTAGCAGTTTTTCCAATGGTTGTTATTTATTTTTAAGTACCCGAAACCGACCAAAAAGTGTTTCAACATGTGAATGGACATGCAGGCTTATACTAGAACTAATTTGAGTTGATTTATTTATTTTTTTTATTTTTTAATTAATTTTTTTACCCTCAAATTTCCATAAAAATTGGATGGAAAAAGTTACCTCACTTTTCCGTCCATTTGTTGATGGAAATTTTAGGGTAATTAAAAAAATAATAGTAATAATCAACTCAAATTATCTTTAGGATAAGCATGCATGTCTATTCAAATGTTGAAATTCTTTTTGGGTGGTTTCAGATATTAAAAAAAAAATTCAACCATAAGAAAAACTGCTAACGTGACGGTAGGAAAGTGGCCCCCTTTATTGTGTTTTACGTCATATATATTCATCATTAGTATAATACAACAGGATTTGACTGAGGACATTTGTGTACACCATTAGCTGCCTGTACAAAATGATTACAAACAACAAAAAATGTTTGTATTGTAACCCAGGGGATTATTTGGTACCCATTCACCTGCATATTCATAAATTATTATAATCATTCCAGGGGACCAGTCTGATAATCTTGGCTGCTGCGTTAAAGATATATCACCCTTTTTTTTGCCAATTTGACGGTAAAACAAAAAATAGATTTAAATGTTGATTTGCTATTTTAGGGGGTTAACCCTAACTACCTAGGTCCATTTGCTTACACATAACCTGAATCCTTCCTAACTCCCTAGGCCCATTTGCTTACACATAACCTGAATCCTTCCTAACTCCCTAGGCCCATTTGCTTACACATAACCTGAATCCTTCCTAACTCCCTAGGCCCATTTGCTTACACATAACCTGAATCCTCCCTAACTCCCTAGGCCCATTTGCTTACACATAACCTGAATCCTCCCTAACTCCCTAGGCCCATTTGCTTACACATAACCTGAATCCTTCCTAACTCCCTAGGCCCATTTGCTTACACATAACCTGAATCCTTCCTAACTCCCTAGGCCCATTTGCTTACACATAACCTGAATCCTTCCTAACTCCCTAGGCCCATTTGCTTACACATAACCTGAGTCCTTCCTAACTCCCTAGGCCCATTTGCTTACACATAACCTGAATCCTTCCTAACTCCCTAGGCCCATTTGCTTGCACATAACCTGAATCCTTCCTAACTCCCTAGGCCCATTTGCTTGCACATAACCTGAATCCTTCCTAACTCCCTAGGCCCATTTGCTTACACATAACCTGAATCCTTCCTAACTCCCTAGGCCCATTTGCTTACACATAACCTGAATCCTCCAAAATCCTTCAGTAGTAAAGCAAGCACATGACATGTATGCACACATGTGTTTGTAATCTGTGATACATGTACATGGCCAGGGACCCTCCCTGCATGCATGGAGCAATAAACAGTGTCCACTGACCCAAGCACTGACCTTGCAATCACCACAACAAACATGGATGTACATGTACCATGGAAAGACAAGTACATGTATGCCTAATAACCTCAATCCTCCAAAATCCTTCACTTTAGCAAAGAGCATGTACATGTAGCATGTAATCTCAATTCTTCAAAATCCTTCACTTTGGCAAAGTATTTTGGAGGATTTGGGAGGGTTAGGGTTAACCAGTTGACGTCGGGAATATTTATTTTTTCCGGTCCCCCGTGCGGGTTTATTTTCAGTGAAAAATCTGAAAAAATTTCGAGCCATTAATAATTTTTTTTGTCAATGAAACTAAGTTCGGACAACCAAATAAACACCTTTACTCATTGACATTTCGAGAATTAAATGGCTAGTTTTTTAATTACGGTTGTTTGTTCAGCACAATTAGACCGTTGGCAAGCTCCGATGCAACGGCCTATTAGCGACCAGCGCCCGGTCGAAAAGACAGCATACCTGTAGAGAGATCGAATGCCTCGTAAACAATGGATATAAATCCATCTTTACAAATGCATGGCTGGTACGTCAAAGGAACAGGTCTTGGATAAAGGGATTAGGCAAAAATCAACAAAAAGAGTGAACTCGTTCAGTATTTGCAGTGCATTTTGTCCGGGGCCACCGAACCGTGACCCCATGGACTCCGAGAAAGGATTGCGTGTATACACGTCAGCCACCACGACGGCACGCCACGCGTGGCGTGTTGACAAGTCTCCCGGTGACACACACAAAAATCGGAATGCGTGTTTAGACGCTCTCCGATCCGCTGTACAAAAAAAAATTGCATGTATACACGGCATCCGAAGCGAACTGGTTAAGGAAGTAGCTTTCATTTGAGACATTGAACAAAGGATTAGTACCAGTAAACTAAAAACTCACATTAATAAAATACTGGTCCACTGTTTTATTCCTCAGCTTGCACGTGACTACACAATTTATAGTACATAATGGCCGAAGGCATGTGCAGTCTTTCGATTGGCTAGCACAGCTGTCAATCGGAATCAAGAGCGTTTTAAATATCGCTTTAATTTACAGTTTCCGACATCTGAATTTCATGTCTTTTTAATCGTTTGTTTAATAATGATATTATCTTTCGCTTTTTAAATTCTATTTTTTGGGACCTCCTGAGCCAAACGCAGGTGATATATCCTTAAAGGGACAGTATCGTCACGATCAGAGCAGTCTTTCAACAGGGCATGGAATCGGTGCCCGAGTTTAAGATGAACACAGCGACTGAAAATGACTGGCTCATTTATGCAGCAGCATCGGTAATTCGACCTTATAATATGGGGTATTATTTTCAGTCACTGAGTTAATCTAAAACTAGCACTCTGATTCCATGCCCTGTTGATTGCGACGATGTATGTCCCTTTAACTCTACTATGGTTTGACCTTTCAAAACCTTTCAAAATCTGCTTTCTGGCAAAATGGCTATCAATAATTATGAACCCTTTAAAACACTCCAGAATTTGTTGCTACTGAACAACCACACCTTTCAATACCCTTTGAAAGGTATTGAAACATTTCAACACCAGTTTGTTCAGAGAGTTGTTTCACCTTTCGAAACCTTTCATAGGTCCCTTTTGTCAGACAGTTTTCTCACCTTTCAAAACCCTTCAGTCCAGCAAACCTGAAAGGTTTTGAAAGGTCTGACAATTCTATGGCAACTGCACTGTACATAGGAGGGTTAAAGTGTATTCATCATACTAACATTACAAGTGCACTGGTCTTGTGCCCATGGATTCATATATATGCATCATTACTACCAGAGGAACAGTCTGGTGCCCAAGGCTCTGATGTACATGTTTATTCATCATGACTTTACCTATATAACAAAGAACGCAAATTGAACCCCGAAGCATCAAAGTAAAGAACAGACGACATCTGACATGGCTGGAGTATCTCTTATAACTTCCACATCAAACATCCGCTAAACAAGCCCTGATAACAACAAAATACAAGGAATTAAGAGTGGGTGGGGGGGGGGGGGTAGGAAATAGGAAATAACAGAGATCTCATCAGACATCAGTGAAATACAGTCTAAAGTAAATTTGACAGTAGAGAGCCACAGTGAGCTGTGGGAACATAATTGGGCATGTCATGTCCAAATAACTTAATGTACATGTATGTGTACCCTGATGACAATGTACAGGTTTTTTAACATTTTGTAATAGGAGACAGTTTGCTCCAGGACTCGTACAGAATGGCACTACATACAGCCACATAGTAGGTACCAAAATGTGTTCTTTTAATTGCTAATTATGTAGCTGTAGCCCTGGCTTGATCGAAAATTCACAGTTGTATCATTCCAGCTGTGAGGAGAAAACCTCTTGCACATGGTTTCTCAGCCATGTTGGTGTCAGTAATTGCTTGTGTGATAATTTACTGCTGAACAACCACACATATTAGAAAAGCACCTGTCACATGTCAGTAAATTACACTGGTCAACAATTTTTTTAAAGTTGTCTGCTTCGGAGATAAAATGTGCTATTTATTATGGATTTTGATGTGCTGAATTCAAATATGACAATTAAAATTGCTGATTGTCTACTGTTTCCAAGATATTTAAGTTTTTACATTTTACGTACTATGTACATGTATATGGTGTACATAGCAGATTTTTAATCATGAATTATCATACGCTATTCCCATACGTGTACACATGTACATGTAGATGTTGAAAACTAGAGCCAATCAACAATTTTAAGCATCATTTCCATTCTCAGTGACCCATAATTAGTCAAGTTTGACTTCATTTGTTTCGGAAGCATTTTGGCTGTAGACCAGTGTTATCATATTTAAATTGCTCTGTGGTTAAAATGTGCTTCCAGCGAATCTAGGATGGTGCACGTTTTTTTATCTGGAGCAGAAAGTTAATTTTCTTTCCATTCCGTTTATTTGAATTAGCAAATGTACATAAATAACTGATGCCTAACTACATGTACCATGTACCATGTTGTATTAATAATAATAATAATAATACAGAAGATTTATAATGCGCACATATCCACAAGAAGTGCTCAAGGCGCTTTACAGTAAACAAGATAATCATACAATAGCATAACAATACAATAGCAAATGCAATATAATACTAAATAAAAACATTTAAAAATGCATAAATGAATGTTAGTAATCCTTATATACTGTATTGTATACAGTATATGTGCAGTTTATTTATTTTGTTTGCCTTGTCTGTTTCATTGTCTGTTTTGTTATTCTCTCCCTGTCTGACTCTTCAGGTGTGTGATTTGTCCGGATTTGTCCGGATTTTCAGATTTTTACAAATCGCACATGATCCTCTGGATTTTAAAGGTTTAAGCAATAAAGGAAAGCAAAGCAAACGCTCGGAGCTATAGATTTCACCCCAGCGCTGTTCACACCAGCGGCCCCAATACCCCCTAGCAATATTTCCGTGGATTTTTCAAAGCTTCCCACTCACACCCCTGACTCTTTCATTTTCGCTCATCTTTTGCTTTCTTCTTGATCAGCCATAAACACCTGCTCTCTCTGTACCATTTTTATCA
The DNA here is from genome assembly GCA_029582265.1 of Zoroaster sp. YZ-2022. Taxonomy (NCBI): domain Eukaryota; kingdom Metazoa; phylum Echinodermata; class Asteroidea; order Forcipulatida; family Zoroasteridae; genus Zoroaster; species Zoroaster sp. YZ-2022. Next base: position 9,777,178 of record CM055822.1, read on the forward strand.
GTTAGTTCATTAACCCTCCTATGTACAGTGCAGTTGCCATAGAATTGTCAGACCTTTCAAAACCTTTCAAGTTTGCTGTACTGAAGGGTTTTGAAAGGTGAGAAAACTGTCTGACAAAAGGGACCTATGAAAGGTTTCGAAAGGTTTCGAAAGGTGTAACAACTCTCTGAACAAACTGGTGTTGAAATGTTTCAATACCTTTCAAAGGGTATTGAAAGGTGTGGTTGTTCAGTAGCAACAAATTCTGGGGGGTTTTAAAGGGTTCATAATTATTGATAGCCATTTTGGCCCGTAAGCAGATTTTGAAAGGTTTTGAAAGGTCAAACCATAGGAGGGTTAACCGTTTAACTGAAACTTTCATGGTTGGTTAAACGGTTAACCGAAAGTCAGCACCTGACGGCTACAAAAACTAGATATAGTCGGCAAATAGAACAGTTAATTACCAATGCGGCAAAAAATAAAGTCGGACAGCAAATTCTTCCAAAAAATTGTTTTTTTGTGTGGTTTTTTTTGTCACTTTTTTTTTTTTTTTTAAATTTTCGGTTAGCCGGTTGTTAGCAAATTTCTAAATGGTTAGTGCAGTTTTGGTCAGGTAACCGTCTCAGCACTATTTGTGAGATATGTACTTTATTGTTGACCAACGTCTAACTTAAATGCTGCACAGTATGGATTATCCTTCCATTGAAGCAGAGACCTTTCTATATATGCTGGCATACAATGACTTGAAGTCAAACAACATTTGAATCGATATACTGGAAGAATCCTTTAGTTATTAGTGATGACACAAGGTCTATTATTAGTGCTTCTTTATTTGTCAAGACTGTCATGCATTGAATTGTGACATAACAGAGGCAAAATATCCACACAAAACATGACAAAGTGCTAAAATAGACAAAGTTTTCAATGGCCTAAGAATTTATTAATTTAACAAGATTGTTAATGCTCACACTACAATGAAGAACCACAGAAGTGTGTCTGAGGCTTGCCAAACCGTGCATTTCACTAGCATTCTGAGCCTTAATTAGTTTAGCGGAATTGTTATTTTGCGCAATACAATTGAAGCAGTGCAGAGAAAGGGATTGGCCCTCCGGCAATGCTAAAAACCAAGGCTAGAACATGTACTGTCGCCTGTCATAGAGACAGATAATTGTACAGATCTGAGATAGCCATCAAGCTTTGCATTAGCTAGGTGTAAAACGGAATGGTTATATTGAATTTTATATGGTATACTGACATGATGTTGACAGCTAGACACTAAGGACTTGGATCAATAAGGGTGACTGGAATGGTACAAAAAGGATATATGCAAGTAGATAGCTACATTCAATGAATATAGCTGCTTTTAAATACATACATTGTCAATTGTCACAAAGACAAAGCTCTCTCAATTATTAACATTTCGATAACATTTTGTAATTTTATTAATAAGCCACTTTATATATACTACTCAAAACAATTTAGGGAACACCGGAATAATATTAGTTAAAGCAAGATCATTTATATCAGACAAACACAATGTTTCACAGAATTCACAATGAAACAGATGCATGATAAAGGATGCATGTAGTGATTACACATTTCATGACATGACTTCTGAAAGAGAGAGGGGTTGCAAATAAAAATCCCGGTTCATGGAACATTTCAAACCTATTTTATTTAAAAAATACGGTGTTCCCTAAATTGTTTTGAGTAGTATATATATATATATATATATATATATATATATATATATATATATATATATATATATATATATATATATATATATATATATATATATATATATATATATAAAACTCTCTTTTTCACCTATAGGGCGACCGCTCCATAGAAACGTGCACAAAATTCCCTCTACCTTTCCCTTTTTTAATATATCCTCCAACCGTCCAAAACTCTGGAAAAAAAAATGTTTACACTAATTAGAGGCTAAGGAAGCAATGATTTTTAGACTTTATGACAAAATTATGACTTTAAAGGGTAGCTGGCGTTAAGGCGACCGGCAACGGTCGCCTTAACGCAGAAAAAATAGGAATTTCTAAAGAACCGGTCGCCCTAAGACTGAATTAGTAAACATATATATATATATATATACTACTCAAAACATTGTTTTGAGTAGTATAGACCGCTACATTTAAGTATATATATATATATATATATATATATATATATATATATATATATATATATATATATATATATATATATATATATATATATACTTGTAGTAAAACTAGTGGAACGCTGGTAGTTGTAACTCCGAGTTTCACGCGGAGTATATATATATATATACTACTCAAAACAATTTAGGGAACAAAACAATTTAGGGAACACGGGAATAATCTGATGATAAAGGATGCATGTAGTGATTACACATTTCATGACATGACTACTGAAAGAGAGAGGGGGTTGCAAATGAAAATCCCGGTTCATGGAACATTCCAATAACGGGTGTGACCACCTCTTGCAGTAAATCCGGTGTTCCCTAAATTGTTTTGTTCCCTAAATTGTTTTGAGTAGTGTATTTAATAATTTTTTCGGATTAATTTTTTTTCCATATGAGCAAAAATGCTGATTCATCTGGAGATATATTACCTGTTATGCTAGACAATGTGTTTCATAGGAAATAAAGTGAGATACAATTCCAATCAGGAACACATAAGCCACTTTAGAACTGCAGATATATTTAATTATATTTTGGGATTCATTTTTTTTTCCATATGAGCAAAAATGCTGATTCATCTGGAGATATATTACCTGTTATGCTAGACAATGTGTTTCATAGGAAATAAAGTGAGATACAATTCCAATCAGGAACACATAAGCCACTTTAGAACTGCGGATATATTTAATTATTTTTTGGGATTCATTATTTTTTTCCATATGAGCAAAAATACTGATTCATCTGGAAATTGTATATGGTCTTCATTTTCTCTGAATGTATTAGGCTGTTATGTTACACCGGTGCTTGACGATGTGTTTAACATGTAATTCCAATTAGGAACACATTGATTGCTTGCAGCCATGTGAGGCCACACATGTAGGTGATCAGTCATGTTTCACTGGTCACAATGCAAGTTAATAAGACTACAGCAGTGTCATACAGCTTTGCCGAATGTAACTTCTTTGGGTTAACAACACATGCATCTCTTTCCATCCTTGATGTTACATGTATTGTGTGTAATATGTGACTGGCTTTAGCAAAACCCTAAACTTGGACCCAACATTTCGGAGTGACCTCCCAAATTTATTGTGAAAATTAACAATGTTCCAAACAACATTTCAGGATTTTTCTTTTTCCATCAAAATCTAGAGAAAATTCTCTAACTCTATATGGTGACATGAAAATCTCAAACTGGTCCCTGGGGTCAGTTTTTGACCTTTTTAATGGCTGTTACGCATTATGTTAAATGCCGAGACGTTTTCGGGTTTTTCCAGAGCGGGTCACATATTTTGCATTATGAGAGAATTAAGGCTAGGCCAGTGATTTCTCAGGATTTTTTTTCCTGATTTCAGGATTTGTTATCAATTTCCTCTCTGCCTCAGTATTTTCTTGAAAGAACAGAAATAGCCACAAAGGGAAAGGAAGAAGTAGCAAGTATTGTGTCCAAACCTCTAGTTTCTTGTTTGTGGGGATGTGGAGAGTCTGTAAAATCCTCCAAACTTTCAGGAGGTTCACGTCAAGTTGATTTTGTTCCCATCAGGCCTGTGATTTCTCAGAATTTTTCTTGAAAGTAGCCACCAAGGAAAGAAAGAAGTAGCCACCAAGGAAAGAAAGAAGTAGCCACCAAGGAAAGAAAGAAGTAGCCACCAAGGAAAGAAAGAAGTAGCCACCAAGGAAAGAAAGAAGTAGCCACCAAGGAAAGAAAGAAGTAGCCACCAAGGAAAGAAAGAAGTAGCCTGCATTGTGTCCAAACCCCTAGTTTCTTGTTAGTGGGGATGTGGAGGTTCAGGGGGCTTTGTCCTCTAGACCAAAGGGAGACCCAGCCCCGCTACCCATTTTTCAGGGTTTTTTACTTTTGTCAAATCACACCCATGTAAGGCTGAAAATCCATGTGTTCGTTGTGCGTAAAGCGTATTGCGTGCTGCGTTTACTTGTTGCGTATCCGTGTTGTGTATTCTGAAAATACATGTGTACGTATTTTTCCTCTTTACGGATGTATGTTGCAGAGCACAAAAAGAAAGCAATTGTCGAAATGCTGAAAATCCATGTGTAAATGCCTATCAGCAAGATTAATTTTGACGGTAAATATTCGTCCCTTTCGCAGCATTTTCTTTTTTACATCAAACAGCGTTTGATTTTACTAAACCAAATCTATTAGAACTTCTAAAACCATCGCTGGGAGCACACTCCTCAGAATCTTATCTTTCTCCACGTGTACAGTCTTATCCGTATTTGGTCCGTCATCCATTTCAATCGCTACCTAGAACGTACAAATTACGCATTGTGGATAATGCACAACGGACACATAGATTTTCAGCGTAATTTGTATCATATTCTTTGAGTCAAGTAATTAATGAGATAATTGATTTAATTTTGCCGTACACCGACGTGTGTATAGCACTGCATGCTCAGTGCTTTCCGAGTGTCTGTGAAAAAACTTCACAGGCGATTCGGGCGGGATTCGAACCCACGACCTCCTGCTTACTCCTGTCTTAACCTCTCGACCACCGAGCTTGCCCCATGACAATTATCACCCGACGCAAGAATTTCACCAACCTATATAATTAATAAGATCTTATTGACAGATTACATGAAGCAGGTGTCGGACCCTGTTAATTAGAGGTCCTCTTCTTCCTCTAGGCATCTTCACATGTCAGAGGGTCGCGCGTGTATGCCGTGAACGAATCATTTTGTCATTTGTACAAATGTTATTTCAAATGATTTGTATTCATTGATTCAGAAGCGATTTTGATTTTTGACTTAAGTACATTATAAAAAATTTAAAAAAATTTAAATAAATAAGTTTTAAGGTTCTGTGAACTCTGCAACTATGTTTTTGTCTCTGGATATAAGTTTCACAGGGAAGAAGAACCAGAAAAAAAAATAACGAAACAATATCAAGAGGTATTTTTTGGGCACAAACCCAAACACCTAAAACAAAAAACGACCAGGCTTTTCATTATATATTTAAGTTGCAAAAGACTTGTGACACAGGAATAACCAAACTGCAGTATAGTATGTATTTATCATGGTAACATTTGTAATTATTGTTCAGCTGGATTTATTTCAAAGAAATACAAAAACTGTTATTGAGTTCTTTCGGGTACACCATGTAATAATCTCTTCTTGTCAATGTACAGTGCAGGTACACGTACCTTAACCCTAACTACCTAGGCCCATTTGCTTACACATTTACCTGAATCCTTCCTAACTCCCTAGGCCCATTTGCTTACACATAACCTGAATCCTCCAAAATCCTTCAGTAGTAAAGCAAGCACATGACATGTATGCACACATGTGTTTCTAATATATGTGATACATGTACATGGCCAGGGATCCTCCCTGCATGCATGGAGCAATAAACAGTGTCCACTGTCAGTGTCCACTGACCCACTGACTGCAATCACTACAACAAACATGGATGTACATGTACATGTACCATGGAAAGGCAAGTATGCCTAATAACCTCAATCCTCCAAAATCCTTCACTTTAGCAAAGAGCATGTAGCATGTAACCTCAATCCTTCAAAATCCTTCACTTTGGCAAAGAGGATTTTGGAGGATTTGGGAAGGTTAGGATTAATTAATAATCTACAATTGCCTGAATGTTTATAAAAATTGCTTTAGTTGTCAATTTTTGAATCCAATCGTGGGTTTTACAAAAATGTAAGAATAATTTTGATATTAGATGAAATGTTGAGTGCATAAAAAAGTACTGAGAAACCGCCCTTGCACTTTTTAGAATACATGTAAGGGTAAAACTTGTAGCTTTGCATGGTGAGGATGATAAGTAAGACTAATTGCGGTGACACCATGTGGAATCTCAATTGAGTAGTAATTAGTTCTGAAAAGAACTGGGGGTACAACTCGACGTTTCGATCAGTATGCTCTGATCGTCCTCAGGGCATGAACATTTTGACCAATACATCCACTTTGTACATGTACCGTGTGCTATGATCCATATGCAGCTTTGGCCAAAACAATCTATGGGTGAGTTTTTTGTTTTATTCATAACATGAAATCCTTCCCTGGACAGAATCAATCAAATTAGCGTACATGAATCTGCTATGCATCTCTCATGTACCAAGAAATCAATCAGACGGCCAAAGGTGCTACTTGATCTACGAGCATCTTATGGTATCTTCTAACTGATGATATGAATTACCTAGTATGGTACAGTAATGAGATATCGATTAACAAATTAGTTCTTATGGATTTATTTCTTTGAAAGAGGAAATGAAAATTCGTTTATTTTTAATTATTTCTGGAGAGACTGGTAATGTTTGTTTTTTTCATTTTGTGACCTCCCATTGACATTGTTTAATCTTTATTTATTTTATCATGAAACATTTGAGATATTTTTTAAAAATTAAGCTGTGTAGAGTACACAATATTACCATGTATCACATGTTGCACTCATGTATATAGTTGCATTACTACATGTAAGATAGTCTGTTACCAAGCAGTGAAAACAGAGACTAAGATACTCTGTTACCAAGCAGTGAAAACAGAGACTAAGATAATCTGTTACCAAGCAGTGAAACAGAGACTAAGATAATATGTTACCAAGCAGTGAAAACAGAGACTAAGATACTCTGTTACCAAGCAGTGAAACATAGTCTAAGATACTCTGTTACCAAGCAGTGAAAACAGAGACTAAGATACTCTGTTACCAAGCAGTGAAACAGAGACTAAGATACTCTGTTACCAAGCAGTGAAACGGAGTCTAAGATACTCTGTTACCAAGCAGTGAAAACAGAGACTAAGATACTCTGTTACCAAGCAGTGAAACAGAGTCTAAGATACTCGGTTACCAAGCAGTGAAAACAGAGACTAATTAAGATACTCTGTTACCAAGTAGTGAAAACAGAGACTAAGATACTCTGTTACCAAGCAGTGAAACAGAGACTAAGATACTCTGTTACCAAGCAGTGAAACAGAGACTAAGATACTCTGTTACCAAGCAGTGAAACAGAGACTTAAGCCGTGTTCGCACTGGACTTTTTGGGGGAAGGTTTTACCGAGACGATGGTAAAATGAAAAATGGTCAAATGTAACCTCTGTCCGCACTTGGACTTTCGACACGGGAAAATTTTACCGAGACCGTGGTAGAAGTAACCGAGCTGTCAGTATAATGACTCATGAGGGCGCTTTGCGTGACCTTTCTACGTTGACCCGATTGACCCAATAACGCACAGAAAACTTGCTACACATGCATTAAATGCGCCCAGCCCGCCCCCACCGCGCGGTGAAACAATGCAAAGCGCATGCGTGGTGTCCCTGTGTAGCACGACCTTGCGCTCGGGCCGGATGTACGCTTTCCTGAGCCGCTTTTACCGACTCGCACTGTCCGCACTGGACTTATCGTCTCGGGAAAAGTTACCTGGTTAGTTTTCCTGGGCAGCAGTTGGCCAGTAGAAGTAACCGCTGGACTCAGGAAAAGTAACTGAGAGGAAAATGTCCCAGGCTGTCCGCACTGGACTTAAAATGGGAAAAGTACCCATCATCTCGGTAAGTTTTACCCAAAAAAGTCCAGTGCGAACACGGCTTAAGATACTCTGTTACCAAGCAGTGAAACAGAGACTAAGATACTATGTTACCAAGCAGTGAAAACAGAGACTTAGCAGTGAAACAAAAACTAAGATACTCTGTTACCAAGCAGTGAAACAGAGACTAAGATAATCTGTTACCAAGCAGTGAAAACAGAGACTAATTAAGATACTCTGTTACCAAGCAGTGAAAACAGAGACTAAGATACTCTGTTACCAAGCAGTGAAACAGAGACTAAGATACTCTGTTACCAAGCAGTGAAACAGAGTCTAGGATACTCTGTTACCAAGCAGTGAAAACAGAGACTAATTAAGATACTCTGTTACCAAGCAGTGAAACAGAGACTAAGATACTCTGTTACCAAGCAGTGAAACAGAGACTAAGATACTCTGTTACCAAGCAGTGAAACAGAGACTAAGATACTATGTTATCAAGCAGTGAAACAGAGACTAAGATACTCTGTTACCAAGCAGTGAAAACAGAGACTAAGATACTCTGTTACCAAGCAGTGAAAACAGAGACTAAGCAGTGAAACAAAGACTAAGATACTCTGTTACCAAGCAGTGAAACAGAGACTAAGATAATCTGTTACCAAGCAGTGAAAACAGAGACTAAGATACTCTGTTACCAAGCAGTGAAAACAGAGACTAAGCAGTGAAACAGAGACTAAGATACTCTGTTACCAAGCAGTGAAACAGAGACTAAGATAATCTGTTACCAAGCAGTGAAAACAGAGTCTAAGATACTCTGTTACCAAGCAGTGAAAACAGATACTAATTAAGATACTCTGTTACCAAGCAGTGAAAACAGAGACTAAGATACTCTGTTACCAAGCAGTGAAACAGAGTCTAAGATACTCTGTTACCAAGCAGTGAAACGGAGACTAAGATAATCTGTTACCAAGCAATGAAACAGGGACTTACATGTACAACAACATGTGGTAAGATATATATGAAATATCTAGTCGCATGAATCATGTCATTCCGCTCCAATGGAGCATTGAAATCAAAAATCAAAATACAGCTGCATGGTCATGTTCATATCTGTCCGATGGACATGACCAAACCTGGAGATTGTGTTTCCTTAATTAGGTTTTTCATAAATTACATTCTTAATTTTTGTGTAAGAAACAACTATTTAGGCTCCCCCCCCCCAAAACAAAAATAAATAAATAAAAATTAAAAAAATTAAAATTAAAACAAAAATCTCTGGTTTCTGGTCATAGAGTAGCTTCAATATCAGTGCAGTGACAGTTTTTTTTTGTTTTTTTTTGCCAACCAGTGAAATACATGTACGTAATACATGTATACACGGGTTATTGGATCCAGTCCAACTTCCCCATACATAAAGTATGGTGGCTAAGAGAGGCCTCTCAAAAGCGGGCAAACGTTCATACCCCTGTATGAAAGGTTGTTTAAAACACAACCTGGCAGAATTATAATCGTTCCACCAATTTTGGCTGCAATTGGGCATTGTTTCATAGCAACAAAGAAAGAAAACCAAAAATTGCTCATGTACGGGTCTGAGGCAAAATGCGCGCAGACCAAAAACCAGAGACCATTATTTTGTTTTTTGACTTGAGCTGGTTTTCTGTTACATTAACCCTAACTCCCTAGGCCCATTTGCTTACACATAACCTGAATCCTCCGAAATCCTTCAGTAGTAAAGCAAGCACATGACATGTATGCACACATGTGTTTCTAATCTGTGATACATGGCCAGGGACCCTCCCTGCATGCATGGAGCAATAAACAGTGTCCACTGACCCAAGCACTGACCTTGCAATCACTACAACAAATATGGATGTACATGTACCATGGAAAGGCATGTATGCCTAATAACCTCAATCCTCCAAAATCCTTCAGTAGTAAAGCAAGCACATGACATGTATGCACACATGTGTTTCTAATCTGTGATACATGTACATGGCCAGGGACCCTCCCTGCATGCGTCCACTGACCCAAGTAGTGACCTTACAATCACTACAACAAACATGGATGTACATGTACCATGGAAAGGCAAGTATGCCTAATAACCTCAATCCTCCAAAATCCTTCACTTTAGCAAAGAGGATTTAGGAGGATTTGGGAGGGTTAGGGTTAATTACATTTGTTATATATTGTGTGTATAGCAAGTGGTGTTAGAATTTAAGGACTGTTGAAGTTTTATGGTACAATTTGCCTCTGGCTAGTACATGTATGTATTGAATTATTGTATTTGATGTATACATTTTGAATTAACTGTTTTTTATGCCTAATAAATAATAATAAATAAATAAATAATAAAATAAAGGCAAAAATATAAAAGAAGATTAATTGTTCTGGATGTACACAAATGTATGCATTTGTTTATGGTGTACATATATGTAAAACTTATTTAAAAAAGTGAACAATGGGTCCTCAGTTAGCGATCATTATTTGCAATTGTCCTCGGTTGAACAATGTGTATAAATCAAAAGATGCCTAATAAAAGTCCAAGTCCAACAACAAAAAGGTCATCGGTTTACACAAACATGCCTGTACATGTACATGTGTATGTTTCAATGGAATGAATGAGAGTCTAAATTTCTAGCTAAATTGTTAAAAAATAGTGTGTCCAAACCTCCAATTGTGGATACAGTTTAACAAAAACGAACAAAAAAATGGGGCTGCAGACTGTGTGAGGGACATTAGTACACACGTGTGTGATTGTACATTCATGTAACACCTGTGCAACGTATATGTTTGTGAGTACTTCTCAAATAATGATCATGTAATACAAGCAGTCGGAACCTGCTGCTATATGGGATTCTAGCCGGCCAATTGTCATCGGGCAAGCTCGGTGGTCGAGAGGTTAAGACGTCTGCACTAGTAAGCAGGAGGTCGTGGGTTCGAATTCCACCCGAGTCGCCTGTGTAGTTTTTTCACAGACACTCGGAAAGCACTGAGTATACAGTGCTATACACACGTTGGTGTAGGGCAAAATTAAATCAAGCAGTCGGGTTGTGATGGTTATTCTAAGCGTTTGAATTTCACAGACATGTGAACATAAGCCAGCTGCTACATAATATCATGCAATGTATAATATTATATGATCAATATTTGCAGAGTCAAAAGACAGGGAGGAAATTACTCGAAATTGTCTTGACTTTTTTTTTTTTTTTTTTTTTATAAATAAAGTCAGTATTTCACATTCCATAATTAAATGTTGTTTTAACCCTCCTACTTCTGCTTAAAGTTGATCCACCATTTGAAACCATTCGCTTTTGTGGTTTTGAATGGTGAAATAACTGTACAGTATTGATTCCCCCAAATGGTTTTGAATGGTAGGTCAGCTAATACAAAACCTTGCTTGGATCTTTCCAAATGGTAGGTCAGCTAATACAAAACCTTGTTTGGATAATGATCATGTAATACAAGCAGTCGGAACCTGCTGCTATATGGGATTCTAGCCGGCCAATTGTCATCGGGCAAGCTCGGTGGTCGAGAGGTTAAGACGTCTGCACTAGTAAGCAGGAGGTCGTGGGTTCGAATTCCACCCGAGTCGCCTGTGTAGTTTTTTCACAGACACTCGGAAAGCACTGAGTATACAGTGCTATACACACGTTGGTGTAGGGCAAAATTAAATCAAGCAGTCGGGTTGTGATGGTTATTCTAAGCGTTTGAATTTCACAGACATGTGAACATAAGCCAGCTGCTACATAATATCATGCAATGTATAATATTATATGATCAATATTTGCAGAGTCAAAAGACAGGGGGGAAATTACTCGAAATTGTCCTGACTGTTTTTTTTTTTTTTTTTAAATAAAGTCAGTATTTCACATTCCATAATTAAATGTTGTTTTAACCCTCCTACTTCTGCTTAAAGTTGATCCACCATTTGAAACCATTCGCTTTTGTGGTTTTGAATGGTGAAATAACTGTACAGTATTGATTCCCCCAAATGGTTTTGAATGGTAGGTCAGCTAATACAAAACCTTGCTTGGATCTTTCCAAATGGTAGGTCAGCTAATACAAAACCTTGTTTGGATCTTTCCGAATGGTAGGTCAGCTAATACAAAACCTTGTTTGGATCTTTCCAAATGGTAGGTCAGCTAATACAAAACCTTGCTTGGATCTTTTCGAATGGTAGTACAGCTAATACAAAACCTTGTTTGGATACTTCTAAGTGGTGAATCAATGGACCCTCTATGCATTTGAATGGATTTGAATGGTAGTAAAGCTTGCTACCAACACTGTTCAAATGGTATCACCATGTGTGTACAAAACCGATGGGCATTTTGGTAAGTGGAAATTTCGAATGGTTTCAAATGGTCAAAGAGTAGGAGGGTTAATTAAAAGGTGTTTATTAAAAATGTTAAAAATCAAACCAGTCAAGCGGTCAGTTTTTAAATGTGTTTATTCAAACCAGTCAAGCGGTCAGTTTTTAACACCTTGTCAAGGTTGCCCTGCTGGGCATAATTCATCCTATAATTATTACATGGGACAGATATACATAATGTATATTCATAAATACCCAAGACAGTTTAGACAATCTTATTGGACAAAACGTAATCACGTGGGGGTGTATTAACCCTCCTATGGTTTGACGTTTCAAAACCTTTCAAAATCTGCTTACGGGCCAAAATGGCTATCAATTATATGAACCCTTTAAAACCCTCCAGAATTTGTTGCTACTGAACAACCACACCTTTCAATACCCTTTGAAAGGTATTGAAACATTTCAACACCAGTTTGTTCAGAGAGTTGTTACACCTTTCGAAACCTTTCATAGGTCCCTTTTGTCAGACAGTTTTCTCACCTTTCAAAACCCTTCAGTACAGCAAACTTGAAAGGTTTTGAAAGGTCTGACAATTCTATGGCAACTGCACTGTATATAGGAGGGTTAATGGTTGGGAAAGACATGGCTTATCAAAATCAGAGCAGCGCGTATGTGCCAGCTGTTCACCAGCTGTTTTGTGCGACGCGGATTTGAACCAATCAGAGTGACGAAGATTGGCATCACGCGCCTGACTCATGTACTTTGGAAGTGTTTTGTGTGTCCCAAAAACGTGAATTTGCCCATTTCTATTTGGCTTTATTCAACAAAAATTACAATGTTTTTTTACATTTTGAAAACAAAATCGATCTTTACCGCAGGCTCAGTCTTTATCGCACATGACCATGCCCAAAACCGGTCATTTAACCTGCGGTGGAAACTGCACGACAAACTGTTATTACCTTAATATGTCCTATGGGCATCATTATCGAGGAAGAGACGAACGACTTATTAACCCTAACTCCCTAAGCATTGTTAGTGAACAATTAAAAATCCTCCAACTGCCTTTGTTGTCCAGGGAGTTAGGGTTAACGACGTGATTCGCGCGAATGCAGAAGCAAAGCAAATTTCATACTGTCGACAATGGTGAAAAAGAGTGATTTCATTGTCAACGTCTCACAGTAATTCGCTTCGCTGTCACATCCGCATGAAGTGTGAAATGGCCTTAAGTCATCTATTGTAATGTTGTTGTCTTCTGTGGTATGGTTCTTGGTTTATGACTCATATGTCGAGGGCTCAGCGCAACACTGCCTCATCTCCATTTCGGCCATTTTGAGAAAATCGCATTTAAAGAATTTTGGCAATCTCAAATGGCTCATAACAAAAGTGAAGAATTAATAATTAAGCTAAATCTTACTTTTGTATTTTCTTTTAGTCATATATTTGGTAAAATTGCATAAATTTATCTTCACAAGTAGTTTAATTACTAAATGTCCCACTTGAGTCTGTGTCGCACTAACAACTTAGGCCTTTTAGAGATAAGGCTATGTTTCACTGGTCTGTAGCTGCATTGTGGTTGGAGATGGAGATAAGGCTTTGTTGTTACTGGAAAGCTGACATTTTCCTGAAAAATTTGATACCCAAATCTGATTTTGGCCAAAAATGGAGATGAGGCAGTGTTGCGCTGAGCCCTCGATGTGTATATAAGTTTGAGGACTCATATACAACCATAATATTGGACAAGCAGCATCCATTGTGCATCTTCTTAACCCTAACCCCCTAGGTATTCTGGCTAGGAACCTTCCCGAATCCTCCAAAATCCTCCAATGCACTTTTGGAAACATGCCCTTATCTTCAAAATGCACCATGTATTTTCATTGATCTTTCATATTCAGCACTTATGGCCTGTACTTCTTGCCAGGTAGTAATTTTCTCCCATTTGAAGAGGTGAAAGTACCAGTTTCCAACAGTGGTGAATCTTTCCAAAAAAGTGCCCCTTGGAGGATTTTGGAGGATATAGGGTAGTTAGGGTTAAAGAAATACATCATCAAAAAAAAACGTCATGAGTTCGCAGAAAGTTATTAATATGCAAAAATTGTATGAATCATTTGTTGTGGTTGTCGTGATTTTTGGCCTCGGACTAATTTTTACATTCTAACACAGGGTTAAATGCTAGAGGAATTATATGTATTGGAAGTGCCCTTTTCTCAGGAAAAATGGCCTTTTCCTAACAAGAATTCCAGGACTGCAATACTAACTATACTAACAGGCTACCGTGTTAAAATAAATAAATAAATTTTACAGACATTGATGATTTCTGACAGTAATTTCTGAATAATTTCCTTTCTTATTTCTTCAGGCATTAAGGTTGGTGAGACAACACCAGATAATATGTTTACTTTGAATGAAGTCGAGTGTCTTGGGGCTTGCGTCAATGCCCCTATGGTACAAATCAATGATCATTACTATGAGGACTTGGAAGTCAAGGACATGAATGAGATACTTGAGGATCTTGTAGCCGGAAGAACACCCAAGCCTGGACCCAGGTGAGTCACTTGAATATATAACTGATGATGAGAAGGAGGAGGTAATGGTTGGGGGGTGGAGGTGGAGGTGGGGGTGGGGGTGGGGGTGGGGGTGGAGGTGGAGGTGAGTGGAGGTGAGGTGTGCTTAAAGTGATTAAAAATTTACCTTCAAGTTAAAAATATATAAGATTTAAGGCCATGCATGGTGGAGTATTGATGTCATTTCGGTATGCGGTAACACCATGTGTTTATCTCAATTATCGCTAAGTGAGGTAACAGGTTCTGAAAAGAACCTTATCGCACAACTCGTATCTCAACTGTCACTAAGTGAGATTATGGTTCGTGGAAGAACCAGTATCTGGCAACTCGTTTCTCAACTATCGCTAAGTGAGAATGTGGTTCAGGGAGAACCATGGGGGTGCGACTTCACATGGTCTTCTCTTCTCTCCATAATACAAAACAACATAAATGCATAATGACATCATGACACTCAAATTAATTGATGGCATAATGTTACTGTTTATGACTAATCATCAACATGGGTTGCTAAATTTGGGTCAGTAAATTTAAAGTTCGGTGACCATACCAAATCAAAATTATATTTAAATTCTTGTGTACAGTACATAGTGATTTTATAGAAGTTAATGTTTATTTTTCATGTTTAATGTTTTCAACATGAATATTGTTTCTATTTCTCATTGCACTACACCGCTGCATGCAGAGCGACAAGAGGTTTGTGGGCATGCGCCTTTTTCTGCTCTGTATAGCGCCTTCTATTGGTGTTGTTTCACCAACTTTAAACAAGGTCGCGTCTTTTGAAATTTGGCAAATCGACTGGAGGTGTACGATCAAAGTGAGTGCAAATGCCAAATGACCTCAATGAACAAAGATCACACATCAATCTACAGTCATGGCTTTACAAGATGACACGTTTCTGGGTGAATTCATCGAAACCCGCGAAGTGTAAAAAGCGTCTTCAATGTGCATCAAATATTGAGCATCCGTTAAATTTTACAGATCGAGAGAAGCTAATTATTGGTCCATTTTTGACATTATTATGCGTCTTTCGTGAATTTTTCTTGAAAAATCAAGCATAGGAGGGTAGTTAAACTCACGAAGAACAGTTTCATGGTGATTATACCTGAGCAAACCCAAGTAACGGCCTCTGGGCAGCAATTCAAAAAAGGTGAAATATTGCTATTGATTACATCTTCGCTGTTTAAATAATGGATTTGGAGTGCATAGAAAGGAAAAAAATCCTTAAATTAATTTAAAATGGAAGAGTGAACAGAATATATGTATTAAATATTGGTTTATATTGGCTTATAAACTCAAATCATTCCCGTTTTTTATATTCTAACGTTATTACAAAATTATTTAACCCCTTACAATGAAAACGGCCACAATCTAATCCGTGTGTGTATGCACACGCATACACAATGATGTCATCCCAAAAACCGTAACGGGTTCCCCAGAAATCTTTTGTTTAACAACGCTAAAGCCGCAGGGGAATCCCACCGTTTAAAAGTTAGCTACTGGGTTTGCTCAAATAACAAAGTAATAATTAATTAAAATAAGAGTTCTTTCACCTATCATACGTTTTATGTCTCAAGGAAAATTCATTATCAGGAAGAAAATCCGTTTTGAAATATTACCTTTTTCAGCGTGCGCGCTCTTGTCAAGGGCCAAAGTTGTGCACAAAAAAACTTCAAGGAAATTCGCGCGTTTGCCCATATTGCTGTAATGTTAGTTCAATATTTGCAGACGACATATTCTTTCTAATCCTATTGGTTAAAAATTCTCTTTGAAATTAATTTTCAGTATGTAACAGGCGTTTTTATCAATGAACTCCGTGACGGAAAAAAAAGTAAAGGTCACGTTATGAATATGCATTTTTGTATGACCCTTCAAAATTCTCGCGCATGCGCGCAAACCACATGTCGCCTGCAGAGCATTTTGAACAGCGGTGACTACACATGATTTAAGTGGGGCCCTCAATCGACAAGCTTACTTTTTGAGGGTCTCCACCGCTACTCATTATTACTGTTCTTCGATAATGTTACATATTAACCCTAACTAGGCCTACCCCCAAATCCTTCTGGGTTTTCCTGATTTTGATGAATTCAGCATTCCACAGTATAGCCCAGCGAATAGAGCATGTAGCCATGTGTACCAAATCCATCAAACTCCACCGGCTGCTTTTGATGGATTCAGTACTCCACAGTATAGCGCAGCGAATAGAGCATGTAGCCATGTGTACCAAATCCATCAAACTCCACCGGCTGCTTTTGTTAGATTCAGGACTGTGTACAGCCAAGCCATGGATGCTTTGCATTTGCTACTGTACCAATCCCATCAAACTCCACCGGCTGCTTTTGATGGATTCAGGACTGTGTATAGCCAAGCCATGGATGCTTTGCATTTGTTACTGTACCAATTCCATCAAAGTCCAACAATTGGGGGGTACCTTTTTACCGCATGTTGATGGATTTTGGCGGATTTGGGATGGTTTCTTCCCGAAATGCTTCAGAGGCGGTTAGGGGAATGTTCAGCGTTGTGATAAAGTGAAATAAAGATTGAATTGAATTGAAAAATTCAATTAAATTTGTCACGGTAACGTCTGCCTGAGCATGAAATATTTTAGAATGCATGGCTTTTTATTTTGTGGATGGTGGATACATACATTTGTAGCTTGTATCTAGGGCATTCTTTTATGAGTAGTCCAGGCATATTGATCCCACATTGGTTGTGCTCCTGGCCAGTGATTAGTTCGAGACGGGATAATTAAAGTGGTCTTGATGTGTCTACGAACAGCTTTTCCCAGACAGATGAGAATCAGATGAGTAATTGCATCTAATGTATGTACATGAATCACATGCACCATTATACAGTACATTGTGAAGTATGTAAATTTATCCACGAATTAACATTCATGTACCTAAACTCGATGTTCGACGTTTAAAGGGGGACTGACATCCTTTACTTAAGGCGTTTTGTAATAAAATATTGTTTTTGAGACCCACCTGTGTCTATTTAATCATTGATTTCTGAGTACAAGTATTTTAAAACAATGTTTGAAGTGTTTGGGGGAGGCAACCCCGCCCCATGGTGGAAGCTTCATTTGCATAAGATATGTGACGTAAGGTCGGGAAGATCCGATGTGTACATGATGTACATATATACGTTTCACACACGTAGCGTCGAATTCATTTCTTCCGTGATTTTTGTTTCCGGAACTAATAAAATGCCGGGAAGATGTATTGCTGCAGGATGCAGCAACACCACCAAAGACGGTGTTGGCCTTCATCTGTTCCCAAGTGACCCAAAATATCGCCGTATTTGGACGATCAAAGTTCGACTGACAAGAGTAAAGTGGTCAGGTCCATCAGCTCACACAGTTTTGAGCCGAATTTCTCTTCCCGACATGACGTCACGAAAAGCTCCTCCGTGCAGGGCGGGAACAACTAGTAAAAGTGGGGGGCATTTTTACAATGGTAAAATAACACTCTCAAAAACAATAAAAACACAAAACAAAAATTGTATTGATCTTTTACTGATATAAAAGAATAAAACGATCACATATTTAACTGTTTGATTTAAATCCACGACAGTCCCCCTTTAAGTGCGCCAGATAGACCTTGGCAAGTATATCAACATTTTGACTGATTTTGACCTTTGCAGTCACAGAAGGGTTAGGGCATCTCAAAGAGACCCCTGTCGTCACTGTGATTTGCCTTTTGCAAGTTTCATTCACATTGTCTGGTACACTGACTCGAGCTAGTGCATGCAGTATTCAAATTGGAATGTCTCGGGTTTGACACACTCTTACTGTAGTGTAAGCATGTAATTATTGCATACATGTACATGTAGCTTAGAAAAGTCCAATACCTAAATACGATGATGGCTTCAAGGTACCAGACTTTCCAAATGTGGAGGTTACTATGCGAAAGCTTGCCCAATAAATTAGCACCAGACTGTTTTGCTAGCACTTGGGAAATTCAAATTTTCTTGCGTCAGTGTTCCAGAGTTTATTCAGATAAAATTGGCTAAAGTGTTAAATTCACCTGATTTCCCAAGATACATAATGCCGGGACCGTACTCAAGTTCCCTCAGCCTTATGTTCCCTCAGCCCTATGTTCCCTCAGCCCTATGTTCCCTCATCCCAAAATAGACCCTATGTTCCCTCAGCCCTATGTTCCCTCATCCCAAAATAGACCCTATTTGGGATGAGGAACATAGGGTTGAGGGAACATAGGGTTGAGGGAACATAGGGCCTAATTTGGATTTAAAAAAAATGTTAGGCATTGAGGGAACATAGGGCTGAGGGAACATAGGGCTGAGGGAACATAGGCATGACCCCCAATAAATTGCACATATTGGAAACTGACTGTTTTTCCTGAATATATTCTTAAATTTCAATGAAAATTTTGATTTATTTTCAGACATTTAATAATGATGGATTATTCACATGCATGTACTGTACATGTATTAATAATAATGAGTTTTATGTCATGAAGCTGACATACAGTAACACGATCCACTCACTTGTCTCTTTCAGTCTATTTATTGATGATCCCATCAAATATTTGATTGTCAGAACTCTCAGGAAACCCTGGATGGTACTCCTGCCAAAACGATTAATTAATTGTGTTTAAAAAGATTGCTTGAAATCTTATACCTGTGCAAAATGAATGAAGTAAATATTCATTTATCAACACATTACATGTATTACTTTGATCTAGCATCAAACCTTATGTGGGACACGATCTGATGAAGCATTAACCCTAACCCCCTAGGCTCATTTTCTAGAAACCTTCCAAAATCCTCCAAAATCAACCGGTGTTCTATTTTGTGTGGTGCCCACTGCCTAAATCCTCCAAAATCAACCGGTGTTCTACATGTATTTTGTGTGGTGCCCACTGCCTAAATCCTCCAAAATCAACCGGTGTTCTACATGTATATTGTGTGGTGCCCACTGCCTAAATCCTCCAAAATCAACCGGTGTTCTATTTTGTGTGGTGCCCACTGCCTAAATCCTCCAAAATCAACCGGTGTTCTATTTTGTGTGGTGCCCACTGCCTAAATCCTCCAAAATCAACTGGTGTTCTATTTTGTGTGGTGCCCACTGCCTAAATCCTCCAAAATCAACCAGTGTTCTACATGTATTTTGTGTGGTGCCCACTGCCAAACTCCTCCAAAATCAACCAACGTTACATTGGGCCATCCTGCCAAACTCCTCCAAAATCAACCAAGAAAAATTTCCTAACCTGCCAAAATCCTCCAAAATCAACCAAAAAAAATTTTCTGACCTGCCAAACTCCTCCAAAATCAACCAACGTTACATTGGGCCATCCTGCCAAACTCCTCCAAAATCAACCAAGAAAAATTTCCTAACCTGCCAAAATCCTCCAAAATCAACCAAAAAAAATTTCTGACCTGCCAAACTTCTCCAAAATCAACCAACGTTACATTGGGCCATCCTGCCAAACTCCTCCAAAATCAACCAAGAAAAATTTCCTAACCTGCCAAAATCCTCCAAAATCAACCAAAAAAAAATTTCTAACCTGCCAAAATCAACCAGAATCAACCAAATCCTCCGGTTGATCTTGGTTGAATTTGGAAGGTTAGGGTTAATGCAATGTTTGGAATTAAACCAGCTGAAATATTAGTTCCGCAATTGCAAATTTAGCGATTGATGAAATATTTGTATAGTAGATTGTATCGGGTGATAAACATTTGGTTAGATTTTGTTGCCCTACTTCGACATATGTATAAAGATTAACCCTAACCTCCTAGGTATTCTGGCTAGGAACCTTCCTGAATCCTCCAAAATCCATCATTGCACTTGGAAACATGCCCTTATCTTCAAAATGCACCATGCATTTTCGTTGATCTTTCATAGTCAGCACTTATGGCCTGTACTTCTTGCCAGGTAGTAATTTTGTCCCATTTGAAGAGGTGAAAGTACCAGTTTCTGAAAGTGCTGAATTTTTCCCCAAAAAATGCCGCTTGGAGGATTTTGATGGATTTGGGGTGGTTAGGGTTAATGAAATTCTTGCATCAGTGTAGGGAAAACAATCAAATAAATTGTTTATCACCCGATGCAAGACTTTCATCAATCTATACATATAGCGGTACCGCTGATAGGAGTCTTGCTAGCCTATCATCATCGGCAAGGGGTTAGCCAGGATTTAGAAATAGGGTGTCCAAATTTGCTGGAAATTCCAAAACAGGGTGTCCAAATTGTTCACTTACAATACTTGTACATGTAAATGACAGATGAAATAGGGTGTCCAAAATTGAAACAGGGTGTCCAAAAGACACCCAAACACCCCTCTGGCTAATACTATGGTCATCAGGCAAGCTCGGTGGTTGAGAGTTTAAGACGTCTACACTAGTAAGCAGGAAGTCGTGTGTTCGAATCCCGCCCAAGTCGCCTTTGGATTTTTGTCCACAGACACTCGGAAAGCACCGAGTAGACAGTGCTTCATACATGTACATGTCAGTATAGAGCAAACAAAATGAAATCAATTAAACATTTGCAAAATTATATTTATAACAAAGTATCTTTTATTTAACCTCATTTTATTACATCACCCACAGGTTTTGCAATTTGTAAAATTTGTAAAAATTGTAGAATTAATAAATCAGTGGAATATTTCATATTTTGTTTGTTTAAATGTATACAAGTACACTACATACATTCAAGTATTTAACCCTCCTACTATACATGTAGCTGCATTTTAGTGGCAAATAGCTGTAGTGGTCAAAATCAGTCAACTGATTATTTTGACTGTTGACCCAAATGTGCACACAGGGGCATTTTTGACTGGTTTTTACTGTCATTTTGACCACCCTGAACAATACCAGAAAATGCTTTTACCAGTTAAAAACGGTCTACTCATTTGACCCGTAAATGTACTTACTTCACGTAAGGTTTGACAGTGTTTGACTTTGTAAGTGCACTAGATATACCCTGCCAAGTATATCAACATTTTGACTGATTTTGACCCTTGCAGTCACAGAAGGGTTAGGGCATCTCAAAGAGACCCCTGTCGTCACTGTGATTTGCCTTTTGCAAGTTTCATTCACATTGTCTGGCACACTGACTCGAGCTAGTGCATGCAGTATTCAAATTGGAATGTCTCGGGTTTGACACACTCTTACTGTAGTGTAAGCATGTAATTATTGCATACATGTAGCTTAGAAAAGTCCAATACCTAAATACGATGATGGCTTCAAGGTACCAGACTTTCCAAATGTGGAGGTTACTATGCGAAAGCTTGCCCAATAAATTAGCACCAGACTGTTTTGCTAGCACTTGGGAAATTCAAATTTTCTTGCATCAGTGTTCCAGAGTTTATTCAGATAAAATCAGTGTTAAATTCACCTGATTTCCCAAGATACATAATGCCTACATGTACAATAAATTGCACATATTGGAAACTGACTGTTTTTCCTGAATATATTCTTAAATTTCAATGAAAATTTTGATTTATTTTCAGACATTTAATAATGATGGATTATTCACATGCATGTACTGTACATGTATTGACAATAATGAGTTTTATGTCATGAAGCTGACATACAGTAACACGATCCACTCACTTGTCTCTTTCAGTCTATTTATTGATGATCCCATCAAATATTTGATTGTCAGAACTCTCAGGAAACCCTGGATGGTACTCCTGCCAAAACGATTAATTAATTGTGTTTAAAAAGATTGCTTGAAATGTTATACCTGTGCAAAATGAATGAAGTAAATATTCATTTATCAACACATTACATGTATTACTTTGATCTAGCATCAAACCTTATGTGGGACACGATCTGATGAAGCATTAATGCAATGTTTGGAATTAAACCAGCTGAAATATTAGTTCCGCAATTGCAAATTTAGCGATTGATGAAATATTTGTATAGTAGATTGTGTCGGGTGATAAACATTTGGTTAGATTTTGTTGCCCTACTTCGACATATGTATAAAGATTAACCCTAACCTCCTAGGTATTCTGGCTAGGAACCTTCCTGAATCCTCCAAAATCCATCATTGCACTTGGAAACATGCCCTTATCTTCAAAATGCGCCATGCATTTTCGTTGATCTTTCATAGTCAGCACTTATGGCCTGTACTTCTTGCCAGGTAGTAATTTTGTCCCATTCGAAGAGGTGAAAGTACCAGTTTCTGAAAGTGCTGAATTTTTCCCCAAAAAATGCCGCTTGGAGGATTTTGATGGATTTGGGGTGGTTAGGGTTAATGAAATTCTTGCATCAGTGTAGGGAAAACAATCAAATAAATTGTTTATCACCCGATGCAAGACTTTCATCAATCTATACATATAGCGGTACCGCTGATATATACATAGGAGTCTTGCTAGCCTATCATCATCGGCAAGGGGTTAGCCAGGATTTAGAAAGAGGGTGTCCAAATTTGCTGGAAATTACAAAACAGGGTGTCCAAATTGTTCACTTACAATACTTGTACATGTAAATGACAGATGAAATAGGGTGTCCAAAATTGAAACAGGGTGTCCAAAAGACACCCAGACACCCCTCTGGCTAATACTATGGTCATCAGGCAAGCTCGGTGGTTGAGAGTTTAAGACGTCTACACTAGTTAGCAGGAAGTCGTGTGTTCGAATCCCGCCCAAGTCGCCTTTGGATTTTTGTCCACAGACACTCGGAAAGCACCGAGTAGACAGTGCTTCATACATGTACATGTCAGTATAGAGCAAACAAAATGAAATCAATTAAACATTTGCAAAATTATATTTATAACAAAGTATCTTTTATTTAACCTCATTTTATTACATCACCCACAGGTTTTGCAATTTGTAAAATTTGTAAAAATTGTAGAATTAATAAATCAGTGGAATATTTCATATTTTGTTTGTTTAAATGTATACAAGTACACTACATACATTCAAGTATTTAACCCTCCTACTATACATGTAGCTGCATTTTAGTGGCAAATAGCTGTAGTGGTCAAAATCAGTCAACTGATTATTTTGACTGTTGACCCAAATGTGCACACAGGGGCATTTTTGACTGGTTTTTACTGTCATTTTGACCACCCTGAACAATACCAGAAAATGCTTTTACCAGTTAAAAACGGTCTACTCATTTGACCCGTAAATGTACTTACTTCACGTAAGGTTTGACAGTGTTTGACTTTGTAAGTGCACTAGATATACCCTGCCAAGTATATCAACATTTTGACTGATTTTGACCCTTGCAGTCACAGAAGGGTTAGGGCATCTCAAAGAGACCCCTGTCGTCACTTTTGCAAGTTTCATTCACATTGTCTGGTACATTGACTCGAGCTAGTCATGCAGTATTCAAATTGGAATGTCTCGGGTTTGACACACTCTTACTGTAGTGTAAGCATGTAATTATTGCATACATGTAGCTTAGAAAAGTCCAATACCTAAATACGATGATGGCTTCAAGGTACCAGACTTTCCAAATGTGGAGGTTACTATGCGAAAGCTTGCCCAATAAATTAGCACCAGACTGTTTTGCTAGCACTTGGGAAATTCAAATTTTCTTGCATCAGTGTTCCAGAGTTTATTCAGATAAAATCAGTGTTAAATTCACCTGATTTCCCAAGATACATAATGCCTACATGTACAATAAATTGCACATATTGGAAACTGACTGTTTTTCCTGAATATATTCTTAAATTTCAATGAAAATTTTGATTTATTTTCAGATATTTAATAATGATGGATTATTCACATGCATGTACTGTACATGTATTGACAATAATGAGTTTTATGTCGTGAAGCTGACATACAGTAACACAATCCACCCATTTGTCTCTTTCAGTCTATTTACTGATGATCCCATCAAATATTTGATTGTCAGAACTCTCAGGAAACCCTGGATGGTACTCCTGCCAAAACGATTAATTAATTGTGTTTAAAAAGATTGCTTGAAATGTTATACCTGTGCAAAATGAATGAAGTAAATATTCATTTATCAACACATTACATGTATTACTTTGATCTAGCATCAAACCTTATGTGGGACACGATCTGATGAAGCATTAATGCAATGTTTGGAATTAAACCAGCTGAAATATTAGTTCCGCAATTGCAAATTTAGCGATTGATGAAATATTTGTATTGTAGATTGTGTTGGGTGATAAACATTTGGTTAGATTTTGTTGCCCTACTTCGACATATGTATAAAGATTAACCCTAACCTCCTAGGTATTCTGGCTAGGAACCTTCCTGAATCCTCCAAAATCCATCATTGTACTTGGAAACATGCCCTTATCTTCAAAATGCACCATGCATTGTCGTTGATCTTTCATAGTCAGCACTTATGGCCTGTACTTCTTGCCAGGTAGTAATTTTGTCCCATTCGAAGAGGTGAAAGTACCAGTTTCTGAAAGTGCTGAATTTTTCCCCAAAAAATGCCGCTTGGAGGATTTTGATGGATTTAGGGTGGTTAGGGTTAATGAAATTCTTGCATCAGTGTAGGGAAAACAATCAAATAAATTGTTTATCACCCGATGCAAGACTTTCATCAATCTATACATATCGCGGTACCGCTGATAGGAGTCTTGCTAGCCTATCATCATCGGCAAGGGGTTAGCCAGGATTTAGAAATAGGGTGTCCAAATTTGCTGGAAATTCCAAAACAGGGTGTCCAAATTGTTCACTTACAATACTTGTACATGTAAATGACAGATGAAACAGGGTGTCCAAAAGACACCCAGACACCCCTCAGGCTAATACTATGGTCATCAGGCAAGCTTGGTGGTTGAGAGTTTAAGACGTCTACACTAGTAAGCAGGAAGTTGTGTGTTCGAATCCCGCCCAAGTCGCCTTTGGATTTTTGTCCACAGACACTCGGAAAGCACCGAGTAGACAGTGCTTCATATACATGTCAGTATAGAGCAAACAAAATGAAATCAATTTAAACATTTGCAAAATTATATTTATAACAAAGTATCTTTTATTTAACCTCATTTTATTACATCACCCACAGGTTTTGCAATTTGTAAAATTTGTAAAAATTGTAGAATTAATAAATCAGTGGAATATTTCATATATTGTTTGTTTAAATGTATATGCATACATACATTCAAGTATTAACCCTCCTACTATAGCTGCACTTTAGTGGCAAATAGCTGTAGTGGTCAAAATCAGTCAACTGATTATTTTGACTATTAATAATAAATAATAATAATAATAATGAACATTTGTAATGCGCCGGTATCCGTCAAAAGAGACGCTCATGGCGCAGTGACACATCAGTGTAAACAATAAAACAAGATACATGGTAAAAACAATGCAATATAAAATTACAAGGAACAATGATTGTAAAAAGGCTGACTGGCCCTGGTCAGGATATGCTAGGCAAAGACGAAAAACCCTGCATACACAACCATGCAAACAAGGTTGATTTGCAAAAAATATAAACACCGTAGCAATACTCTTGACATATTAAACAAAAGGTATAAATACATCATCATAAAAGTCAATAGTTAAACATAAGTAAATTATACATTAATTTTCATCAAATGAGTTTTGAGAGCAGTTTTAAATGAAGCAAGAGATGGAGATTGTTTGACATGCTCAGGTAAATCATTCCACAAAGAAGGAGCAGCAGCAGCAAAAGAACATTTTCCCCAGGATCTCTTTGTCAATTTCTTACTCAGAAGAAGTTTATGATGTGATCTCATGAAATCACGATTTGAGTGATACGGTTGAAGTAATTCTGATAAATATGATGGTGACATATCAATGGAAGAGCGGTAAACATACATTAAGATTTTGAAAACAATCCTGTCCTTAATCGGGAACCAATGAAGATCTCGCAATGAAGATCTCGCAATATTGGTGTATTGACCCAAATGTGCACACAGGGGCATTTTTGACTGGTTTTTACTGTCATTTTGACCACCCTGAACAATACCAGACAATGCTATTACCAGTTAAAAACGGTCTACTCATTTTGACCCGTAAATGTACTTACTTCACGTAAGGTTTGCCAGTGTTTGACTTTGTAAGTGCACTAGATATACCCTGCCAAGTATATCAACATTTTGACTGATTTTGACCCTTGCAGTCACAGATAGGGTTAAAATCATGACGCGAACCATTCTTTCTGTTCAACATTGAAGCCTAAACCGTTGAAGAAAGTTTAATTTTCAGAATGTACATCATTGGAAGTGTTGGCAAACTCATTACATTTACATCTGTTCTACAAATTGTTTGATAAAGCTGTTGGAATTTCATTTGTACATATACGGTACACATTTCTAAAAACGCTAACCATTTTCTTAACAAATGATTTATTAGCAGTCAAGTCCATCAGCCTGTCTGTGGATCTGTTATCAACCATCTACATGTAAGCAGGGCTCAAATTTCAGGATATAAATTGACTAGATTACTGGGCTAGTAACTCAAGAATTCCACTTTACATAATTTCTTCTTTTTTTTTCTTTTTTTTTTATACAAGGGCCAACAAAATAAAAAAATTCAAATGAAGGAAATGCGAGGCCACCGGAGCTTTGTTCAAAATGTCCACAACTGATGGTTAAATTGAATTGCTGTACTGGACTTTGTCCAGTGGGTATTTGGAGCCATGCTATGGGAAAATACACAGCTATTGCAGACCACACTTTTATCCACAGAGAGCTGTTGTACAGCTCAATCATACTTGTAAAGAGCAGTGCTGCCATTTCCTTGTTATCTTTGAGTCAGGGATAAAACACCACGTAGGCACTATCAAATTTCTACGCAGAAACATGACCAGAAATGAATACGAAGCTTTCTCTCAAAGATTAAATATGCTTAGTGTGCATGGCCGGTTCAATCACGGACTGATATATTGGTTCTGTTAAAACAATGAACTGTTCAAATATTGGTACAACTTTGAGTAGGTAGGGAGGAATATTTAGAGTAATAACGATAGTTACTATTGCTGGAGTATGTGTGTACAATGCAATGCGACTACCAGCGGTGTGACTTGTTTGTTGTCTGGGAGAAATTAATGAGAAAACACTCTGACCATGTTTGTTTTGTATCGTAGAAGATCAGTGCTTGACATTATTACAGCAATGCATTTTCATCAATATTTAAAGGGACAATATTGTCACGATCAACGGGGCATGGAATCGGAGTGCTAGTTTTAGATTAACTCGGTGACTAGAAATAATACCCCACATGATAAGGTCATATCACCGTTGCTGCTGTGTAAGTGAGCCAGTAATGTTCAGTCACTGTGTTCATCTTAAACTAGGACACTGATTCCATGCCCAGTTGAAAGTCTGCTCTGATCGTGACGATACTGTCCCTTTAAACAAGCAGGTTCTGGTCCTTGAACAAGAGACAAGGGAGGGATTACACATGAATAGATAGAGGTACAGTACAAAGAATATTTGGCCTGGAAGAAGAGGTTATGAGATTAGTGAAAAGCAAAAGTTTTTTTTTTTTTGACATTGTACTGGCATTAACAAAATATCTGAAAGATGAAATGTTACTGATCTGAGGATCATGCATTTATTTCCTGTGTTATCAGCAGCCTGCATTGACATTTACATGTATACATTGATTATATGTAGATGACATTTAATTTCACCCACACACATCCATTCAGATATCATGGTTTTTTTATGGGTTTTTTTATTAGTTATTCTGTCATGCAGACATTAGTTCACATGTATTAAAAAAAGTAAATCCCTAAATGCATTAATGAACACGCATGCACAATGTTGAAGATAATGACTCCGAACTGTCTCGGGACTCACAGGTTTAGCCCACGCATCGAACTCCAAACTCATCAGACTTGCATTAATTGCAAGAGCGTGAATAAAAAAAAAAACAGCCAATCAAATAAATAAGAGTAAGGGAGAAGGGCCAAAGCCTTTGAGAAGCCCAGCCAGGACCAGGCTTTGCCCAGGCCTATATAATTCCCTAGCTGAGCACAAAAGACCCTTTACTAATGAATAGATCTCAAATAGTAGCTCTTATGGTTAACACAGACTTGACTGACACCTCGGCGTTTTTTGTTGACAGCTGCAGCCATTATAATGAGCTCTACTTGGCTGGGCTAGTCCCTCCAGAAGCCCAGGTTATGTTGATTGGCAGATGCTCTATAGTTACCGGATTAGGACTCACAAAAGACAGATTAGGAGGCCTTCTCAAAGGCTTGACTGTACAATTACTTTGGTCCTCCTTCCTAAAAATAATAATAATAATAATAATAATAATAATAATAATGAACATTTGTAATGCGCCGGTATCCATCAAAAGAGACGCTCATGGCGCAGTGATACATCAGTGTAAACAATAAAACAAAATACATGGTAAGAACAATGCAATATAAAATTATAAGGAACAATGATTGATGGAGTGCCATGGCCAAGCGGTTTAGTGCATTGGATTTGTGTTCTGACGGCTGAGTCATCAGAATGTGGGTTCGAATCCTGACCGCGACCATGGTGCTTGTGTCCTCGAGCAAGACACATTTCCCAAATTGACTTGAATAGAGTAGAACTTAAGCAGCACAAGTCAGAAATTGTTAGGAATGCATAATACTGAGACCTATACCTCCTTTGTTGACAGCTGTGGCCATTATAATCAGCTCTACTTGGCTGGGCCACATGTAGTGGCGTAGATCCGTGTCAAAACACGGGGGTGGGGTGACATTAAAAACAAAAATTTCCCCCTTTTTTGCTTGTTTTTCACAAATTATTTGCTTTTTATTAGTATTATTATTTTTGTTACTGCATGAAAAATTCTGGGAGGATGAGAAAAATTATTGGGGGGTTGTCACCCCTCCCACTCGCTATGACCCTGCATGTATGGGTTTCACATGATTTTTAAGATATATATATAAATGGTAGCACTTTTAAGACTAACTAAACTTAAAAATAGGCATAAACTTTCGTAGCTACAGCTACTTCGTCAGATGCAATGATTTTTAAGGACTGTAGTAGGATGAGAACTTGAAGTCTGCAGAGTATTGATTGACTATCAAATTGCATTCTGTAACGTGTATCTAATCACGTGTGGCATCGACCCTGTTTAAGGGAATCCATAATGACATTCTCAAAATACTTTAAAAGTTTGATCAGCTGGGGAGGGATGTTGGTGTTGATATGAATACTCACACATACTGGGGAATAGGTTAGGGTTGTCCAAAGATTTTATATTGCAGGTCTGTGATTTCAACAGATTTTTCCTGACTTCAGTTTGTTGGGGGGTTTTTTCTCACAAATCTCCCTTTGTCTCAGAATTTTCTAAAAGGACATTTAGCCACCAAGGAAAAAAAAAGAAAGAAGTTGCCTGTATTGTGTCCAAACCTCTAGTTTCTTGTTTGTTGTGGGATGTGGAGAGTCTGTAAATCCTCCAGAATTAAACATCCAGTAACCAATTACTGTCAGGTATAACTGCAGATTAGTGTATAAGTACTACATGTATACACTACAGCTTCAGAGCCAGTGAGGAAAATGATTCCCAAAATAATCATTTTGTTGTTTTGCAGAAAGGGACTAATTGAATGATTGATAAGTAAATAATGATTGAGGACTGGTTTCCTTTTACGGAAATATTAGATCGGTGCAGTGTTCGAACGCTTAGCGTTAACTTGGAAATGGCTCTTTTTTTTTGTTTTAAATCTCTTTAAAAAAAATTAAATTCTAATACCTTGGAGTGCCATGGTCGAGCGGTTTAGTGCATCGGATTTGTGTTCTGGTGGCTGAGTCGTCAGAATGTGGGTTCGAAACCCAACCGCGACCATGGTGCTTGTGTCCTTGAGCAAGACACTTTACCATAATTGCTTCTCTCCACCCAGGGGTAAATGGGTACCTGTGAGGGCAGAGTTGGTTGTTGTGTTTGATTAGCCCTATATGCGCTGTAATGGCAGCAATTGAGCTGTATACTCCCCAGGGAGCTGAGATGGTTTCGGGAATGATTTATGAGCCTGATGAGCAGGGGTAATAATGTAATGCGCCTTGAGCACCAGTTTGGTGGATACGTGCGCCATATAAGTCCACATTATTATTATTATTATTATTATTATTATTATGTGAAAACTGTTTTTAGTAGGAGTCCTGAAAAGAACCAGTGGTTACAACTCAACGTTTCGATCATATAGCAAACTGATCGAAATGTCACGTTGTAACCACCAGTTCTTTTCAGAACTAATTACTACTCAAAAGAGAATTTTCACATGGTGTCACTGCAAACAGTCTTTACTTTTATTTTATATATACAAACTAATGCTGTGCATTTTCGGTTTCTTTGCAGGGGTTTGATTTTTCTGGATTTTCAGATTTTTACAAATAATCGCAATGTTGTGATCCTGCGGATTTTAATGATTTAAGCAATAAAGGAAAGCAAAGCAAACGCTCAGAACTATAGATTTCACCCCAGCGCTGTTCACAACAGCGGCCCCAATACCCCCTAGCAAAATTTACGTGGATTTTTCAAAACTACCCAATCACACCCCTGACTTTGAGAACCGGATACCCGAAATTGGAAATCTTCGGATACCCGGGTACCCGTAAACATCTTTGTAAAAACACATAAATACTCCCAAATGTACATGGGATGTACTGTACTGTACATCATCATCATTATCAAGGCGGCTTATAGAGGCGAGTAGTGTTGGCTTTAACAATCTCAAACCATTGTTCCCTGCCCATCATCACCGTGTGTAGTTCTTCCGATTCCAGACCCGTGTCATTAGCCAACTTGTTGATAAATGTGGTTACCGGCCTTCCTCTATTCGCAGTTCCATGTTTTGGTTCCCATAAAATTAGGCTTGAGACAAGCTCATCACTTCGTCGATAACAATGTCCAGTGAATCGTAATCTTCTTTCTTTGATACGTTCAGTGATTTTAGGCAAACCCGAGTACAGCTCGACGTTCGTGAGGTGTTGTTTCCAGCTAATGTTCAATACAGTACGAAGTAATCTGGTACAGCAGCCATCAAGTTGTGTCTCTAAAACTCTAGTCAGAGTCCACGATTCGCAACCATAACAGAACGGTCTCTACAGTCGCTTGAAATAGTCTAATTTTCAATTTTCGAGATAATTTACATGTGTACATTATAAAACAATCGGTATCAACACAAGTTTCTCTTATTTTATTAGAGTCATAATGTGGACTCACTGTAATATAATTTTACACCTCTGTATTGCAGCATCCCCATTCCCCACACACATTTTGTTAACAAAAAAACAGGAGACTTCCATGTGTGACTTAAATGTTCAGGTACCCGGTAATGACAGTTTCAGTCAGGTAATCAGGGTACCCGGATACCCAGCACAGCTATGTACTACATGTAAGTACATGTACTGTACAAAGCAAACTCTTATTAAATGTATAGTGGCATGGACAGTGTCTGTGGTAAAAGAAGGTTAAGAAGATTAAGATTAAACTGTCAAGTAAACCATGGAGGTTTCTTCCTCCATGAGTAAACCAAGGTGCTTCTCAGAACCCACACTACTCGAGAGATATTATTTTAAAACATAGTGTCACCCGCAAATCTCCCTCTAAGATTAAGGTTCCTTTTTCTTATTTGATTGATTTTATTTTTTCTCTGAAATATTTCTGGATATTATTATAAGCTATAGACATCCTGTTAATTTATAAACAATGGTCTAGCCCAATTATTACTCACTCTAGGTTGAATTTGTTTATAAATTCCCCACTGTTTAACCATTCTGTCAATCACTAGGTAATCACAATCTATATGTCAGTGACCTATCCCCTAGCCCTTACTGATGTCTTTTGTCTCTCTCTCTCTCTCTCTTATATGGTCTTGAGATGTATCTTTGTTAAAGCCACAGATCTTCATTAAAAACAAGAAGTGTTCACGCTGTCGCACAAACACCTAATAATCTGATATAATAAGCCCAAAATTACGTCATCTCAGCCTGTCTCCTTATGCGTTTGTCTCTTCTACAAATCAACGGCCAGCTCAAGTAATACATCCACATTCGGTATTACATTATTGTACCGTATACAATTACACATCATATACACTGTATACACCATGTTGAAGTATAACTCATTTCTTTATTTTCCACATGAATTGCAAACAGGATTCAGGTTCTAGAAACATAAAACCAATCATCAACTCTTGTCATGTGAGCTTGTCATGTGAGCTTGTCAGGTGAGAAGTGACTTGACGCATGCATAATTATAAAATATCTTGTCGTTTTTTTGTTTTTTTTATATTCAGTTAGATTTGCAAAACACAAATATGAATCAGCAAGATTGTTGTTTATGAGGGTTATTTTCAAATTTCATTTTTTGCTTTTGTTTTCTCTTAATTTATTCATTTTAAAGGGGCAATGTTATCACGATCAACGGGGCATGGAATCAGAGTGCTAGTTTTAGATTAACTCGGTGACTAAAAATAATACCCAACATGATAAGATCACCATTGCTGCTGCATAAGTGAGCCAGTAATTTTCAGTCACTGTATTCATCTTAAACTAGGATACCGATTCCATGCCCTGTTGAAAGTCTGCTCTGCTCATGACGATACTGCCCCCTTTAATTACATTGTAATTTGAATAACAAAAAAGTAATCCAAGAGCCCATAAGACCAGTATACTTTACCCTGGTGAGTTGGCTGTAATTCTTGATTTTTCTTGATGTATTCTGTCCCTAAACATTTGCTTGTTAAGTACTTCATGAAAATATCACGTTTAGAATTGCAGAGTAATGGAGATAGCTAAAAGCATTTTTTATAAAACCATCAGGCAACTGAAAGTAATCAAGCCTGGCAATATAATATTGATCCTTAAAGGGGCAGTATCGTCACGATCAGAGCAGACTTTCAACAGGGCATGGAATCGGTGTCCTGGTTTAAGATGAACACAGTGACTGAAAATTAACCCTCCTACACATGGAGGCCACTCCGATCCACTAAATTCTGTTCTTCAGCAACCTTCAGTATGTACATGTACATGTACAAGCCTGCTGCCCTTTCCAAGTAATCTTACAAAATCAACTGTGTGCCACCCAAGAAAATTGTAAATTGTTTGAACATATTAGTATGGCCTGCAATGTATCAATGGGAGACCACTTTACCCTGCAATCTCAGTGGTGTGACTGCACAGAAGTGTAACCATAGGAGGCCACTGGCAACAGCTAATGGCTTGGAGTGGCATGAATGGGTTGTTTCATAAATTGCACTGATTGTAGGAGGGTTATATGGCTCATTTATGCAGCAGCATTTACACAGGCATGCAACTTTTCAGCTGATCAGCTGATTTCCTCTTTTTTGGTTACTCAGCTGTGCCATTTGGACAAACTGCAGTTGCATGCCTGAACTTATCATATGCGGTCATTAATTTCAGTCACTGAGTTAATCTAAAACTAGCACTCTGATTCCATGCCCTATTGATCATGACGATATAACATTTGGCTGGTTTGTTATTTCATAAATGATTCACCCAACGGAATAACAATACAGAAAAGTCAGAACCTGGGTTTACACTGGCTTAACCCTAATTCCCTAGGCCCATTTGCTTACACATAACCTGAATCCTCCCTAACTCCTTAGGCCCATTTGCTTACACATAACCTGAATCCTTCCTAACTCCCTAGGCCCATTTGCTTACACATAACCTGAATCCTCCCTAACTCCTTAGGCCCATTTGCTTTCACATAACCTGAATCCTTCCTAACTCCCTAGGCCCATTTGCTTACACATAACCTGAATCCTTCCTAACTCCTTAGGCCCATTTGCTTACACATAACCTGAATCCTTCCTAACTCCCTAGGCCCATTTGCTTACACATAACCTGAATCCTTCCTAACTCCTTAGGCCCATTTGCTTACACATAACCTGAATCCTCCGAAATCCTTCAGTAGTAAAGCAAGCACATGACATGTATGCACACATGTGTTTCTAATCAGTGATACATGTACATGGCCATGCAGGCACCCTCCCTGCATGAATGGAGCAATAAACAGTGTCCACTGACCCAAGCACTGAGCTTGCAATCACTACAACAAACATGGATGGATGTACATGTACTATGGAAAGGCAAGTATGCCTAATAACCTCAATCCTTCACTTTAGCAAAGAGCATGTAGCATGTAACCTCAATCCTTCAAAATCCTTAACTTTAGCAAAGAGGATTTTGGAGGATTTGGGAAGGTAAGGGTTAAAGAAAGCGAAGTTTATTGTTTAGAATAGGGATTGTTTTCTTATCTGTGTCTTGTCTGCAGATTTTATAATCCTGTCCAATCCAATTAAACCTCAAGGTGTTTCAACAATATTGATATTGTGTAGTATAATCCAGGAGTTAAAGGGGCAGTATCATTACGATCAGAGCAAACTTTCAACAGGGCATGGAATCAATGTCCTAGCTTGAGATGAACACAGTGACTGAAAACTTTTCTGCATCATTTACGGTAATACGACCTTATCACGTGGGGAATTATTTTCAGTCACTGAGTTAATCTAAAACAAGCACTCCGATTCCATGCCCTGTTGATCATGATGATACTGCCCCTTTAAACCTTAATATACTATACATACCCTGAGTATGTCTACCAATGTGGTTTTGGAATGGTAGGAAAAATGTACCATACATGTATTTCTTTGAAACCCTTGGAAAATGCATCTTGTAAAATGCATCTTGTAAAATGCATCTTGTAAAATGCATCTTGTAAAATGACGATACCACAAATGGCAGTCTTGCAGGCGAAGACCATCTTGTTTTACTTGTGGGAGTTGTCCTTGCCTGAAGGTTTGATGAAGAAAGTTTTTGTAGTACGCGGTAAAATGCATCTTGTAAAATGCATCTTGTAAAATGACGATACCACAAATGGCAGTCTTGCAGGCGAAGACCATCTTGTTTTACTTGTGGGAGTTGTCCTTGCCTGAAGGTTTGATGAAGAAAGTTTTTGTAGTATGCGGTAATGTTGTGCTTTCACGCGAGTTATAGCAAAAGGGCTTTTAATAATTAGCTTATTACGAGCCCACCTGTCATTGCCAAAGGCAGCCCAATGTAAATTAGATTCAGTCTGAAGGTGTTCAACTACAAACCTGTATTCAGCAACATTTTACAAATTTGGATTCACAAAGGAGGAATTATAGTTACATGTATATTACATGAAAGATACATGTATGCAAGGTCAAGGATTTCATTCACAGCCTTTATATTTGATATCTTTAACCCTACTTCACATGGAGGCCACTAGGCTTGGGCAATGACAAGATAATATCGAATATCGCGATATATTTTTTAATTCGATTATGATATCGAGAACTTTTCAAATTATCGAGATATCGGCAAATCACGATGAAAAAAAATATATCCCGAAGAAAAAAAACATATCGCGATTAAAAAAAATCCTCAATTGTCAGTCGGGTTAGTCTTTTCAGCTTTCAGAAGTGAGAAACAAAATCGAACTACTTCTGTGGTAAGACGACTGTCAGATCACAAAGGAGCCGCCTGACAGGGTGTTGTTTAAAATCCACCGCAACTCAAACAAATCTATTCAGATGGATTAAGTGTTGGGGATTGAATTGAATGGGGTATTTGATCCAACTATGTGTAGACGATGTTATGTCTCACTGTCTAGCCATGGTGGTCTGTGACTCTGGTTGGCACACCACGTGCGAGTACATTATATAGTGCAACAAGACTGTGCCTCCATGAATTTTGCTGTAAAGTGAAATAGCTTAACGATTCGCAATCATCTTATTTATATTGCTAATTCGTAATAATTTTGATAGAAAGGAACTAAAACTAGACAAAATCTGTAGAAATGATTTAGATTACAGTCGGTATGTTAGGATATCATATCATACATATTTAAATATATGCAGAATATGGGCATTACCTTAAAAATCGACAACAAAATAACATTTGCAGTAATTGCAGGTGCTCTGTGCTCATCACATTAGTTATGAATTAAATCAAAGCATGGATTGGCAGCGGCTCGATCAAAGTTGGGGGATTAGGACACTATTCTATTATACCATACTGGGACTCTTGTCTAGTGACAAAACACATACACATACTCTTGATAAACCAATGATTGACGTTTATTTAAAATAGTGTGAGTACAATCCAAACTCGGTCACAGCTTCAGAAGTGCAAATGATGTGTCACAATCACATGGTTTTATTCTCCACGGTACTACATGTATGCAGGAATAAACCTAGTCACGCGTTTATACTTCGCCTCAGTCACGTGGAACGTGAACGCTGATGATTGGGACGCACGACGCAGTAACCGTCCCATATAATTATTATGCAAAGGAATTTGCCAATGGCCATGGTGCACTCGTGAACGGCGCGATTGCACGTGTCTCTCAGGTAAGCACTGGCAATTTATTGTGACGCTTGTAGATGAGTACATCCCTGTTATTATTGGCTCTAAAGCACTCATGCGTGAACAAAATAATCGCCATATTATCGAAAATCGCGATATATGTTTGACGATATATCGTGGATGAAAAAAATCGATATCGTCCAAGCCTAGAGGCCACTTCGATCCACAACATTTCTAATGTTCTTCACCAATCTTTAAAGCATACCAAGCCACTGCTGTCCTATCCAAGTAATCTTACAAAATCAACCCAGTGCCACCCAAGGCCACTGTAAATAAGACCATCTCTGATTACATACTCAACACACACTGAAGGCCATTACAAACCACAGTTTTAGTGGTTTTGTATAGGTGCGTTTACAGTCAAAATACATGGTCAGGTTTACAGCTGGTTGTAGCTGGTTGTTTGAACATATGACGTGTTCTCCCGAAATCAGACACTTTTGGGCAGAGCTCGGAACTGAGAAATGGGCAAAAATATGCCTGGGGGTGTTTTTTGTGGAATTTGAGTTTCTTGTAAATTATCAATATTTATAATGTTTATAACAGAACAGAAGTTTCTTTGTAAGAAGTTAATTACTTAAAATTAATTAATTACCAAATTAGTTAATTACCAAATGAAACTTGTAACTTTATTAAAGTCGATTATCTCCGTTTGTAATTTTCGTAAAGACAAACCTAAAAATTACGTAACTCCGCTTTGGGGAGTACAGTTTTTTTTTAAAAAGGTATCATTGTAAAGCTGAGGATCTCTACTTTCATAATCAATAACTAACTCAATTTTGATAACCTGCCCAAAAGTGTCTGATTTCGGGAGAACACGTCACATATTAGTATGGCCTGCAATGTATCAATGGGAGACCACCTTACCCTGCAATCTCAGTGGTGTGACAGTGCACAGAAGGGTAACCATATGAAACCACTGGCAACAACTGCAACAGCTTGGAGTGGCCTGAATGGGTTGTTTCAAAAATTGCATTGATTGTAGGAGGGTGAAATAAATGTACTGTGGGATAAGAACCTCTTTTAACATTGGTTTAACAATCTTTACTTGTGCAAACTGGAACCGTGCCTCCTTCAAAATATTTGGCCAGTGAATTCTAATTTATTTCATCTTGCCTTGAACTTCACATCCAGGCAATGAAGAGAAGTTCATCTTTGCCTTGGTGGCCCTTAAAAATGTTCACACAGACATTTTCATTTTCTAATGGGAGTGCCCTTTACCAACCAAGAAATGCATTAACCCAATACAATTAGCAAGAATGGAATCGAGGGCCCGTTTCATTCCACAAAGTGCAGTAAAACATTGAAATCGGCTTTGGGTGACCTAGTTTCCCAGAAGCAATCCTTGGCAGACTGACGAGGAGCTGTCAGTGAAACATCATAGATATTTCATGATGATTTCTAATGCAGTGTTATATTTTGTTGCCGGAAATTTCAGGCCTTAACCCCCTTCCTACTATAGCTGCACTTTAGTGGCAAGTAGCTATAGTGGTCAAAATCAGTCAACTGACTGTTTTGACTGTCCTACTATAGCTGCACTTAAGTGGCAAGTAGCTAGAGTGGTCAAAATCAGTCAACTGACTGTTTTGACTGTCCTACTATAGCTGCACTTAAGTGGCAAGTAGCTAGAGTGGTCAAAATCAGTCAACTGACTGTTTTGACTGTCCTACTATAGCTGCACTTTAGTGGCAAGTAGCTATAGTGGTCAAAATCAGTCAACTGACTGTTTTGACTGTCCTACTATAGCTGCACTTAAGTGGCAAGTAGCTATAGTGGTCAAAACCAGTCAACTGACTGTTTTGACTGTCCTACTATAGCTGAACTTTAGTGGCAAGTAGCTAGAGTGGTCAAAATCAGTCAACTGCCTGTTTTGACTGTCCTACTATAGCTGAACTTTAGTGGCAAGTAGCTAGAGTGGTCAAAACCAGTCAACTGCCTGTTTTGACTGTCCTGCACTTTAGTGGCAAGTAGCTAGAGTGGTCAAAACCAGTCAACTGACTGTTTTAACTGTCCTGCTACATGTATAGCTGCACTTTAGTGGCAAGTAGCTAGAGTGGTCAAAACCAGTCAACTGCCTGTTTTGACTGTCCTACTATAGCTGCACTTTAGTGGCAAGTAGCTAGAGTGGTCAAAACCAGTCAACTGCCTGTTTTGACTGTCCTACTATAGCTGAACTTTAGTGGCAAGTAGCTATAGAAGTCAAAACCAGTCAACTGACTGTTTTGACTGTCCTACTATAGCTGAACTTTAGTGGGAAGTAGCTATAGTGGTCAAAACCAGTCAACTGCCTGTTTTGACTGTCCTACTATAGCTGAACTTTAGTGGCAAGTAGCTATAGTGGTCAAAATCAGTCAACTGCCCGTTTTGACTGTCCTACTATAGCTGCACTTTAGTGGCAAGTAGCTAGAGTGGTCAAAATCAGTCAACTGACTGTTTTGACTGTCCTACTATAGCTGCACTTTAGTGGCAAGTAGCTATAGTGGTCAAAACCAGTCAACTGCCTGTTTTGACTGTCCTACTATAGCTGAACTTTAGTGGCAAGTAGCTATAGTGGTCAAAATCAGTCAACTGCCCGTTTTGACTGTCCTACTATAGCTGAACTTTAGTGGCAAGTAGCTAGAGTGGTCAAAATCAGTCAACTGACTGTTTTGACTGTCCTACTATAGCTGAACTTTAGTGGCAAGTAGCTAGAGTGGTCAAAACCAGTCAACTGACTGTTTTGACTGTCCTACTATAGCTGCACTTTAGTGGCAAGTAGCTAGAGTGGTCAAAACCAGTCAACTGACTGTTTTGACTGTCATACTATAGCTGCACTTTAGTGGCAAGTAGCTATAGTAGTCAAAACCAGTCAACTGACTGTTTTGACTGTCCTACTATAGCTGCGCTTTAGTGGCAAGTAGCTAGAGTGGTCAAAACCAGTCAACTGCCTGTTTTGACTGTCCTACTATAGCTGAACTTTAGTGGCAAGTAGCTAGAGTGGTCAAAACCAGTCAACTGACTGTTTTGACTGTCCTGCTACATGTATAGCTGCACTTTAGTGGCAAGTAGCTATAGAAGTCAAAACCAGTCAACTGCCTGTTTTGACTGTCCTGCACTTTAGTGGCAAGTAGCTAGAGTGGTCAAAACCAGTCAACTGACTGTTTTGACTGTCCTACTATAGCTGCACTTTAGTGGCAAGTAGCTATAGTGGTCAAAATCAGTCAACTGACTGTTTTGACTGTCCTACTATAGCTGCACTTTAGTGGCAAGTAGCTAGAGTGGTCAAAATCAGTCAACTGCCTGTTTTGACTGTCCTACTATAGCTGAACTTTAGTGGCAAGTAGCTAGAGTGGTCAAAACCAGTCAACTGACTGTTTTGACTGTCCTACTATAGCTGAACTTTAGTGGCAAGTAGCTAGAGTGGTCAAAACCAGTCAACTGACTGTTTTGACTGTCCTACTATAGCTGCACTTTAGTGGCAAGTAGCTATAGAAGTCAAAACCAGTCAACTACCTGTTTTGACTGTTGACCCCAAATGTGTGCACAGGGGCATTTTTTGACTGGCTGGTCATTTTGACCACCCTCAACAACACAAGACAATGCTTTTACCAGTCAAAAACGGATGACTCATTTTAACCTGTAAATGTACTTACTCCACATAAGGTTTGAGAGTGTTCGACTTTGAAGTGCACTAGATATACCTTGACAAGTATATCAACATTTTGAACGATTTTGACTCTTTGCAGTCACAGGAGGGTTTCTTCAATTACAGACAGCGTAGGCAATCATATATTTCCTCTATGTCCTTATCTTTGCCTTGGTGCCTTGGTGTTCCCATTCATTTATGTTTTCTAATATGTACAAGTGCCCTTAACCCTAACTCCCTAGGCCCATTTGCTTACACATAACCTGAATCCTTCCTAACTCCCTAGGCCCATTTGCTTACACATAACCTGAATCCTTCCTCACTCCCTAGGCCCATTTGGTTACACATAACCTGAATCCTTCTTAACCAGTTCGCGTCGGGAATAAAAAAGTTTTTCTGGGCCCCTGTGCGCATTTCTTTTTCCCCACACAAACACGTTAATGGAAGCTTCCACAGCGCGTGGCCACGTCTACCGAGCATGTCACTGTATGCTCGGCTCATTGCCACGTCAACCGAGCATGCATACAAATATTCCGGAGTTTCCTATGGCGTGTTTAGACGCTCTCCGATCCGTGGTCCAAAAATAATTGCGTGTATACACGGCCTCCGACGCGAACTGGTTAACTCCCTAGGCCCATTTGCTTACACATAACCTGAATCCTTCCTAACTCCCGAGGCCCATTTGCTTACACATAACTTGAATCCTCCAAAATCATTCAGTAGTAAAGCAAGCACATGTCATGTACGCACACATGTGTTTCTAATTATGTGATACATGTACATGGCCAGGGACCCTCCCTGCATGCATGGAGCAATAAACAGTGTCCACTGACCCAAGCACTGACCTTG
Organism: Zoroaster sp. YZ-2022; assembly: GCA_029582265.1. NCBI lineage: Eukaryota > Metazoa > Echinodermata > Asteroidea > Forcipulatida > Zoroasteridae > Zoroaster > Zoroaster sp. YZ-2022. The sequence goes on from CM055822.1 coordinate 9,818,457, forward strand.
CAATCACTACAACAAACATGGATGTACATGTACCATGGAAAGGCAAGTATGCCTAATAACGTCAATCCTCCAAAATCCTTCACTTTGGCAAAGAGGATTTTGGAGGATTTGGGAAGGTTAGGGTTAAAAGGTCAAAGAATGATTGCATTATGGTAGTACATGTAGCTACATGTACGTACAACATTAGAATCCTCAAATTAACTGTCTGTCTTCCCTGTAACTTATCATTTAGTGAATGGTGCACATATCCATTTTGTTTTAGATAAGGAGACCCAGCTTGATGATCTTGACACAGAATGGAATTCCTTTTTTCTGTGTAGTTTTCTGTGATGGGAACCCATTAAATTTTCATCTTATGCAGAGCTACAATATTCATTTTTTCATTCAATTATACAAGTTCTGACATTTCGTTTCAATGCATATCTAAGTGATGCGGATTGATTTCCATGCTGCAAAACCATCTCTTATTCAGAAATCGGAGCCAGTTTTAAAATCTCTAAGAAGCTTTTTTTTTCTTTTCTTTTCTTTTTTTTACAATTGTACATCTGCTACTGTGAAACTCCCCAGAGCTAAATGTCAAGTATTCCTCTTGGCTTCTGCCGAGTGCTTTTTATTTTTTAACAACCTCAGTAAGATTGTTATGCCCGTACATCTCTCTGTATCAGGTATGTTAAAAGTGCCGAGTTACATGAGTACATTTGACTGCAGGATGTACTTACCTTAGTGGATTTTAAAGGTCTCCTATATGATATAGTGTTGATCAATTTTGGAGGAAGAAACACATACTTTAAGGCTCCAAAAAAAGTCCAGTTTCTAATCTCTGTGCGCGTCGCCTCAGACCTGTGCATCGGGCATTTTTAGTTTTCTTCTTTTTTTTCCCTATGAAACGATGTCCAATTGCAGCCAAAATTGCTGGATCAATTGGAATTCTGCCACGCTGTGTTTTAAAGAACTTTTTTACATAGGGGTATGAATGTTTGCCTGATTTTTTTTTTTTTTTTTTTTATTTTTTTTTTTTTTGCGGCCTCCAGTGTACTTTGTGTACGGGAAATTTGGTCTGGTTCCAATAACCCTGTATACATATTTAACATGTATAACCTATAAAAAAAAATGTATGTCACCACACCGATTTGGAAGCCGACCTATGACCAGAAACTGGACACTTTTTTTTAAACCTGAATGCTTTTTTGTGCTATATCAACCCATTCTCTGCTGCTGTTCCTGTGATGGTTGTTTTTTTAGTGCATATACAGTACATACACAGAGAAAGGTACATGTACATGTAACTGAATACTGAATATATATATATATATATATATATATATATATATATATATATATATATATATATATATATATATATATATATATATATATAGGTGCCCTAAATCCTGAAGCCACTGATTCTCAAAACAGCTATGATATATGATACAGTATGGCTTTGCAGAATGCAGGCATAACATTGAGCACAGTACATTGCAGTTATCCAAGTGTTTAACAGTTATATATTATAATTCAGGCATAAATCTCTTTCAGGTGGTTTTCACTGAAGGAAAATGGTTTTTTTTTTATGGCCAATCCGTAAAGGCCCAAGACAGTTTAGACAAGCTGATTGGACAAGACGTAATCACATGGGGGTGTATTAGCGGATGGTAAAGACATGGCTTGTCAAAATCAGAGCAGCGCGTATGTGCCAGATGTTCAGCAGCTGTTTTGCGGGACGATTGTTTCGCATCACATGCCTGACTCATGTGCATGTACTTTGCAAGTGTTTTGTGTGTCCCCTGAATGTGAATTTACCCAATTCTAATTGGCTTTATTCAACAAATATTACATTTTTTTTTTTTACATTTTGAAAACTTATCACCCGTGACCATGCCCAAAACCGGTCATTAACCTGCGGTAAAGACCACGTGACAAAATCTTATTCCATTAAATTAATCTACATGCAGATGTTTTATTTATCTTGATACGCTATTTCTTTGAGTCTTTCTACCACCCCATATCCTGCAAAATCCTCCAAGGGGCACTTTTTGGGAAAAATTCAGCACTGCTAGAAACTGGTTCTTTCACCTCTCTTTTTCTTGTAGCTCAAGGGAAAGACAAAATTTGACTTAGAATAAGACACTTATTTTTTTTTTAGTGAAAGAGACAATATCATCACGATCAGAGCAGACTTTCATCAGGGCATGGAATCGGTGTCCTAGTTTAAGATGAACACAGTGACGGAAAATGACTGGCTCATTTATGCAGCAGCAGCGGTAATATGACCTCATCATCAGGGGTGTGATTTGTCCGGATTTGTCCGGATTTTTCCAGATTTTCGGATTTTTACAAATCGCAATGTTGTGATCCTCCGGATTTTAAAGATTTAAGCAATAAAGGAAAGCAAAGCAAACGCTCAGAATTATAGATTTCACCCCAGCGCTGTTCACAACAGCGGCCCCAATACCCCCTAGCAAAATTTACATGGATTTTTCAAAACTACCCAATCACACCCCTGACTTTGAGAACCGGATACCCGAAATTGGAAATCTTCGGATACCCGGGTACCCGTAAACATTTTTGTAAAAACACATAAATACTCCCAAATGTACATGTACAGTACAATAAGCAATAAAGCAATAAAGGAAAGCTAAGCAAAATATTTCACCCCAGCGCTGTTCACAACAGCGGCCTCAATACCAGAAGCAAAATTTACGTTGATTTTTTTCGAAACTGCCCACTCACACCCCTGTATCATATGAGGTATTATTTTTAGTCATTGAGTTAACCCTCCTACTACTACAAGGGTCAAAATCAATCAAAATGTTGATATACTTGCCAAGGTATATCTAGTGCACTTAAAAGTCAAACACTGTCAAACCTTACATGTAGTAAGTACATTAACCCTCCTACTACTACAAGGGTCAAAATCAATCAAAATGTTGATATACTTGCCAAGGTATATCTAGTGCACTTAAAAGTCAAACACTGTCAAACCTTACATGTAGTAAGTACATTAACCCTACTACTACTACAAGGGTCAAAATCAGTCAAAATGTTGATATACTTGCCAAGGTATATCTAGTGCACTTAAAAGTCAAACACTGTCAAACCTTACATGTAGTAAGTACATTAACCCTCCTACTACTACAAGGGTCAAAATCAGTCAAAATGTTGATATACTTGCCAAGGTATATCTAGTGCACTTAAAAGTCAAACACTGTCAAACCTTATGTGTAGTAAGTACATTAACCCTCCTACTACTACAAGGGTCAAAATCAATCAAAATGTTGATATACTTGCCAAGGTATATCTAGTGCACTTAAAAGTCAAACACTGTCAAACCTTACATGTAGTAAGTACATTAACCCTCCTACTACTACAAGGGTCAAAATCAATCAAAATGTTGATATACTTGCCAAGGTATATCTAGTGCACTTAAAAGGCCAACACTGTCAAATCTTACGTGTAGTAAGTACATTTACAGGTCAAAATGAGTTGACCGTTTTTGACAGGTAAAAGCATTGTCTGGTATTGTTCAGGGTGGTCAAGATGACAGTAAAAACCACTGAAAAATGCCCCTGTGTGCACATTTGGGTCAGCAGTCAAAACAGGCAGTTGACTGATTTTAACCTCGATAGCAACTTCCCACTCAAGTGAGCTATAGTAGGAGGGTTAATCTCACACCCTGATTCCATGCCCTGTTGATCGTGATGATATTGCCCCTTTAATACATTTGGGTTCACCTGCTGTATGGTACGTTTCAGTATACTCAGGAATAAGCAGTAAGCATTACTGATCAGATCACACAGGCTGTAATATGAAAGTGTCATGAAAACACTGTGATATCAAAAAATATTGCAAATGTCATATTGTCGAATATTGACTGGAAATGAAACATAGTGTTGTTGCACTGCATTTATTTTAGTTGTTGCATTACATGTATACATTTTCATTCGCCTTGATCAGTGGCTGTCCGTTATCTCTACAGTAGACTTCCCCAATTTATCAAAGTAATGAAAGCGTACCTGTGGATTTGATTTTTAAAATTTGATTTCATTGGGTTTGCTTTCATGTGAAACACAGACCTGTGGAAGTTGAATTTAAAATAGGTATGTTGTTTTCCCTCGCATTTGCCTTACAAAGTATAGACTGTTAAAACATAGCTCTTACTCAATCTTTTACCCTCTTTCTAACATGAAAATGCCATACTTGTATTTTATATGTACATACAGGTACGTATATTTAAAGATATTATGCATACTCTGTGATTGCACTGTCTGTATTCATTCCTCTTTATTATCCGGACAGTTACCAACGTTGCGTAAATGGATACACTACGTACATTAGCTGTATTCTTGATGGACACTGTAATATAAATAACACACGTATGCCTCCTTGCCATGATGCTTCAGTCTCAAGTGCATGTACATGTAGTTTAATGGTGAACAGTGAGATGGCCAACCTTTGGCAAGATTTTTTTTCCCCATCAAATCCTTGCTTTTAAGGGACAGTATCGTCACGGACAGAGCAGCATTTCAACAGGGCATGGAATCGGTGTCCTAGTTGAAGATAATAATAATAATAATGTGTGGACTTATATAGCGCACGTATCCACCAACTAAGTGGTGCTCAAGGCGCATTCTTTTACGTGCATTACACAACACACGGGACCTACAGCTTTACGTCCCATCCGAAGGACGAAGCAATTATGGTTAAGTACCTTGCTCAAGGACACAAGTGTCACGACCGGGGCTCGAACTCACACCCTTCTGCTGGCAACACCAGAACTTGAGTTCGGTGCGCTAGACCGCTCGGCCACGACACTCCAAGACAGGGACTGAAAATTACTGGCTCATTTATGACGAAAATTACAGCAGGAAACAGAGAGAATAACCCGTGAAGTCCGGACCCCATCGTTCTCCCTGAACCATATTTCTCACTTAGCGGAGGACCAAAGTCATGGTACAGCCAAGCCTTTGAGAAGCCTGGCCAGGCCTAGGCTACCTGGCCTTCTAATTGTCTTTTGTGAGTCCTAATCCTGTAACAATACAGTACCTGCCAATCAACATTACCTGGGCTTCTGGAGGGCCTAGCCCAGGCAAGCAGAGCTCATTATATACATGTAGGCCAGTAGGCAGGGGAAAAGCCTGGGCCTGGCCGGGCTTCTCAAAGGCTTGGCTGTACCATGACTTTGGCCCTTGTCCCTTAGCGACAATAGAGAAAACGAGTTGCCCGACATTGGTTCTCTCTTGAACCATTCTCACTTAGCGACAGTTGAGATACGAGTTGTGCGATAAGGTTTTTTTCAGAACCTGTACCTCAGCTTCACGATAGTTGAGATAAACACATGGTGTTGCCACAAACCGAAACAATATTTATGCAGCAGCAACGGGTAATATGACCTTATCATGACCTGGGGTATTATTGTCAGTCACTGAGTTAATCTAAAACTAGCACTCCGATTCCATGCCCTGTTGATCGTGACGATGTTGTCGTTTTGAAGATGCTTCCCAACAAGAAGCATCTTAATTTGGTTTGCAGCTAAATTTATTTATTATAGGAAGAGATGGTTTGTGAACATGTCACTTTGGAAAAACTGACTTGCATGCATAAGTTAATATCAGGTAGTTATAAGATGACATCTGGTCATTATGCAAATTGTACATCTTGCAGTATTTCCTAGGCTTATGATTATTTTAGGATTTTTCCTGATTTCAGGATTTTTTTTTACAAAATCTCACTTTGCCTCAAAATTTTCTTGAAAGAAGAGAAGTAGCCACTTTAAATGAAAGAAAGAAGTAGCCTGTATTGTGTCCAAAACCTCTAGTTTCTTGTTTGTGGGGATGTGGAGAGTCTGTAAATGCTCCAAAATTAAACACCCAGGAGGTTCAGGGGGGCTTTGTCCGCTAGACCAAAGGGAGACCCAGGCCTGCTACACATCTTATACCCCAGGCTCGCAATCTATTTTTCAGGATTTTGTTACTTTTAACCAGGGGTGTGATTGGGCAGTTTTGAAAAATCCATGTAAATTTTGCTAGGGGTATTGGGGCCGCTGCTGTGAACAGCGCTGGGGGTGAAATCTATAGTTCTGAGTGTTTGCTTTGCTTTCCTTTATTGCTTAAATCTTTAAAATCCGGAGGATCACAACATTGCGATCTGTAAAAATCAGAAATCCGGACAAATCCGGAAATATCCAGACAAATCACACACCTGTTTTATCAAATCACACTCCTGATTTCCTTGCATTTTCTCGCATTTTCTCATCCTGTTTGAAGCAGAGAGATACACATTTATAGTGTGTATTTATATTCACATAAATTATATTGCGTCCCTTAAAAAAAAAACATTGTTACTGTTGTAGAATTACATATTTTATTAACGATTGAGTCTGGTGTTTCATGAGATCATTCATTGGTCAAACAAAAGATTATAATTGGCTGTTTTCATAAAAAAGAAAATCTACACAATTAACCAATTAAGATTCTTCTAACCCCAATAACAATTTTTTCATTTTCTGTTGGCTGTATTACAGGAATGGTCGACTGACATGTGAACCATTGGAAGGATTGACAAGTCTTACGGAGCCCCCTACAGGTCCAGGGTTTGGGGTCAGAGATGATCTATAACTGTAAACATCATCTATCAACCAAGTCTGCATTGAAATTCTTGTTTTGATTGTTACCATGGAGACCTGTATCCTTCCCTGAGGCAAAGACGTCAGTAGATATCAAATGGTGCATAGTTGTCAACAACTTTTACTCTGCAAAGTTGTTACCTAAACTAATGTATTTATCAGGAATGTTCCACTCGCCCACATTGGTTCTTAAAGATGTCTCACTCACCCACATTGGTTCTTAGGGATGTTCCAGTCGCCCACATTGGTTCTCAGAGGTGTTCCACTTGCCCACATTAATTCTTTGCGCTACATTGTTTCCTAAAGATGTGCCACTCGCCCAGAATTGATTCTTAAAGATGTTCCACTCACCCAGAATTGGTGCTTAACCCTAACCTTCCCAAATCCTCCAAAATCCTCTTTGCTAAAGTGAAGGATTTTGGAGGATTGAGGTTATTAGGCATACTTGCCTTTGCATGGTACATGTACATCCATGTTTGTTGTAGTGATTGCAAGGTCAGTGCTTGGGTCAGTGGACACTGTTTATTGCTCCACGTATGCAGGGAGGGTCCCTGGCCATGTACATGTATCACAGATTAGAAACACATGTGTGCATACATGTCATGTGCTTGCTTTACTACTAGGGAGTTCAGGTTATGTGTAAGCAAATGGGCCTAGGGAGTTAGGAAGGATTCAGGTTATGTGTAAGCAAATGGGCCTAGGGAGTTAGGAAGGATTCAGGTTATGTGTAAGCAAATGGGCCTAGGGAGTTAGGAAGGATTCAGGTTATGTGTAAGCAAATGGGCCTAGGAGTTAGGAAGGATTCAGGTTATGTGTAAGCAAATGGGCCTAGGGAGTTAGGAAGGATTCAGGTTATGTGTAAGCAAATGGGCCTAGGGAGTTAGGAAGGATTCAGGTTATGTGTAAGCAAATGGGCCTAAGGAGTTAGGAAGGATTCAGGTTATGTGTAAGCAAATGGGCCTAGGGAGTTAGGAAGGATTCAGGTTATGTGTAAGCAAATGGGCCTAGGGAGTTAGGAAGGATTCAGGTTATGTGTAAGCAAATGGGCCTAAGGAGTTAGGAAGGATTCAGGTTATGTGTAAGCAAATGGGCCTAGGGAGTAAGGTTTAAGGATGTTCCACATGCCCACATTGGTTCTTGGGGATGGTCTACTCACCCCTCATTGTTCTAAGAGGTGTTCACTCGACCATATTGATTCTTTGCCCCACATTGATTCTTAAAGATGTTCCACTTGCCCCTCATTGGTTCTTAAAGATGTTCCACTCGCCAAGAATTGATGCTTCAGGATGTTCCACCCACCCATTGGTTATTATGGATAGTCTACTCGCCCTCATTGGTTCTTAAGAAAGTGGTCCACTCATCCGCATTGGTTCTTGGGGTTGCAGAAACCATCTGCTAGAGAGATAACCCTCAAGGAGTATCTCTTGAGTGATGCAGCCTTCAGAGAGTAAATGTCTTATAGAAAGAGCAAATAACACACTCAGGAAATCTGGATATTTCTTGCTTGGATTCTGCCTTATTCCTTTCTCAACAGACCTTAATGTTTCTCTAACTGGTATTTCAGTCTTCATATTAAATACATGGATCTCTCAATACTTAATTACATTGTTACATATACATGCATGTGTTTGATATATTACTGGTGATAGATGATAGCCTTAGTCCACTCTCGATATGCTAACTGTCAATTGAGGGGTTCACAATGACAATCTATAGGGGACATTAGTCACACCAAGCTCCACCCATTCATTCTGGATTGCTGCTCAAGTATGTCTACGTACACATGTACAATAACACCTGTGAATAATGTTATCTCAAGGCTTGACCCACTTTTACTTTTATGATGAGTACTTTTACATAATACAGTGTATGCTGAGATGCTGATAAAAACCTAGGAATATTTATCTTCTTACTTCAAATTGTATGATTCATAGACTATTATTCATAGGTCTTGTTATTTCTCAGGATTTATTTTTACAAATCTCCCTTTGCCATAACATTTTCTTCTAAGAAGAGAAGTAGCCACCAAGGAAAGAAAGAAGTAGCCTGTATTGTGTCCAAACCTCTAGTTTCCTGTTTGTGGGGATGTGGAGAGTCTGTAAATCCTCCAAAATTAAACATCCGGGAGGTTCAGGGGGCTTTATCCTCTAGACCAAAGGGAGACCCGGGCCCATTAACCATTTCATGATTTTTTTACTTTTATTATCAAATTACCCTCCTGATTATTATTGTCTGTATGCACAATATGATAAAACTATATTGTCAGTGAAATATTGTAAAATTTTCTTTAAATTCACTTTAGTTTGAGATGTTAAACCAGACTGCTTGCTTGTGAGAGTTTGATATGATATGAAACCATAGTTGAGTGGACTATTAAGTAAATAAAGTTTTAGCCAAAAATACCATCGCCTCTCAGTTTATTGTTTCTGTCCATTCATTGGTTTTTGTGTGGTCTGCTTCGTGGACATCATAGGGTCTAGCGTAGAAAAAACAAATAGTGAAAATGCATTCAGATTGGTTTGCATTTATTAATCATGCCTGTGGTTTCTCAGGATTTTTCCTGATTTCAGGATTTCAGGATTTTTTTTAGTAGCCACCAAGGAATGAAAGAAGTAGCCTGTATCAGTGGCGCACCCAAGGGGTCGCTCGGGGGGGCTCGACTATCTGGAACCATCACCAACTTCACATCAAGTAAGTTGTTAGATTATAATTAAGTAATGTTGTAATGGGGCATTTAATTAGCAAGTGTGTATTGCCACACCTTTTTAACACTGACCTAATTAGTCCTACTTGTATATAATTTTAATATAACTCTGTCACATTATGAAGATCGAAACTCTGTCCAGTGTCCACCTCGGTGCCAGATTATCCACCTAGCAGGTGTTTTAATGGTGTCTCATCAAGGATTTATCAACATTGGAGAATGATTTCGTTTCCCTCAACCATGACCCCATCATAAATATAAACCTTTTCATGAATTTAGTCACATATGGTCAATGAATACAAGAGGTGTTTCATCCAGGATATGAAAACCTTGGAAGGTGTTGCGATTCTGAACCCTTCCATTGTATAAACCACCTGGTATCACGATTATATGAACCCTAAGATATAAACCTGATGAATGAGAGAGGTCAGGGCATTGTCAAGTTATCATTTTGGATTGATATGGTAATGATAAACAAGCGATATCTTAACACACTATATACTTATGTCATCAAGATTATATAACAAACTCATAACATAAACGTAACGTAAAAACCAAAACATGTTGAATCATGTTTATATTGTCGATGTTATGCATGGATGCATATAATATTTTTTTGATGTTATATGATTGATGTTATATGACTGATGTTATATGACTGATGTTATATGACTGATGTTATATGACTGATGTTATATGATTGATGTTATATGACTGATATTATATTTTGTGATGTTATATGATTGATGTTATATGATTGATGTTATATGACTGATGTTATATGATTGATGTTATATGACTGATGTTATATGACTGATGTTATATGACTGATGTTATATGACTGATGTTATATGACTGATGTTATATGACTGATGTTATATGACTGATGTTATATGACTGATGTTATATGATTGATGTTATATGACTGATGTTATATGACTGATGTTATATGACTGATGTTATATGACTGATGTTATATGACTGATGTTATATGACTGATGTTATATGACTGATGTTATATGACTGATGTTATATGACTGATGTTATATGACTGATGTTATATGATTGATGTTATATGACTGATATTATATTTTGTGATGTTATATGATTGATGTTATATGACTGATGTTATATGACTGATGTTATATGACTGATGTTATATGACTGATGTTATATGACTGATGTTATATGACTGATGTTATATGACTGATGTTATATGACTGATGTTATATGACTGATGTTATATGACTGATGTTATATGACTGATGTTATATGACTGATATTGTGATGTTATGACTGATGTTATATGACTGATGTTATATGACTGATGTTATATGACTGATGTTATATGACTGATGTTATATGACTGATGTTATATGACTGATGTTATATGACTGATGTTATATGACTGATGTTATATGACTGATGTTATGACTGATGTTATATGACTGTGATGTTATATGACTGATGTTATATGATTGATGTTATATGACTGATGTTATATGACTGATGTTATATGACTGATGTTATATTTTTTGATGTTATATGATTGATGTTATATGACTGATGTTATATGACTGATGTTATATGACTGATGTTATATGACTGATGTTATATGACTGATGTTATTGATGTTATATGACTGATGTTATATGACTGATGTTATATGACTGATGTTATATGACTGATGTTATATGACTGATGTTATATGACTGATGTTATATGACTGATGTTATATGACTGATGTTATATGACTGATGTTATATGACTGATGTTATATGACTGATGTTATATGACTGATGTTATATGACTGATGTTATATGACTGATGTTATATGACTGATGTTATATGACTGATGTTATATGACTGATGTTATATGACTGATGTTATATGACTGATGTTATATGACTGATGTTATATGACTGATGTTATATGACTGATGTTATATGACTGATGTTATATGACTGATGTTATATGACTGATGTTATATGACTGATGTTATATGACTGATGTTATATGACTGATGTTATATGACTGATGTTATATGACTGATGTTATATGACTGATGTTATATGACTGATGTTATATGACTGATGTTATATGACTGATGTTATATGACTGATGTTATATGACTGATGTTATATGACTGATGTTATATGACTGATGTTATATGACTGATGTTATATGACTGTTATATGACTGATGTTATATGACTGATGTTATATGACTGATGTTATATGACTGATGTTATATGACTGATGTTATATGACTGATGTTATATGACTGATGTTATATGACTGATGTTATATGACTGATGTTATATGACTGATGTTATATTTTTTGATGTTATATGATTGATGTTATATGACTGATGTTATATGACTGATGTTATATGACTGATGTTATATGACTGATGTTATATGACTGATGTTATATGACTGATGTTATATGACTGATGTTATATGACTGATGTTATATGACTGATGTTATATGACTGATATTATATTTTTTGATGTTATATGATTGATGTTATATGACTGATGTTATATGACTGATGTTATATGACTGATGTTATATGACTGATGTTATATGACTGATGTTATATGACTGATGTTATATGACTGATGTTATATGACTGATGTTATATGACTGATGTTATATGACTGATGTTATATGACTGATGTTATGTTAATTATATGACTGATGTTACTGATGACTGATATAATATGATTGATGACTGTTATGACTGCTATGTTATATATTATATTATATGACTGATGTTATATGACTGATGTTATATGACTGATGTTATATGATTGATGTTATATGACTGATGTTATATGACTGATGTTATATGACTGATGTTATATGACTGATGTTATATGACTGATGTTATATGACTGATGTTATATGACTGATGTTATATGACTGATGTTATAATTATGATCGATGTTATGTGATTGATATAATATGATTGATACTGTTATGACTGCTATTATATATTATATTATATGATTGATATCATGATTCATTATTCTTGCATCGGTTGATGCATAGAGAAAAGATACAGCCTTTCTCTATGGTTGATGTGATGATTTCTCTGAAACTAGGGTTTGGGGAAATGACAAAAATAATTCACAGTTATAATGAAAAAGTAATGAGAAAGTGATCCATATAACCGACACCTCATATAAGTATGCATTCGTGTATAAGTTTTATATTATGATTCTTTTCTAGTTGAGGTTTTACAATCTGTAGTTGGATCTAACCTCAAGATAGGCCTATCATGTATATCTCACTTTTATCCTTCCTAATCCATGTTATACCCAAGGATGATGTCCTGTCATCCTGTCACCTCATCTTATCTGCATCTTTACTTTCATCATCTTATAGCAGAGGTGGGATTTGTTCGGATTTTTACAGCTCGCAATGTTGTGATCCTCCGGATTTTAAAGATTTAAGCAATAAAGGAAAGCAAAGCAGATTCCCAGAAATATAGATTTCACCCCAGCGCTGTTCACAACAGCGGCCCCAATACCCCCTAGCGATCACACCTCTGTTATAGTTGTTATTTATCCTCTTTTTGTCCGTCTGCCATATAGTTTATTCTGACTATAGTATCTTCAGCGTTACTTCTATCGTCGTTGCAGTGACGAGTTTATTTCTTCTCATATCGGCTACCACCATACTATATTTATCGAGTATATGCAGGAATATGTGGGTTCAGGAATTTGGCAATTTGGTTAAATAGTTTTTTTAATGAGCGAGGGAGGCACTTGTGCCGTATTTACATAACAATTAGCATATTGTCTATATAGGCCTATAGGATGAGTTGATTTAATTTTATCTCGGCCTATCTTTGTATTGAATACATGAATCTTAATATACAATGAATGCAATTAGTTTCATGTGAAGAAGACAACATGCAAAATGTAACATTGTTAAGAAAACATGTATGAATTTATAAGGAAGTATGTTTCGCTCAAGTCGGGGAAAACAATTTATAAAATAAGCCTTAGAAATAAACTTCAATCCCAACCCCATTCCTCGAGTCCCACCTGACAGGAGTCATAAGCTAATCACTTGATGATGACTTAATGTGTTGACTTTTGGCGTGCTTATTATGGTGACGCTGTTATTGTGTAAGCATTATAATGTGAATACGTATCGAATTTGACAGGTGGTAATATTCAAAGATCTATCTACAGGGAAGCATTAAGTTACTAATGAAACCATGCACCGATTAATAAAGAACATCTAGGCCAACTAGGCCCACCAACCTTAGTTTAATTTGCGTGTATTTACATTCACTAAAGGTATGGAGTGCCATGGTCGAGCGGTTTGGTGCATCGGATTTGTGTTCTGATGACTGAGTCGTCAGAATGTGTGTTCGAATGCCAACCGCTTGTGTCCTTGAGCAAGACACTTTACCACAATTGCTTCTCTCCACCCAGGGGTAAATGGGTACCTGTGAGGGCAGAGTTGGTTGTTGTGTTTAGCCCTATATGCGCTGTAATGGCAGTAATTGAGCTGTATACTCCCCAGGGAGCTGAGATGGTTTCAGGAATGATTTATGAGCCTGATGAGCAGAGGTAATAATTGAGCACCATGATGATGATGATTGATGATGATTGATTGATGATTGATGATGATGATCAGTGATTGATGATGATTGATTATGATTGATTGATGATGATGATTGATTGATTGATTGGTGATGATGATTGATGATGATGATTGATTGATGATGATTGATGATTGATTGATTGATGATGATTATTGATGATGATTGATGATTGATGACGATTGATGATTGATTGATGATTGAATGATTGATTGAATGATTGATGATTGATTGATTGATTGATTGATTGATGGATGATGGATTGATGATTGATGATTGATGATTGATTGATGATTGATGGATGATGATTGATGATGATTGATGGATGATGATTGATGGATGATGATTGATGATGATTGATGGATGATGATTGATGGATGATGATTGATGGATGATTGATTGATGATTGATTGATGATTGATTGATTGATTGATTGATTGATGATTGATTGATTGATGATTGATGATTGATGGATGATTGATGGATGATTGATGGATGATTGATGGATGATTGATGGATGATTGATGGATGATTGATGGATGATTGATGGATGATTGATGATTGATGGATGATTGATGATTGATGGATGATGGATGATTGATGGATGATGGATGATTGATGATTGATGGATGATGGATGATTGATGGATGATTGATGATTGATGGATGATTGATGATTGATGGATGATTGATGATTGATGGATGATGGATGATTGATGGATGATGGATGATTGATTGATGATTGATGGATGGATGATTGATTGATATTGATGGATGATGATTGATTGATATTGATGGATGATGATTGATTGATATTGATGGATGATGATTGATTGATATTGATGGATGATGATTGATTGATATTGATGGATGATGATTGATTGATATTGATGGATGCTGATTGATTGATATTGATGGATGCTGATTGATTGATATTGATATTGATTGATGATGATTGATTGATTGATGATTGATTGATTGATTGATGATTGATTGATTGATTGATTGATTGATATTGATTGATTGATTGATATTGATGATTGATTGATTGATATTGATGATTGATTGACTGATATTGATGATGATACATCATTGTTTTTTTTAAAGAATGCATTCATTCCAATCGTCTAGTTTTAAAAATACACATCATAAAACTAACATTTGAAAATTTCATCAAAATCGGTATTCACGTTTTCGAGAAAACAGCGAATAACGCTTTCTATTTTATTAGTTATTTTGTGCATGTTGCAATCGAAATCAGCTGTTGCGTTTTTGGAGGTCTTCATATACGATTTTCTCGAAGATGACAGCATTTTAGACGGAAATATTTCTTAGGCCGATTGGTACAAGTATCACCTTTGTAAACATTTAGCTTTCAGATTGAAACTCATCAAACATTTTTTTTATCATTACCAAAGCTATATCATATCTTTAAGATGAAGTAACTGAATAAATTATCGGTATAAATCAATCATGCGTTGAAGTAGTTCTTTTTGTCATCTCATCTCATCTATCCTCTTCGGGCCAAGTGGCCCATAAGGCTGCAGTGCACTCTTTCCACTGTGCTCTGTTACTGGCCACAGGCTTGGCTCCATTCCATGACTTCCATCCCAACTCTTTCCTTTCTTTCTCTACAGTACGTCTCCATGTTGTTTTCGGACGACCAACTTTCCTCCTGCCTTCAGGGACCCAAGTCATTGCAGTCCTGCAGTGGCAGTTATCCTCCATTCTAAGAACATGGCCGATCCATTTCCATCTTCTAGTTTTCACTTCATCACTGATTCGTTTTAATTTTGTTCTAGTGAGTATTTCATCGTTTGACACGACATAAGGCCATCTAATTTTCAAAATTCTTCTAAGGCATTTGAATTGACATGTGTCCATCTTCTTATTGTCGCTTTCGTTGGTCTTCCATGTTTCGCAGCTATAAAGTAGCACTGATATGACGAGAGAGCTGAATAATCTAATTTTTGTTCTTAATGAGTACTTGTTAGAATTCCAAACTTGCTTCAATTTCATGTATGATATCCTTGCTTTACAAATTCTACTGGAAATGTCCTCACCCCCTCCTCCTTGTTTGCTGATGATGGCTCCTAAGTATGTGTATTTATCAACCTCCTTTAAATGATGGTCATCAATTATAATGCTGCTGTTGTTGTTGCTGTTTATTCGTAGAACTTCGGTTTTCTTCTTGTTAATTTTGAGTCCAGTTCTAGATGCATATTCATTAAGTTGTGTTGTCTTAGTTTGCATATGTTTCAAGTTAGATGACAAAAGTGCAATATCATCTGCAAAGTCCAAGTCCTCCAATTTGTTCATGAATCTCCACCTTATCCCTGTGTTGTTTCCTTCTGTTGTTTTCTTCATTATCCAATCCACCACCAACAGAAAAATGAATCCAGACATTACATCGCCTTGTTTCACTCCTGTTTTTACCTTAAACCAGTCTGACTGCACTCCTTCATCTATCACAGCGCATTCACTGTCTTCGTACAGGATCTGGACCATTTTCAGTATTTTATGCGGAATTCCATAACTAGCCATGATCTTCCAAAGGCTCTCCCTATACACAAATCAAATGCATTTTCAAAGTCCACAAACGTAATGTATAAGGTTGACTGCCATTCTACAGCTTGCTCTACTATGTTGCGCAACACAAATATTTGCTCAACTGTACTTCTGCCTTTTCTAAAACCTGCTTGTTCGTCTCTCAACTTGTTGTTAACTCCATCTCTAATTCTATCAATGAGCACTCTACCAAATACTTTGCTTGGAACAGATGTTAAAGTGATACCTCTCCAATTGCCACAATCTGTTAGGTCACCTTTCTTTGGTATTTTAACAATAAGCCCCTGCTTCCATGTCCTTGGCACTACTTCATAATCTCATATTGTTTTGAAAAGATTATCAAGCCATTCAACTGTTGTATTTATGTCCACTTTTAACAACTCTGCTGTGATTTCATCTTTTCCTCCAGATTTCCCATTCTTTAACCTCTTTACTGCTGCACTAATTTCTGCTTTTGAAATGTAGCCTATATTGATATCATCAATAACAGGGTCATTTGTCCCTTCTGTTATCGGGTTAACAGGTATTGGTCGGTTTAGAATATCTTCGAAATGTTCGCGCCACCTTTCTTTCCTTGCAGACTCCTCTATTAAGAGATTACCAGATTTGTCTTTAACGGCATTAATTGTTTTGCGTTTATCGTTGCTAATTGTCTTAGTTATTTCATATAATTCTTTCATTCTCCCATTGCCTGCTGCTTTCTCAGCCTCTGTTGCGAGATCATCTGTCCACTTTCTCTTGTCCTTCCTCATACTTTTCTTAACTTCCTTATCTATATGTCTGTAGTTTTCTTTAAGATTTTGTTTGATTCTATTTGATTTTGTCTGTTCGATATTGATCTTCAATTTTTTCCTCTCCTCGACCAAGCTCCATGACTCCTTGCTGATCCATGGTTTTTCCCCTTCTGGAAGTTGTACCCAAGTACTTCTTTTGCAGTTTCCTTGTAAGCATCCTCGAATTTTTGCCATTTCTTTTCCACAATATCCTCTGATACCTCATAATCTTGGAGCACATCGTACCTGTTCTTCAGTTTGATTGTGAATTGAGTTCCAATGTCTGGTTTTTTTGAGCTTTGTTGTGTCAAATTTCCTTCTGTTTGCCTTAATTTGTTGTTTCCTTTTTAGCTTCAACTTAATTTTGGTGCGTACTAGTTGATGATCGCTGGCTATATCGCCTCCTCTCATAACACGAGTATCCATTATGGATGTCCTATGATGTCTGCTCACTAACACATGATCAATTTGGTTCTTTGCTCGTCCTCCTCTTTTTGTATTCAGTTATTATTTGAATGTTGACACAATGTTGTGTTTCAAGTCCGGATTTAATAGTAAATTATGACAAGAAATTAAGTCACAACAGGTGTCGATTTTGTTTAGTTTAGAACAGAGAAAGGAACAAATGTCTTTTCATGGCCCGATGTATTATTGGTCGTCAGTACGCTGGTGGATTGACCATGGAGATAGAATTAAGGGACCTTAGCCAATCTCGCCCACTAACTCCACCCGGAACAATATAAACTCTCACCCACAAAAATTCTCGCCCACACTATTTTTTACTCCAAGTTTTGCTATTCCAGACCTTTAGAAAAACCTTAACAATAGAAGCTACCCATGCTAGTTTGATGTAACCGCTTTGCCTGGCTGGGCATGGCTGGCCCAACTTTAATCTGTCCACACAATGGACAGGCTTAAATAGCAATTCAAAAGGTCTGCACCTCACGGAAACACTCTTTTGTCAAAGGATTAGGGAGGTAACAAAGAAAGGTTTTTTTTTTTTTTTAGGTTTCAAAGCTTTCCTAGCGAGTCTCCCTATAATACTGGGAGAATGACCCAGTGGTTTTTGCCGGCGAGATTGGCAACGGTCCCTAACCTTCAACATGCAGAAATAAAAACTAGGTCACCTTAGACAGCTTACAATCCAGACAATCGGATCCCAAGGATCCCTTGAGTACGCTGAAGGTGAAACTCATAATAATGATACTACATTATAACCACAGGCAGATCCATCTGAAGGGGAGGATATCCGTCTCCTAAATATTGAACTTGCATAAACAACAATTTTAAGTGTTTATTATTCTCCAATTTTTACCAATATTCTCCCCATGTGCTCACCCCCCCCTCCCTTTTTGTCATCCTGGATCGATGCATCTCCGTATGTATAATTAAGGAGACTCATACTTTTAATATCAGGTTTGCCCAGTTATTACGAAAGATAGGTTGCCACACGATTATACCATACTCGATATGCGGCAGAGTGCCTCCCCCCCCCCCCAATGTCCCTATACACTAACGCACTGTTGTTCTATTGTTAACGGACCCAGTGGCGCACCCAAGGGGGGGGCTTGGGGCTGAGCCCCCAAGGGCCCGCTGATGTTTTTGGGTTTTTTTAAAGAAGGAGCCAGGAAAGAGAGCAAAATCTGAGCCCAAGTCTTGTCTACAGAGGAGTTCGGCAAGGAGTATAGGGCAGTGGTACAAGGGATGGGGACTCAGGAGACTCAAGCTCCCCTCCAAAAGTTTTCCATTTATTCCACTCACTATTATATTTTACGGCGTTGCGTATGCATGTGCATGTAAGCTTGAAGGGCCACCAGTATATATAACAAGCATTTTTACACATTATCCCCTGCCATGGTGCACCCTGATCAGGGAGCAGCTTTACTTAATTTTATTTTCATTTTCTGTTGTCCGTTTCTTTTGTTGAGGTCGTTGACTGTCGTTGAGGTTACTCGTAAAATTTAAACACGCCCGCATTATAATCAACTCCTTTCCAGTTTGTACACAATGGCCCAGGATTGGGTTTTAATTTACAAAGATTATGTGACACTCTTTTAGCAAACACCGATTGGATAATATTGGGATTTGGTTTTGCCGCCAAATTCGTGTTTGAAAAATGTTTGCTCCGCCCGGAATGATCACAAACTTTACGTCCACGCAATGAAAGTATTTAACTATAGAAATCTTGCAGACGAAACAAGCTCAAGTTCTTTACATCAAGAGGAGGAAATTATATGGAAGGTAAAACCCTACGAGTCCGAATCATGCCATAATGTCTTCTTTTTATGACTAGAAACCACCAGGAAACATTTAACATGTGCCGTAGGTTCACTGACGAGCACGACTAGGGACATGGCTGCAGCCGCGCCAGCGGTTATGGTTTGGGTCAGCCATGTCTCTCCCCATTATTGGATTTCAAATAAAAATATTTTGAGCCCCCCCCCCAATCAAATCCTGGGTGCGCCACTGAACGGACCTCTCCACCCCCCCCCCCCCCCCGAAATCCTCTAAAGAATTCCTAAGATTCCTGGAACACAATGAAGACACAATGGGAGGTGCACTCTGCTGCATATTGGGCATCATATGCCCATGATGCAGACACTAAAGTGTAAGCGTATTATTCAGACAAGCTACCTGTGCAGTTACGTCGTGGAAAATTCACTCCTTGTCGTCATTAAACCAACAAAATACAGGCTCTTTGAGACTCGAATGTGGAAAGTGAAATGTGATGTTATTGTACAATGTAAGAGACGATGTGCGTCTTGCATATGAATTTTAATGTTCTGTTCACTACATTGGTGCGTGCTTTGCATTGAATAATATAGCATTACAGATTGTAAGACTAATCTCAAAAACTTGTCTAGTAGACGTAAAATGCAGGTAACCCGATAGCAATATGGGGATCCAGTTTTCATTATAATTTAAAGTGGATTGAGATCGGATGTACATGCATGCGTATCTTGTTTTCCAAAAAATGCTTTACAAGTATTTGTTCAGGGACCGGTAAGTTGGATAATATTGCTTTAACCTCTGTTCGTGAGTGTTGAAACATGGCGTGGGCTAAACTTTGTGAATATTGAGCAAAAACAGGCCTATAATTGGATTGCTCACACTATTAACGCATCGTGATAAGTTATATATTATAGGAGAATCTGAATTTCAGCAAAATCATCTTGATAAATTATTGTCTAAACACATTCCAGACAGCTTGCTATAATACTTTGTAGGAAAATTGTTGAAAACCGACAACGACAAAACACGTTTTATTTATTTGTAAATTGTAAACGTTTAGAAAACGTGACAGCGGGAGATTTTGCATATGGTAAGGACAAAAATTAATTTCTAACGAAGAACACGAATCTGTTTATTAACCCGAACTCCCTAGACAACAAAAGCAATTGGAGGATTTTGAAGGATTTTTATTGTTCAGTAACAATGCTTAGGGAGTTAGGGTTAAAAAGGCTTGATGACCATATTTTGTATTAAATATAATGTTTTGTATGAGATGGGAAGGTTTGCACAGAGACCGTGTATAATGTGAGATGACCTCAATAATTAGAAATTCGTCTCTTAATTGTTCAGTCGTGATGCATTGTCATGAATTTTACGTACTGAATTTTACAAAATCAACGGATAATATAATTGAGTCTGGTTAATTTAAAACTACCAGGCACTCCGATTTCATGTCCTGTTTATCGTGCCGATATTGTCATTTTAAAACCCTAACCACCCCCCATATCATACAAAATCCTCCAAGGGACACTTTTTGGGGAAAATTCAGCACTGTTGGAAACTGGTACTTTCACAAGAGTCTTCAAATGGGACAAAATTACTACCTGGAGAGTATGACACGAAGTACAGGCCGTAAGTGCTGAATATGAAAGATCAACGAAAATGCATGGTGCGTTTTAAAGATAAGGGCATGTTTCCAAAAGTGCACTGATGGATTTTGGAGGATTCAGGAAGGTTCCTAGCCAGAATACCTAGGGGGTTAGGGTTAATTAATTAAAAGGATATTGGTGTATTGCAGTATAATGTATTTTTAAAGATGGTCTGTGTTTCCATTTTTTTCTCTTGATTTTCTGACATTTTCTGCTCATACGCGCATCATCATGGAAAACATTTCTGAGACTGGAAGATATCATTATATACGTAATGACTATCGAGGCTGGACAAACATTTGCCTATGCAATTGTGTTATTAAACACAAACGATGATGTCTCACGCAAGACCGGGATTTACCGACCTAGAACTTACAAGACATGAACATAAATATCCATTGCCTTGTTATTAAGATATACCTTCGCATTGTATGATTAATGACAGTTTGCCATCTTTCGAAATTTACTTTGAATGAAAATCATAATGGAAGGAAACTACGATTAATGGTAATTTAATATAGTTCAAGGCCCGTATAAGGTCGATATTTTCTCTGGCATATAGAGGAATGAAAAATCGATACAACCTTCAGTGGTTATGTTATCATTAGCAAGACCTATAGGTCTATATTGTTTTGTAATAATGCATGTGTTACACGATTTAATCTTGCCTTGTTTGATTCACTTCAATACGACTACAGAGTAAGTGTAACATGCCAAGATGCATTTGCTATTGTCATACCAAGTGCTCAAATCTATTGGGACAGAAAGCGGTGGTCGACGGATTCAAGTCGAACAATGGTTTTGTTTCTTGTTAGTTTTGTTTTAAAGATAGGCCATTATCACCCGTCTATAGGCCAATTTGACGGTTAAAAAATTTGATTTTAATGTCGAATTGCTATTTTTCTGGGGTTAAGAAACTTATAAACTTTTACTTGAGGCACTGAACGAAAAATCCGTCAAGGATTAGAACTAGTAAAGTATAAACTCAAATTAATAAAATGCTGGTCCAGGTTGCACGTGACCACACAATTTATTGTATGTCATGGGTTTGGGGCGTGGGCAGACTTCCGATTGGCCAGCTCGGCTGTCAATCAGAATCAAGCGCGTTTGAAATATCGCTTTTATTTACAGTTTGTTTCTGACATCCAAGTTTCATAATTTCATGGTTTCATATTCACGTGGTTCGTATATTGAGTTACACATTGCCTTGGCCAACTCCAAATACGTCCTGCAGCATGTCCGGGTTCTCTGCCGAGGTGCTTCCGCAAAAAAAGGCTCAACCAACCGAGCTAATCCAAGCCATCGAAATCCCCTTCATGCCTCACAAATCGATGCTGGACTAACTATACGGTTCTTGTTAAAATACTTCCCTGAAAGAGAGATGTGTTTGATGAATTGTGATATTCCGCGGGTGACCTTGTTAACCTATTTTGACTTTTTTTTTTTTTTTTTTAGTTGGGAAAAACCGATCCGATGTAAGCACCTGTCTAGCCTGCGGAAACGCGACACCGTGTTTGCTACTAGCAAACCAAGCCTCGAGAAAACTTGATTTTCAGGCGGTTGAGCAAATTCAGTATGTCACATTTGTCGCAACAAACGGAGAGCGGACTTTATTGGACGCCTCTTACCGTTCTACAAAAAGTAGCTATGGTGAAGACAGCTGAAGAAGAAAAGGGATGTCTTATGCTGGCGTGTATAGAAGTGTATGGATAAGGTTAACTGATGGTATTTGAAAGGAAAGAACAACAAATAGTATAGGCTGGATGGACAGACAGACAGCCAGACAAACCATGCAGTAACGTAGTCAGGGGTCTGTGATCCTATACTTGCAGGTCAAAATAAATCTATCGGCAGTGGTGTGATTTTGTCTAGTAATTATTTTTTTATTTTTTTATTTATTTTTCCCCATTTTTGTTGGTGTGGGGGGGGGGTACATTGACCAAAAAACAGTCGTCGCCCCACCCCGATTGAAGATTTATTTTTATGCGTGTTCAACAATTTGAGCGCGATAGGATACGAGCATTATACAGTCTTCCTCTTCTGTTTAAAGCGCTCATTTTGCGGTGATTATGAATTACTTATTGCTTGGTTTAAAGTTGAAAAGAGTTGACGAAGGCCTAATTCAAAATATGAAAACGATACCTATTATGGCTTACGATGTATTGTACAACAGATATTGACTGGCATTATTCGGGCACTAGCACACGCATAATTATGTGCCCATCGGGCAATATTTCCCTCGGTCTTCGGCATAGACAGGGAAGGGGGGGCTCATATATGTGCTAGTGCCCTCATTGCCAGTCAGTATGTGTATAATAGTGTATATCCATGTTCAAATGTTTTTTTTTTTTTTTTTTTTTTCTTTTTTTCTTTTTTTTAAATATAAATCAGGGCTGTGATTTTTCCGGATTTTCGGATTTTTACAAATCGCAATGTTGTGATCTTCCGGATTTTAAAGATTTAAGCAATAAAGGAAAACAAAACAAACGCTCAGAGCTATAGATTTCACCCCAGCGCTGTTCACAACAGCGGCCCCAATACCCCTAGCAAAATTTACGTGGATTTATCCAAACTACCCAACCACAGCCCTGATAAATATATAGGCCTACACATGTCTTTACAGATATTTTATCAAGTGTATACCGGCTTTATGTGATTAATTTTATAGCGATATTATAATTGAGATTAAGAGCAAGTTGGGTAAACATCTACGTTTGGTTGTGCATGACAACTTAGGCTAGCTATACCGGTATCTAAATAGACTATACCTCAAGGGGCTAAACTGAAACCAGTGGTCTCTACCTACACATGAAAATGTTTATGAAAATGGCTTTTTATCCCCTAAATCTAAGCCCCAGCCGTCCCTATGGCACAAGTGCAGACGTGACCATTATCTGAGAATACCATGGAAGAGATTCATAAAAGCCCCTGTCTTGCAATGATACCCGAAGGAATTCCTTGCTAGTTAAGGTTTATTCTCAAGATGAGCATTAGTCGTATGCATCAAGAAGCTTCATCTATTATAGTCATGCCTCAAAGCGTTGTGTGGGCCGGTTGAAAACGGTTCCAAGATTGCTATTTTCAGATTCGACAAGGAGAAATAAGGATTGAACTCTCCAGTACTTTCAAAAGTCAATGAAATAAATTGATTTAATTTTGGTTATATTTATTGATTATATTCTTGCGTGGGTGGGTGTATAAAACATATTTAGGTGTTTTTTACACACGTATAAGTTAAAATTGTTCCTATTTGCTCGGTGTGGACGCAGTTGCGTGGTTGTAAAGTCGGCCCTTCTCAAGGATATTGGCAAAGGAGGCAGCGATATTTTGGAGAAAGGCTTCAAGTCGAAGATTGGATTTGAATTGATGTCTAGGAACCTTTCAACATTAATTGGAAAATGTGTGTGGGAGAGAATGAGACGGTTATTAACACTCCTGTCCCTATAGTCATCGGCCGCAGAATGAAATTTACATTGATGCTAAATCAGGTCACTTGAAGTACAGTAATAGTAGACTCCGTAATCAATCAGTATCATTTCAAAGCCCAACTTTTGTGAGGTTGTGTGGTATTCTGAGAAGCAATTATATAGGGAACTTATAAGATAATAATAATAATAAACAATTGTTATACAGCGCCTGTATGATTTGATTTGAAAATGTTCTTCTGAATTGCAGTGACATTTTCAGAACATTAAGTCAATTGGCTGGATTTACGTGCCTGGGCGCCCCACCGTATTTTTACACCATTGTATGTATTGTTTTATTTTATTTTGTACATGAACTTAAACAATAACATTACTAACCAACATGTTCAAATTCATGCCAATTTTTTTTTTTAAATGGGTGTGAGGGCTGGGTGTTCTATCTTCAGATGCACTATCATCAAATGGATCTACTGGGTAGACCTATATTATAGCTAGCCTAAAATTAATAAGACTTGTAGCTTTGCATGGTGAAAATCATAAGTAAAGACTGTTTGTGGTGACACCATGTAAAAATTCTCTTTTGAGTATTAAACAGCTCTGAAATAAACCGGTTGGTTACAAATCGACGTTTCAATCAGTATGTTCTGAACGTCTTCAGGAGAATGACCGACTAAAATTGCCGACGCAAGGCATGAATACTACATAGGAAGGTAAACACCTCCCCGCCCATGCACTCATCACAGGTTCGCCACGGTCCTGTCATAATAAATGCTAGCTAGCCAAACTCAATTATTCATAAATGAGATATTTTAGCTTTCAACCCAATAAATATATTTATTGATACTCACACCGTCACAACAACGTAAAAACAACAGTAAAAGCCAAATCACTGTATTTAGAAGTAGACTTTTGATAATAGCGATTGCAATTGATGACTTTGTTGCGTGCATATAATTACTGACATTTTAAAGATAAAATATGCTGAATTATGTAATATTAATTGATTGGCAAAGATACGTATATCAGGAATCGCAGTAAACTACATTGTGTTCTGCATGTGTCGTCACCTTTGGTTGCATTAAATGATATAAATGTAGGAGAATGTTAATGAAATATGCATTGCATTTTAAGCATTACAAAAAAAAATTATATAATAGAGACCAATAATATACAATACAAAAATTACAAAACAGATGTGATTGTTTAATTAAGATTCGTAAAAGTATAACAGATATGTGTTCTTGCTATTGACATTGTGAACACATAGGCCTATGGATGACGTCAACCATTTAAATATTGTCTGATGGCGGTAGTTTCATGACTGTTAAGTGAAAAGTCCTTCGTTGTTAAATGTCTCACGAATTGACACTTCCAAAACCTATGTTGACTTGTCATTTCTGTAAGAATTTTTATTTACACTGAATCCTTCCTCAATATGTGAATTGCATTGTGCTTTGATCTCATGAACGAAATCTTTACAATTTATTGTTGCATTATTTCTGTCCATTCTTAGGCCTTTTTGGCTCAAATGAGGTGGAAGCGAAACTTCGTTATACATAAATTAAGAAGTTAAAAGAGGTGCAAAAAAGTTATCATAAAAAGTGATCATAAAAAGTGATGTATTAATACCATGTGATATGCATCTTTGGGCTGCGTAAAATATACCGAGCTCGGCAAAGATTTACAAAGAATCAGCTTAATGTTATTCATTTAATATTCATAAATGTCCAAGACAGTTTATACATGTATTCTGATTGGTTGAGAACCGGTCACGTTGTTATGTTTCACTGGTACAGAGCGGTCTAGTCTTAAGGCCGATTCATACGCGAATGTGAAAGAGAAACGAATTACTGTGACGTTGCCGGTGAAATCGCGCTTTCTCACCGTTGTTGACGTCTTGAATGATGAACAAGCTGGAGCAAATTTCATAGAGTTGCTTAGCAGAAAAAACTGCTTACCAGAAATATTTGCTTAGCAGATTTTCTTGGTTACCAGACAAACTTGCGCGTAAATTTAATGTAATTTGGCTGGTAGTCTGTTTAAAAACGCTTAGCGAAATATTTTCTAAGCAAGATTTTCTGCTTAGCAGCTCTATGAAAATTGGCCCAGCTGTCTTTAGACCGAGAGTTTGAGGCTGGATTGTGGGTGTGTTTACGCGCCAGCTGCTCTATCTTGCTAGACGCGCAGTTTGTGCCAATCAAAGTGAATAAAGAAGTTGCGTGTGCAATTAGCGCCTCGTTTCATCATCACGCGCGCAAACTCTTTGTGTTCGCAAACGCATGGTTGAAACAGTTTGGTGTTGTATCATTATTTTGCACCAAAAACAGCTAAATTTGTATGTTTTGACAACAAAGTCAGGAGGGCATTTATGAACGGTAAAAAATAGCTCGAATTCATAAATGAGATATTTTAGCTTTCAACCCAATAAATATATTTATTGATACTCACACCGTCACAACAACGTAAAAACAACAGTAAAAGCCAAATCACTGTATTTAGAAGTAGACTTTTGATAATAGCGATTGCAATTGATGACTTTGTTGCGTGCATATAATTACTGACATTTTAAAGATAAAATATGCTGAATTATGTAATATTAATTGATTGGCAAAGATACGTATATCAGGAATCGCAGTAAACTACATTGTGTTCTGCATGTGTCGTCACCTTTGGTTGCATTAAATGATATAAATGTAGGAGAATGTTAATGAAATATGCATTGCATTTTAAGCATTACAAAATTATTTTATATAATAGAGACCAATAATATACAATACAAAAATTACAAAACAGATGTGATTGTTTAATTAAGATTCGTAAAAGTATAACAGATATGTGTTCTTGCTATTGACATTGTGAACACATAGGCCCATGGATGACGTCAACCATTTAAATATTGTCTGATGGCGGTAGTTTCATGACTGTTAAGTGAAAAGTCCTTCGTTGTTAAATGTCTCACGAATTGACACTTCCAAAACCTATGTTGACTTGTCATTTCTGTAAGCATTTTTATTTACACTGAATCCTTCCTCAATATGTGAATTGCATTGTGCTTTGATCTCATGAACGAAATCTTTACAATTTATTGTTGCATTATTTCTGTCCATTCTTAGGCCTTTTTGGCTCAAATGAGGTGGAAGCGAAACTTCGTTATACATAAATTAAGCAGTTAAAAGAGGTGCAAAAAAGTTATCATAAAAAGTGATCATAAAAGTGATGTATTAATACCATGTGATATGCATCTTTGGGCTGCGTAAAATATACCGAGCTCGGCAAAGATTTACAAAGAATCAGCTTAATGTTATTCATTTAATATTCATAAAAGTCCAAGACAGTTTATACATGTATTCTGATTGGTTGAGAACCGGTCACGTTGTTATGTTTCACTGGTACAGAGCGGTCTAGTCTTAAGGCCGATTCATACGCGAATGTGAAAGAGAAACGAATTACTGTGACGTTGCCGGTGAAATCGCGCTTTCTCACCGTTGTTGACGTCGTGAATGATGAACAAGCTGGAGCAAATTTCATAGAGTTGCTTAGCAGAAAAAACTGCTTACCAGAAATATTTGCTTAGCAGATTTTCTTGGTTACCAGACAAACTTGCGCGTAAATTTAATGTAATTTGGCTGGTAGTCTGTTTAAAAACGCTTAGCGAAATATTTGCTAAGCAAAATTGTCTGCTTAGCAGCTCTATGAAAATTGGCCTAGCTGTCTTTAGACCGAGAGTTTGAGGCTGGATTGTGGGTGTGTTTACGCGCCAGCTGCTCTATCTTGCTAGACGCGCAGTTTGTGCCAATCAAAGTGAATAAAGAAGTTGCGTGTGCAATTAGCGCCTCGTTTCATCATCACGCGCGCAAACTCTTTGTGTTCGCAAACGCATGGTTGAAACAGTTTGGTGTTGTATAATTATTTTGCACCAAAAACAGCTAAATTTGTATGTTTTGACAACAAAGTCAGGAGGGCATTTATGAACGGTAAAAAATAGCTCGAATTCATAAATGAGATATTTTAGCTTTCAACCCAATAAATATATTTATTGATACTCACACCGTCACAACAACGTAAAAACAACAGTAAAAGCCAAATCACTGTATTTAGAAGTAGACTTTTGATAATAGCGATTGCAATTGGTGACTTTGTTGCGTGCATATAATTACTGACATTTTAAAGATAAAATATGCTGAATTATGTAATATTAATTGATTGGCAAAGATACGTATATCAGGAATCGCAGTAAACTACATTGTGTTCTGCATGTGTCGTCACCTTTGGTTGCATTAAATGATATAAATGTAGGAGAATGTTAATGAAATATGCATTGCATTTTAAGCATTACAAAAAAAAATTATATAATAGAGACCAATAATATACAATACAAAAATTACAAAACAGATGTGATTGTTTAATTAAGATTCGTAAAAGTATAACAGATATGTGTTCTTGCTATTGACATTGTGAACACATAGGCCTATGGATGACGTCAACCATTTAAATATTGTCTGATGGCGGTAGTTTCATGACTGTTAAGTGAAAAGTCCTTCGTTGTTAAATGTCTCACGAATTGACACTTCCAAAACCTATGTTGACTTGTCATTTCTGTAAGAATTTTTATTTACACTGAATCCTTCCTCAATATGTGAATTGCATTGTGCTTTGATCTCATGAACGAAATCTTTACAATTTATTGTTGCATTATTTCTGTCCATTCTTAGGCCTTTTTGGCTCAAATGAGGTGGAAGCGAAACTTCGTTATACATAAATTAAGCAGTTAAAAGAGGTGCAAAAAAGTTATCATAAAAAGTGATCATAAAAAGTGATGTATTAATACCATGTGATATGCATCTTTGGGCTGCGTAAAATATACCGAGCTCGGCAAAGATTTACAAAGAATCAGCTTAATGTTATTCATTTAATATTCATAAAAGTCCAAGACAGTTTATACATGTATTCTGATTGGTTGAGAACCGGTCACGTTGTTATGTTTCACTGGTACAGAGCGGTCTAGTCTTAAGGCCGATTCATACGCGAATGTGAAAGAGAAACGAATTACTGTGACGTTGCCGGTGAAATCGCGCTTTCTCACCGTTGTTGACGTCGTGAATGATGAACAAGCTGGAGCAAATTTCATAGAGTTGCTTAGCAGAAAAAACTGCTTACCAGAAATATTTGCTTAGCAGATTTTCTTGGTTACCAGACAAACTTGCGCGTAAGCATTTTAAGCATTACAACATTATTTTATATAATAGAGACCAATAATATACAATACAAAAATTACAAAACAGATGTGATTGTTTAATTAAGATTCGTAAAAGTATAACAGATATGTGTTCTTGCTATTGACATTGTGAACACATAGGCCCATGGATGACGTCAACCATTTAAATATTGTCTGATGGCGGTAGTTTCATGACTGTTAAGTGAAAAGTCCTTCGTTGTTAAATGTCTCACGAATTGACACTTCCAAAACCTATGTTGACTTGTCATTTCTGTAAGCATTTTTATTTACACTGAATCCTTCCTCAATATGTGAATTGCATTGTGCTTTGATCTCATGAACGAAATCTTTACAATTTATTGTTGCATTATTTCTGTCCATTCTTAGGCCTTTTTGGCTCAAATGAGGTGGAAGCGAAACTTCGTTATACATAAATTAAGCAGTTAAAAGAGGTGCAAAAAAGTTATCATAAAAAGTGATCATAAAAGTGATGTATTAATACCATGTGATATGCATCTTTGGGCTGCGTAAAATATACCGAGCTCGGCAAAGATTTACAAAGAATCAGCTTAATGTTATTAATTTAATATTCATAAAAGTCCAAGACAGTTTATACATGTATTCTGATTGGTTGAGAACCGGTCACGTTGTTATGTTTCACTGGTACAGAGCGGTCTAGTCTTAAGGCCGATTCATACGCGAATGTGAAAGAGAAACGAATTACTGTGACGTTGCCGGTGAAATCGCGCTTTCTCACCGTTGTTGACGTCGTGAATGATGAACAAGCTGGAGCAAATTTCATAGAGTTGCTTATGCCCCAGTCACATTGGAGCTGCGATTGCCTACGACCATGTCAGTCGTGCGACCTAGGGCGGTCTTGGCCCGGTCGTAGGTTTTTTCTGCGATGTCGGCCTAGCAGTCACACAATAAGACCTGTCCCCGACTGGTCTGCGACTTGTAGCCAACTGATAGCACGACTGGTCGCAAGACCTTGAGGGACTTGTCGTACGATCACCCAAGACTACCTACGATTGTCAAGGATCAGTCGCAAGACTAGTCACGCATAGTCGTGTGACTAGTCGTGCATTCGCACGACAAGTCGTGCGAATAGTCGTGCATAGTCGTGCGACTGTTGGACGACTGGATAGTCCCACGATGAACCACGACTACGTAAGACCACCCAAGACTTGTAGCACGACCATCGCACGACTATTGAAGACCTACCTACGACCAGCTACGACCAGCTACGACCAGTTTGGTCGCAGCCAGGTTTTTGAACATGATCGAAAACCTCCCCAAGACCGAATTCGGTCTTGCGACTACCCAAGACCACCCGCAACCACCCGCAACCACCCGGGACTTGTCGCAGGACTTTTCTACGATTCCTTGTAATTTCCAGTCGCAGACGATCGTAACCTGTTGTAAGTTGTCGTATCCTCCAGTGTGACTGGGGCATTAGCAGAGAAAACTGCTTACCAGAAATATTTGCTTAGCAGATTTTCTTGGTTACCAGACAAACTTGCGCGTAAATTTAATGTAATTTGGCTGGTAGTCTGTTTAAAAACTCTTAGCGAAATATTTGCTAAGCAAAATTGTCTGCTTAGCAGCTCTATGATAATTGGCCCAGCTGTCTTTAGACCGAGAGTTTGAGGCTGGATTGTGGGTGTGTTTACGCGCCAGCTGCTCTATCTTGCTAGACGCGCAGTTTGTGCCAATCAAAGTGAATAAAGAAGTTGCGTGTGCAATTAGCGCCTCGTTTCATCATCACGCGCGCAAACTCTTTGTGTTCGCAAACGCATGGTTGAAACAGTTTGGTGTTGTATCATTATTTTGCACCAAAAACAGCTAAATTTGTATGTTTTGACAACAAAGTCAGGAGGGCATTTATGAACGGTAAAAAATAGCTCGACGATTGGTCTTTACCGCAGGATAAAGACCTCGGGGTCGTGGCCATGGGCTTTATCCTGCATTAAAAACCAAGCATACAGCTTTTATTCCCTTATTTGAACCTTGCATTTACCGAAGAAAAAATACCTATTGGATACAAATTTTCAAGATTTTACGATTGAAACGTGGTTATTATATCACCAAAGTTTAACAACAATCATCCGAATAAAATGAATTTATATTACCTTTACATTTGACCCATTTGATACGACCAATTACTATTTGCACATCAACACACAAATAGAATGAAATATTGGTAATTTCGTTCTTATTCGTTGTACAGCAATATACATACCTTTAAGTCCGAGTTACATGGCACAGAAGCAAAACAATTATCACATCTGACCTCAGAATGCAAGCGTCACATATTTAACTATAGACACCCTCTATGTAAATTATATATTAAATCAACAACCGTCGGTTGTTTAAGACACGAATTATATAATAACAAATATTTTCAGGAACAAGAAGTTTAAAGATCAGAGAATAATTATCTATCTTGAAACCATCTTGAGCCCTTTTCGCACGACGAAAATAAACAACTTCGTGTGAGAGATTCTCTCAATGTTTGAGAAATATTACGAAATGTACTACGTGTGAAAGGAAACCGATGTTTGCGATTCTCCTACATTCCTTGGGAGTTTGTCTCAAACATTGAGAGATTTTTTTGTTTTTATATCGTAAATTGTATCGTCATGGTAAAAGTATGGTTAACCGCAAGAGCAAGGCACAGTCCTGAAATAATTTCACCTGATTCGCAATCTAAATAATCAAATATATCAGCCGCGCCAACAATTATCGCGAGATTGTTAAATTTCATAAATTTAATTACACTGCACTTTTACTGCATTTTGTTGTATGCTTCAAAGCAATTGATGAAATGCCGTTCCATTAGGGTAAAATATTGCACGAATCCATTCCTACATTCAGTTATGACTTGTTTTTGTATAATGTATTTTCTAGGCTATTGTTCGAACGCACCATTGGGTGTTTTTGCCTTGGTGTCAAATTGATTTTTCCTATCAATAGTACATTGTATTATAAGAGTGCCTTTTTTCCCATCTCACTGTTTGTATAGTATGTTTTGTGCTTGATAATGCGTAAATATGTTAGGAGTCACGTTAAAAAATATCCACCCAAGTTGGGAACAAACAAGTCTGAATTTTGGTATCAAATACAAAATATTTCGCCACACTTAATCTTTGTGAACACTTATTTTATGGAATAAGAATGGAATGAACAAAAAGATGACAAAGATTGGGTGCCACATATTGTTAGACGTAGTCCTAATCACCGTGAATGCCGATACACATTTTGACCTCAGATTTGCTGAGTTTACCGTCGCCGTCAATGTCGCAATGCTTCATTAAAGATTCTTTGAATATCTGCACCTGTCGCATGGAGTCATCCTGGAATCAAACAACCAAATTAACAAGAATTGGTACAATAGCATTGTGTGTTAGTAAACTGCCACGTGTGATTACATGTATTACTGGAGAGATGGCATCTCTGCACAGGACCAAACCCGTAGCCATGCAGGGGACTCGTATTCGAACGAACCACACTTTTTCAGTGTCTTTTCTGCGGCAAAGTGCGCGGTGAATCATGTAGCCAATTAATAAATCGATGCAATCAAGTAATTAATTAATTAATAGGGAGTATCTAATACATCAAAAGGGTGGAAACAATTGAATAACGTATGCATTCAAGTCACAAATATTCTTATTTTTTTCAAAAATAACCAACAATTCTTTCAATAATTTAGTGTATATCCAAAGTTATGTTTCAAATATGTCCCTACAACGCTTTATGAGGGGGATATTTCCCCAGGCTTGTAAATTCTGCCATATTTTTGCATCAATTCACATCCCTGTATTACAACAGTCGTTTCTTTCTTTAAACACACACACACGTCCACACACACACACACACACACACACACACACGTTAGTATACTGCCTTCGTAGAAATTGCTGGTAATAATTATGTCATAATGTTTGTGCCATCATGTACATAATTATATTCATTTTCTGTCACCAGCAGCACTCGATCCTTCATGTAATTTATGTTCTCATGTTGATGAATGAAAATACCCTGTAAAAACGGTGTTTAGAATGTAAACACATTTCTAAACACTTAGCTTGTACTCACTTTTTCCCACATGTTTAACGTAAAACATGTTTAGATTGTGCTTTTCTGTGATGTGTGTTTGAATGCTAAAAACCATATGAACAGGTGTCAAAAAAAGCTAAGCACGTTTTAGCTTTGTGACAAGTACAGAGTATGGCGGTTTAGCATTTAAACGAATTCCTAAACGCGTTTATTTCGCGTGTGTTTAAATGCTAAACACCATTTTAACAGTGTAGGCCTACATACAGTAAACTATCTGTCTGTATGCTTATAAATATGTCAATTCAGAATCTATTTCAGTATCTATTTTCAACAACGCGAATGTTGTGGTTTAAAAGAACAAGAAAAATTTACTCAATAAAAAAATTATAAATAGAAAAAGCTCAAAAGTGCTTTATATACGGAGCTTCCTGGATGCCAACATTTCCCGGGGCCCGTATAGTGCCCCCAAAACCCCCAAGCCGTGAGTTCGCTTCGCTCGCTACTAGTTTGGATGTGCCCCTCACCCATTTTCAAAATCCTTTTGTCTCCTTATAGTGTAGAGGACATATCAAATTGGAGTAAAGGAAAAAAGGAATGTTGATTCCTAATGAAATAGTGAAAATTAAACACTGTTAAAAATAAAGAATGTGCTCTTTTTGGTGAAATCTGAACCCCATCCATTTTGAACAACTTTGTAGTTTTCAGTAGGACTGAAAAAATACTCTGACTTGAATCGCAAAACCGTAACTTACGGGTTTTGTTATGCAAAAGATTGCAATGGAATATGATGTTATTGAGTTAGTTCGGGTAAACCCTGCATTAATCTCTTCTTGGAAGAAGTGATGGCTCTGAGAAGACTGCCGGTTGGTTTGTTCTCAACGTTTCGACTAGTCTGTTCTAGCCGTCATCAGGAGACTTAAATTAAATATGATGATTCTTTATATACAAGACTATTTATAATTTGATTGAATTTATCTAGAATGTAGGCTTACCAGTCCAAAACTTTCCCCTTCGTTGTAACCTCCATAATCCAGCAAATCTTTGACAAATAAGTCGATTTCTGCCCCTTCAAGGTAGTTTGTCTTGCCCTGTCAAATTCAAATATAATTGTCATGTCAATATTGTAACGTGTTTTTGTCAATATACGGCACAGAGGCGCAAAATGTCACTGATCCAGTTTTCGGGCTATTTTTCCCTATGAAAAACACGTAATAATACCTATAGACCAGTCTGAAAAACAACTTTCATGAAATAGAGGTAGTTGCTATATTGTCATGGTGTCAAAGGAGTTAGTTGCTATGTTGAATACGATCTAAATTCATCAGTCACTATGTTGAATAGCCTACGATCTAAAGTCAGTCGCTATATGTTGAAGACAATGTAGTGTCATTCGTTATATTGAAATCAATCTAGAGTATGGTCGTTATATTCAAGTCAATCTAGAGTATGTCGTTATATTGAAGTCAATCTTTAGTTAGTCGCTATAATGAAGTCATGATTGAGTATGATCGCTATATTGAAGTCAATCTTGAGTACGATCGCTATACTGAAGTCAATCTTGAGTACGATCGCTATATTGAAGTCAATCTTGAGTACGATCGCTATACTGAAGTCAATCTTGTGAGTACGATCGCTATATTGAAGTCAATCTAGAGTTAGTCGCTATACTGAAGTCAGTCTTTAGTACGATCGCTATATTGAAGTCCGTCTAGAGTACGATTGTTATATTGAAGTCAATCTAGAATTAGTCGCTATACTGAAGTCAGTCTTTAGTACGATCGCTATATTGAAGTCCGTCTAGAGTACGATTGTTATATTGAAGTCAATCTACAGTTATTCGCTTCCCTGTGAAGACATGTTTTACAGTGTGAATTTCGTCAGCTACTAATGGCTTCAAATTACATTAGTGAAAAGCTGTTCCCCATTCTTTGAAGGCCAACCGGCTCTTAATTGCAAACCATTAGTACAAATAAATCCAGGTTACGAGTGTATGCAGAGATCCAGCATTGGTAATAAAGTAACAATTTATATTTGTTAAATCTTCATCAAGTTAAGACAAAATATCTTTCAAAATTAAAGCAAACCTGTCCCACATTCGGGACAGTGAACAAAGGCAATACAATAGTTCTTGCATGTATTCAATCTCTGAGGCATCAATCTCTGAGGCATCGTAGACAAGTTGCTGGTCTCACGGTCTTCTGTAAAATGCAGTGTTCTCTGCTGCCTCATCCACTGGACAGTCTTAAACTACCTTCAGCTTAAAGCATACCGTTCTACCAGGCAGTCATCTGCATCCCATCAACATACAGTCGTTATTCCAAAATCTCGTACCTCACAGCATCAGAGGTCCTTTTTTAGCTTCTTATGCCAGGCTCTGGAACTCTTTACCTGCCTCTGTTGTGGATGTTCCATCTGGTCAGTCCTTCAAATTTAATGTTCATCATCATCTGATTAATCTGCTACCTGCTCAGAATTTATGAAATTTAGCTTGGGCATCCCTAATGCTTCTTGTTCTCTTGGTCAGTGTTTTAAATTAAAAAATAAAATAACAATGTATTTACCTTATCGTAATGATCGAAGACTTCGTTAAGCTGAGCATTGCGTTCCCTGTCTGACAAATCCTGAAACTAATTCAAATTATAAAGAAATAACAATTAATCAACCATATAATAAAAGTCATACAGTTTGAAATAAGAAAATTTAAGTCTTAACCCTAGCCACTCCAAATCCTCCAAAATCATTCTCCTGCATGTTTTTGATGGATTCAGTACTCCGCAGTATAGCCCAGCGAATAGAGCATGAAGCCATGTGTACCAATTCCATCAAACTCCACCGGCTGCTTTTGTTGGATTCAGTACTCCACAGTATATAGCCCAGCGAATAGAGCATGTAGCCATGTGTACCAAATCCATCAAACTCCACCGGCTGCTTTTGATGGATTCAGTACTGTGTATAGCCAAGCCATGGATGCTTTGCATTTGCTACCGGTACTGTACCAATTCCATCAAAGTCCAACAATTGGGGTACCTTAATGCACGTTGATGGATTTGGAGGATTTGGGATGGTTTCGTGCCAAAATTCCTAGGAGGTTAGGGTTAATTTTGTTCATTATGTTTTTAAAAATTTACACCATTATATTATTTCACAAAGTATAGATTAGATTAGATTAGATTAGATTAGATTAGATTAGATTAGATAAAACTTTATTGTCCCTCACGGGGAAATTTAAATGGCCTTTACAATACAATACAATACAATACAATACAAACGATAAGTAGATACAAAAAAAGACTAGACATAAATAAGAAGCTGGTAAAAATAAACAAAAACTTACTTATTAAATACGCAAACATTTAAAACAATTCTTTTAATAAAAGGCCAATGTTATTGCATTGATTTAAGTTGACAAGTTCAAAATGCTATGAATTGGACATAGTGTGAAGGAAAATCACGTCGGTGACGTCACAATGAGTGGTTTATTCCCAAACTTGCGTGGACTGTAGCCCAAATATGGACTCCATTTCTGTATAACATTAATAATAATAATAATAATAATAATGTGTGGATTTATATAGCGCACGTATCCACCAACTAAGTGGTGCTCAAGGCGCATTATATTATTATCCCTGCTCATAAGGCTCATAAATCATTCCTGAAACCATCTCAGCTCCCTGGGGAGTATACAACTCAATTGCTGCCATTTCTAGCGCATATAGAGCAAACCAACTCTGCCTTCACAGGTACCCATTTAACCCCTGGGTGGAGAGAAGCAATTATGATTAAGTGTCTTGCTCAAGGACACAAGTGTCATGGCCGTGATTCGAACCCACATTATGTTGCTAACACCAGAACTTGAATCCGGTAAGCTAGACCGCTCGGCCACGACACCCCAATAATGCATATCAAAACAAGTTACCAGTGTGTTAAATCATTGCTTTTGACGTTAGTACCAGAAAGGCAACATAATCCAACGACAATGTTGCAGAGAACAGAAAAAACAAGATATTATATTTCTGACAAATAGCCCAGTTTCAAATGTTCTTAAAATCAAGAATAGTGAATTTCTCTTAATTAAAGCACAGTCATTGCGATGTGCAATCTTCTCGTGTGATTTACTTATCCATAATAATAATAATAATGTATAGATTTATATAGCGCACGTATCCACCAACTAAGTGGCGCTCAAGGCGCATTATATTATTATCCCTGCTCATAAGGCTCATAAGGCTCATAAATCATTCCTGAAACCATCTCAGCTCCCTGGGGAGTATACAGCTCAATTGCTGCCATTTCTAGCGCATATAGAGCAAACCATCTCTGCCTTCACAGGTACCCATTTAACTCCTGGGTGGAGAGAAGCAATTATGGTTAAGTGTCTTGCTCAAGGACACAGGTGTCACGGCCGGGGCTCGAACCCACACTCTGCTGCTGGCAACACCAGAACTTGAGTTCAGTGCGCTAGACCGCACGACAATCCACTTTACGTGCATTATACAACACACGGGACCTACGGCTTTACGTCCCATCCGAAGGACGAAGCAATTATGGTTAAGTACCTTGCTCAAGGATACAAGTGTCACGACCGGGGCTCGAACCCACACCCTGCTGCTGGCAACACCAGAACTTGAGTTCGGTGCGCTAGACCGCTCGGCCACGACACTCCATGAAACATTCAATTTACTTATACATTCATTTATCTCAGCAGCATTTCCCAGAATCCGGCATTCTCCTGAAGACGATCAGAGTTGATCGAAACGTCGGGATTTAACTAATTATACTACTCAATTGAGAATTTCACATGGTGTCACCGCAAATAGTCTTTACATATCCTCTTCACCATGCAAAGCTAAAAGTTTTACTTATCTCGGGAATATTTCTCAAAGATAACGTCATCTAAAATGATTCCCGTCCCATTAGGTTCGTTCCAAATACTATGATTTATTAGTTCTCGTTTGAAAAATACTTTTGCCGTGGCACTAGAAACTTTCAAACCCTGGGGATATTTTCCATTTATGACATAATCAGTCTAATGTAATTGGTTGATCCACATATATGACTTAATACTTTGATGCCTCCGTTAGTGTGCTTAAGTAGATTAGTAGTTACGACAGACGTATATATAAGTTACCGGTATATATTATAATATGAAGTCTCAGAGGTTTCAACCTAAGTATTTAATCAAACCCACTCCCATGTTATAATATTAATCTGCTGTTTTTTTTCGTGAAAGAAGATTGACCGTTGATAATCTTACCTTGGCCATCCTGCTGGATGTTATCAGGAAATTTTCCTCTGTTTTGACTGCCAACAGTCTATGAAATATTGAAAAAGATTGTTATGATATGAGTCATCGCTCAATTAACCTCATTTCATTATTACTAAGAGCACAATAAGCACATTAAGAAAAGCTTTTCAAATTTAATAATAAAAACGGGTCATGAATTTGTATTCATTTT
This sequence comes from Zoroaster sp. YZ-2022, assembly GCA_029582265.1. Taxonomy (NCBI): domain Eukaryota; kingdom Metazoa; phylum Echinodermata; class Asteroidea; order Forcipulatida; family Zoroasteridae; genus Zoroaster; species Zoroaster sp. YZ-2022. The sequence continues at coordinate 9,857,783 of CM055822.1, forward strand.
AAAAAAATATATACAAACAGTACATTTTCAAAGCTCCTGGGCCGATTTTAATGTTGAATTGCTATTTTTCTGTGGTTAAGGAAGTCATAAGCTTTCATTTGAGACATTGAACGAAAAAAAATCTGTCAATTATTAGTCAATTCAAAAACTCAAATTAATAAAATGCTGGCCCACTGTTTTAATCCTCAGCTTGCACGAGGGTGTGTGCAGTCTTCTGATTGGCCAGCAGCGGCTGTCGATCAGAATCAATCGCGTTTTAAATATCACTTTTATACAGTTTCCGACATCCGAATTTCATTTTTTTTCCCCGTTGAATAATGATATTATCTTTCAAAATTCGTTCACTTTTTGAATTTGAATTTGTGCGTCTCTTGAGCCAAACGTGGGTGATATATACTGAAGTGAGTAACTGCCTACGATCTCATCTGAACTGCCTAATGGAAATATTAACTCTTAGCTATAAATTGTGCATTACCACACGATATCATTTCCAAATTCTCGGCAAAGAAACATATTGAATATTTTAAATGCAACGGCTGAACACATTCAGTAAGACTGCTGAGACCAGCTGGAATTAAATGTCGGTAGCGTCTCTCTGAAAGAAATCGGATTAGTAAGGAGCCATGGATGACATGGATGTCAAAAACCATTTAGCCTACAGTGCTTAATGATTATATAAAGAGAGCAGTATAGGATCAAGCACCTTAAAGTTACATGATTTAATTCAATCTACACTGAAGAGAAAGATTAACATCACAGTAATTATTGTTCGATTCATGTCCAAATCCTTTGGGAAATCTTTAGTACTCATCGTCAGTATACATCATATGTTCATAGTTAATGCGATACACTTGCGTTTTGTCAAATAGAGTGGCACAGATAGGTTGAAGAAGCACTGGACTGCGTAAACGAACACTTGACGCAGAATGTAGGTACCACCACAGTTATGGGGCGGCGCCCAGTGAACTGGGCCCAATTTTATTAGCCGCTTGCTAAGCAGCCGATTTTGTGCTTAGTGTGCATTTTTCATTTCATAGCGCTGCTAACCGTTAAGCATAGAGAAAGACATATGCTAACTTGCCGGCCGTTATTGCTAGTAAATGAGTGACGCAACAATACAAATCCATGGTGAACGCGCACGCGCCGCTCTGAGTTTTCTTGCTAACCTGTGGAATACGCTTATGCTTACGCAAATTCTTCTGCTATAGTTAGCACGAAACTTTGCTTACCCGGTAAGCAGAACTATGAAATTGGGACCTGGTAGACAGATTAGTCTCTATACAAGACTGGATGTGCGTACTGTATAACTCCTTATACAGTAATAGCTCATAAAATCGGTAAAATCCGCTACTGAATTCATCATCAATGCATTAAATGGATTATTTCCCTTTAGGTCTCCTCTCGATAAAAAAGGAGGGGGAGGGGCTTATATAAACTACAGTAAATATCACTTACCTAGCCATTTCAGCCAAACTAAGATGACCATCGTTGTTTTTGTCAAAAATCTTCAACTAAAATTTTAAACAAATATATATTACAACTATTACTGTAAAAAGAATTAAATAATTTCTCTTAGATCGTTTTGTTGTCATACTTAGCCATTTTAGGAAACATTTATTTAAAAATGGGTCCCTGTTAGTGTTATAATCCCTATGCATAAGTTGCATGATCCGCAATTACTGCCCAAACAGCTGTCGTCATATTCTCAGATCAAAGAATCGATTTTGTGCAAGGTATCGATTCTTATTGCTCAAGGTCTTCATGTATGTTTCACCATGGAGCTATAAAACGTTTTATAGCTCCATGGTTTCACACAGGGCATTTGACACCCTTTAGACATTTGTTTTTTTTTTTTTTTTTTTTTTTTTTTTTTTAAAGAAAAATCTAAATAAATAACCCGGCACTTACGAAAATTTGATTGTTTAAACAACTAAAGATCAAAATTATGTAATTGGATAAAGCAAAATTAGGACAACAATAATTTCACACATTGGTTCATTATGTGATAGGCTGTATGCATAAACGTCAAAACCCAAGTTACTGATTCTCACACGTTGATAATTTTCATGTATTGTGGATATAGACAAATATATCCAAAGGTCTTTCCTTTTAACAAAACATAAATCATCTACAACCTGAAATAATGAATTATTATTTGTATATAATTTACCATGGCCTTGGTATATTCCTTTATCTTGTCATCAGACACTACTTTCCCCTTTTTAGCGAGAAGATCACGGATGAAGTCCTGCGGTAAAACAGCCATATTGAAAAGAAATTACATTTTCTTCTCAATCGTTATACGGACATCGAGACCATCTTCAAAGTGAACCGTCTTTGCCCAAGGACCCATACTATGGATTTGTCCATCCGGCTTTGGATATTATTTCATTGACAAGCTGAGAAGACTTTATCGCTCCAAATCATATAGCAATCTTAATTGCGGGTTTAGCGTTAATATTCTCAATGCTGATTTGGTATACTTTGGTGTATTCATTGTACATTTTACTCCACAACCCGAATATATGCAATTGTGCATTGTAACAGGTAAAGGCATCGAGAAAGAGCACACTGTAAAAACGGTGTTTAGAATTTATACACATGCCAAAGAAACGTGTTTAGGAATTCGTCTAAATGCTAAACAGCCATCCTCTAGTGTGCATGTCACAAAGCTAAACGTGCTTAGTTTTTTGACACATGTTCATATGGTACGTACATGTACATGGGCGGATCCAGAACATTTTTAGGGGGGGGCTGAGAATCAAAAACAATTATTTTTCAGTACAGTACTAAGTAGGTCACATCCTTATGTTTATCCCGCACACTGTGGAAATGGGAGTGTGTTCTCCCCTCCCCTCCCCCCTCTCTCTCTTTTTCTCTCCCTTTTTTAATTTTTTTAACGATTTTAGGGGGGGCTACAGCCCCCTTAGCCCCCCCCCCCCCCCGGATCCGCCAATAACGTAGCATTCAAACATACATCACAGAAAAAGCACAATCTAAACATGTTTTAGGCTAAACATGTTTGGATTCTAAACACCATTTTTACAGTGCACCATAATATGATCAAGTAACAGATGTAACCAATATCTTTGACAGATCCCAGGAGAGGGAGGGGGAAATGTTCATTTTGTATTTTTGCCCTCTCGGTATTTACCCAGAGTCTGCCTCTGAATATAAATGAGACTGAGAGCAGGAATTAAATACACTGTTACCTGGTTATAACCGACCGAAATTTCACTACTCCGTTCAAATTTGCCAATCGGCTAACAGAAACCAATTGTTTAAAAAAAATACAAGCAACAATTCTTGCGCCCATTTTGTTGTTCTAGACTTTTTATTTTGCCCCATTGGTTATTAAACAATCATTGTGGGGGTTCAATGATGCTTTCTGATTGAAAATGTACGCACGTTGTGTGCCATTTGCCGACGGTCTAGTTTGTGTGGCCGTCAGGTGCCGACTTTTGGTTAACCGGTTACCGACCGTGAAAGATTCGGCCAAACGGTTAGCAAACTAACCGGCAACTCCCAGCGCGAATATTAATGAGCTAATTATAATAAACTGAGGCTGATCATTATGTTATGGCGTGGTAGTCATAGCAATAGTAGATCGACCGTGACCGACCATTCACACGTTCATTTGTTTATTATTCATCAAGTGATCAATAAACATCGTCAAATTTCCTGATAATCCTAAAACAGTGAGGCATGGATACAACCACTGTACAAGTATTTTGATACATGCGTACAGATGGTAAGAACAACTATATTTGTTCATGTAAGTAATAGGATAGAGGGAAAATAAACTCTATACTGTCACTTACTCCCAGCTCCTTCTTCGTGATATAACCGCTCTTGTTTCTGTCATATTTCTTCCAAAGCTGAAGGCAACAAAAAGCATATATCGAAATATTTATAACAGTTTTTTACAATTAAAATACAAATCGTTTTAACGTCGTTATTCAGAGATGTCAAGAAACATGAATGTCATTTTGAAAACAATGGAAATAAACAACAGAATTTACTTCAGTAGTAACGGCCCCACATTAAATTTTGTACTATGAGAATGACATGAATCATGACATGAACAGTGATATCAGTCATCGTAACACATGTCGAAAATTACCATTTTAGATTTGCTATATTATGATACACGTTCTGTACACAAAAGAGACTTATGCATTATTCCACACTATCACTTTGTCCACGATTTACTTAATGATGAATATTTGTAAAGATTGTTTGCTTTTATTCAGTCATACTAATTTTGTTTTCACAGCATAAACATGTCTAAAGAGTCAAAGGCGATTTCATTTATTGTGTCAAGAAAGTGAATCTATACGACTGGGAAACACTGATAATAGGCCTACGTATATTCCAGCATAGAGTAAAGGACACCATCAGAGATTAAGATTGCATGCTGTGTACGCTAGACCGCAACCGACGGATGTAACACCTGTGCTCGGTAGACTATATTAAAACTAATGGGGCCCATTTAAAAGGAAAAAATCGTGAATAATGACAAACAAATCTCCATATTATTTTTTAGTATTGACCGGGAGGCTACGATTCAAATTAATTTGCCTACTTATTTGCATGTTACCCTATTTTTTGATGTTACGTTTGTAAACATATGTTAAGCATTATGAATCGGAATACATACCGTCATCAATTCCACGGAGGATTGAAGATTCTCTTCTCGACGAAACAACAGGATAAAGTTCTCATCCGTCGGTAAGATGTTTGCCAGCTATCATACAAACAAAATCAGAATGATTCTTGGGGATACGGATATTGCAATTGCTTTAAGAACCATTACAATTCCCAGATGAAAACGCCAAAATTATACTAGGCCTAATTCCATACAAATGTTTGGGATTAATAATAGGCCCTAATAATAACTAATAATAACAATAATATTAATAATAATGTTTAATGTTTAATAATAATAATAATAATGTTCCTATCTCAAGGATATAGGAACATCTGTTAGAGTAGAATTACTACAGAAGGCGGCACTCTTAGGGACAGCAAGGATTCTGCGAAAGACACTCGAGATCTAAGGCTACGGGACGTAGCTTGACTCGAGGTGTAACCGGCAGAAAGGAAAACAAAATCTTTCTTTTCATGCTGTGCTAACGTGAAATAATAATAATAATAATAATAATAATAATAATAATAATAATAATAATAATAATAATAATAATAATAATAATAATAATAATAATAATAATAATAATAATAATAATAATAATAATAATAATAATAATAATAAAATAATCAATCATAATTATAATCATAATCATAATCATAACCATAATCATAATCATACTTCATTGTACATTATGCACACAAATTTCAGTATCACCCCCCCCCCCTTCGACACGGATTTACGTCACTGTCAATTTATCAGCATATTTGCAATAATGGAGGGGTATGTTTGCATGACGGATCTACTGAAAAAATTTCATCTATATAGCCAGTTGGGTGGTTTGTATATACAAACGGACAGATAGACAGATGGATGGTTTATATACAAAAGGACAGATAGAAACAAATAAAAAAATCAATTAACCTCAGTGATGGCAATTCTTCCGTCCTTTGCATCGTCATAACTCTCCATAAAACAGTCCTTCAAGTCTCTGACTAGTTCAGGAGTCACCTAAATGAAAAAAAATGAAAATACTCGAATTGATATTACGAAGTTTTCCCATTACAGGAAATTAACTGATGAGAGAAGAGGATTAGGCTAAAAAAAAGTCTCCGGTTTCTGGTCATCGGTCGGATTCAAAATCGGTGCGGTGACTCGCTTTTTTTTGGCAACAGGGAAATACGTGACACGTTGTAATACGCGGGGACCAAATTTCCCATATACAAAGTATGGTGGCTAAGAGAGGCCTTACAAATCGGGCAAACGTCCATGCCCCTATGTGAAAAAGCCGTTTAAAGCACAGCACGGCAGAATGCCAATCTATCCATCAATTTTGGCTGCAATTGGACATCGTTTCATAGCAACAACAACAAATAAATAAATAAATAAATAAATAAATAAATAAATAAATAAATAAATAAATAAATAAATAAATAAATAAATAAATAAATAAATAAATAAATAAATAAATAAATAAATAAATAAATAAATAAATAAATAAATAAATAAATAAATAATAGCGTTCGTCGGCGCAAGACGTGCTTGCACACAGCTCCGAGATTTCCTTGCTATTATCTACTTTCTTGATCTCCTTTGAGATATTATACAGCTACTTCTTCTTCTTATTGAGTAACACTGACAACCGAAATATAGAAAGTAAGTTAACAGTCACTTTAGGGTCTTTTAGACCCTTTTTTATTGGCTCCATTTTTTGTTTTGGCGCTGTGAAGGGGTGGCCATCTTGAATTCGCCATGTTTCGTCATGGAACAAGAAACTACAGGCTTGAACGACCAACGACAATACGGTTCAACGTAAAGAATATCAAAAACGTCACAGCCAAAGAAGTGCACGATGCAGTAGACAAAGAGCTGGATACCAATGACACAATTAATTGTATTGCACAACTGGAGAATGGGTGGTATAACCATGGAGGAAGGTTCCTTCCTCCATGGTATAACGTAACCTTCAACAATGAGAAACACTGTCTCGACATCGCCAGAAGTGGTATGATCATACACGACACACTCATCACTTGCGAACGCACCAACCTGTTAAGATCAACAGTAGTGTACGTTAAAGCACCATACGAAATGTCAGACATGGTTTTAATGGGGGCTTTCTCCGAATATGGCACCCAGGCTAATGTACGACGACATGTACACGATTTCAACAAAGACATCGAAACGGGAGTGAGGAGTATTTTAATGAAAGACGTCAAAAAACAAATCCCCCAGCTACATAAAGATTGGTGCATTTACTCTTCCTGCACGCCATAAGGGACAAGAGAAAACATGCAAGATTTGCAGCCAGCCAGGTCATTTTGCTCGTGACTGCAGGTCCAGAGGTCTTTGTTTTATCTGTGGTAGCGATGAGCACCGAGCCTCCTGGCACCGTGACAACGAAGACGACCACGACGACGAGGAGCAACAAACCCCAGTCATTGTTGTTCCGAACCCAAAGAACTACCATACTGACAGCGACGAGGAAAGTGACGATGGAACAGAGCACAGAGAACCAAATGACGAGACACAAGAAACGGCGAAACCAGTTGCCAAAGGCCGAGGCTTTTGGGACGAACATGTAGAACGTATACAGAGAGAGGCTGACAACAGAAAGCGAAAGGAGAGAGATGAAGATGACAGTTCCGAAGGTAGAAAGTTGGCAAAAGATGACACCCAACCAGAGGAAGCGAAAAGTATGGATGTCGACGATGAAAAACACGAATCGGGGAATGAAGAAATGGTCACAGACATGGACGATATCCAAACACAAGAAAATGTCAATGACTCTGAAGGAGAATTTGTCCCGTACACTAGAAGGGGGGGGGGGGGTACAGAGATTCCGGAAAAAACGCACCTCATGGGAAAGAAAACCATCCGAAGATTACAGCAAAACCCCTAAGTCCAGTCAGTCTCGACCGTCCAACCAATCTCGTCAATTGAACCAACAAGACCAGACCAGCCAAACGCGTCAGTCCAGTCCAACTCGTCAATCCAGCCAGCCCGAATCATCTAGCCAAGCCAGCCAACATCACCAGCCCAGCCAAAAGCATCAGGCAAGCCAGTCGGACACTACTAGACAATCTAGTCAAGCCCGTCAGTCCAGCCAAAGTCAGTCCAACGAGGCAAACCAATCAGACCCTACCAGCCAGTCCAGTCAAGCCCGTCATCCTAGCCAAACACGTCAGTCGAGACAGGTAAATCAAGCCGCAAAACCACCGCGCCAGTCCAGCCGAGCCCGTCAGTCCAGTCAAAGCATGGAGGAAGGAAGAGAAAGTCATCAGTCCGACCAAGCCAGTCAACATTCCACTGAGTCATACCAACCTAGCCATCAAGAAAGAACGAACAGTCACTCCGAACAGTCGAACAATACAAACCAACCCACCCTGGACCAGCCTTGTCCATCCACACCAACCCAGAGGAAAGGAAAAGGCCGAGGACGACCTAATGAAAAACGATAAGATCAATTCTGTTTTTCTTAATATAACTGATAAAGATGAATTGTTTTGTTTTATCTATTTTTTGCATGTCATTCTTGTCGATAGCATCAATTAATGTTAATGGATTGAGAAGTGATTTTAAACGTAATCTTCTTTTTGAATTCATGAAGCGCCATAAATATAGTATAGTTTTTATGCAAGAAACCCACAGTGAAAAAGGCGATGAATCAATTTGGAGTACTCAGTGGCAAGGGAAGATGTATTTTAATCATGGGAACCGCCAATCAAGGGGGGTTGCAATCTGTGTTTCTGAAAAATTAGATCTCGAAATTACTGATATTGATAGAGACGATGAAGGCAGATGGATAAAGGGAAAGATTAAATGGAATAACGAAATTATTTATGTTGCTTCTGTTTATGCACCGAATGATTCGTATGCCAGGGCACTTTTCCTTGATAATCTACGTGACCGTATTGAAGATAACAACTGCATAATCGGGGGAGATTTTAATTGCAATTTGGATAATGATATAGCTACTGATCCCAGTAAAATTATCATGCATAATGTTTTGAATGAGAAAGATATTATTGATGTTTGGCGGACAGTTCAACCCAACGGACCAGGTTACACTCATTTCCATAGTCACCAAGAAACACAGCACAATCGATTATTTTTTTTATCTCGTCGAATCTTATCAGTAATGTGAATGACATTTCAGTTTACACACATGGTTCATCCGACCACCATATTTTGGACATTAAAATTAATGACCCCCATGCTTGTCATGGTAGTGGGAGATGGATTTGTAATAACAGCCTTCTCAAAGAAGATGACTGTATTTCGAGAGTTAACAATTTTTGGAAATACTGGAGTATCCAGAAAAATAACTATGATTCTTTACTTGAATGGTGGGCAATCGGTAAATTCAGAATCAAAGAAATAATCCAAGGGTATGGTAAAGAAAAAGCCCGTAAACATAAGTATAAACAAATGAATTTACAGGAACATTATAATGCTGTTATCAGTGATCCGCATAAGGCGGATATTAACGCAATCAAAGACATTGAAACCGAACTTTAAAAATATGAAATCGAGGAATGGGAAAAAAGCCAAAATTAGAGTTAGAAATATTATTAAGGATGAAGGCGAAAACCCTCCAAATTCTTTCTGAATGTAGAAAGACAACAAATTAATAATTGTAAAATTGAAAAATTAGTCACCCCCGATGGGAAACTTGTGGATGAGCCTAGCTCACTATTAAGATTAGTCAAAAGCTTTTATTCTGATTTGTATACTTCCGAGAATATTTCCAATTTCTAAAATCGAGACCAAAGATATTCCAGATGATATAATTGAAGATCTAGAAAATGATATCTCCAATGATGAGGTTAAACTAGCCTTCTCTCAAATGAATCAAAACAAATCGCCAGGTCTAGACGGCCTTACTGTTGAATTTTTTCAATCCCTTTGGCCGGTTATCGAAGATGATTTTGTCGCAGTTTTTAAAGATTGTTATACAAAAGAGGGCATTTGTGTAAATCTATGAATGTTGGTTTGATTAGGTTGATTTATAAGATGAGAGGAAGCAGGTTTGACCTAAAAATTGGAGACCGATAAGTCTTCTGAATGTTGACTACAAGATTTTGTCAAAAGTTCTCACCAATAGGTTAAAAAAAAAAGCTATGCCATTTATGATAGGTGATGAGCAAACGTGTGGTGTCCCAGGGAGGAAAATATACGACAACCTTATGCTTTTACGTGATAGTGTTGATTATATCAATTGGAACAATGAGGAAGCAGCCATCTTGAGTATTGATCAAGAAAAAGCATTCGATAGGATTAACTGGTTTTATATGTTTAGTATGCTGGAAAAAATGGGGATTCCCTCCAAATTCCTTAAGTGGATTAAGCTTTTGTGTAATAATCCTGTGAGTTGTGTTATTGTAAATAATTTCAAATAAGTAGAGGAATTAGACAAGGTTGCCCCCTGTCTCCTTTGTTATATGCTGTTTGTGCTGAAGGATTGGGAACCTTGATCAGAAATAACGGGAAATTAGAAGGTATTTACACCCCAGGTGGGACAGAATGTGTTAAAATTATTCAGCATGCAGATGATGCTACTGTTTTTATCTCTAAAGAAAGTGATTTTCATGTTATTACAGATGTTTTGTGTAAATATTGTAAAGGTAGCGGATCTAAAGTGAACACTAGTAAAACCACGGGTCTATGGCTTGGCAAATGAAAAAATAGAAAGGACAAGCCATGCGGTTTTAACTGGAACAATGATAAACTTAAAATTTTGGGTGTTTTTGTTGGAAACAATGTCACGCCGGCAGACAATTGGGAGCCCAGAATCAACAAAATCAAGTGTGTTTTAAACAAATATCGGCAGCGTGATCTGACCCTGACAGGAAAAGCAGTGATCGTGAACGTTATGGTCGATAACAGTCTTAATTATCTGGGTAGCGTTATCTCTTGCCCTGAATACTGGACCAAGAAAATTGAGGATGTTGTCTATAGTTTTTACTGGTCAGGTAAACCCGAAAAAAATCAAACGCGCCACTATCACTAGGCCTCGGAACATGGGGGAACTGGTCTTGTAGATGTCAGAGTTAGGTTACGCTGTTTAAAACTGATGTGGTTGAGTAATTATGTCAAGAGCAGTGGTAAATGGAAGGTTTTATTTAACTATTGGATAAAAAAAACCGGCGAGAGCCATAATTTGGGATGGTATGTGTTTGAGAAGTCCAAAAAAAAATTGCAGACCACTCCTTTTTATAAGGGCCTTTAGAAAAGCCGAGGCAGTGATCAGACCACATTTTTCTTCAAAGTTGGAATTCATGAACTCCCCTCTCTGGAATAATCCAATTGTCACATGTAATAAAAACAGAGTTTTAGCAAGTCCGCTTCTCAAGGCGAAGGGTATCTCTAAGTTGCACCATGTTGTCAGGAACAATAGGCTGATTACCTTCAGAGAATTGGCTAGAAAATGTAATATTAATCGTACCAATGCAGGGCGAATAGTCAAGCGTCTTAAACAAAATATTAATCCTACCCTTTTTGATGAAAAACGGTGTGGGCCCAGTAATCATCCGAGCAGATGGTTAAAAATAAAAATTGATTCCGGGGACGAAGATTTTGTGCCACTCTCTAAATTTAACATGAAAACCATTTACAAGGTACTCATGGGCAGAGTTTTTATGTGTCCAAAATCCCAGGAGAAGTGGGCTCTGATTTTAAGTCTCACAAATCTTGTTGATTGGACCAATGTTTGGAGTAAAATTCACAAGAACAATATTATGGACGCTAAAGATAAAGATATCCTTTTTAGACTTTGTCACAGAATCCTACCTACCAGGGATAAACTCAATAAGATGAATGTCACTGATAAGCTCGAGTGTCCATTCTGTAAAACAGACAATGAAACCATACAGCATTTGTTTGAACCTTGGATGTATGTTGAATCTTTAATTAAGAAACAAGTAGGCTGTCGTTTATTTTGTCTCAATGATTGCTCAAGAATCCTTTGTACAAACTTGTCCTTCGTTTCAATGGTAATTGTTAGCATGATGATTAAGGTTATTTGGAAAACCCGGTGTGAGCGTGTTTTTAATGAAGGAAAAAGTAATATTGTCCAAACTAATATTATCCAGAATTACAAACAAACCCTCAAACAATTTCTTGTAAGGGAAAGAAGTAGACTCAAAATTCGTGATTTTAGCAACATGTATACATTTTTGTGTGTGGTCCAAGAAGAGAGGCTAACCTACAAATTCTGAATTCTATATGTCCTATTTTAATTTTTTATTTTAAATTCAATTGTAAATTGTGTCTATGTACATAATTGTTCTTGTATTTTTTCATTGTAAATATTGTATTTGCTGTTTTTGTTTTGTGAGTGATTCATTGAATAAATGAAGCTGTATAGCTTCAACGCAAAACAAAACAAAATAAATAAATAAATAAAATAAAATAAAATAAAATAAAATAAAATAAAATAAAATGCCGACGCGCAGGGAGTAGAAACAGGAGACTTTTTTTGTTGGCCTTAAGCAATTAAAGCAAGCTTCATTATGTCTGTTCCTGCCGCACACAAACTGAAATATATTTCTTCATTTTAGTAATACCAGAAGTCTACCTATCAGGGGGTGAAATTAAATTGAATTTTATGGTAGCCCAGAGGACTAGTTATGTCAAATTTTACAAGTCATTCTCATTTTTTAGCAGTCCTAAAAAAAGGTGAATATAAATACAAGAAAGAGAAATGAACCGTGAGCTGGTGAGTAACATGTTCATGCTGAGATCATGCTGAATGTTTTTTTGCGTATTTTTATTTCATTTTATTTTCACTAGCCCATCGGTCTACCCAAACTCCAGAAGCTAGTAGTCCCGCTGCCAAAACCACTAGCCTTGGGCTATGGACTAGCGGACTAGTGTTAATTTCGACTCATCTGCCTATATGTAAATAGACTTCCGGTAATACAAAAAAACTTATTTACTCACTTCGTTACTTGACATCGTCATGAGGAGATCTTTGAAGAACTTGTCCAGGCCTTCATCGTCGATGTAACCGCTGTCTGTTGAATAATAATACACAAAATATATAATGGCCTATGAATATATAATGCACAGTGACACGACATGAATAATAACGGCAAACAGCTCTGGGTCCTCCTTCTTTTTATTAAAATCGTGTATTTCCAGGGCGAGAGAGCAGTGGGTACGAGCTTCTCTGTCCCTTTTAAAGCATCAACGTAAAATTGAATAATTAATAGAGAAACCCTTTTACAGTAAATATGCCGGTACCAAACTTTCTAGTAATTCAGCCACTGCCAGTCAGTATTGTTCAAAAGTACCGTGACTTTCATAGTTGGATCCATTGGGAATATCATTAATCTTTCACTCTAAATACCAAATTTACTCATCCGTGAATAGCACCTTTACAGAACTGTCAAACTATACTGGGTGTAGATTAATGCATAAATCATGATTTTTGTTGCAAACGTATGATAAATTTAAGCTTCAAAAGGTGATTGAGCAAAGAATTGTGGGAAATCATCTTAGTGAATAATCCAAAACAACCCACCCACGCCGTGACATAAGATTCATACATTATTACTTCAAGAGCTCACGTTTCTCAATTTGAACGAACAAGGACGAATTTCTTAATGTGTGTTTTATACATGAATACCATGCTGAGGGTTAGGCCAAAAAGGTCTCCGGTTTCTGGTATCCGAGCGCGTCGCCTCAGACCCGCGCGTCGGCATTTTAAATTTTCCTTTTTTTTTTTTTTGCTGTGAAACGATGTCCAATTGCAGCCAAAATTGCTGGATCGATTGGAATTCTGCCGTGCTGTGCTTTAAACGACTTTTTCACATAGGGGTATGAACGTTTGCCCGATTTGTGAGGCCTCTCTTAGCCACCATACTTTGTATATGGGAAATTTGGTCCCCGCGTATTTCCCTGTTGGCAAAAAAACAAAAAAACAAAAACCGATTTTGAAGCCGATCGATGACCAGAAACCGGAGACGGTTTTTTTTGGCCTTAGGGCTGATAGGTCTGGACTAGCATGCAAGGTTAATGAAGAATACAATAATTAGGCCTGTTACACTATTAAACAACAACTTTTTGATAAACTGGATGAAGTTAGTGATTAGTCCGTTAATTAATGTAATCGCTTCGCGGCTACAAATGTAATCGGTACACGGCCGCTGTAATCGATTGTCGGCCGATGTAATCGGAATCGCATCCGATGATGAAATTCTATAGTGTTTCACGTCCAAGTCAATGAAGTGCTTCAGGTCTTAAGCCAGGAAGAGTCTCCAATTTCCTCTTTCTTTTTGAAGCCCGCTCCAACAAGTAAGATTATAAGCACGTTATAGAAAATCCTGCTCCCATGTACTACACGTACCCGTATAGAAATTATGAAAAGGGCATCATTTTAAAGCAGGCCTGATGGGGTCAATGCAAGTCGATCGAGAATTGCCGAAACAGCACCCTAAAAATTGTTTTTAACATATTTGTTTTTAAAATACATGTAAAAAGATTGCGTTTGGGCAATAAGTACAACAGCTGATGATTGTAGATATAAAATATGTCATAATATTAATCATAAACTGAGAGGAAGGCATGTGGCCAACCTTTTTCGAGTGGTATTCTGAAAGCAGCCTTCTATCTCCTCGTCCGTGATATTCATGTGTGCAACATGACACATTCATCAGGTACCGCACTATGCACTTGCTTTTAGTAAGCTTTGCGCACAGTGCGGTCGCACTTGTTTGTCGTACCGACCGGCAAAAATCAAAGCACTCAGCTCCTTTTGAGGTGACTAATTTTAATTTTAGCAATGTTTATTATCTTTGCAACTTCCCTGTAGTACTTACATGTAAAAGTAGTTCATATTTCAGTGTCTTATCTTGTTTAATGTACGCTACATGCATTTTTGTCATGTTTGTTTAAAAAAAATCCATGAGACAATAATATCGTATATCGACAATATCATGTTACTCCTATGCATTTACACCATATAGGCACACTGTATATTCATGGGTTTATTTTTCCATTTTATAGCTAACTAAATTTTCATACTAAATCGCTGCTTAGACCTGGGAATCCTCTTTTGCCATTTTTAACTAACAAAATAAACGTATGTTTCCATAGTTTCTCCTTACGTTAGAAGAGGGATGTTGGACGGATGGTATTACTATCATCTTATATATCACCAAGGATCTATTTTAATAAACCCTACTTCTTTAAAGGGGGCAATATCGTCACGATCAGAGCAGACTTTCAACTGGGCATGGAATCGGCATCCTGACTCATTTATGCAACAGCAACGGTAATATGACCTTATCATGTGGGGTGTTATTTTCAGTCACCGTGTTAATCTAAAACTAGCACTCCGATTCCATGCCCTGTTGATCATGACGATACTGTCCCTTTTAGTAACCCATGGGTTACTGATGTGGAGTATACTCGATCGTTCACTCTATGTTTTTAAAGGGGCAAGGCTAATATTGTTCCTTCCTCCATGATTGGTTTGATGAACAGTGACGTTGGCAAAATAGTGTCTGTCGGTAAATTCACAAACTTGCTGGTATTTCTGATTGACATAATTTGTCGGTTCATTTCGTGTCGGTACTTGACACCACTCTGAATACCCTGGCTACGCCAATGGTTATGAATATACTTCTGTCGACAAAGTGGCCCGTAGGGGCATTAGGTCAATTGTACTCAAACCCGTTAGAGTTTCAATATTATATGCTGATTCCCTCATCTTTCTATTATTGATCATACGTGTCAGCGTATCTTATTATTTATAGATATCAAATACTGATGGCAATTGGGTCAACAGATCAGATTGCTCATGCATATTTTTGTTGTCAAAAGTAAGGCTGTGAGTTTTCGGTTATTTCGGGAGCCGGATATCCAAAATGGAAAATCTTCAGATACCCGGTTACCCGTAAACAATTTTGTAAAAACACAAAAATACTCCTGAATGTATAAAATAATCAATATGAACACAAGTGTCTCTTGTTTTATTAGAGTCATAATAAATGTGGACTTACAGTAATACCCCGGTAATTTCCCGCGTCTATATTAAGCCACGAAACTTCGTGGATTAAATGTTCAGTCGAAATTTTCAAAAGTCGTTTACTGGTAATTGGAACCGGAAAAAAAAATGTAACCGGGTAATGGTAAGTTTCATCCGGGTAGCCGGATACCCGGCACAGTCATGGTCAAAATTATACTGATGGAATATAACCAAATTTAAATCAATAGTTTTCTTGTAGGTAAAACTTGTAGCTTTGCATGGTGAGGATGATAAGTAAGACTAATTGCGGTGACACCATGTGGAATCTCAATTGAGTAGTAATTAGTTCTGAAAAGAACTGGGGTACAACTCTACGTTTCGATCAGTATGCTCTGATCGTCCTCAGGAGAATGCCGGACTCTTGTAGATTGATAGTAGACCTATTTGTAGGCCTATTTGTAGACCTATTGGTTCTGCCCAAACAAGTTCGACCCGATGATGATGATGGTGATTACAGTGATTCATGGTTTCTGTCCTGGCCTATAGTTATTAAATAGTTGCTGGAGGGTATAGCGATGGTTATTGTCTATGTTTAATTAACCTTGAACACCGCTTGCAGCTGTGTCTGTTTAATCTCCTCAGTGAACTGAGAAACGTGACAAGAATAATCTATATAATTACTCCAATAAATATGGAACACGGGATAATAATTACACGAGGTACTGAAACATCATGTGAAAATGCGCTAAATAAGATTATGGAGAATTATTGATATTATTATTATTAAATGGCAAAAAGTAGGTGACATACTTGAATTATTAAAATCAAGTATTTTATATTACATGAAACTGAATCCAGGTACGTCATGACTCTAGAAAACACAATCTGATATAGGTTCCTTCTTAAGAAAGCTTACAACAAATGAGGCTTTTCAGTAATATCCGGCATGCGCAGTGAACATATAGCCTGTCCATGGATACCTATTCGCACCGTGCATGAGCTGTTGAGGGCACATGTTGTTAGACCAACTGCGGGGGCGAAAGGGCAGCGACAGTGCGTCGCGTTTGGCGTATTTTGCAGTTGATGTGCGTATATACGCACGGAATATCTCCAGCGATCATTGGCTTGCAGAAGTACACACGCGTGTAGTACCATAACATACGCACATAAAGTGTACGTACAACGCTCACACACGACGCAAAAGTGCTTATCATCAAGACACTGGGTGCAAATTCACCGCTAGAGGGCTACGATGTGCACTGAGCGGATATAGCGATGTACAATACTTGTATCAGGATCTACTGTTATTTACTACAGCCTATGGCTATAGACCTTATGCACATGACGTCATTTGAGTAGGGCGCCCTCGGCTAGAGGTCAAAAGAAGGTTGCTCATTGGCCCAATCTGTGCGCCGCGCGTGTATAGATGTGCGTTTTCCATTGTTTCATCATCGTTTTACCTCTAAGATGGCGGCGTGATGACGTCAACGCATAAGGTCTATACCAATTAAAGTTAAAGGGACAATATCGTCACGATCAACAGGGCATGGAATCGGAGTGCTAGTTTTAGATTAACTCAACAGTGATGGAAAATAATACCCCACATGAAGGTCATGTTACCATTGCTGTTGCATGATCCGAGCCAGTAATTTTCAGTCACTGCATGCAGTGTTCATCTATAACGAGGACACTGATTCCATGCCCTGTTGAAGGTCTGCTCTGATCATGACCATATTGTCCCTTAAAGTAAGTGAAAGACTTGTATCTCAAGTCTACGTTATACAGATTTATATTTAAAAGCAATTTTATTGAAGCTAACCAGTACTATCTACGACATCCATTATATAGAATACCTCAGTACAGGGCTTCACACGAATGTGTTACATTGGTGATGAGTATATTGGTGACACGTCATCTTGATGGAGTATACACTATTGATCAAATGTATGGAAATACCTCATTACTTTATAATAATCAAGAGATATGTATATAAACTGAAAACCCATTTCATTGTGTCATTAACGAGAAAATAGTGAAATGCATTAGGCTAAACAAAACAGTTGTAGTTGTCGTCGCGTCCGATGTCCAATTGCAGCCAAAATTGCTGATGTATCGATTGGAATTCTTCCCCACTGTGTTCCAAACGCCTTTTTTTAATTTTTATATAATAGGCCTATGCGTATGAACAGCGATTGTTGTACACGGGGGGGGGGGGGGGGGGGGGGGGGGGACAAAAGTGCGCCACCAACGCAGCTACATGTCTCATTCGCAAACGCCGATGCGCGTGGTGCACGTCGTGGTGCGCGTATAGACGACAGGTACATTGACTGTGTGTAAGCACGTATGCACTGTGCAAATAGCTAGTGTGTATCAATAAGTAGTAAATAATGATGGTGCAATCCCATTCAGTGACGCTACATCTTTGTTGACTTTTTGTTTTTGTTTTCCAAGGTGCATTTGTCATACAAGTTGAAATACAGTGAGTCCGCGCTACAAAAGTATACGTGCACGTACGTGTATTATAACGGCTTGGCGACAACATTTTCTGAATCATTTACGTTAGAAATCTCAAAATATCGGCAAGGGTCAACGGACAGATTTCCGCAAAACTCTCTTGAAAGGTAAATCAACATTATTTATTCAGATTAAGGGAAAAAGTCAGAGAGTCAACAGTAAAATTTTACAGAATCTTCTGTTCGTTGACACCGTGTTTTTGTTGCAATTCAGGGGTGTCATTTCATTATGAGTTTCTGTAAAAAAAAATTACATTAAAATTTTCAGTTTTACAAAATATTTTTAAAAATGTGAGTTGTGTTTTTCATTGTGATTATTAATGCTTAATTAAATTATGATAAAAGGTATGAACATTTAAATATTAAACCGTTTCGCTTTTTTTGCCCTGTCACATTAATGGTATGGCCTACAATGCGCGTCAAGCCTCGGATCACGTGAGAACCTCCCTCCCCCCCCCCCCCCGGTTGTACGCGTCAACGCAGACATTACAGTTTAACTCACGCGCTATTCTACAGCATCGTACCCGCACCCGCACGCGTGGACATGAAAACGCAGTGGTTATCAAAACTACAGACGCTTGATGTACAGTGTCACACTCGGGGCATTTTAAAGGCAACCAAGTTGCTAGCAATTTTACCCGGGCAACGTCGAGGCAACTTTTGATGAGTCAACTTGCATGTCACACGCGGCAATTTCAAAACGACACATGTAATCGTGATTGCATGCAATCATGATGCAACTAGATATCCAATCATTATTTAATATGCATCGGTCATGTTTAGTAATTGCCCACATTTATAAAATTTAAAAAAATAATAATAATAATAATAATAATAATAATAATAATAATAATAATAATTAATTAATGAAAGGGCGATTAATTTGGTGAAAATTGTATAGGAGGGCTCTTATTGAAGAAAATGTGTAATTATTTTACGCAAATTCGCCCCACACAAGGCCAATGGCCACTCCAAGGTGGGGGCTACTAAGTCATTAAGTTGTTACAACGACTCCACACTGAAGAAACCAGCCCCTCGCACCGAAACAAGACAAGTTAATAACCAGCCTCTTCACGGTGCGAATAGGACTGGGAGGGGTAACTAGTCCAGAACAAGGCAGTTGTTAAACTGCCTCTGCCCCTATAAGCAATTATGGTTAAGTGTCTTGCTCAAGGACACAAGTGTCACGGCCGGGATTCGGTCGACATAGCCTTAAATTTTTTCCAGTTTTATTTTTAAAATATAATATACAAAGAACTGTAATCAATATGACAAAACTAGCCTGATCCAGTAGCAGTTGTTTTTTGTCCACAAAATGAGAAAGGTCAGTAGCCCCTGTAACTTTTCATCTAGCAAAAAGCAAAAAACCAAAATGAAACAAACATGAAAATGGAACTGGGTAATGACAGTTTCGGGTATCCCCGGCACAGCGTTAAATTATTTTAAGTTTTAATTTTAAAATATAATATACAAAGAACTGTAATCAATATGACAAAACTAGCCTGATCCAGTAGCAGTTGTTTTTTGTCCACAAAATGAGAAAGGTCAGTAGCCCCTGTAACTTTTCAACTGGCAAAAATGAAAAAATAAATAAAAATTTAAAAAAAATTAAAAAAATTATTTAAAAAATGTGTAATCAATCGCACAATTTACTGAATGCACTTGTGAACTTAGCATCCACGAAACCACACATCCAGTCCGACACAGATGACAACATTTTTCTCTATAGTTTTCTCTAGAGACTGTTCTAATTAGCTCTGCATTGAACCGTACACAATTATGAACAACGTAATTATGTTTTGACACGAACAAGCCTACCTACATTGTAAAACTATCAAACAATTATGTTGGGATTTTGTTTCCAGCAAATTAAGCGGAATTCAACAGTGGAATCTTTATTTAATTTAATACATTTTTAGATCATCTCATAAACGTTGTGATGAAACATTTACGGTTTCCTTCCTAATATAATGCTTCTTGACAACTACAGCTAGGTTAAATTAATGTAATTAATTTACAGTTACACCTTTCTCTTTAAAAGATTGTCAGAATATTATAATAGTTTTTAAATGCAAATGTCAGAATATTTAACATAATCTATTGTAAATACCTTACATCTTGCCTAGTTTCTCACTCTAAACAGAGACACAGCGATATGCAATATTCATTGGAACAATAAAACTGTGTACACATACTAATAATACAGATCTCGCAAACACGAAGCGTTATAACTACGACACTTCAAATGCGGGCGTTTTTTCATATAGCCTAACCTGGCGCATAGCATTATGAAGGAACCATATTCATTATAATATGCAGGGACGGAATGGTAATTGGCGGTTGTGACGACGCACCCGACATGAGTGTAGCAATGACATAAAATATCCTTTATGGTACGTTGCCGTAATACATTGTATAACCACTGACTGCGATTGTGTTTTTTTTAATTATCTATTTAAGTCTTTGACTAAATCGATGTACACTAACTCCCCCGTGTAAAGTATGGGATTTTGTTTTCAATTTGACATGACATTAAACATGTACACTGTGTGAGCAGGTACATTGTAGGTTTTCCTGCGTTGTTAGAAAACAAATAAGCTGATATTCCCAATAGCCTAATGTTTACATTTATTTTTACATTTTCTATAACAATGTATTTGCTGTTGTGTCATTTTACCCACATATAATTTTATCAGTTTATCTGTCTCTGGCACAATATGACAGGGTTGACCAAACAGGAGTGATCATCACAGATGTATTTTGTTGATAGTATAATATATTTTCTTGCAACAGTGTGTTAGGTTTGAAGTCAATGCTTTACAACACTTACTATTGGAATCATAATGTTGCCATATCTCGGTGAATTTCGCTGCATCGATGATATTATTAGCCTTCCCTGCCTCCGGATACTTCTTGAGGAAGTTGTCATAGTAAGACATCCTCCTCTTACAGGACATGATGAGCGAGGATTTGGCTCCGAATCCAAGAAAGATAAGATAATGATGATGTGGAGAACAGACCTCCCAACGCAATGATCCGTCGTGATATGTGTACTGGTGCTATATGCAGGTTCTAGGGTCAATTATTATGCACGGCACCACACAGCATCCAGAACCTATTATAATGTTATGGCCTCGCTTCAACAGTCGGGATATTACCACTCTAACAACCGGGGGGTTTATCACTAATGATATTATTAATGGGGGGGGGGGGCAGGGGCATGGATTGTTCCCTTTTCTTTTTCTTTTCTTTTTCGGGGCACTATCAGGATTTTTTCGTGGGGGGCACCTGGGGGAACTGGAAATTTGGCCCCCCGTGACTACACCGCTGATTATGACTACTGGAAATATATTAAATAATAATTGTAATAAAACTGGCATATACAATGGGCTAACATATACAATGGGTGGGGCAGGCATATACAATGGGTGGGGCTAGCATATACAATGCGGGGTGGGGCTAGCATATACAATGGGTGGGGCTAGCATATACAATGGGTGGGGCTAGCATATACAATGGGTGGGGCTAGCATATACAATGGGTGGGGCTAGCATATACAATGGGTGGGGCTAGCATATACAATGGGTGGGGCTAGCATATACAATGGGTGGGGCTAGCATATACAATGGGTGGGGCTAGCATATACAATGGGTGGGGCTAGCATATACAATGGGTGGGGCTAGCATATACAATGGATGGGGTTAGCATATACAATGGGTGGGGCTAGCATATACAATGGGTGGGGCAAGCATATACAATGGGTGGGGCTAGCATATACAATGCGGGGTGGGGCTAGCATATACAATGGGTGGGGCTAGCATATACAATGGGTGGGGCTAGCATATACAATGGGTGGGGTTAGCATATACAATGGGTGGGGTTAGCATATACAATGGGTGGGGCTAGCATATACAGTGGGTGGGGCAGGGTATATTGTGCTGCCTTGCTTTTAAAAGGCATAATCGATTATTACTCATTGATTTACAGACACTAACAAACAAAAACATTGACTGTACAGAATGTATATATTATACCTTTACATAAACGTGTGCATGCATAATTATATTATATTCTATCATAGAACAATCTATTTTAAGGTACAACAAAAGGTCGATCTTCCGTGCTTCCGTTATAATATTATCTACAAGTAATTAAGTTCGTCATTATTTAAACATGATACAACAGGAGAAGATTTGGGATGTTACAGAGGGCCAAATCTAGTTCATCGCTAGAGAAACATAAACTGATTTTGGAAAATCTAAAATTATAATAAGGCCTAAACAAGACTCAACTTTTGGGTAAAATTATTTATTTATTAAAATGTATTTATACAAGATACCTGGATCGGCTCTGGACGTTTCACAACATGATCGTTTCATATACGTTTAAGATGTATCGCTCGTGTTTGGGCCGATTTGACGGTAAAAATAGATTTAATTGCTGTTTTTTCTGTGGTTAAGGAAGTTATAAGCTTTCATTTGAGACATTGAACGGAAAAATCCGCCAATGATTAGTACCAGTAAATTAAAAACTCAAATTAATGAAAGGCGGAACCCCGCCTTTTGATCCTCAGGTCGCATGTGACTACACAATTTATTGTATTTAACGGAACGAGGCGCGGGCAGTCTTCCAATTGGCCAGCGCGGCTGTCAATCAGAATCAATCGCGTTGGAAATATCGCTTTTACTTGAAAGTTTCCGACATACGGATTTCATTATAAAAAGAAATCGCTTAACAACGATACTTTCTTTCAAAATTTGTTCCCTTTATAAATTATATTTTGTGGGTCGTCTTATTAGCAATACACCTGGGGCATATCTTTAAAATTACGTCACGAGGAGAATAAACAAGTTATTTACAAATTACAAGATCAACAAATAATCACAGCAAAGAAAGATAACACTGGACTATATAAGATGTTAACAAAGATATTTTTGTTTATATATAATAAATTTAAAGGAACTAGTATAAATAGATTAGTGTGATCAAGTTGCCTGTAAGATTCCAATGGACCTTTATTTATTTATTTATTTATTTATTTATTTATTTATTTATTTATTTATTTATTTATTTATTTATTTATTTATTTATTCAAGGTTTAAAACATATACATCACAAAAGCAGCACTTGGCTGAAATATTGCAATTTACAATAAAAAATTACACAGCATAAAAAGAATTTTAAAAATGACAAATTGCACAAAGGGACCACTAGCAAAATTAGCAGCATGAAATGTTCTGGTTTAAAATATTAACAATAGGCTTAGTGGATATGGGGGAATTCCTGAATCTCTCAGTCCTAGCCTTGGGAACATCAAAAGATTTCTTGGTACGCAGAGCCACACTAGGTGAGACATTAGAGGGAGGTAAGAAATCCCGGTATAATTCTGATTTAAGAAGACTTTTACCAAAATTGAGAATGAGATTTTCCCTACGTGAATGCAGTGAGGGCAGGTTGGTAATCCACAGGGCATTTTCATAACAAACATAATCATCATGTAGAATAATTCTAAGTGCCCTTTTCTGAACTCTTTCTATAGAATTACATTGTTTGGTAGTTATAGACCCATGCCAAACAGGAGCAACATACTCAATAGTAGGTCGTATGTATGATAAATATACAGTTATGAGATCATCAATGGCAACTTTTGCCTTTTTTCGAATACATAAAGAGAACAGCCTAGTCTAAATGTAGCAGACTCATTATACAGTATATATTTTCTTCGTGAGTATGCCTTCTGTCCATTTATCAAGTCAAATGCATTATGAACTGTCAGTAGAGAGATGAGTATCTTCACTGATTCATACCCATCAGGCGCCATGGTATCGATAAATTATACAATAATGTTGGTACGTACGATTCCACACCTCAATAGCGATACAAGTACACTGACCGTCAGGAACCTCTTCCTCTTCTTTCATCCTCAGTGATGCATTATCCTTTCCCACTGTGGTGATTGCTGAGTATACTCTCCAAAGATAACATATTTCAATTATAGCTTTATAGCCTTTGTTCAAGGAACTTTAGGCAATTTCGTCATGCGATGGCTGAGTTTCCAGGTTCAAGTCGTTGCTGTGATGATGACTGTTGGATCAAGTGTGATGGATCCGGCGTGTGTATGCCCGGTTTGATAAACAGCCGTAGGCTTATAACAAATAAAAAGTATACAATCAATTTCCACGTGCCCTTTGATATATAGGAGGGCAGGTATCTACTGTGTACGGTCCCTTACGTGCCCTTATGTGCCCAATATGAAGATGCCTAGACACCATTTGCTATAATGCCCTTCCTTGAGATGCCGTGTTGCCCTTTGACATGTGCCCTCCCATAGATGCTGTGTACAGCCCCTCGATTACGTGCCCTTCCATTTATATTTACAGATGCCGTGTGCCCCTTTGCTATGTGCCTCCTATCCGCTCAGCGCACATCGTAGCCCTCTAGCGGTGATTTTGCACCCCGTGTCTTGATGATAGCCACTTTTGCGTCATGTGAGCGTTGTGCGTACACTTTATGTGCGTATGTTATGGTACTAAACGTGCGTGTACTTCTACTGGCCAATGATCGCTGGAGATATTCCGCGCCTATGCACATCAACTGCAAAATACGCCAAACACGACGCACTATCGCTGCCCTTTCGCCCACAGTGGTCTAACACCATGTGCCCTCAACGGCTCATGCACGG
This sequence comes from Zoroaster sp. YZ-2022, assembly GCA_029582265.1. Classification (NCBI taxonomy): domain Eukaryota; kingdom Metazoa; phylum Echinodermata; class Asteroidea; order Forcipulatida; family Zoroasteridae; genus Zoroaster; species Zoroaster sp. YZ-2022. The sequence goes on from CM055822.1 coordinate 9,882,601, forward strand.
TGCGAATATAGCTGATGTGTGCCACATCTGTCATGTGCTCTTCCAAAAATAGCCGAAGTGCAGGTGCCCCCTTTATCATGAGCCCTCCCCGCCGTGCGCCCACTCCCTGCCATCATGCCATGTGTCTGCCCCCTCAGGTGCGCTCCCCATTTATCTCCCCATCTATCATCTATTTATATTGATCACTCATGTAAATCTCCCCCAGTGTGACAAGACTATTGATTCGCTCTACCTGAAAGCCATATCCGCCCATGCAGACAGCAGATCGAGATGGTTTTTGTATCTTTATACCTAAGAGCCATAACCCCATGCCATAACATCATGCCAATAAACCCCATGCAGATAGCAGAGATGGTAATTGTGTTAGACCTAAAGCGTAGTGTTATGAGAGCCTATGGTCCTGGTCTCTGGGAGGGAATCTTAAATCGGATTTTAGGACAGATTTATATTTAGTACGTTGACCAGAGTGATAATTAAATCTGTACAGCCTGCGCTCTGGGACAACATGCAGTGCGTTGTTTTAAGCGCTAATTGTTATCTTTTATTTTCACCGTACTGTTCCATTGAGAGTGATTGATTGATTATACTTGACTTCCCCAAAGCCAAATGATCGTGATTCACATTGACTCTTTCCATTCTGGCAAGAATGGACCCTTAATAAACTCCGTAATTTCCTCTTCCGAATTATGTCCTTGATTGAAAAGTTGGGGTCGCCTTCTCATTAAGTCAGCCAATATAATATTCTATGGTTAGTCTTCTATGCAAAATAGTAGTTACATTGGCCTTACGTTTCAAACCTAGCAGGTTCTTTCTCAAAATGCATAATTGACGATACACAGACAAACGACATACAAAATCTTCTGTGGTTAGATGACGCCTAAAGCTTAATATGTTTTATCTATCGGCCGAACGTACACGCTATACCGAATTGCGAAATAATGTATATATAATTTGTTACTGATGTTTAAAACACTTATTTTGAAATTCAAATAAAATCATAATTTTTGGAAATGCATGACGTTTTATTACAGGCATACTGATTATCACGTGACTGACTAAATATCAGTAGCAGTAACGTAAGCCATTTAAATTCAACAAAATATTTTTTTTGGAAATGCATGACGTTTTATTACAGGCATACTGATTATCACGTGACTGACTAAATATCAGTAGCAGTAACGTAAGCCATTTAAATTCAACAAAATATTTTTTTAAAGGAAGTTCAAATTCACCATATTCTAACACAAAATTGATAGGTCTTTTGAATATGAAATTGATATCTTTATAATAAAAGATGATACACATTTGCAAAATATGATTGTGACATCATCGATGATAATTTGATTGAACCGGAAGTTCACACGAACACCGTGTGTTTGTTCCAACAAATACTTGAGGTCCAGTTTATCTTGTTTTCCTTTAGGATAATAATATTAACACTAAAGCTTTTTACGACGAAATTAGTATATAGTAGACACATATACGTTGTGACGTAAATAAAAGTAAAATTAAATATCAATTAATGCGTGAAATGAGACATAATAGGCCCTATATAATGTTAAGTCTTTCACCGCGATTGTACTGAAGAAAATATTCCAAATAAGAAGGAACAGTATCGTCAGAATCAGAGTAGACTTTTCAACATGGCATGGAATCGATGTCCTAGTTTAAGATATGACCTTATCATGTGGGTATTATCATTGAGTTATCTAAACCATGCCCTGTTGATCGTTACGATACTGTCCCATTAAATACAGGTTGAGCAATTATTTTTGGCGCATTATTCAATTATGTTTTTTAAGTATTTTAAAAGTTAATCATCTGAGCTATGAAGATATCCGAACTACGGCAGTATGCATTCGACTGTAGGATCCATAAGTCAATGTGACTGCGGAAATTATGCATTCTCGTATAAATCCCTGAAGGCGACATCGACACTAAAGCACTTTTTTCTACATGCCGTCCATAGAAGCTCTCTATAAATGATGTTTATATCAATTGAGCGGAACATTTAGCCGAAGCGGTTGTCAAGCATAAAGGAGCTGAGAATAAATATAAACAGTTTAAGATAAAATGAAGCATTACTGAGTCTTGATCTAAGACACATTGACGTACGGAGAAGCTTTGTTTAATACTCCCGCCTGGGGAAATGTCTTAGACATTAGTCACTCCGTAAAAAAGGTTTTATCTCTAAGAGGTTTTATGCCCCGTGGCTCGCGATTTTACCGTCAGAATTCACCCAGTTCTATATTTCAGACCACTTGTTTTGTTCCATATTGTAATCATCAAAGTTTATCTTCGTTCATGCAATTTTGTGGCCTGGCAACGCTAAGGTTGTCGAAATAGACTGTTTCACCTATACCTGTGTCATGATTGGATACACTTCAAAGAAGCTTGGTAGGAACATATTTCGGTATACGACGATCGTCTGCAGACAGACAAGATGATGATTTCAACCAAGAGCTTTTTTTTCAAGTAAAATGTATATAGGGTTACCCTAAAACTGCATGAAAAAAACCACGAAGATTTGTTTATATTTTGTGATTTTGTGTATAAGTTTTTTTGTTTATATGCTTCAAACAGGGCCAGTAGCCTACCTCTAGCCGGCTTCACGTTTGGTCAGAACAATGACATCGTCGTAGCACGACTGAACTTGCGAAAACGCTTAAACCAATGACCGAAGCCCAAACCGTGTTTCTGGTCGGGGTCGCGAAAATGCGCCCTTGATCCACTAGTATTGAACAATAACCATGGGTCAGACATTTAATGGTATATTTAGACATTGCTTGGAACTATGAATATAATCAGCTAGGTGATCGCAGAAGCAACCGACAAAAAAAATGCGCAAAATTGCCTAACAAACGCCCAGCAAACGCTGCCCGGCGTCTTGGTCATCGGTCTTCAAGCTTCTGTCCTATTTCAAAATTCCCGCTAAATTTCTCCCTCACTCACTCAACCATATCACATTGCAGGAAAATTACGCAAGTCATTATTTACCTATATAAAAAGAACTTCTGAACCACGGCTATAAATATAAAGGATATGCAAATTAATAGGAAGAAAAGGGGACTGCTGGTTTGGACGAACGGACAAATAGACTTGACAGAGTCTAATACTTGGTTTCTCTCAATTCTCTGAAAGGAACAAATTGTATTATTATAAAACGGAAAATCAACAGCGATTCTGACGTCGACAACACGTATGTTTTATTGTTCTCATAAAGTATGAATGCGCGTGACATTTCATCAATAGTGAGCCTCAGCTGGATGGGAAAGATGTTGCGGTATGTGGCGATGTTCTTGTCTGAAATACGAGGTTTATGACAACACCTCACAGTGCTTGATCAATACATCTACAGGCCTACATGGATTGCTGCAGGTATTATTGATTTGAGTGTTACCATGGTATTGCAATGAAGCAATCTAGGTCATTTGTGGACGTTTGACTGGACCTCAATTGACTGTTCTCCGGTGATGATGATGCTGCAAACAGATCAAGTGAATCCATTTTAACAAACAACACTAAGACCTATTTCTTTTCCAATGTGCTCAGAGAAAGAAATGTTGACATACTTCGATTCTCAAATAATAGTGATGTTAGTTTTTGTATATTTGTGTTTTTTTAGTGTTTGATTTCTGTGTTTGGATAGAAAGCGTGTAGAGGCTATGTATACACGTTGTTCTAGCAAACATTCCATAGGGAATATGGAACGCCAGAAGTCTATTACCTTAGTGTGTCGGTCGTGTACATAACCTCGTCCATATATGGCATAGCTCTCCAAGAACAATGGATTTGGGCCATTCATGACGTATTGTTCCACAAACTTACTGACGCACATGGTCTCAAAAAGAAGCAGTGCATTTTGGGAGACTTACCCGGTGTGATGTGCACTTCAGCATTTACGCTGAACGCGCCAATTATTCGCCACACAGATGGTCCGCTGCATCTCGTTTATAATTTAAGATGTGTGTTCTAGATCTGACCTCACGCTTTGAGGCTCGTGCATTACACCAGATAACGGGCGCCGCGCGGCCGCCGGCAGCCATGTTATTTTCCTGGAGATTCAACTTTGACATTGCGCGCGATGATGGGCGTCCACGCGCAATGATGGTCTGACGTCACGCTTTGAGCTAACTAGAGGCGCGTGAATTACGCTGGGCTGCGTTCCGCCTGCGAAAATGTATCGCAAACGTTCGCGCAAACGTTTGGGGACGGATGGGTCAAAGTGGAACCGATTATGAGCGCAACGTTCGCACAACCACCAACACCTTAGACTGGTCCCCTGTCTATATCCTTTCAAGGATATAGACATGCTCCTGGTGTACCACTCAAAGGATTTCATTGGATACCTTAACGCGTTGTGCTGAAGATTTGACGTCACGCTTCGAGGCTCGCAGCGCTGCCAGGATCTGGCATAATTCACGCGCCTCCAGCTCAAAGCGTGACGTCAGATCTTCAGGCTACCAACACCTCAAAACTCCGTTCGCCGTCTGTTGAACATTCGCCAACGTTGGCGGCGCACAATTGGTTCCACTCGAAATTGTTTGCAAACGTTGGCGAACGTTTGCAACGTTCGCGCATCCTGGCCGTGCGGCCGCCATATTTTCCCAGATGTTCAACTTTGACCTTTTTTGGTAGCTAGCACGCGAGCCTCGAAGTGTGACGTCATATCTTCAGCACAACGTATCAAACGAAACCCCTTGAATGGTACGCCAGGAACCTGTGTATACAGTGGCCGACCGTCAGGGGGAGGCTGGGGGGGCAGCCGTCCCCCGGCCCGGAGGGGGGGGGCCCGGATCCCCCTCCCCAAAGAAAAAAAAAGAATTTAAAAAAAAAAAAAAAAAAATTTTTAACATTCTGGTGGAGGGGGGTGGGGGTGGGGGGGGGTGGGGGTGGTTGGGGGACCGGGCCCGAGCTGGAACTTACACAAATCAACCGGGCCCTTTCTTTATTCTGAGCTCCCCTGAAAACATGAAGTGTAATCATGACGGGTCTCTCGGAAATCACGTGTGGTTAGGGAATGATGCCTGGGGGGGGGGGGGGGGGGGCCCGACCGTGCGCTCTGCCCCCCGGCCCGGCGGTAACTTGTTCCGCTACTGTGTGTATATCCTTCATAAGATAAAGACAGGGGAGCAGTCTAGTTCTGGGGTGCGTTTTCGCGTCCCTAACCAGAAACTTGTTTCTGACTTCATATTCTTGACCAGACACAAGACGGTATAGGTACGCGAAAACGCGAACGTAACCATGGGTGCGTTTTCGCAACTGTAACCAGAAACATGTTTGGGCTTTGGTCATTGGTTGTGCTGCGATGACGTCATTGGTCTGACCAAACGTGAACCAAACTTTGCGATCGGTTACACTTGGTTTCAAGATGGCGGAAAGTAACGAAAGTTTTGTTAATTATTTGTTAAACATGATGAAATGATTGTTCGTTTACCAGTATATTTTTCAAGATTTTTAGTAGCACTCAAGAGTAAGTTCTATTTTACACCGTATATTTTGAGAAACGTTGATGATTGAATAACATGAACACGTCACAAACTGAAAACAATATTCTGGTTACGTTCGCATTTTCACGAAGCTATGCCGCCTTGTTTCTGGTCAAGAATATGACGTCAGAAACAAGTTTCTGGTTAGGGTCGCGAAAACGCGCCCCAGAAAATTGTTTTCAGTTTAACTGAGTGCTAGTAATAAACGTTAAAGGCACCTGGCACTGGTATTTTGTCCAAATGTAGCTTTTGTCATAAATATATACATTTTTATGAGTGGAATGTGAATAAACAAGTAACTAAGGTTACAGAAATAGTGGTTTTATTGTATTTACGACTTTAGAATAGGCCCCCCCTTTACATTGACACATGGTGGCGCTGTTCGTGACGTCATTCGAGGCAGGGATATTTGAAGAGAAAATGTGTAGTCTGACACATTGGTCATTGCACTATAGTCTATACACAACTGTCAAGTCTGTCATGAACTGCCAGCACACATACTTACAAAATGTATGCCTAACCTGTAACCTAGTTTCAGATGAAACGACAACGTAAAACAAGGCCCAATGGGAAGCATGCAAGTTTTCACGATATAGGTGCAGCAATGCCGCTAGTGCTACGAAAACGGTACCTACTGACTATAACGTTACATGTACATGTATAAGAGAACACAACATGCACATGGATTTTTTCACGTTTGGCAAATGCTCCTGTAGGTTTGTCACGTCTTTCGGGTTGCTTCTTAGATTTCCCACTAACTGGGAATATGGTTGGGATGGCGTCATGTTTCAGAATTACTTTTTTTGTCATGTCAAATGTGTGGTACATCCCGGATTCGAAACACGACGGCTCGAAGTGGTCACTGCATAGCGCTGAAAACGACTCGGAACGGACCACTTTGCCCTCGTTATCCTGACTTTCGCTGCCCATAACCGCCTATATTTGGGATCAGCTGGAAACAGATGCAGGCTGACCCCATCTTTAGTTGTTTTGTTGCATCCAGCAGCAATAGACCTGGTCGGCATTGCTGGGAAAATGCCGGAAAATGCCTTTTTTTATAACAAACCAAACCACACGTGTGTAAACACAGGCAATTCTCGAGGGCGTCGAGGGGGGTCGATGTTCCATCAGCGGCGAATCCTTCCTCGAATGACGTCACAAAAAGGGATGGGCGGAGTCACCCTCCAAACAACTTCATATTGTTTTTAAACATATAAATCCTGACAAATAATCACTCAAACAATTTGTTTATTGTTAATACACATATACTTTATTGTTTAAATCAATAAAAAACCTATTGCCAGGTGCCTTTAAACTTGAAAGGGATACTATATGTATGGTATATGAACAATCATTTCATCATGTTTTAACAAATAATTAACAAAACTTCCGTTACTTTTTTACAATCCGCCATCTTGTATATTGTTTGTATTCATGTTTTTTTCTTTGTTTCCGCGCCTTGAGCGCCCAGCAGGGTGGATATGTGCGCGCTATAAATCTTTATTATTATTATTATTATTATTATCCCTCTATGAACAATCACAAACTTCGGTTCATGATTGGTCAGAACAATGACGTCATCGCAGCACAACCGAACTCGCAAAAACGCCTAACCAATGACGAAAGCCCAAACATGTTTCTGGTTACAGTCGCGAAAACGCGCCCCAGTAGAACGTGTGGAGACGCCTATCCCATGATGCCCCACGGCACAGCCCGGGCAACTTAGGGCGGGGACCAAACCCGTAACCAAGCTCAATGTGTACGCGCACATTTGGAATACAATGCCGTGGTGTGGATTACAGCAGGCTGGCACATGCTTCATGTGTTAATACACTTCTGGGGATGTTTTATGGATATCATAAATCATAAATGATGACATGACAATATCCGCTACTTGAATAACGCTGAACACGTTGAAAGTGATGACTAGGTATTGTCAACAATAATGACGATGGTGATGGTGCTATAATGGGGATGAAAATATAATGTTGGCACATGGCTTAGTTGCTGCTGTAGCAGCGGCGTAGCCAGGACTTTTTCAGTGGGGGGGGGGGGGGCACAGGGGGCATTGCTTTTCAGTGGGGGGCCCAGGGGTAATGTTTTGTTTTCCCTTTTCTTTATCTTTTCTGTTTTGGGGGGCACTATGAGGATTTTTCGTGGGGGGGCACCTGGGGGGGGGGCACTGGAAATTTGTGGGGGGGGGGGCACGTTACCCCCCAGGCCCCCCCGTGGCTACGCCGCTGTGCTGTAGGTATAGTTTGTTATAAGTTCCCCTATGCATGGCTCGGAATTAAATCTGTGCGGTGTTGTTTTCATCGTCAAACCGACTGGATCGTTACCGGCCTATAGCAGACTGGTTATTGAACTCAGCTGTTTAAAGAGGAGCTCTAAAGGTCAAATTCAGTTTTGTGCTGCACTCAATTTCCAATAGATAGAGTCCTTATGAAAGTGAAAAAAATATCTTACCTCACATTAAAACGGTGTAAAATGCCATTGTATTTGATACCCTTCCAGTGCGAAATTTGTTAACATCCAAAAACATCCAATGACGTCACATTTTTTAAAAATGGGTCTGTACATTTTTGTACTGGAGATTTTTTAGTTCATTCCTGAATCTCCGTGATATTCAATCAAAACGGCGTTGAGTTTGACTTTTTGACTAATGAAAAATTCTTGTATGGAATGTACAGACCCATTTATTATTGACATCCAATGACGTCATGTCTGTATTAGTATCAAGAGCAGTAAATATATAGAGTTGCAATAAAATGGACATTTTGGGGGGACCAAACTTGGCTCACTCTGATCTGCTTGCTTGTGCGTGAACTATTATCATCGCATTTACCATTGAGTATAGAGCGTTAACGGTGCATGTTTGGCCCAAGGGTTGGTACCACTCGGTGTTACCAATCTATCAATAAACGGCTCTGTACTAACTCATCATCATATAACTTAAACTTAGATCTATAATACAAATTAATCACAATGACAATGAGCAGATTTGCCGAAGATAATGGTGATATAAGGCTAAATAAAATAATTGGGTCGTAAAATTTTATAGAAAAGGGACAATACATGGGCGGATCCAGAATATTTTTAGGGGGGCTGAGAATCAAGAACGATTTTTCAGTACTACCAAAATTACAATGAAATAATCAAAGGGAGAGGAAAACAAAGCACAGTGAGGGGGAAATGACGGGAAACATGAGGGGGAATACCATACCGTTTGTATCTGATTCTGTTTTTTTCTCTCTTTTTTTAACGATTTTAGGGGGGGCTACAGCCCCCTTAGCCCCCCCCCCTGGATCCGTCAATGCAATATTGTCACGATCAGAGCAGACTTCAACAGGGCATCGGTTTACTAGTTTTAAGATGAACACAGTGACTGAAAATTACTGGCTCATTTATGCAGCAGCAACGGTAATGTGACCTTATCATTTATTTAACTTATTATTTTCAGTCATCGAGTTAATGTAAAACAATAGCACTCCGATTCCATGTCCTGTCGATCGTGACGATATTGTCCCTTTAACTTCAATTTATACATTGACAGTCCACAATAGTCTTAACCCAGTGTATCAAACTGAATACATTCTCCCAAAAAAAAGATTCCAACAGCGGCAAGCCGTTCAACAATTATATCGACGTTTGACTGGGTTGCACTCCTTAATATAATGAGTTCCACGCTACGCATCATATTTATAAATAATACGGGCTTGGTTTATAAGCGCGCTACAAATCTTTATTATTATTATTATTATTATTATTATTATTATTATTATTATTATTATTATTATTATTATTATTATTATTATTATTATTATTATTATTATTATTATTATTATTATTATTATTATTATTATTATTATTATTATTATTATTATTATTATTATTATTATTATTATTATTATTATTATTATTATTATTATTATTAAGCTTGATGTAGGATTTGAGGCTTTGCATGGTGGAGATAGGGGTGACACCATGTACTGATCTCTTCTTGGAAGAAATGATGGATCTGACCAACCGGCTCTTCTCAACTATTATCATAAACTTACTACGGACCATAATAATAATAATAATAATAATAATAATATTTTATATAGCGATGTACACTACGTCTCACAACGCTTTACAGATAGAAGTATAATAAAAAGTATAAAATAAATTATATAGGCAGCTGCTATCTGATATACACACAGATTAAAGTAACGACCATCTCCTTCTGGCACAAGGTCGTGATCATAAAGGATTTTGATATAATAGTGTTTTTAATGATTAAACTTGTATTCTGCCGCGCGGATGTAATGCATTTATTTACGCGAACACACGGGGTATAGTGTTGATGTATTCTGCCTTCGGATTCGTGTACAAGGCCAATAATGTTCTCCTGAGCACAATGACTATGCGTAAATATATACAGAGACCTAAATAGCTAAAGGCTATATAATGTACACTTTGTAAATAAATTTGGAAAAGTGCAAGTTAAAGCCAATATACGCTCTTGGTAAATATTAGGCCTGTGCGAATAATTCGATTATTCGAATATTCGCGAATAGTTGTTGCTAATCGTACTCGTATTCGCGGTATTTGAATTATTCGATTAATCGCGTAGGCGCGAATACCTGGCAACTATTCGCGAATAATGACCAATTGCCTTACAAACCATCCATAACTTGTGGTCGTGAAGTGTTTGCTAACTATTCGCAACCACTATTCGTGAGTAATCCTATTAAGCTGGCAATTACAGTTTTGTCTAGTCATGGTAGTAAGCGTTGTAGTGTTTGCAACTAGTAATGCCTTTGAGGAAGCCGACAAGTCAGGCAGGCTGGCTGGCTGTGACTGCAGCGACTGTTACCTGCAATTATAATGCATTGCCTTTACACAACATAAAAATTGCGGTCGTGAACTGTTCGTGAACTATTCGCGACTATTCGCGACTATTCGCGAGCAATGCTGCCAATTGTACTGTTCTGTCCAGGCACTGCTGGTAGTTGTACGCATTGTAGTATTCGCGAATAGTACTCACGAGTAGTGCCTTTGAGGAAGCCGACAGGGCACTAGCCTGGATGGCTGTGACTGCATCGACTGTAAAAGTAGCGTAAACTTAAAAGTAGCATAAACTGAAGGTAATTACTAATTAAATTTGAACACTACAAACCAAAGGTTTTTAAGCATAGTGCGGGGCACACTGCGGAAGCTAGCTTTGGACGTAAACAACGAACACGTCTAAAAAGCGGCCCCTGCATGAGCATAAACACGTACTGCTTGCATGGTTATTTATTTTGTGTATAGGACTAGGCTAATCGATTTGAAATAACAGGGGTGACCGTCAACTTATTGGTATTTCTTAACGGCGACTTAAATATAAACAAGATCTATTCAATGCGTTCATTTTATGGGGTTTAGACTTCCCTCTGTTGACATGGGATGAACGTAACTGCGCGTGACTTAGCATGTGCTCAATGTGCACTGTTAATGCTAATTTGTGCTGGAAGTTTCCCACGCTGCCAGAGTCATAACTCGACGGCGATTGGATTTTCACTTACGAAAATGTATTATTTCGAGTACAATTTTGCAAGAAATAAAGAAAAAACAACAGGCATGAAAGAGCTTAATGTATATGTTTGTTTATTGTCTGAATGTTACAAATAGGCCAGAAATTACTGTCAAAGCAATTGTTTTTAATGTTTTAGTACTTTTATAAACCGCGGGAAAAAATGGCCAACTATTCGCGAATAGTCGATTATTCGCGAATAGTTGCGCGCGATTAATCGAATAGTAAATTTTTACTATTCGCCCAGGCCTAGTAAATATCTCAAAATACAGCCATACTCTATAAAAATCAATTTATGTGTTGAAACCAACATGTTTCCTTGGAGGAAAATAGTGAACATTCATTGATGATTGATCGTATTCATTTAGTTCCAACGTGGAATTTCTGTCTTCGTCTGACGGGAAAAAAAATTATTTCTTTAATTTAGGCTGGCTAAAATGATACTTCAAGGGATTTTTGATACCATCATCAAATATCAACATCAAATACCAGTTTTATGTAAAACTGCCCGTGATCGTTTATATTTTTTCGAAATTACCAAAGAATCGAGTGGCTTTAACAAGAATATCACTGATTTTTATTTATTTAGTCATTTATTTTTTTATTTATTCATTTATTTTTTATATAAACAATTTCAGGCGTGCATGTGCCTCGCTCAATAGCTATAGTTAAAGGGACAATATCGTTCGATCAGAGAAGACTTTCAACAGGGCATGGAATCGGTGTCCTGAGTTCAAGATGAACACAATTGCTGAAAAATTACTCGCTTATTTATGCAGCAGCAACGGTAATATGACCTTATCATGTGGGGTATTATTTTCAGTCACTGATTTAATCTAAAACTAGCACTCCGATTCCATGTCCTGTTGATCGTGATGATATTGTTCCCTGAAGTAGGCATATAGTGTCTAGTGTTGCTAGTGTTTTACGGGTAGTCTATAATGGGTCTGTGTACATATAAGCTTATTAACGTCAATCTATTGACATCATTCGTGATGTGGGCCTTGGGGCGGATGGATATCGTGCTTTCTGATAGCATTATCTCCCAAGAACACTATCTTCCAACCGCTAAAATCAGGTACACGACATCAAACGCAACCTTGACTTCTTTGCACATCAGAATGATAAGTATGCATGTCACTGAACCATACTAATTGATTGATTCTTGCATTGGGGTAGTTTAATGGAATAATAATAATAATCAAAATGAGATGAAAGGACACAAAAGAAAGCCAAGGTAGTAATATGCAGCTAAATAACTGCAGATAGTGGGGTTTCTCTATGGATACGCTATTAAGGATGCCTCTTTGCGATGTGTGATTTTATTACCGGCGCATTTATGAACAGCGTCCACTTATAATTGTCTGATGTGAGTATCACGGTTGAGGAGTAAGGCATGTACGCTTGTATGCTCTATGCAAACACATCAGCTTGCCAAGTGAACGTTATTATCCAATCCTACAGGGTGTTAAAGTACCTCAAATCGCCTCTCGGCTTCTCTGACCTACGAAACTGATCGAGTGTGATGTCTGAACAATAGGTACATCTAGTACAGCACATCCTGTATACCATGGGGAAAGGGAACGTACATAATTTACATATGTGTTGACTTTCTCCTTGATTGTGATGTTGTTTCATCCTTTTTAGCCGTGAAACTCTCTCGCTACAGCCATCAACCATTTTGGCGGACCACGGGAAGGCAAAACGGGGCACGTGCCCCCATTTTCGCTTTGCATGTAAATTTACTGAATGTTATTTTAAGTAAGACTAATTGCGGTGACACCATGTTATTTTAGTTATTGTTATTTTAGTTATTGTTATTATTATTATTATATTGCCCCCCTCCATTTTTTGGCAGTGTTCCCCACTTTTTTCGAGACACTGAACACGCCCCTTCCATCAACGCTTGGTTTTTATCGAAGCTCCTCGCCTGGCATTGGTTAGGGAGTGAGGGCGATATTCAAGCTGAACGGCGCAATATTCACTTAATAAAATGAGGGTCTTCATTTAAGACTTAAGGATATAACTAATAATGACTGGGAGAAGTTTCTGATTAACCCTCTTTATATGTCACACCCCTATCCCTTGACACGCAACCTAGGAATGCCATAAAAAGCTAGTGGATCCAAACGGCCACTTTTAAATATAGAAAGGGTAAAATTTGGTTTTAAATTATGTATAGGGCCTATCCTAAACATCAAATGATATGTGCAGGCATATGTTTATACTAGGTTGATGAAATTCTTGCGTCGGGTGATAAACAATTGATTAAATTTTTGGCCCTACACCGACGTGTGTATAGCACTGTATACTCAGTGCTTTCCGAGTGTCTGTGAAAAAAACTACACAGGCGACTCGGGCGGGATTCGAACCCACGACCTCCTGCTTACTCGTGCGGACGGCTCTCGACCACTGAGCTTGCCCGATGACGATTGGCCGGCTAGAATCCCATATAGCAGCGGGTTCCGCGATATGTGAAATTCTTGCATCGGGTGATAAACAATTGATTTAATTTTGCCCTACACTGACGTGTGTACAGCACTGTATACTCAGTGCTTTCCGAGTGTCTGTGAAAAAAACTACACAGGCGACTCGGGCGGGATTCGAACCCACGACCTCCTGCTTACTAGTGCGGACGTCTTAACCTCTCGACCACCGAGCTTGCCCGCTGACGGTCGTGCATGCTTATTTCAGATACCGGTAATCAAGAAACAGAAACCTATCAATAATAGCCTGTCATTAGCGGATCTGGCAAGGGAACATACCCCCTCATTCGTATAGCTGTGCATGTAAATTTACCATACTTTTTGTGGTCCCCCCACCTCCCCCTGGTGTCATGTGCACCTTTTCGAGACCCTGAATTCACATTTTTAGCCTCTTCTGGGCCATTTGTAGATACATAAATAAATTCGATTTCTCACCAACTAATCTTGGTATAGATGATCAGGGAGAACATAATATCTCTTAGATTTAGATTTTGTGTTTTTTAAACACGAAGGCTTGTGAGAAATACATTTGAGGTTCATACAGTTTGATGATCCCTATCAAAGTAAAATTACAATCAGGTGTTTTCCCGTCATTTGATAGTTTTGGTCAATGATAATAAGGTGTAAACTGAATTTAACATGATATAATCTAAAGGGAACTTTGTATCCAGATGGCTTAAGACCTTTGTAATTATTGATCATGGAAATTTAAACATCAATGATTGGGAAAACTCTTAATATTAAACGTTTCTAAAAAATAATATTAACAAAATATTAACAAAATATTTTTGTTGTTACGTAATGAAAATAGTTACATTTTACTGACCGTTTGTGTCGTAATGTTGAAAAATCTCTGAGAATTTCTCTGCCGGGTACTCCTTAAGGTCGGGATACTTCTGAAGAATGTTGACATAACTTTTACGCCGTTGTTTAGACATGATGACAAAACAAAACTGACAAATAAAGAATCCACGATCAGAGACCCACTTTTCAAAAACCAAACTTATGATGATGATGATGGTTTTATATCCAGTATGGTATAAAGGAGTTCAAGAATTGGCTTGATGGAGTGATGTCGGCAACAATCGGCGAGCGAGCAAAACACGCTCGTCACGAGCGAGAGATTCTTGTGATGTAAAAGTGCATCAGCGTCTAATGGATTTTAACCGGTAACTATGGCAGACTGACCAGCCGGCTTTAAGCAGAGTGTTTTGAACAGCAGCGTTTCATGAATATATAATTGGATGTTGCCAAGTGAAGGCGGGGGATGAGGCAGTGACAGGTGTCCCACCGATATTTTATTTTTATTTTCTCTTTTACGGCTCAATTATTACTCCGTAGCCATCTTATACGTCATGTGTACGTGGAATAGTTAATTGGTTTTGTCAAGTTTTGCGCATGCTTGAATACAAAGTGTGGCGGGTGTGATTGCTGTTTGTATCGGGCCCGGCTGTTATTAATAATTCAATTGTTCTCAATTAAACCTTTGTTTAATCGATTAACACTTGTTCAGCTGGGCGTGGGAGTCTGTTGAGACAATGTGTTCACTATAGTGGTGTCCCTAGTATAATTAATTTAATATATGCCTACGGTGTATCTCCCACTACTTATTATTCCGTTACGAAGTGACACTCAGCTACCGACTGTATGCACAACATTCGATCTTTGTGGATGCAAATGTTGTTTTTGACTTGGTGAAAACGCCAACAAGTGTTTTCGATCGCACATAATAATTACACTTCGTGTAAACTGTTTCTTTAGATCGGTCGCAGAGTTCACAGTGTATGATCTGAAACTGAAAAGGGCAAATATTCGTTATCACCCGACGCAAGAATTTCATCAATCTATATACATCGCGGAACCCGCTGCTGTATAGGATTCTAGCCAGCCAATGGTCACCGGGCAAGCTCGGTGGTCGAGAGGTTAAGACGTCTGCACTAGTAAGCAGGAGGTCGTGGGTTAGAATGCCGCCCGAGTCGCCTTTGGATTTTTCCCACAGACACTCGGAAAGCTCCGAGTAGGCTACACAGTGCTTCAAACATAAGTAAATTTAAATCAATCGAAAATGTTCACTCTCGCATAAGTTTCGCCTGAGTCTATAATTAAAGGGACAATATCATCACTGCGATCAACAGGGCATGGAATCGGAGTTTTAGATTAACTCGGTGACTTTAAATAATACCCCCACATGATAAGGTCATAACCGTTGCTGCTGCATAGATGAGCCAGTAATTTTCATTCACGGTGTTGAAAGTCCTGTTGAAAGTCTTCTCTGATCGCTCAAATAATGATTGCTCAAATATGGAAGAATTAAATATAATGGCAAGCCATTAGATTCATCTACATCCACTGAACAGAAACAGTTTCATCTTCTCAAAAAACAATAGCTGGGAATTGGAAGAGCGACGAAGATTTGGCAGATCAGCAACAGATATACAAATGAAAAGGCAAACTGAAGACAATACGTCCTCAACCCAAATAATTGCTCGTTCCGAGGACATAAACACACATAAAACTAGGTCAATTACGCAGAGGAACCGTATCTGTTGTTTTCCCAATAACAATCAAGGTCTTCTGGAAACAATATTGATCACCGCGACGTGTCTACGTCTTGTCTATGTCGTGTCACAAGTGCACTCACAATTTAAAGATGAACTGTTTTTTTTCTTGGGAAAACAAACGATACCCCTGTTTACGCGCTACGCTAAACCATCCCTTGTGGTTTATTCGATTACAAAATACAAACATAGACTTTCTAGAAGGATGTTTTGCCAGGCTATGATTAAGATTTAGATTTCTTGACGCTAAGCGTTCGAATACTGCGCCGATCTAATATTTCCGATTTTGTGTCAGAAAGTGTAGGCCCTAAGTGATCAGTTTTCAAAATGTTCCCAGAAACGTGGGTACCAACCAAATTGATATAATTTATTCGCGGGTCAGTTTCTATAAATATATTTTATCTAATTATATCTATTATTTTTATCTATTGTTTTATTATCTATTTTATATATTTTATCTTAGCGCTAATTCTCTATTTATTTAATATATTTTATCACCACATAGACTTAGTTTAGACTCATGATCCTCAGATCATGTGAATGCTCATCAGTCGCCAAGAGCGGGAGGGCCGGCGGTATTGTGTTTGTCAATAAATGTCAGATTCATTTTGGTCGAGCGCCCTCAAGAGTTTGTCCTGCCTTAAAGTAAAAATGGCGACTTCCTACTGCAAAATTGCAAGGAGTGTCTCAAACCGGCTTAGAGGACACGTCTTTGCAGCCAAAACTAGATTGCAGCTTACTCACTGCCATTTGGTAAGATCTTAATGTTGTCTAGATTATTTTTTAGGAAGATTTGTGGTAATTATTTCTGTTAAGAAAACTAACTAACGTTATTCATTGAATATATTCAATTATTCTGTGAAAATGACCTGTTGCCCCACCAGTGTGGCACGGACCTGTATCCTTAGCCACACGTTGGTCTCATTGCCGCTAACGGCGGGGTTTTCTAGGAATATTCTAAATTCCAGGCGCTGAAATTGACGATATTTGCAACTATTTTGACAGGCTAGATACGTTCCTTAGATGTTGAACTATCTAGGCGCCCCCCAAAAAATTGTTATTTTACTTACATTTCGTCTCATATAGGCCCGAAAAGATTACAAGACGATCGGCATTGTGTTTCAATGAGGACGGCCATTTTGAATGAAGAGTGTGTGAATGGGAAAACAACTTTACGACGGCTGTTTTATGTGTGCACAGACAAATTGCAAAGATGGTTCAAGCGGGGTTTGGGTCTATTTGGGGGCGTGAATTTCTTAATAAAATTCCTGGGCTACAGGGAATGGGCCCAATTATTAACATTTTGGCCATCCATCATTATCAATAATACTGATAATATTATTACTATTATTATTTTGTTAAACAACAATATGCTATCTAGTATCAGCGATATCCTCAAACATGAAATACTTCATTGACATTGATTCGATCATTAGTGCCTGTCAATGAACGGTGTATTAAACATTTTTCTTTTTCTGAATTATATTGTGGACACAAACAAAATAAAATTAATAAGGTAAATATACAATTGATTTAATTTTGCCCAAACACCGTCATGTGTATAGGCTATAGCACTGTACATTGTATACTCAGTGCTTTCCGAGTCTCTGTGAAAAACTACACAGGCGGGACTCGGGCGGGATTCGAACCCGCAACATCCTGCTTACTAGTGCAGACGTCTTAACCTCTCGACCACCGAGCTTGCCCGATGGTGATTGGCTGGCTAGAATCCTATATAGCAGCGGGTTCTGCGATATATGGTAAATATATGCCCTACTTATTGTAGTAAAAGTAAATACTTGAATCCAGGAACTGGGCATGTTTTATTTATTTATTAATATTTAATTTTAATTATACACAGGCCTATATTAGTTATATCACATTTTATATCACATTTTAGCACATAAAAATGCTCTGACTACCGACAACACGTGCAACCCCGAAACGGAATACTTTGCGCGCTAAAATATGAGCAAGTATGTGCACACATAAAACAGCCGTCGTAAAGTTATTTTCCCATTCACACATCTTCATACATTCAAAATGGCCGTCCTCGTTGAAACACAATGCCGATCGTCTTGTAATTTTTTCGGGCCCTATATGAGACGAAATGTAAGTAAAATAACCATTTTTGGGGGGGGGGCGCCTAGATAGTTCAACATGTAACGAACATATCTAGCCTGTCAAAATAGTTGTGAATATCGTCAATTTCAGCGCCTGGAATTTAGAAAATTCCTAGGAAACCCCGCCGTTAGCGGCAATGAGACCAACGTGTGGCTAAGGATACAGGTCCGTGCCACACTGGTGGGGCTATGTTTAGTGTAAGAGTAGACTTTGTTAGACTGTAACTGTTACTTAGTGTTACTAGTGATGATCGTAACCCAACATTACATTATTGCATGTATCTTAGCGTTTAGAGTTATGAGAAAGAATGTCGTATCAGACCGCCACTTTTTTCTTTTTTTTAAATTTGCAACCACTAAGGCCAAGAGAATGAAAGTCATAGATTTGCGTCCGGGAAATTTCGAAAACACATGAGGCTTTTTTTCATTATTCATTATTCATTATTTCCATTGATCATTAATAACAGCGCAATCACAAGCTGTTTCTTCTAATCTGTGTACGTACGTGCATCATTATACGTGCGGGCTGCACACACAGGCATACTACTTACTAGGCTCAACAGCGAACGTGTTGTGCATGTGAAAGCGGTACAGTTGCAGGTGCGGATCGGACGGAGTTTACCATACAGTTTAAGCGCGATGCGACCTTTTTTGTGAACGACGTATGCGGGACTAAGACTGTAAGAGAACATGTGCTAATGATTATAGCGCACATACTGGTGGAAATTTGGTAATTACTGATGTGGATGATTTGGAACTAAATTCGTTTGGTGGAAATACTTTTTTGTGCAAATAATGATTTTTTTGGCAAATAATGAAAAATTTATGCGGTAGCTTTCGGGACATGCGGGCGGTGGACGCAAATCTATGACTTTAATTATCATGGCCTAACCAGTTAAAATGATTCTCAATTTTTGGGGGTACAGAACTTGAAAACTATCTTTAAAATCCACTTTTATTATGGTTTTCGGACTTTATTTCCCTTCTAAAAAAATCCTCCCCTTCAGAAAATGGAAGGATCCTATTATAGTTGCCACTGCCCATGTACAATGACTGTGTTGGTCACGAACAGGGGAGTTGACAAGATCAGACTGACATGACTGAGGAAGTCATCGTATACCAAAAATGCCTGATTTTTCATGAAATAAATATCCTGGAATAATTTGAAGTATATGTCCATCATCATCCATATGTTCTCTACCTTACTGGGTAGGTAAGATTACATTATTGGTTATATTGAATGAGAAAAAGTGGCGGTCGGATACGACATTCTACCCAATTTCTGAACAGTTGATAAACTGCATACAAAATATTTGTGCTGCAGGAGAAAATATAGTGTTAGTAGGCCTAGTTAAACTTAAAAGTAATTTAAAATGTCTGCAGTTATGAAAGGGAATACATTTTCAAATAGGGTACACTTTTTATATCAGTATTTGATGTGATTTTAAGCAATAGCACTTATGCTTACATTTTAAGCCATAAATAGGTTTTGTTAGATTTTTGCAGAATTTTTCTTTGAAATTGGTTAGATATAATTATAATTATAGTATTCTGTTTATGATCAAATCAATTTCAAAGAAAAATTCTCCATAATGTCATTAATCCCCATAATACGTACAAACTTACTTTATCACCAAAAAAATCCTGCCCCTCCATTGACTTTGTACACATCTTTGTCGATGCAAGGGTACTATTTTTTTCCAAAACGCAAGGTTGTTTTACAAGTCAATGCGCATGCGTACCAGTGCGCATGTGCGCAGCAATTCTGATAAGGCTTATTATTGTTTGTCTTATGAACAGCGCCCTCTTGCATTGTGTCTCCTGCCTACCACAGGATAAAAACCGATTGTATTGTTGCCATGGGTGATAAAGGATCAAGTTGAAGGCGAGGTTCATATTGCCAATGGCCACGATCCCTAGGTATTTGTCCTGCAGTAAATGTTGAGCATTTGTTACCATTCATAAATTCCGAGTATGTTGTCAAAATATCAAATTTGGTTATTTTTGGTGCAAAAACAATATGAAAGGTGACTGGTGCATTGACAAAGTCTGAATTATGTGGATAATTGTAATTCAACAGAGGGTAGTAAATATTTATTTGAAAGTTAAATATATACTGACATTTGTACATTCTGCATCGTTCATCCCAGAAATGGAATATCGCACAAACAACGCCATCATGCAGCCAGCTCATCCAATCACGGCTCAGTTCCTCAACAACCATCCAATCGGCTTCGAGCACATCAAGCCAATCAGGATTGAAAGAGGAGAAGACAGAGAGTAGTAATCCAGTGATGATGCTTCCTCTTGAGGAGCACGACTTTAGAGAGCGATTCATCCCCATCTCTCGTCGATCGTTGGTTCGTCTGTTGATGCAGGAGGATGGACTCCTGATGGAGGAAGAATTGAAGAAGTTTGAGGAGTTAGCCATTACTCTAGACAGTGCGATCATCAATCAATATTACGGAGTACTAGCAGAACTGAAGGTATACGTTGGTCCAGTCAATAACTGACAGAGATGTTTGTGTGGACCGTTCGGTTAATATACTACTCAAAACAATTTAGGGAACACCGGATTTTTAACATCAAATAGGTTTGAAATGTTCCATGAACTGGGATTTTCATTTGCAACCCCCTCTGTCTTTCAGTAGTCATGTCATGAAATGTGTAATCACTACATGCATCCTTTATCATCTGTTTCATTGTGCAGTTGTTTCTCATCAATTCTGTGAAACATTGTGTTTGTCTGAAATAAATGATCTTGCTTTAACTGAGATTATTGGTTTGAATAGTATATTACAATTGTTTTATTTGATCCGTTCATCCACCTCATACAACAGAAATTGGTCAATATGAACAGTAAATAATTATAAGATAAGTGCACAGACGATGAGACCTTTGTTTACATAATAGTGGCATGATCACATTTTCTGTAGGCGCGCTCATCCTGTTTTGACTTAGAGGTGACGTCACAAGTCACATCATCGCTTTTTTATTTTTATTTTTTTATTTATTTATTTTTTTTTTTTGCCAACCGGTGAAATATGTGATACATGTGTACACGGTTATCGGAACCAGACCAAATCTCCCACATACAAGGTATGGTTGCTTAAGAGAGGCCACACAAATTGGACAAATGTTCGTACCCCTATGTGAAAAGTCGTTTAAAACACAGCACGGCAGAATTCCAATCGATCCAGCAATTTTGGCTGCAATTGCACATCAATTTATAGCACAACATTTTTTTTAACCCTAACCACCCCAAATCCAAAATCCTCCAAGGGGCACTTTTTGGGAAAAATTCAGCTCTGTTGGAAACTGGTACTTTCACTTCGTCAAATGGGACAAAATTACTACCTGGCAAGAAGTACAGGCCATAAGTGCTGAATATGAAAGATCAATGAAAATGCATTGGTGCATTTTAAAGATAAGGGCATGTTTCCAAAAGTGCACTGATGGATTTTGGAGGATTCAGGAAGGTCCCTAGCCAGAATACCTAGGGGGTTAGGGTTTAGGAAGGTTCCTAGCCAGAATACCTATAGGGTTAGGGATAAAAATGCCAACATGCCAACTCTGAGGTGACGTGCCCGCTTTTTGGGGGGCCTAAGATATTTAGTCTCTTGGTTTCTTTTCAGGCAATGACCAGTATTATATACCCCCTTTAAACTCAATTTAATTTATATTTCCATAGCAACTCTTTGATCCAGTCAACCCAGACAGCGATACTGTGATAACAAAGTTTTGGCGTCAGAAGGACAGATTGGATAGTGAATTCTGGTTGCTGCAGAAACTCTGCATCATCATGGCGAAGGCTAACTTTCATGAGCTACCTAAGAGCGTTATTGTCAAAGCTCTGTCTGAACATGTGACTGGTGAAGGAGTCAGTGTAAGTAGATGGTTTAAAGGGGCAGTATCGTCACGATCAATAGGGCATGGAATCGTAGTGCTAGGTTTAGATTAACTCAGTGACTACCATAATAACCCCACAAAGGTCATATTGCTGTTGCTGCTGCATAAATGAGCCAGTAATTTTCAGTCACTGTGTTAATCTTAAACTAGGATATTGATTCCATGCCCTGTTGCAAGTCTGCTCTGATCGTGACGATACTGCCCTTTTAAGAGGGGGGAGACAGACAGACGGACAATCAGACTCACAAATAGAGATAATACTTGCAGGTTCACCCAAACTAGCCAACCTATGCATTGGTCCCATTCTGCTATTAATAATAATAATAATAATAATAATAATGTGTGGACTTATATAGCACACATATCCACCAACTGAGTGGTGCTCAAGGCGCATATTATTACCCCTGCTCATAAGGTTCATAAATCATTCCTGAAACCATCTCAGCTCCCTGGGGAGTATACAGCTCAATTGCTGCCATTACAGCGCATATAGGGCTAATCAACCAACTCTGCCCTCACAGGTACCCATTTAACCCCTGGGTGGAGAGAAACAATTATGGTTAAGTGTCTTGCTCAAGGACACAAGTGTCACGGCCGGGATTCGAACCCACATTCTGCTGCTAACACCAGAACTTGAGTCCGGTAAGCTAGACCGCTCTGCCACGACACTCCACAGTGTCAGTAACAACCTAATCACCACTCAACTACTCAACCAATCAACCAATCACAATGATTAAACTGTCAGAGAAATTTATTGCATTTTAAGTTTAGCAGTTTACATAGATAAGTAAGCATGGGTGATATCGATTTCTTTCATCCGCGATATATCAGCAAACATATATCACGATTATGTTTTTTCATTCACGCATGATTGCTTTAGAGCCGATAACCACAGGTATGTACCCCTCTACAAGCGTCACAAAAAATCGCAAATTCGTTTGCGTAGTGTGTATGTACTTCTGAAGTAGTTCACTTTTGTTTCTCACTTCCGAAAGCTGAAAAGACTGTCCTAATATTGTTTCCATGGAATTTCTTACTTGACTCAAAATGGTGATTTTTTTTTTATCACGATGATTTAAAAAAAAATGTGATTTGCTGATATCTTGATAACTTGAAAAAGGTTCTCGATATTGTAATTGAATAAAAAAAAAAGGCATCGCAATATTCGATATTATCGCTCAAGCTTAAACATAAATCTACTTAATCTGATGTGAGGCATATCTTCTCCTCACAGGTGGCTGTCAATCCTAAGAAGTATGACATCTTAAGATTCTGGGCTCTTGGTAAGCAACTACCAAAGGAGAAAGTACCTCTGTATAAGCGTCTGTCTTCATCTCTATTCTATCGTGCAACTAAACGGCAACCTCCAGCACCTATTGAATATTACAGGAGGGTCGTCCTAGCGGTACGTCCAAAAGGAGATAAGAAACTCATCCTGAAGATGTTTAAAGAGATACCAACAGGAGCCCTGGAGCAGTTATTACCGGATGGTAAGATCCAAATGACCGGGTGGGATCAGGGCGTGCTTGCGACCGTCATCACCATCGGATCTCTCAGTCTTCTTATCAAAGGGGTGACCTTTCTTGCCGATATCAATCTGAACTGGACGCTGGTCACAGCCTCCGTAACGGGGCTGATGGCCCTGAGTGCGTGGAATAAATACAAGAATCGGCGCACTAAATACATGATGAAGCTATCGCAGACTCTATACTTTAAGAATGTAGCCAATAATAGGGGTCTGTTGACCCTCTTAGTGGATCGAGCTCAGGAGGAAACCTTCAAGGAGGCGTTATTGACATATGCCTTCCTTCTTGCTGAGAGACCGCCATCTATAATTTCATCGTCTTCTACAGAGGTAGAGGAAGGTAGTCTACCCATCTCAGTTGGTAAGAAATAATGTTTACTGTTTGGCTGGAAAAATTAAAAACATTGATTCTAAATCAGATTAAATTTTTTTTAGATTGAAACAAAAATCTTTGCTTCAGTGAAACAGTATCTTTAGTTGCGAACAGATCAACTTTATATCATCGTGTGCCCGGAAGAAGGTCGTAAGGCTCTACGACTTTCTTCTGGGCACACAACAATTTTTTTCCCAGCAGTAGGTCGTAAGCAATAAAATGGTTGCTTCGAAAAAAACAGTTTTATATTTATTGCTAGAATTACTCCCAAGACATGCGGAATTTAACTTTCCTACAGTAACTTATAGATGGCAGAAAAACGACCAAACTTTCACACTCCGTTTTCTTGAAACACAATTTTGCACATTAATAGCTTATGACATAAAACACAATAAAGGGGGCCACTTTGCATCCGTCACATTAGCAGTTTTTCTAATGGTTGTTATTTATTTTTAAGTACCTGAAACCGACCAAAAAGTGTTTCAACATGTGAATGGACATGCAGGCTTATACTAGAACTAATTTGAGTTGATTTATTTTATTTATTTTTTTATTTATTTATTTTTTTACCCTCAAATTTCCATAAAAATTGGACGGAAAAAGTTACCGCACTTTTCTGTCCATTTGTTGATAGAAATTTTAGGGTAATTAAAAAAATAATAGTAATAATCAACTCAAATTATCTTTAGGATAAGCATGCATGTCTTTTCAAATGTTGAAATTCTTTTTTGGTGGTTTCAGATATTAAAAATAAAATTACAACCATTAGAAAAACTGCTAACGTGACGGTAGGAAAGTGGCCCCCTTTATTGTGTTTTATGTCTTATGACCTTTTGCCGGTCACACTTTTGTTACGTCCTTCTTTCGGGCACACAACGATATATTCCTAAATGTTTACATCAAGTAGTGCTGGACCAGTTAACCAGTTAACTGACCGAAACTGCTCTAACCAGCTAACCAAAATTTTGCTAACTGGCTAACCAAAACCAATATTTAAAAAAAAATGCCCAACAATTTTGGAAGAATTTGCCACCCATTTTGTTGTTCTAGACTTTATTCTATCCTGCATCGGTTATTAAACAATCATTGTGGGAAGTTTATTGATGCTTTTTGATTGAAAATGTATACGACATAAAACACAATAAAGGGGGCCACTTTCCTACCGGCACATTAGCAGTTTTTCTTATGGTTGTAATTTATTTTTTTGAATATCTGAAACCACCCAAAAAGAATTTCAACATTTGAATAGACATGCATGCTTATCCTAAAGATAATTTGAGTTGATTATTACTATTATTTTTTTAATTAGCCTAAAATTTCCATCAACAAAATGTACGGAAAAGTGAGGCAACTTTTTCCGTCCAATTTTTATGGAAATTTGAGGGTAAAAAAATAAATAAAAAAATTTAAAAATAAAATAAATCAACTCAAATTAGTTCTAGTATAAGCCTGTATGTCCATTCACATGTTGAAACACTTTTTGGTCGGTTTCAGGTACTTAAAAATAAATAACAACCATTGGAAAAACTGCTAACGTGACGGATGCAAAGTGGCCCCCTTTATTGTGTTTTATGTCATATACATTGTGCCATTTGCAGACGATCTAGTTTGTGTGGCTGCCAGGTGCAAACTGACCGTGAAAGCTTCGGTTAAACGGTTAGCAAACTAACCGGTAACTCCGAGCATAAGCGTATTGTTTTGCATTTACATCTCGGTACTTTGTCATGAGAATGGTTTGTGTTGTATTTCCCTTCTTTGATGCAGGTGGCATTCCAGCCTCTGTTCTAGAAAGGAAGATTGAAGGCTGGGTGTATGAACGAAGCAAAGCTAGCATTGAGTTTGACAGCGCGGCAGGCGTCAGACTACTTCAGTCCTTTGGAATCCTACAAAGAGATCAGGAGGATAACCTGGGCGTGGTGGGCGTAGATGCGGTACTCCACGGTCTCCCGCGGCAACCGGTATCCATCATGTCCAGAGAGGCAGAGCCGGAGCTTGAAGAGGGATATGACAGGGAGATGTTTGAGAGGGAAGATGATTACAAGAAGGAAGAACAGAAGAACAGTAAGAGAGGATGGATTTGAAGATGTTAAGGATTGGTGTTGATGGAACAGTGGATTTATATTGGCTGAATAACGTGAGTTTTTAGTTGATGGAGGATTCCAAGGAGGATTCCACAGCAGCCTGGAACACCATGCCTGAAAAAAAGACCACGCTTGCGAGTGGATGAGAGCCTTTACCAGTCCTTGATATTTCTGGACCGATTTGGTAGAGATTTGGCAAAATTTGCATACATAAATTATCCATATTGTAGAACGGACTGGTATTAAAGGAGCTTGTGGCTTCATCACTTGCGTGCGTAGTCTCTTTTTTTTGGGGGGGTGTGGTGTTCCAAGTTGCCATGATCGCCATCACTAATACCAGTAGGCTGATAGGGCTAGGGAGATATGAACAAGATTTTGACTACATCTATGCTTTATGTTTTAGTCGTGTACCTCCCATTATGTTCCCCAATTCAAGATATGCTAATCATGATTTTTAGAGAGGGAAGTGGGAAGTTTATAAATGAGGAAATAAAAGTTTGTCGCGCGGTCTTCACTGGAGGTTAACCCTCCTACTGTTTGACCATTTGAAACCATTCAAAATTTCCACTTACCAAAATGCCCATTGGCTTTGTACACACCTGGTGATACCATTTGAACAGTGATGGTAGCAAGCTTTACTACCATTCAAATCCATTCAAATGATTTTGAATGGTGGATACACTACACCTTGGTGTGTTTCCATAGCCGAATGGTTTCAAATGGTGAATGTACTACACAGTGGCTTATCATTCAAATGGTTATGAATGGTGGATACACTACACCTTGGTGTGTTTCACATAGCCGAAAAACAAAACCTGCATTATGTAGATAAAGTGGACTATCCATCATCTCAGTACCCTATGGAGTTTTAACACATGGTGGCCAGTGTACAAGTAATTGATCTACCACTTAAAAATGGCACTAGGGTCTTTAGGGTATAGCAGACCTGTCATTCAAAACCATTTACTCATGTCACCGGTATAGAGGGTCCATTGATTCACCACTTATAAGTATCCAAACAAGGTTTTGTATTAGCTGTACTACCATTTGGAAAGATCCAAACAAGGTTTTGTATTAGCTGACCTACCATTCAAAACCATTTGGGGAATCAATACTGTACACAGTTATTTCACCATTCAAAACCACAAAAGCGAATGGTTTCAAATGGTGGATCAACTTGTATGAAAAAGGCACCAGAAGTAGGAGGGTTAATGACTGGTTTTTGGGCGTGGTCACGGCCGATAATGACCGAGCCAAAGTCGAGGTCCTTATCAAACTCTTATTCCCATTCATAAATGCCCATATCGATTTCGTTTTCAAAATGTAAAAAAAAATTGTAATATTTGTTGAATAAAGCCAAATAGAAATGGGCAAATTCACGTTTTGGAGACACACAAAACACTTCCAAAGTACATGATGCGTGATGCCAATCTTCATCACTCTGATTGGTTAAAATCCGGGTCGCACAAAACAGCCGGTGGGACAGCTTGCACATATGCGCTGCTCTGATTTTGATTGAGCCATGTCTTTACCATCCGTTAATACACCCCCACATGATTAAGTTTTGTCCAATCAGATTGTCCAAACTGTCTTAGGCATTTATGAATATGCAATAAGTTAAGATGCGATCTATACCTAGAGATAGTAGAATATGCTTCATGTACTCATTGCTGATGTATGTGATAATTCACATACATGTAGGTTGCTGGTGATAAAAAAAAATGTGATGTGATCTGGGAAACCCAGAATTTGTAATTTGTGTGTTTTATACATCAAATTAACGAGGACACTGCGCTCTTTTCAAAACTTTTATTCACGACTCTGGGATGTCTATAACTTGAGTTACGCTCTCAGGAAGTTTGAAAAACCAGCTGACCTCTTTTTGGATGAGAAATCAAGTTCTGAGTAAATGTTTGTAAAATTTTGTTGACCAATGTCTACATATATTCTGTTTTGAGTTTGCATGATTCTGTATAATGTGACTCATAAAGCAATTGGAATAGCACTGGTTGGTTGCAAAGCCATTATACTCTATTGTCAAATGTCTGTAAATGTATCTACTATTAGGGAGGAGTGCCAAAGTCATGGTACAGCCAAGCCTTTGAGAAGCCAAGCCAGGCCCAGACATTGCCCAGGCCTAGGGGTCTATATAATCCCCTAGCTGAGCACAAAACACCCTTTATTAACTCTCCTACTACTACAAGGGTCAAAATCAGTCCAAATGTTGATATACTTGCCAAGGTATATTTAGTGCACTTCAAAGTCAAACACTGTCAAACCTTATGTGTAGTAAGTACATTTACAGGTCAAAATGAGTCGACTGTTTTTTGACTGGTAAAAGCATTGTCTGGTATTGTTCTGTGGTGAAAATGACAGTAAAAACCAGTCAAAAATGCCCCTGTGTGCACATTTGGGTCAACAATCAAAACAGGCAGTTGACTGGTTTTGACCTCTATAGCAACTTTCCACTAAAGTGCAGCTATAGTAGGAGGGTTAATGAATAGATCTCAGATAGCTCTCACTGTTAACACAGACTTGACTGACACCTTGGCTGTCTTTTGTTCACCACTGCAGCCGTTATAATGAGCTCTGCTTGCCTGGGCTTGGCCCTCCATAAACCCAGGTTATGTTGATTGGCAGGTACTGTATTGTTACAGGATTAGGACTCACAAAAGATAGTGTACCATGACTTTGGGACTGCTCCCTAAATGGTAAGGTGTACTTTGGTTTCAAAATAGCCAAATGATCAAATTGTATCAATCTTCCCTAGAAATTTTTTTTTTTTGCGAAATGTTGTAATTTTTAAGAAAGTTAAATAATTTCCAGTTTGAATTAAAGGGACAGTATCGTCACGATCAAAACAGACTTTCAACAGGGCATGGAATCGGTGTCCTAGTTTAAGATGAACACAGTGACCGAAAATTACTGGCTCATTTATGCAGCAGCAACGGTAATATGACCTTATCATGTGGGGCATTATGGCAGTCACTGGGTTAATCCAAAACTAGCACTCTGATTCCATGCCCTGTTGATTGTGACGGTACTGCCCCTTTAAGGAATGAGTACTCTGTTCTAAAATCCATGTTAGAATGAGAATAAATTCTGAACAGAATTGTTATTAGTTTTTTTTGTGAGTGACGCTCGGTAATTGGCTGAAACTTTCTTAGGTTGATTCAAAGCGAGTAAGCATACTCTTAAGCACCAATGACATTCATTTCCCTTGAAATTAGAATCAATATATATATACACAAAACTAACCTGTAAAAATTTCAACTTATTTCATTATGTCGTTAACAAGAAAATATTGAAAATGGATTAAAGGGACAAGTATCGTCACAATCAACAGGGCATGGAATCGTAGTGCTAGTTTTAGATTAACCCAGTCACTGCAAATAATACCCCACATAATATAATACTGTTGCTGCTGCATAAATGAGCCAGTAATTTTTCAGTCAATGTGTTTATCTTAAACTAGCACACCGATTCCATGCCCTGTTGAAAGTCTGCTCTGATCTTGACGATACTGCCCCTTTAAGATTGTTTGTACTTCGCCATTACCTGAAATTCATTTTTGAAATTATTCCACTTTTACTGAAGTTTTAGCACCTGAGACAGAAATATTTCAAGGTATGTTTGATACCATCTTCAACTGTACACCAAGTAAGCTTTATGACATAAAACACAATAAAGGGGGCCACTTTGCATCCGTCACATTAGCAGTTTTTCCAATGGTTGTTATTTATTTTTAAGTACCCGAAACCGACCAAAAAGTGTTTCAACATGTGAATGGACATGCAAGCTTATACGAGAACTAATTTGAGTTGATTTATTTTATTTTTTTATTTTTTTATTTTTTTATTTATTTTTTTTACCCTCAAATTTCCATAAAAATTGGACGGAAAAAGTTACCTCACTTTTCCGTCCATTTGTTGATGGAAATTTTAGGGTAATTAAAAAAATAATAGCAATAATCAACTCAAATTATCTTTAGGATAAGCATGCATGTCTATTCAAATGTTGAAATTCTTTTTAGGTGGTTTCAGATATTAAAAAATAAATTACAACCATTAGAAAAACTGCTAACGTGACGGTAGGAAAGTGGCTCCCTTTATTGTGTTTTATGTCATATGCAAGTTTTTCATTTATAGGTTGATGAATTTCATTGCAAACAAATTTCAAGAGAAATAATTGCTTGAAGCATTGTTTACCGTTTAAATATTCTCATAGGAAAAGAGGTTTAACTGATTTTGTTTTCAGTTGTATGTTGCTTGCCAAAAAATATTCAAATGGCAAAAAGTATGGCTGCCGCATGCATGAATATTTACTGCTGATTTTTTGTATATATACAGATTAACCCTCCTACTTCTGGTACCTTTTTCATACAAGTTGATGCACCATTTGAAACCATTCGCTTTTGTGGTTTTGAATGGTGAAATAACTGTGTACAATATTGATTTTCCACAAATGGTTTTGAATGGTAGGTCAGCTAATACAAAACCTTGTTTGGATCTTTCCAAATGGTAGTACAGCTAATACAAAACCTTGTTTGGATACTTCTAAGTGGTGAATCAATGGACCCTCTATGCATTTGAATGGATTTGAATGGTAGTAAAGCTTGCTACCAACACTGTTCAAATGGTATCACTATGTGTGTACAAAACCAATGGGCATTTTGGTAAGTGGAAATTTTGAATGGTTTCAAATGGTCTATCAGTAGGAGGGTTAATGAAATAATTGTACTTTATTCAATAAAACCAGAGGTCTATTACCTACACCAGTATGGAACCAGCAAGTTGTGTCGAGAGCTTCTCCAAAGATACTCTCTAGATGAGTAGCCAAACTCCATTACCATGCTTGTTGTGCATGAACATATATTAACAGGCATGATATTCTTCCTACTTTTGTAGGAAATCCTACCTTTTTGATTTTGAAAATCCTACCATGAAACCGGGTTCCAACTAACTTCAGACCATGGAAACTTTCCTTGTGTATCATCTTTATTGTAAATACCAAGATAAAAAATGGTTTCCTTGCTATACATGGCTATAGAGGTAAACTGCTATAGGCTAGTATATGCCTAATGATAGTGGCAAACATTTTTCCTACCTTTTCATTTGCTCACAATATCATCCCTGCTTGAGTACACTAGACCTTATGCTTACCACAAGAGGGCACCATTTTTGGGGTAAAATGGAGGTCAAAACAAGTTATTTGACTTCTAAAAAAAAATAACTAATTTACAAATTGCGTGATTTTTTTTTTCAATGAAACTTTTATGTCAAAGTGTAAGATAGAATCTGTAATATTTGCTCAGAAAATTTGTCTTATTAATTTACAAAAAAAAAATTGTTGTACCCCAAAATGTCATTACTATAGCACCCTCTTGTGGTAAAACATAATATAAGGTCTATGGAGTGCCATGGTCGAGCGGTTTAGTGCATCGGATTTGTGTTCTGATGGCTGAGTCGTCAGAATGTGGATTCGAATCCCAACCGCAACCATGGTTGCTTGTGTCCTTGAGCTAGACACTTTACCATAATTGCTTCTCTCCACCCAGGAGGTAAATGGGTACCTGTGAGGGCAGAGTTGGTTGTTGTGTTTGATTAGCCCCATATGCGCTGTAATGGCAGCAATTGAGCTGTATACTCCCCAGGGAGCTGAGATGGTTTCAGGAATGATTTATGAGCCTGATGAGCAGGGGTAATAATATAATGCGCCTTGAGCACCAGTTTGGTGGATACGTGCGCTATTTAAGTCCACATTATTATTATTATTATTATCATGGACTGGTTCACTTTGTGTAGGTAACAGACTTAGGCAAAAAAAAAGTCTCCAGTTTCTGGTCATCGGTCGGCTTCAAAATCGGTGAGTGACGTGCTTTTTTTGGGGGGCGGTAATCTTTTTTGCCAACAGGGAAATACATGATACGTGTATATGTGTATTCCCCATACACAAAGTATGGTGGCTAAGAGAGGCCTCGCAAATTGAGCAAACGTTCATACCCCTATGTGAAAAAGTCAATTAAAACAGCACAGCAGAATTCCAATCGGTCCAGCAATTTTGGCTACAATTGGACATCGTTTCATAGCAAATAAATAGAAAATTGAACAGAAAACATGTTGACGTGCGGGTATGAGGCTACGTGCGGGTATGAGGCTACGTGCGGGTATGAGGCTACGTGCGGGTATGAGGCTACGTGCGGGTATGAGGCTACGTGCGGGTATGAGGCTACGTGCACGGAGACCAGAAACCGGAAACCTTTTTTTTTTGGCCTTATGGTTAAATTAATTATTTGAAGTGGTTTTTGCAATTCACTTCTGCAAAACAAATAATCAAATGTGTGAACAGAAACTCTATTTACATGTAATGTATAAGTACACAATTCATGTTTTTAGTTTTTATCTGCATGACTGCATGCACTTATTGAGAAAAGAAGAATTTTGTCATTTAATGGCAAAATGTTATTGAAAATTCTACGTGTGTGTGTCAAATATTGAAGAATTGTTCACATGTGATAGAGAGTTGGAACTCAGAAATTATCTTTCAGCTAGATCTTTATTATTCTGTGACACAGAATATATTTTGTGTGACAGCAGAGTGAGTTATTAAAATCAAGTTTGATTATTAAGCAACATTACAATGTTGAAAACAATTATCAGGAATTGTGTTTTTATCTTATACTGTGTGAAATGAGAATTTTCACTTTTGTTGTCGTTTCAAAATGTGTACATTGTAAAATCGATTATCAGGTGCATGAATTGGAATGATAAATGATGTAAAAATTGTTTTAAATTGATTGAGTGAATTGATCGTTTCTGTATGAAATAGAGAAGATGTTTCCTACATACTCATGAGTTACACTCATTGGTTCATTCCTTCTTGTCATCCATAGCCTAGTTTGATTGAGCAGCTTGTGTTGTGTTATTCCCAGACTCGGAGGGTGTGATTTGACAAAAGTAAAAAATCCTGAAAAATGGGTAGCTGGCCTGGGCCTCCCTTTGGTCTAGAGGACAAAGCGGCAAAGCCGATTGAAAGTCTACAACTAATTCTAATTAATCAGTGCAAGAATTGTAAATGAATATGTGGACTTTTCTCACAACTGTGGACTAATTGACAGGTTGGTTTCTTACTATATTATTTAACCTTATAATGATCTTTTACCAAAACAAGGGTGTGATTTGGCAAAAGTAAAAAATCCTGAAAAATGGGTAGTGGGCCTGGGTCTCCATTTAGTCTCGATGACAAAGCCCCCTGAACCTCTTGGATGTTTAGTTTCAGAGGATTTACAGACTCTCCACATCCCCACTAACAAGAAACTAGGGGTTTGGACACAATACAGGCTACTTCTTTCTTTTCCTTGGTGGCTACTTCTCTTCTTTCAAGCCAATTATGAGGCAAATGGAGATTTGATTTTTAATTTTGCCCTACACCGACGTGTGTATATCACTGTATACTCGGTGCTTTCCCAAGTGTCTGTGGGAAAAATTTCACAGGCTACTCGAGCGGCATTCGAACCCACGACCTC
The DNA here is from genome assembly GCA_029582265.1 of Zoroaster sp. YZ-2022. NCBI lineage: Eukaryota > Metazoa > Echinodermata > Asteroidea > Forcipulatida > Zoroasteridae > Zoroaster > Zoroaster sp. YZ-2022. The sequence goes on from CM055822.1 coordinate 9,916,227, forward strand.
CTTTCATCAACCTACAAAAGGAGATTTGTTAAAAAAAAAAATCCTGAAATCAGGAAGAATCCTGAGAATCACAGGCCTACAGACTAGTTAATGACAAACACTGAATACAGACCCTGTCACTAGGGCAGGTTGGACTTTCACCTTCAGTGTATAGAGAATGGAGTCCATTATATGGGCTTACCATATCACATGCTTGCAGTTACAACTGGGAGTACCCTTGGAAGTACCAGGGCAAATTCATAGCAGGCAGACAGTGTGCATGTTTATGTAGGCAGTTTAACACAAGGGGCGGATCAAGAGTCTCAAAAAGAAGGGGGGCACAACAAAATATCTGGTAAATTTACACGCACAGCATTAAAAAAAAGCAGAAAACCATACAATATTGCAAATTAAACTCAATGAAATCCTTTTTTTTTTTTTCAAATATATAATTGTAAACATTTTTATTTGTTTGTTAATACAGACAAAAATATAATGGAAAAGTTAATGACCTTTAATAAATATACTGATCCAATTCAAAGCCAGAAGTCCCGCCAACACCAGATACCATCATAGGTGAAAAATGTAGATCCTTTAATGCTCATTATGAAAGATAAGAAATATCTCATTACCTGAATGAGTTTCACAGCCTTCACCATAACCAACAGTTCATAGTTCAGTGCATACAAGAACGTTAATGCAAAGAGAATTAAACATTAATTCACCTTATCGTTCCGGTTTGAGATGACACCATGTGTTTATCTCAACTATCGCTAAGTGAGGTAACGGGTTCTGAAAATAACCTTATCGTACAACTCGTATCTCAACTGTCGCAAAGTGAGATTATGGTTCAGGGGAGAACCAATATTAGCCCTCCTGCTATAGCTGCACTTTAGTGGGAAGTAGCTATAGAGGTCAAAATCAGTCAACTGTCTGTTTAGACTGTTGATGTACACACATGGGCATTTTTGACTGGTTTTTACTGTCATTTTGACCACCCTCAACAATGCTTTTACCAGACAAAAACGGTCGACTCATTTTGACCTGTAAATGTACTTACTACACGTAAGGTTTGACACTGTTCGACTTTTAAGTGCACAACATATACCTTGGCAAGTATATATCAACATTTTGACTGATTTTTGATCCTTGTAGTAGAAGGGTTAGGCAACTCGTTTCTCAACTATCACTTTAATAGTGAGAATGTGGTTCAGGGAGAACCATGGGGATTTCTCTACGTTTCAATTAGCGTGCTCTAATCATCGTCAGGAGAATGCACTTAGCGACAGTCGAGATACGAGTTGTGCGATAAGGTTCTTTTCAGAACCTGTACCTCAGCTTCACGATAGTTGAGATAAACACATGGTTGTTACCGCAAACCGAAACGATATCAGTACTCCACCATGCAAGGCCTTAAATCTTATATCAATTCACTACTTAGGAATCTGAAATGTATTCTTCAACGTCTGTGAATCAATTTTGCAATCGAGACGTAAAACAACTCCATTTTGCTTTAGCAATATCAACTGGCCTTTTTCATGAGAAAAGAAGCTGTCTATTATTTTATTCTATAATTAAATAAAAGATACAATATCTAATAGGGAAGGTACAACATTTGGAAGTATATATTCATTCAAACCAGACATTTTTCAATATAAACACGAAACTGAATTCTCATCCAAATAGGTGCTAAATGTTTTTGCGAAAACAATGAAAACATTTTGAAATATTTCTCTATCAAGATGAAAGCACTTCAGGCAGAATAGACCTTATGCATATGACGTCGCAAACGAAAGGTTGCCCTCTATCAGAGGCTAGAGAAGGTCACTCATTGGTTCATATATATGCACAGCGCGCATACATGAACCAATGAGTGACCTTCTCTAGCCTCTGATAGAGGGCGATATTCAGTTTGTGACATCATATGCATTTGGAATGAACTACCATCTGGTATCCGTCATGCTTCTTCATTGAGTCAATTTAAAACATCTCTCAAGACTCATTTATTTTAGGCACTGTGTATTTTTAAATTGTACTTGCATCTCACTGTAAAGCGCTGTGATACCGTTTGTGTAAGAGCGCTATATAAATGCCTTCATTGTATTGTATTGTATTGTATAAGGTCTATTTTTCCTCAGTATGATTGATACTTGTCATCAGTGGCAAAATAGTGTTTGTCGGTAAATTCACAGACTTGTTGGTATTTCTGAACAGCAAGTTTTGTGTAAGTAAATTACCCCCTCCCCCCACACTCTGATAATCCTGATACTTGTAACAAACTTTACACCAAGTTTAACCTAAGGCCAAAAAAAGGAAGTCTCCGGTTTCTGGTCTCTGTGCGCGTCGTCTCAGTCCCGCGTGTCGGCATTTTTAATTTTCTGGGTTTTTTGGGCTATGAAACGATGTCCAATTGCAGCCAAAATTGCTGGATCAATTGGAATTCTGTTGTGCTGTGTTTTAAACGACTTTTTCACATAGGGGTATGAACATTTGCCCGATTTGTGTGGCCTCTATTAGCCACCATACTTTGTGTATGGGAAATTTTGTCCCCGCGTATACAATGTATCACGTATTTTCCCTGTTGGCAAAAAAAAAGAAAAAAATAATAGAAAAAAATAATAAAAATGGCTGAAAAAAAAAAAAAAAGCGTGTCACCGATTTTGAAGCCGACCGATGACCAGAAACCGGAGATTTTTTGGGGGGGGCCTAAGATAATAATTTGTTAATTTGATGATCTGGTAGTTACCAATATTGTACTGGATGCGTTGTACCTACTCTTTGAATAAACTATACCAATATTGTACTGGATGTGTTGTACCTACCCTTTGAATAAACTATACTACCAAGTACCAAGATTAAATTTAAATATACTACTCAAAACAATTTAGGGAACACCGGAATAATCTCAGTTAAAGCAAGATCATTTATTTCAGATAAACACAATGTTTTACAGAATTGATGAGAAACAACTGCACAATGAAACAGATGATAAAGGATGCATGTAGTGATTACACATTTCATGACATGACTACTGAAAGAGAGAGGGGGTTGCAAATGAAAATCCCGGTTCATGGAACATTTCAAACCTATTTGATGTTAAAAATCCGGTGTTCCCTAAATTGTTTTGAGTAGTATATTTTAATCTTTTCTTGATAATACACATGCAATGAAATATAAACCCAGTCAATAGTTAACCTTAAATAGTTTCATAATAATCTTAAACTACGTTAATAAATAATACTAAATACACCACCATAACCTTTATGCAAGATAATATCAATGCAAAATAGTAGTTATTGGCCTTATGTTTTGAACCTAGCAGGTTCTTTCTCAAAGGTAAAATGGCTGATTTTGCCTTTGAGAAAGAACCTGCTAAGTTCAAAACGTAAGGCCAATAACTACTATTTGGCATTTGTACTACACTACAGGTCCTTTAGGTTGGTAAGCAGTTTGCAACAGCTAATTCTCTATTTATTACAAGAAAATATCGTTAAAAATTATAATAATAATGCTGGCAAGTCAATTTATATATTTTGTTACATTCAAACAAAAACATAAAAAGCTGATGTGTCGATAAAAAACAGATTTGTGAAAAATTAATCTCAAGAGTTGTGAGTTGTGAGAAAGTTACATGTCATTCTGAAACAAAAGTTGTGGTTTTTAACTGTACATTTCCATCAGTATGCTCTGTGGGCCAATTTCATAGAGCTGCTTACCAGAAATATTTGCTTAGCAGATTTCTGTGGTTACCAGCCAAACATTCATACAAAATGTATGTATTGTGACTGGTAGTCTGTTTTATATTGCTTAGCAAAAATATTTGCTTAGCAGATTTCATTGGTTACCAGCCAAACTTTCATAAGAAATGTATGTATTGTGGCTGGTAGTCTGTTTTATATTGCTTAGCAAATATTAGCTTAGCAGATTTCTGTGGTTACCAGCCAAACTTTCATACAAAATGATTGTATTGTGACTGGTAGTCTGTTTTATATTGCTTAGCAAAAATATTTGCTTAGCAGATTTCATTGGTTACCAGCCAAACTTTCATACGAAATGTATGTATTGTGGCTGGTAGTCTGTTTTATATTGCTTAGCAAATATTAGCTTAGCAGATTTCTGTGGTTACCAGCCAAACATTCATACAAAATGTATGCATTTTGGCTGGTAGTCTGTTTTATATTGATTAGCTGAAATTGGCCCCAGATCGAATTCAATTACCAATTATAACCATGATATGCATGGCTTATCTCATCATACAACAACTGTGGATACCAGTACAAATACATGTACTCTAAATAAGTATTCTCAACAAGTTGTCCCTTTGGGTTCAGTAAAAGATGAATAATTTCAGTACATAAATAAAATATTTTCAGTTATATTCATGGACAGTTAAAGGGACAATGCAATATCGTCACGATCAGAGCAGACTGTCAACAGGGCATGGAATCGGTGTCCTAGTTTAAGATGAACACAGTGACTGAAAATAACTGGCTCGTTTATGCAGCAGCAAAGGTAATATGACCTTATCATGTGGGTATTATTTTCAGTCACCGAGTTCATCTAAAACTAGCACTCCGGTTCCATTCCCTGTTGATCGTGACGACATTGACCCTTGACCCTTGACATACTCAATATTGACAACTCAAGTAAAATTGCCAGTCCCAACATGCAATATAAATTAATAAAAAATTCCAAATACAAATATGAATTAAAATGAATAATATGATAGAAAGGATATACAGTGAAAACATAATGAATGCACATGTATGTACTGTGCCTACATACATTTATATGTAACTATATGCATAAAACCTAACACATGCAATTAATCTGTAATCAGATATCTACTACCTTGTTTACAATTGTACAGCAGTGCGGCAGTTTTTACTGATTTCCTTTCAAAATGAAAGCAGCTAGAATTATTGCAATAAAACAACTCATCAACATAAATGTGTTACTTCATCCCTAACTTGCCATAGTGACCAATCCCGAATTGAGTTGGCATAGTGAACAATGCGGTATTGGTCACTTTGCCAAATTACAAAAATAGCCAGTTTAGAGCATTCGTCATTTGAATGCATGCTCTATCTCCAAAACTATAAGGAATACATGCATGTGGATTAGATACAATGGTAGGTCTCTTCCTGAATGTACTAATGGGCGGGAAAACTTAAAATTGAAAAAAGTTGGATTGGTCACTATGGCAAATTAGGGACGACTTGTGCAGAAAAATCACAATTTGGATATTACGTAACAACAAAGATTTGTCCATAAAAAACTTCAAAAACTGCAACTGGGCAACAGGAAACTCAAAACTGGAATCTCACTTGTTTCAGTTTCAAATGGTTGAGTAAACAAACTGATAGGTTGAACAATTCTAGACAGCGCATGTAGTTAATAGGAACTTCACATTAAAAGTATAACACCAACAAAAGGACGGAATGATCGAGAGATCCTAGTTAAATCAATCAGATATTGGAGTTGAATATTATATTTAAAAAAAGATGATTATTTGGTCCAAATCTATCTCAACTATACATAACAGCAAAAGAAACGTCACCCCTAAAAATATTTATTATTTTCATTTTATAATTAATATAATTTGTTTAATGAAGAATATTATGAGTATGGAGTGTAACACGAACACAATGTGGCAAATTTGGTTGACCTGGCAGCCAATCATCCCACAACATTGTATATTTATTATGTTTAATAATATAATTACTTAACAAAATTTAGGGGGTGACGTTTCTTTTGCTGTTATGTATATATTGCTGTATTTCGAAAATGTTATTAGTGTTGGGGAGTTGGAATACGAGTTTTCAAAAACTAAATGTATTCCTTTGTTAAAACACCTCTACTGCATACAAATATTGCTTATATCATGTTGTATAATACACAGCCAAAAATATAGGTAATACTGTTTCATTTTATAAACATATTTATAATGTCTTAAATCATGAAACATTTGGTTTACTAATCATCGTCTTTGACTTGTCCAGACTAGTCATATTATTTAAGCATTCTATCAATATTTGATGCAACAATATTTGAGTTACAAAGCATGCATACAATTAAGCCACAGTTAACATTGGTTATTTCATGAACATTCATACACTGTTATATAAATTTCCGTCACAACTACAATGACTTGACTCAGGTGGGCATGGTAAACTTGACCCAGGTGGGCATGGTAGACTTGACCCCGGTGGGTGTGGTAGTACAAAGGTCAGACAAAGAGCCGTTACTTTGCCCATTGTCGAGACTCCCTCAGAAAAATGCAGGGATGACTTTCTTCCGTGGATTCATAGAATAAATAGAATTGGGCATTTCCATAAATACATACATAGTTCTTTTTTTTTTAAATGGAATTTTTATATTTTTTGTAGACTTTGTTTAAAACCAGATTTAAATTGGACGAAGTTTGACATAAGCGGGCATTGATATCACTTGTTTACTGTTATCGTTAGTGCGTTAGGAACCATGCGTATAATGAATGCTAAAGTTGGGCTGTAAGTACATGTAAGTCTGTCAGGATTCGAGATGGGGATTGTCCTGTATTGCAGCATGGTATATATATATATATTCACAGATACCTGGACATCCTATTTTCAAATCATGCGTAATAACCAGCTTACGTTTTGGTAATTTTTAAAATACGCCTCAGATTGTACCAGAGAGCGTCTAGAATAAAAAAAAATTAAAAATGTTATTTTGTTGGTTGGCAAAACACATCCATGAAATAACATAAGGTCTACAGGCCTAGCCATTACATGAGGTACCTGTCCAATTATCAATATATGACTGCTTCCTCCTCGCAATAGTTTCCTGATGAAGGATCAGGGAATTTCAGTTTCTTCTATCATCTTTCTATTACCTCTTAACTTATTCATAGTTGTCATCTTTGCCTCTCACAGATAAATCATCTTCATCTAATTATCCTCAAGTCCTTAAAGGGGGACTGACATCCTTTATTGTGTGTGTACTTAAGGCGTTTTGTAATAAAATATTGTTTTTGAGACCCACCTGTGTCTATTTAATCATTGATTTCTGAGTACAAGTATTTTAAAACAATGTTTGAAGTGTTTGGGGAGGCAACCCCGCCCCATGGTGGAAGCTTCATTTGCATAAGATATGTGACGTAAGGTCGGGAAGATCCGATGTGTACATGATGTACATATACATACAAACGTTTCACACACGTAGCGTCGATTTCATTTCTTCCGTGATTTTTGTTTCCGGAACTAATAAAATGCCGGGAAGATGTGTTTCTGCAGGATGCAGCAACACCACCAAAGACGGTGTTAGCCTTCATCTGTTCCCACGTGACCCAAAAATCGCCGTATTTGGACGAGCAAAGTTCGACTGACAAGAGTAAAGTGGTCAGGTCCATCGGCTCACATAGTTTTGTGCAGCGATCATTTTGAGCCGAGTTTTGAGCCGAATTTCTCTTCCCGACATGACGTCACGAACAGCTCCTCCGTGCAGGGCGTAAAAGTGGGGGGCATTTTTACAATGGTAAAATAACACTCTCAAAAACAATAAAAACACAAAACAAAAATTGTATTGATCTTTTACTGATATAAAAGAATAAAACGATCACATATTTAACTGTTTGATTTAAATCCATGTCAGCCCCCCTTTAATGAGAGTAACCTAAGATTAGCATCTCAATCCTTAGATTGACATCCCGAATCCTTAGATTAATATCCCAGACAGATTAACATCCTGATCAGACGGATCTAACATCCCGATCAGACAGATTAATATCCCGATCAGACAGATTAACTTCCAATCAGACAGATTAACATCCTGATCAGACGGATTAGACGGATTCTTGCTGATCAGACAGATTCTTGATGATGGCCTTTACGTTTCATAAATTGAATCTTGTTTGGCCGCTTTTGTTGCCTCTTATTCTTGGTGTTTTGATCGCATTCAACCTGGAAATGTTGTCGGATATTGCCTTGAAGCATATCTTTCTGATCTGTGTTTGGAGAAAAAAATATAAAGAGTAATTAGTCATCTAGCGAAGACATATGTAGCAATGATTCTAGCCTGTGTGAACTATACTGAGAAATCACATCTGGTTTTCTTAACCCTAACCTTCCCAAATCCTCTAAAATCCTCTTTGCTAAAGTGATGGATTTTGAAGGATTGAGGTTACATGCTCTTTTCTAAAGTGAAGGATTTTGGAGGATTGAGGTTATTAGGCATACTTGCATTTCCATGGTACATGTACATCCATGTTTGTTGTAGTGATTGCAAGGTCAGTGCTTGGGTCAGTGGACAATGTTTATTGCTCCATGCATGCAGGGAGGGTCCCTGGCCATGTACATGTACATGTATCACAGATTAGAAACACATATGTGCATACATGTCATGTGCTTGCTTTACTACTGAAGGATTTTGGAGGATTCCGGTTATGTGTAAGTAAATGGGCCTAGGGAGTTAGGAAGGATTCAGGTTATGTGTAAGTAAATGGGCCTAGGGAGTTAGGGTTTTAATAGACATGGTTTTAATGGACAAAAAAAACCAATAGATTATCCAGGTAAATAGTAAATTAGTATTATTGTGGATAACTGTCCTGCGCTAACCACAAAGCTTGCATTTCTGAAAGAATATATAAACCAAAACAACATGCAGGCTTAGATCACAAAGGGTTTGAACATTTCTCAAGTAACATTTTCATTAGTAGCATATAATCCAGTCAGGAGGTAAGCCCACATGGCAACCCGTAACAGAACGCACGACAAATAAGACCATGCATGCAATTGTGGACGTCCCGAGGGCCTTATGTTTTTCTTTATATTTCTCTACCGATTTGGTAGAGATATGTTAATAAATAATGCATTAGGTAAACTAACTTATGGTATCACTTATTTAAATTCAGACGGGCCTAAACAGTTTGCTTATGGTGATTAGTTTAAATAAATTTGCATTCATGAATTATTCATTTTGCTGGAGGTTTATGAATAATTCAGTAGTAGCGTCCTCGGAACGGACTAGTAAAGGCACTTGTGGCTTTGCCACTCACGATCGTGTGCGTCGTGTGTTTTTTTCGGGGCGTTGTGTTGTGTTCTTGGTTGCCGTGTGCGCTTTTGACTCGAGGCTATAGTCGGGGGAGGGGGGAGGGGGTGAATGGGTGAAGGATAATGCTAAATTAATGCTGTCAAACTGTATCCACTCAGTGCACATTGTAGCCCTCTAGCGGTGAATTTGCACCCAGTGTCTTGATGATAAACACTTGGGCGTCAAATGAGCGCCGGGCGTACACATTATGCGAGTATGTTATGGTACTACACACGCGTGTACTTCTACCAGCCAATGATTGCTGGAGATATTCCGCGCGTACGCCATCAACAGCAAAATACGTCAAACGCGACGCACTATCGCTGCCCTTTTGCCACCCACATTGATTTAACAACATGTGCCCCCAACAGCTCATGCACGGTGTGAATAGAAGCAAGCAAGCAAGGTAGAACAAAAGACAGGTAGATACAAAGGGCAAATGTACGCTCCTCTGCTAAAGCCAGCACCCCTACCTCAACCCTAATGATTGAAAGGTGATAGGTTTGCAGACGGGTGCATCTCTTCATCAAACTAACCATCTGGGACAAATTTGACACCCCTATCTTCTCTAGCTACAATGTTGTTGAATTTGAATTCATTCAATGGAATCCGCATTTACTGATCACATTATAACACAACCAGAATGTGGTTAATTCCCACATCCTGCATACATACAGGAAACAATCTGCTGATGTGGCAACATTGTATAGGGGAGATTGAGGGAATGTCCCTACGAGTTTTATGTAGGGTTGCGCTGATAGAGAAAGTAACACCCAATCTGCACATCTCAATTCAATGATTCATTTCACAACTCACATATGTGACTGGCTCTGGCAAAACCATCAACTTGGTCCCAATTTTCAAAAGTGACCTCCCAAATTTATCGTGAAAATTAACAATGTTCCCAACAACGTTTCAGGATTTTTCTTTTTCCATCAAAATCTAGAGAAAATGCTCTATATGGTGACATGAAAATTGGTCCCTCAAACTGGTCCCTGGGGGTCAGATTTTGACCTTTTCATGGCTGTTACGCATTATGGTAAATGCCAAGAAGTTTCAGGTTTTGCCAGAGTGGGTCACATCTTCCAAATCAATATAAAACTAAATAGAAATAAGACGTGTAGCTTTGCAAGGTGAAAAGGATTTAAGGGCAAAAAAAAAAGTCTCCGGTTTCTGGTCTCTACACGCGTTGCCTCAGACCCGTGAGTGGGCATTTTGAATTTTTTATTTTTGTTGTTGCTACGAAACGATGTCCAATTGCAGCCAAAATTGCTGGATCGATTGGAATTCTGCAGTGCTGTGTTTTAAATGACTTTTTCACATAGGGGTATGAATGTTTGCCCGATTTGTGAGGTCTCTCTTTGCCACCATACTTTGTATATGGGAAATGTGGTCCCCACATATACATGTATAACGTATTTCCTTGTAGGCCAAAAAAAAATATATATTACCAAAAAGAAAAAAAGCATGTCACCGCACCGATTTTGAAGCCGACCGATGACCAGAAACCAGAGACTTTTTTTTATGGCCAAAATACTGTTTGCGGTGACACCATGTACAAATTCTTTTGAGTAGTAAGTGGTTCTGAAGTTGGTTTACAACTCAACGTTTCGATCAGTATGCTCAGATTGTCTTCAGGAGAAAGACTCAATACACCCTCACCTGAACTAAGATTACCAATGATTGCCATCTTGTCAAAGAATTCTTGACATATGTCTTGAGGTAAGCTAAGTTCCATCATGTTATGAAGGAATGTCGCTAGCTGACCAAATGTAATGTTCTCGTTGAGGGTCTCTGTGTCTTCTCGTTCCTCAGATGACAGGTGTCTCCAGTTAACTTGGTTCTCAGGAGAACGTTGTTTTCTCTCATGATGGACAGCATCAAAGAAGGCTGCATTCCAGAAGCGCAGAGATTTCCTGAAAATAAAATGATCTTTAAAAGTCATTGTGATCATTAACCTTAACCCCCTAGGTATTCTGGCTAGGAACCTTCCTGAATCCTCCAAAATCCTCCAGTGCACTTTTGGAAACATGCCCTTATCTTCAAAATGCATCATGCATTTTCGTTGATCTTTCATATTCATATGGGGTGTCGTGGCCGAGCGGTCTAGCTTACCGGATTCAAGTTCTGGTGTTAGCAACATAATGTGGGTTCGAATCACGGCCGTGACACTTGTGTCCTTGAGCAAGACACTTAATCATAATTGCTTCTCTCCACCCAGGGGTTAAATGGGTACCTGTGAAGGCAGAGTTGGTTTGCTCTATATGCGCTAGAAATGGCAGCAATTGAGCTGTATACTCCCCAGGGAGCTGAGATGGTTTCAGGAATGATTTATGAGCCTTATGAGCCTTATGAGCAGGGATAATAATATAATGCGCCTTGAGCACCACTTAGTTGGTGGATACGTGCGCTATATAAATCCACACATTATTATTATTATTATTATTATTATTCAGCACTTATGGCCTGTACTTCTTGCCAGGTAGTAATTTTGCCCGATTTGAAGAGGTGAAAGTACCAGTTTCCAACAGTGCTGAATTTTTCAAAAAAAGTGCCCCTTGGAGGATTTTGGAGGATATGGAGTGGTTAGGGTTAATGAATGTACTTTGGATAAAAAGCAAACAATGTGGGAATCGTGAGGCAATTTTCCATAAGGCACAGATCCATAAAAATAATGGTATAAGTAAGGTAAGATAGCTTACCAGATTGGTTAATCAGTAAGACTGCTTACCAGATTGGTTAATCAGTAAGACTGCTTACCAGATTGGTTAATCAGTAAGACTGCTTACCAGATTGGTTGATCAGTAAGACTGCTTACCAGATTGGTTGATCAGTAAGACTGCTTACCAGATTGGTTAATCAGTAAGACGGCTTACCAGATTGGTTGATCAGTTTATATCGCTTACCAGATTGGTTGATCAGTAAGATTGCTTACCATATCAGTAAGACTGCTTACCAGTTTGGTGCATCAGTAAGACGGCTTACTAGATTGGTTAATCAGTTTATATCGCTCAACAGATTGGTTAATCAGTAAGATTGCTTACCATTTCAGTAAAACTGCTTACCAGATTTGTTAATCAGTAAGGTTGCTTACCATTTCAGTAAAACTGCTTACCAGATTTGTTAATCAGTAAGATTGCTTACCATTTCAGTAAGATTGTATACCAGATTGGTTGATCAGTAAGACTGCTTACCAGATTGGTTGATCTGTAAGATAAGATCGCTTACCAGATTGGTTGATCTGTAAGATCGCTTACCAGATTGGTTGATCTGTAAGATCGCTTACCAGATTGGATGATCAGTAAGATCGCTTACCAGATTGGTTAATCAGTAAGATCGCTTACCAGATTGGTTGATCGAGAGTAAGATCGTTTACCAGATTGGTTGATCAGTAAGACTGCTTACCAGATTAGTTGATCAGTAAGATCGCTTACCAGATTGGTTGATCGAGAGTAAGATCGCTTACCAGATTGGTTGATCAGTAAGACTGCTTACCAGATTGGTTGATCAGTAAGATTGCTGTATAAGAAACTCTTCCTCATTGTATCATCACATCTTGGGTATCCTGCATACAAATAATAAAGTTCCTTTTTTTTCCATTTATGCCCACTTAAGATTTAACTTGTTTTTGTTTTCTTTTGTGAGATTAATAATAATAATAATAATAAGACGATTCTTATATAGCGCAGATCACCGTGAGGTCCCTATGCGCTTGAGAAAAAGAGAAAGAAAGACAAGAAAGGAGAAAACTAGTTTGCAATTCAAGTCTTCTCCACAGTCAAAAATTCACAAAGGACACTGAAAAAATGAGAGAATGAAAGAAGCTGAGAAGGCAGAAATTTAAATTAAATTAATTTAACTGTGATAACATTGATTGAACAGATGTGTTTTAACCCGGGTTTTAAATTGATCAGTAGTTTCAGCCAGTTTAACATTTGGTGGTAAACTGTTCCAAAGTTGCACAGCAGCACTTTGAAATGAGCGAGAACCATAGGATGTAGTTGTAATTGCTGGGGCTGACAGAAGATATTTGTTTTTAGAGCGTAGGTTTCTAGCTGGTTGATACTGCTGAACTAAATCCTGGAGATAAGCAGGGGCTGTACCATGAAGACACTGATAAGTTAACAATAAAATCTTAAAATCAATACGAGACCTAATTGGAAGCCAGTGTAAATTCTGCAGTATAGGGGTGATGTGATCATGAGTGCGAGAACGAGTGACAAGCCTAGCTGCAGTGTTTTGAATCCGTTGAGATTATGCCTGCTAAGAAACACAATATATTCATGTTTTGTAAACTAAATTAATCTGGATAAATGTAGTTTAGTTTGGTATGATACCAGATTGACAACTGATACACATTGATCTAGGTTGTGTGGCCATCAGGTACCGACTTTCAGTTAACCGACTGTGAAAGATTGGGTTGAACTGTTGGCGAACGAACTGCTGACGAGTAGATTGTATTTTTGTTTCAATTCCTGTCTTTTTCCATTTCTAAAATGTTCGTTTCCCTTCATGAAACCAAAGGAAGATGTGTGTTGTGCTTGAATGATATTACCTTCATGTTCATGATAGAATGTGAAACACATATTCATCAGACTCTTCACTGGAGTAAAGTCATCTGCCTCATTGCACCTATACAAAGTAAATAACATAATGTTAAAGAGGAGGGCTCTAAGGTTAAATTCAGTTTTTGTTATGCACTTATTTTCCAATAGATTGAGTCCTTATGAAAGTGGGGAAAAAATATCACAAGTCTCTTACCTCACATTAAAACAGTGTAAAATGCCATTGTATTTGATACCTTTCCAGTGCGAAATTTGTCAACATCCAAAAACATCCAATGACGTCACATTTCAAATACGTGTATATAGGTCTGCACATTTTTGTATGGGGAATTTTTTAGTTCATTCCCGAATCTCCATGATATTCAATCGAAACGGCGTTGAGTTTGACTTTTTGACGAACGAACAAATCCTGTATGGAATGTACAGACCCATTTATTGTTGACATCCAATGACGTCATGTTTCAAGTGCACTGAAAGAGTATCAAATAAAACGACATTTTACACCATTTTAACGTAAGGTTAGAGACTTGGTGATATTTGTCCACTTTCATAAAGGACTCTATCTATTGGAAAATGAGTGTAGCACAAAAAAGTCCCTCTTTAATGTGGAGTGCCATGGTCGAGCGGTTTAGTGCATCAGATTTGTGTTCTGACGGCTAAGTCGTCAGAATGTGGGTTTGAATCCCGACCCGCGACTGTGGTACTTGTGTCCTTGGTACTTGTGTCCTTGAACAAGACACTTTAATTGCTTCTCTCCACCCAGGGGTAAATGGGTACCAATGATGCATGGAATTTGTTGAAATTTGTATGTTTGAAAATGTTATTCTTTCAATAAAAAAATTAATATTCTGTAAAAGAAAAATTATTAAAAGAAATTGAAAATGCCTAAAGTGTACAGTCCACCCTTGCACATACACACCCACACATACATGTATGCACATACTGAAATACCAATTTTTTTTTTAAAGATTGTCATTCTAATAATGGTTTTGATTCAATCTATGAATGTCAAGAGATATTTTTGTTTCCAATCCATAATCAATGAATGGCTTGACCAAGGTGTGGAAACTCATATAATTTGTCGTTTCTCTCGACTGAACCAAACCATAGAAATGATGATGAACTTACTCAAATAAACACACTGCAAAAAACTGCACCAATCTGTAAAACGTCTGCTCGGTCACTTTCTTGGCGTTGACTCTTTGACTATCCACAAGTCTTGCAAACCACTGACGACCGATCCCCAACTGAAAAAAATACCATATCAAAAAGGAATTAGTTTTTATCAGTTATCATTACTGTATGATAAAATATAACTTGATATAAGCTTGGGTGATGTCACAATAATATCAAATATCGCGATACCTTTTTTATTCGATTATGATATCGAGAACCTATTTAAGTTATTGACATATCGGCAAATCGCGATTAACAAAATATATCGCAATTAAAAAAAATAATCACCATTGTGAGTCAATTCAGAAATTTCATGGAAACAAAATTAGGACAGTCTTTTCAGCTTTCGGAAATGAGAAACAAAAGCGAACTACTTCAGAAGTACATTAACGCTATGCAAACGAATTTGCGATTTATCGTGATGCTTGTAGAGGGGTACATACCTGTGGTTATCGGCTCTAAAGCAATCATGCGTGAATGAACAAAATTATTGCAAAACTATCGAAAATCGCGATATATGTTTGCCAATATATCGTGGATGAAAAAAAAAATCAATATCGCCCAAGCTTACTTTGAAAGCTTAATTTTTTTATTTTTTTCTCCAGTTTTCTCCAAATATAGTAATCTTCATTACTGCAAAAACAGCACAATTACACAATATCACAAATGAAAGCAAAAGAACACATTGCTAACGAAACAAAAGCTCTTAAACTAGCAAAATTAACTTATTGATTATTTTTATTAACCCTACACCAACATGTGTACAGCACTGCATGCTCAGTGCTTTCTGAGTGTCTGTGAAAAAACATCACAGACACTCGGAAAGCACCGAGTTGTTGGTGTAGGGCCAAATTAAATCAATAATGTTCATCACCCGACGCAAGACTTTCATCGACCTATTAAAATTAACTTACTTTGATCTATTATGTGCAGTACATTGTATGTGTATAAAATGAATACTTCATTTACATGCCCACAAGTCTTCACTAAATAACTACAATTTCATAGTAAATGTTTCACTGCATGTTTCTCTGAGAACAAAATTGACTATCCATATGTCCCCCCCCCCCCCCCCCCCCCCCACTCCCCATAATTACAGTTAAACTTGACGATTATCTACGTCTTTTGTTTTGGCCAAATTGTGCTCAGTTGTCAAGTAGGTTTTGTTTATATTTGCTACTTAATTCAGGGTGAACTTTTTCCGGTTAGGCTTTGCTAGTTATGAACGTGAGTCATTTTAATTCATGAACTCACTGACTATAATTTGTGTTAGTTTTTGTAAAAAAAAAAAAAATTCCTGAACTCACACACTTAGATGGAGTCATGTAAAGTGTACATGATTGCAACGAATGCAAGACACATAAACAAGATAAATCAATAGCCGTTTTAAACAAATCTTCTTTTCCTGCAGAGCTCATGCCAGAAACTGGAGAATTTGTTTGTTTATTTGGACCGAAGTCCAAATTCCATTCTTTCTAAGTGACAGTTCTCTTTTCATTATGAGTGACGTCATTGGCCTTGATGGCTACTGACATTGACTGACACACACACACAAATTAATCTAAGCCAAGACGCTCAGAAATGACAGGAAATATAACGCATGGGTATGATGGAAGCTGTAATTATAATTATGAGAAGATGACCTACAATCTTGAAGACTTAATGCTGAAGTGGATAAACAAACTACACACTATGGGTCAATAATCAAATCTTTATAGCAAATGGTTTCAAGGTTCAAATCCTTCTCAATCATAATTATGCAAAAATTGTCACCATTATGTCCCAATTGTTGACAACGCATTGTTTTAAACCTCCTACTTCTACAAGGGTCAAAATCAAAATGTTGATATACTTGCCAAGGTATATCTAGTGCACTTAAAAGTCAAACACTGTCAAACCTTACGTGTAGTAAGTACATTTACAGGTCAAAATGAGTCAACCGTTTTTGACTGGTAAAAGTATTGTCTGGTATTGTCTAGGGTGGTCAAAATGACAGCAAAAACCAGTGAAAAATGCCCCTGTGTGCACATTTAGGACAACAGTCAAAACAGGCAGTTGACTGGTTTTTGACCGCTGTAGCAACATCCCACTAAAGTG
Source organism: Zoroaster sp. YZ-2022 (assembly GCA_029582265.1). Classification (NCBI taxonomy): domain Eukaryota; kingdom Metazoa; phylum Echinodermata; class Asteroidea; order Forcipulatida; family Zoroasteridae; genus Zoroaster; species Zoroaster sp. YZ-2022. The sequence goes on from CM055822.1 coordinate 9,933,116, forward strand.
CATCAATAGGAGAAGGGTTTAATGACACAAATACTGGCACTAGTTTTATCTTAATGACGTCATGTTGACGGTGACAATCCCGAAATACTTCAAGTTTGGAACACCATGATGACAATCTGATGAATGACAAACTAGTGACAACATCCAGTTACTTTTCTCAGAACTATACAGGTCAACTGAGCTGGGGCGTGTTTTCGCGACTGTAACCAGAAACATGTTTGGGCTTCGGTCATTGGTTAAGCGTTTTCGCGTGTTCGGTTGTGCTGCGATGACGTCATTGTTCTGACCAAACATGAACCGAAGTTTATTACTAGCACTCATGAGTAAGTTGTATTTTGCAAACATTTGAATTACACCATAATTTTTTAGAAACGTTGATGATTGAACACGTCGCAAACTGAAAACAATTTTCTGATTACGTTCGCATTTTCGCATAGCTACATGTATGCCATCTTGTTTCTGGTCAAGAATATGACATCAGAAACAAGTTTCTGGTTAGGGTCGCAAAAACGTGCCCCTGAAATTTTCATAGACTGTTTTTTTATTTTATTTATCTTCATAAAGAATGAATACATAAAAAGACATGGAGGAGGGCCTATTATAACCTAACCCAATGCTAAACTGACCTTTCTGACCTTGCCCAAGGTCAAAGGTCACTCACCTGGCAGTACTTTCCAAACTTGGCATTGTCTTCTTGGCAGATGCTGGCGCTGAAGACAGGAGAAAAAACAAATTATCAACAGATTTAACACTTTGACAGCAACCCCCTGCCCTGCCCCTTGGGGTAAATAAGAAACTTTATACCACCATGGATTCTTCAAAAAGATTTGAGGTGAGCCAGAGGCAAAAGTTAGTTCACTGACTCTTGGGTCAAAATGAGATAATTACCTTCATGAAGAACATTATTGTCATCATGAGCACGGGTTCCCTTTAATCAAAGGACAATATCGTCATGATCAGAGCAGACTTTCAACAGGGCAATCTGGTACAATTCATGTACAAAACAGTACAATGCAATATTACATATGTCAGGTGTGATTTGACAATAAGTTTTAAAAAATGCTGAAAAATGGGTAGCAGGCCTGGGTCTCCCTTTGGTCTAGAGGATAAAGCCCCCTGAACCTCCTGGATGTTTATTTTTGAAGGATTTACAGACTTTCCACATCCCCACAAACAAGAAACTAGAGGTTTGGACACAATACAGGCTACTTCTTTCTTTCCTTGATAACTACTTCTCTTCATTCAAACAAATTTTAAGGCAAATGGAGGTTTGTTAAAAATCCTAAATCAGGAAAAATGTATACTGTACATTTTGTATATAATGTTATTAATGAAATAAAATTAACAGAAACTGAATGCATTTTCAGTGAAGTCAACAAAATAATTCATGTGATTCTGACTTTCTATTGAATAAATAAAGTCAGAATCACGTGAACCATAAAACACCATTTGCTTCCTGATTCATGGTGATTAGAAGTACACGGACATCTAATAAATGAAAACAACATGAGCAGTCATCACACAACAAAGACTTACAGGTAGTCTGTACTCATAGTATGCACGTGACTAATACATTATTGTATTTAATGTACATGTATTTAACACTAAGGTCTTGCCAGAGGCCGTATCATTTTTATGGGCCCACGATACATACGTGTATACCTTTGGCATTTAACCAAACCACCTTGACTTGTCATAAACCTCAGCATTCCTATTTGTGGAAATCTGGGGGTTGGCAGTGGCGGATCCAGCATTCCTGAAAAATTGAAATATTGAAATTTCAAGTGCTAAATATGCGTTTTCCCGGCATCTACATTAGCCGTGCACAGATTCTTGTTTCTTGGGAAGGCACCCTGAAAAAAAGGCACCTGAAAATTTGCTGCTGTGCGAAAAATATGGGGGGGCGCGCCCGGTGGCCCCCCCCCCCAATCCGCCACTGGGTTGGATTTTTATTTTTACACTTTTGAAAAGATAAGGTCCAGCTATGGTAATCGCAAGATTATTATCTGAAAACTTACTTGGTGAACAGTTGGTACAATTATTATTAAGTTTCCATAGAAATAATTCCATCTGTAGGAAGGGCTTGCATCTCAGATAATAATTGAATTTTTGGGTTGAATTTATAAAATAATGCAAACGGGCAATTTTTAGAAAAAAAACCTAAAAACATGGAACAGTTTTTGTCGTTTTCTTTTTCTTTAAACAGACATGCAACTTTGTAATTGCACAAAAAAAAAGAGGAAATGGCTGAGCACAAAAACTTTGTACAGTGTTTTTCAGTTTTCTATAAGCACTATTATTAAAGACAAAAAGAGGAAATCGGCTGATCAGCTGAAAAGTTGCATGCCTGTTTTTAAAAAAACATGAGCAACTATTATTTTAACCCTCCTACTTCTGGTACCTTTTTCATACAAGTTAATCCACCATTTGAAACCATTCGCTTTTGTGGTTTTGAATGGTGAAATAACTGTGTACAATATTGATTCCCGAAATGGTTTTGAATGGTACATGTAGGTCAGCTCATACAAAACCTTGTTTGGATCTTTCCAAATGGTAGTACAGCTACATGTAATACAAAACCTTGTTTGGATACTTCTAAGTGGTGAATCAATGTACCCTCTATGCATTTGAATGGATTTGAATGGTAGTAAAGCTTGCTACCAACACTGTTCAAATGGTATCACCATGTGTGTACAAAACCAATAGGCATTTTGGTAAGTGGAAATTTTGAATGGTTTCAAATGGTCAAACAGTAGGAGGGTTAATGAAACTTTCACAGCGTAGTTTTATGAAATATTTCTTGAAAATTACAACATGATGAAAACCTCCTTGGAGTTGATCCAAGGAATCTGCAAGGGGACAGAGCAACAACAAGTCAACAAAAGGCCTGTCACTGTCACTGATGATACAATGGGGGAATGGCACCTTCCTACACATGTATGTACATTGTACATGTGGGTATGGTTGTAAATCTTATTCAAACCTTACTAATAAATAAAGAATTAGCTGTCGCAAACTGCTTACCAACCTAAAGGACCTGTAGTATAATTGCAAAATAGTGGTTATTAGCCTTGTATGTTTCGAACCTAGCAGGTTTTTTTCAAAAATTGCCTTTGAGAAAGAACCCGCTAGGTTCAAAACGCAAGGCAAAGATCGCCTTTGAGAAAGAACCTGCTATGTTCACTATTAGGTAAGGCCAATAACAGGGGTGTGATCTGACAGAAGTAACAAAATCCTGAAATGGGTAGTGGGCCTGGGCCTCCCTTTGGTCTAGAGGACAAAGCCCCCTGAACCTCCTGGATGTTTGATTGTGGAGGATTTACAGACTCTCCACATCCCCACAAGAAACTAGAGGTTTGGACACAATACACGCCACTTCTTTCTTTTCTTAGTGGCTACTTCTCTTCTTTCAAGAATATTTTGAGGCAAAGGAAGATTCGTAAAATAAAAACTGAAATCAGGAAAAATCCTGAGAAATCACAGGCCTGCAATAACCATTATTTTGCAAAACCTATTGTACTACTTTCTGTTGAAAAGTTAATTGACCTTTAGTCAGATAGACCCAAAATATATACATGTAGTATAGATACAAATTGTTTACGCTTTGTGGTGAAAACCCCCGGAGAATCAGTGATGCTTGTACAGTAAGCCCATCTGGACCTTCCCTCTAACCACACAATGTAACATTAGTTCAGGAAATTCAACAATGACAAACGACGTTAAAGCATACCCCCCCCTTCTACATGTATACAAAACTCAATTCATACCCTGCACCTGCCCACAACAAAGTGGGTGTTCTTTTGTGTACAACATGGGCTTGTCCGGGCTTGTTGAATATTTTAAAAATCTATTTAAATTCAAACTCTCAATTGAAATCCATACAATGAATTGCAACATTTCTGATTTCTGATTTACACTGAAACTGAATTTGTTTATAATTTAAATAAAATATAATGGCTGAAGGTCAGGTGTCAGTCATGAAATTGCCTTCAAATGTACTTTAATTTTTGTTAAACTGCAATTAAACCAAAACACCAGATGTTTTTGGACAGTGACAGAAAACACGGTTTAAATTCAAATGCTGCTGAACTTTTTTGACAAAACGTATTTTTTTAACTAAGTTTTTTTTGTACAGGTTTGATAAACATGTGACTGGATTTTATTTCCCTTGCATCATTTTTCAAGGAAAGATTACTTTCTCTTTGACCTAGTGACACTATGTTTGTACATAAGAAATGAAAAGCAGGAAATTACATTTCATGCATAAATACATGTATAAAAAGTAGGGGGGATGATATCACGATAATATCGTTAACGATACGATATTCAAAAAAATATCGGCTAAATCGGTTATGGTTTTGAAGATATCAAAATATCACCATATTGAAGATATTCCAAAAATATAGCCAATATCAAATTTATGTCGCTCTTTTTAGTTAAAATATCGATGGAGTGATAAATTATCTCCAAATTTCATGTCAATATACGGTAATATCAACGAAGTTACGGTACCGTTAGCTGGGTCTCCCTTTGGTCTAGAGAACAAAGCCCCTGAATGTCCCACACACAAGAAACTAGACATTTGTGGACACAATACAGGCTACTTTTTTCTTTCCTCGGTGGCTACTTCTCTTCTTTCAAGAAAATTCAGAGGTAAATGGAGATTTGTAAAAAAATAAAAAATCCTAAAATCAGGGAAAATCCCGAGAAATCACAGGCCTGTTTAATTCATAGAATACAATTGTTCACAACTTACAATGTAGGCATTGAAAATGCATTGACCATGTTTTGCACTGTATTTCACCACTGATTCCCGGCAATCGTCTTTAAATAATCAAAAAAAATTACTGTTTTCCTTGGCAAACAAAAGGTTTTGACTAACAAAATTGCCAAAGGCATGTGTTTGTACAGTAATGAAATTCTTATAATATGAAATACACATAAATGCCCATCATAAATTCATATAATGATATTACTACATGTTCTTAAACCATGCTTTTTAACAAAATATATGTGAAATATTTATTTTTTAAACTTTCAGGTATATCAATTTTCTAGATTTCATACACGTAAGGCCATTAACCACATGTACTATTTTGCAATTTTCGTATACATGTCTGAAAAAAAAAGTAAAAAATCCACAGCTTTAGTGATTAAATTTTGTGACATTTAACATACTGACCTTTTGTTGAAGATGCGATCTACTAGATCCTCCATATATTTCTTACATTGTCTGACCTCCTCAGAATCCTCCACAGTATCATTAACACCGTCCAACCTCTCATCAGACTCGGTCTCCTCCACCAAGTTCAGCGTCTCCATCACCATTCCCTTCGGCTCCTTGTGTCTTGTAAGATGTTGCCACCGGAAGATTTGATCACTGACTGACAACGAGGAGGAACAGTAACACGGCGAGCCATCATCACACTGACAGCCCCTCATTGTGCTTTCATTCATTGATTGTTTGTCTTGCTCCGGCTCATAACAAACACCAGCTGTTTTGTGAGATTTTCTTTCGGTCAAACGTTGACCTCCCTGTGGCTGTCTTTGGTGACCTTGTGGATAAGCCATGTGGGTGACCTCTGCTCCTTCTATGCCAGTGTCAAGTGTTTCATTGGGGTCAGTAAACACCATGTCATATTTACTATCTACACTATAATGCACTGACCCATTAGTTTGTGCCATACCAGCTTGATCTTTTCTTTCAGTTACATGTTCTAAGCAACACTCTCCCATGATATTACATGTACATTGCTGGCTTCTGCATTGTACATTCACAATCTGATCATTACTAGAACATCCTGACGAACCTTTCCTAGTAGTACCAGCGGAAATGTTATTATTGAGCTCAGAGGTTCCAGTGCTGTCTTCCTGCTGAATATTCATAGCTGCACAATCCATCTGGGTTACTGTGACATGTGTACAGAGGTTGATTGGCAGAACCAAGTCATGGGGGTTGCTATGGGAACGGTTAGATCCCAATCAATCGGTCATTTGTCAGACTTGACGAGTTGAAATTGAAGAGTTCTTGCATCATGTAAGTGGGTGCATGACTTACAAACTCTGTGAAATACACAAAAAACATTTAGATTTTAATTGAAAATATATCGTTTATGTTTTTCGCTCTTTTACCAGAGATTTCTGTGAACACTGCCATTTTACTCAAGGAAAGGAACACAAGTGTTACATGACACATTCCTGTCATAATTTTACGTGGGCACTTTTTTACAGGTAAGCGAGTTTCCACCGACTATTCTCAGAAATATCTCAATTCAAAGTATTTGTTTTTCTTTTTAAAACAGATAAATCAATCAATGTTCTGATGATTAAAAACATGATACTGTTGATAAGGCCCCCCCCCCCCTGAAAAAAGTCTCCAGTTTCTGGTATCCACGCGCATCACCTCAGTCCTGCGCGTCTGCATTTTTAATTTTCTTTTTTTTTTGGCTACGAAACGATGTCCAAATGCAGCCAAAATTGCTGGATCGATTGGAATTCTGCCATGCTGTGCTTTAAATGACTTTTTCACATATGAACGTTTGCCCGATTTGTGAGGCCTCTCTTAGCCACCATACTTTGTATGGGAAATTTGGTCCCCGTGAATACAATGTATCACGTATTTCCCTGTTGGCAGAAGAAAAAAAAATGGTCGAAAAAAAAACGAAAAAAAAAAACGCATCACCGCACTGATTTTGAAGCCGACCGATGACCAGATACCGGAGACCTTTTTTTTGGCCTAAAATACCACCCCCAACCAAAAAAACATTATACATCTTGTTAGGTAATTACTGCATATTGTTTGGAGTGAACAAATAAAAATTTGCTAAGTGGGATTTGAACCTGTGACTCCCGGTTTGACATGTTGGCACTCTACCAATTGAGCCATCTAGCTCTATGTTGGCGGTCTCCATATTTTGTAAATATCTTTTATGGGGGGGAGGAGGGGAGGAGGGGGAGGGGGGGGAGGGGGGAGGGTGCTAGTCAGAAGTTATTGAACCAAAACATGACAGCCACAGATCACGCCTCATGTTAAGATTACAATAAACCCTGTCACAGTAATACATGTATGCGCCATGTTTTTGACAGAGCAAAATTGTTTATTTCAAACACTCGTTGCCATCTGCGACCCAAACGAGTGTTTGAAATAAACAATTTTGCTCCGTCAAAAACATGGCGCATATTACCGTGACAGGGTTTAAATTACAACCTGGGAAGCGGCAGTCTGGGGATCACCAAAAGAGGATAGGCTACAACCGTATACACTGGACTCCCTCTGTATCCTTGGCCCTAGCGCCACATGTACAAAAAAGGAGTGATTTTTCAACTTTTGATCTGCTAATTATTATGATCTCAAATTTTGTGATTAGATTAGCTTGCCCAAGCAGACACATTTGGCATAAAGTTCACTATTGTGGGATCGATAATTTTGGTGAAATTTAAATTTTATTATTATTATTTTTAAAATTTCAAAAAAATTTCAAAAATTTCATGAAAGTGAGAAATCCCAGAATAATGGATTTTATGCCAAAAGTGTCTGCTTAGGCAAGGTTACCTAATTACTAAGTTTTAGATTGTAATAATTAGCAGATCAAAAGTTGAAAAAAAAGAAAAATCGCTCTATTTTTGTACATGTGGGGCTAGGGTCAAGGATACAGAGGGAGTCCAGTGCATTGGTCCTAGAATGGGGCTACAACTTTTTATATCATTTATATAATCAAATAAACCACGAGGGAAACTGGGTAGAATGTCATATCCAACCGCCACTTTTTCTCATTCAATAATGTAATCTTACCTACCCAGTAAGGTGGAGAACATATGGATGATGATTGACATATACTTCAATTTATTTCATGATAATTTATTTCAAGAAAAATCAGGCATTTTTGGTATCCGATGACTTCCTCAGTCATGTCAGTCTGATGTTGTCAACTCCCAAGTGACCAACATGGTCATTGTACATGCGCAGTGGCAAATATAATAGGATCCTTCTATTTTCTGAAGGGGAGGATTTTTTTAGAAGGGAAATAAAGTCCAAAAACCATCATAAAAGTGGATTTTAAAGATAGTTTTCGCCTTCTGTACCCCCAAAAATCGATAGAATCATTTTTTAACTCGTTAGTGGTTGCAAAAAAAAAAAAAAAAAACTTAAAATGTGGCGGTCAGATACGACATTCAGGGAAACTGACTAGGTACATTTAAATACATGTACATTGACTGGATTGAACAAAGAAAAAATAAGTAGAGCGGGTTAGAACCTGATAGATCAAATCCCAGTAACTATTTTTTCCTCCTTCGTTCACTACAAACAATGTATTTACCTAGTCAGTTTCACTACTGAATATTGTGAACATTTGACTTGAGTGTACACACATATCAAAGGCAAGCTTCACTTTACAGATTACCAAAATCTGTATAATCACTAATGTTATACGCAGCACACAGGGAGGGAGGGAGGAGGGAGGGGAGGGAGGGGAGGGAGGGAGGAGAGGGAGAGGAGAGGGGAAGAAGGGAGGGAGAGGAAGAGGAAGAGGAAGGAGGGAAGGAAGGAAAGGGAAAGGGGAAAGGGGAAGGAGAAAGGGGAAAGGAGAAAGGGGAAAGGGAAAGGGGAAAGGAAGGAAGGGAGAGGAGGAAAGGGAGGGAAAGGGAGGGAAAGGGGAGGAAAGGGGAGGGAAAGGGGAGGGAAAGAGGAGGGGTAATTATTAACGTTAATTATACCAGCTACATCATCATCATGCAGTTCTATTTTCCTTCCTCCATGGTATAACACTATTATTGTATTAACAGTAACAATTTAACATTCTGTCCTGAACTTGTGAAGCGTAACATTACATTTACAGCTCAGTCTTCCCTAACCATGGGAACGTTACACAAAATAGTTTCTTATAAATTAAGATAAAATATGGCATTAAACCTTTGTTTAAGTTGAGTTCCTAACTGACGATGTTAAACAGCTTACAATGTGTATGCTGGTTCATGCTGTCCAACTACACTCTCAACCTCCGGCATACATGCAATGGTTGTTCGTTCCGTCGCGTTCGTGATCAATCTCATAATCGCGGAAGAAGTCGCCGTATTATATCACGTACATGTACATGTACATTGTACATGTATGTGATGATTTGATCATGTATGCACCGAAGTGTACCACACACACGTACATGTACATGTACATATACTGTACATGCCCTCTGCTGCATACACACACACACTACAAAATAATGTATTATGATGCTGCAGTCAACAGTCGTCGTCGGTCTCACGTCCATAGACATAATAATATTTCACCAACAGAGGACAGCAAACTAAATACATCTGGGCATTAGTAAACCGGTGGGGAAAGTACGTTTGTTGAATTGAACTGAATAAGAAAAGAAAAGTTTGTCTCGCGGTCTTTACCGCAGATTACTACCGGTTATTGGCATGGTCATAGGCGATAAGGACCGAGCCGAAGGCAAATAGCTGGCACATACGCGCTGCTCTGATTTTGTCTTTACCATGTCTTTACCATCCGTTAATACACCCCCACGTGATTACATTTTGTCGAATCAGATTGTCTAAACTGTTTTGGGCATTATGAATCAACAATAACATAAAACGTTTGTATACTCAGATTGTTCGTGTTCATTTAAGTATGGAATTCAGAGGAAAAACATCGTTCCTGTAAACTTATAAGTATTATGATACATGTAGACCTTGCCTCATTTTAATGTTCATTAATTTCCTTATATAATGTTTTTATAATGTTTTTATTGCAATTTTCTATTTTTATACTATTAAATGTTTGTAATTGCTTTGAAAAACAGTGTTCCACTGAAAGGTTTCCCCAGGATAAATAAGAAATAAATAAATAATAAATAAATAATAAATTGGCAATAATTTCAATTTTAAAAAAATGACAGTACCTCAGAAAAAATACACCAAGTTAGTTCAACATTCATTTTCCCTTCTTTTTATATAAATAATTTTTAGCAACTTTAATTTATCAATGCAACTTCAATAATCATACATGTACTTAGTGGGCAAAAGTAATTAATTTGATTATGAATAACTTAACAATAACAGACTTTTGTACGATGAATAAAAATACAAACTGAATTGATCAGGAAATAGTGTTAACATTAGAGAAAGTAAGCATTAATTTTGTTTTACTCCTCCCCTTGTACCAGACAAAACCATTTAACTTAACACTTATATAACAATTATAGTTACAGGATGATGACACAACAGTTTCTGGGCGAACAAAACAAAGTAAAACACAAAACAATATTTTTGAATTTGTTAATATTTTTGTGTAGTAAGAGTAAGGTTTGTAACCATTTCTCAAGAGATGTTACTTGGTTCTGAGAAGAAACGCATTGGTAGGTCAAATCGACCTCCAGAGTCTCGAAAACGGGGGGGGGGGGGACGTGGCAATAGAGGGGTCACACGCCCCCAAAAGGGGACACAACAAACAAGTATAGTAAATTTGCACGCACGGTGATACAAACAAAAGTGGGGCACGTTCCCCTCTTTATCCCCAACGCCCGACCCGCTAATATCTTGAATCTATAATTTGTTTTCATGTTGGCCATGTTTCATGATAAAATTGCTTACCAGAAAAATTTGCTTAGCAGTAGATTTCTTTGGTTACCAGCCCAACATTCATAAAAATGTATGCATTAGCTGGTAGTCTGTTTTATATTGCTTAAAGCAGTTCTATGAATATGGCCCCAGGTTATTATACAACTCTCCATAATACGTCACGCCCCCCCCCCCTCACATCCGGGGTGAGTAACCCTACATAATGCTTAGCATAATGTTCTTCCTCGAATACCTTTTTCCCCCTCTATATATAACGGCCCTCTGCCTACGTTTGGTAAACCTTTTTTAGAGGATCCGGATTGCCAAGGTTTGTCACGTGTAACACTCGATGGTTTTTAGCGGGAAATGACTCGCAATGGCCTGATCGACTAGTGCGTACTAAGGATGCCAAAAATGTCTCCGGTTTCTGGTCTTTGATAGGCTTCAAAATCAGTGTGGTGACGTGCTTTTTTTCGGCCATTTTTTTTTGGGGGGGGGATACGTGATACATTGTATACGCGGGGACCAAATTTCCCATATACAAAGTATGGTGGCTAAGAAAGGCCTCGCAAATCAGGCAAACATTCCTACCCCTATGTGAAAAAGTCGTTTAAAGCACAGCACGACAGAATTCCAATCGATCCAGCAATTTTGGCTGCAATTGGACATCGTTTCATAGCAACAACAACAAAATAAATAATAAAATAAAATGCCGACGCGTGGTGGGTCTGACTAGAGGCGACGCGCGCGGACTGACCAGAAATCGGAGACTTTTTGTTAGGCCTAAACCAATATTGCACGTTGACAAAAATATGCATCGGATTCATCACAGAACATTAACCCTAGCGCTCCTGGGGGACCTTTTGGGGCCTCATCTTGTATTTCACTCCTCGCTGATTATTCACAATGGTTTGAGACAAACACTTGCTGTATGGATTTGGACCATAAATGTGTGAATCCCGTTGTTTATCAAATCATATACAGGGCCTACTTAAACTTGCACACGTATACCCTTAGAGGGTTAAAGTTTACGAAACCCTCCAACCGTCACCCCTGAAAATATTAACAAAAAGGAGGAATTAAATCAACAACAAAAAACATCTGTCAGGAACTCGCTTTAAGTGTTATATACGTGTATAACTTAACGCTTTAGGCGTAAATTGTTTTCTGCCCTGTACATTTTAATTGTTTTAAACAAATATTTGGAGAAAAAAATTACTTATTTCCATGCTTCTTTGAGAAAAAAATACAATAAATTACATATTAAATCAAAGAGTAAATAAAAAAATGACAATACAAATAAAAAATAAAAAATAATGGTTAATCAATTTTCCGGGGCAATGGTCTGAACAGAAATCTGAATCATCATCCGCATTTGCACTCGATTGACGTCTTGTGTATTTCCAGGATATTTGCCGATCTAGTTATCAAACTGTGTGACGGTACACAGTAAAGTACCAACAAGAAAGTGAAAACACCCTAGAAAGTACAGCTTGTAACCTTTCTTCTATCATAAACTTGTATATGTTTACCATTCGACAAAAATCATTGGACAAATATTGCCATAAATTCGTCATAGTCGTGGTTTGTTTGGCCGTCACACGGCAAAAATGATTGTAGCGCCCTCAACTTTCCTCCTGTTACTCGGACAACCCGAGATTGATACTTGAGATGGTTGTGCGCGCCAGGAGGCGATTTTGTTTTTACAGTACACTCGTCCATCCACTGTGTGCATTTGTATACTAAAATAAATTTTTGACTTTATTTTTCTTATAATAAATATCCTCCACAACCGCGAATTACTATTATATAGAAAGGCTTTACTTCTGAATTAATTAAAATGTATACAAAAATTAATTTAAAAAAATTATGAAAATGTTGCAACCAAGTCTTGATCCGATCTCGGTGTCTCCAATTAACTACTAGACTACTATGCCAATCTAAATTGTCGGTGAATTAAATATCGAAGAACTTTTTTAAATTTTGACTTCTATGCCAATATTTCTAAGCCATTGACGAAGTTTACTGCAGAAAAAAATATAGCCGCCAGAAGAGCATATCTTTATTCTTGAGGATAAAACCATGCTCCTGGCACACCATTCAAGGGATTTCATTGGATACGTTGTGCGGAAGATCTGACGTCACGCTTCCAGGCTCACACACACTAGTTATCAACCAAGGTCAAAGTTGAATCGCTGGGATGAATGGCGGCATTCAGACAAGACCTCGCTGCGCTGCATGCCGCAGACAAACGAGCCTCAAAGCGTGACGTCATCTTTTGCCCGGCCCGGCGCGCCCCCGTGTGTACTGTATAGAGTTAAAAAAGAACTGTACTGTCTGTGTACGTACGTGTGTGTGGGGAAACCAGCGGAAATGGAAGTGAGCAATTTCGAATCACGTACGCGCGCGTACAGTACTTGCGGTTACAATATCATCAGCTGTGGTAATTTATTGCGGACGAGTTGGATACGGCAGTACCTACTACCTAGCTAGCCAGCCAGCCAGCGCCAGCCGGTGGTGCAGCATCGGGTACGATCTAACCAAATTACGGTCGGTTGCTAACGTTTGTCGTCGATTCTCTAGCTCGTTCAAGCGCCCGTCAAAATCAGGTGCCTGGCTTAAAGAAGTTGGACGTGGTTTTTCACTAACTGTTAATTTTTTTTGTTCAGCTGAAACTGTAGATTTTGAACAAGATTGTCTCCTTCTTAAGTTTCTCTATTCATCACAATGCCGAACATTCAAGAAGAGTTTGACGAATGTGAGAAAAAGGGTACATGGAGGATGGAATTTCAGGTCAGTAAATGCGTGCTATATCCGTGTGTTTCCGACACTACTATTTTTGGTTACAGTTTACCATTAGAAGAATTGTACAACATTATTGGTAATGTTGGCAAAACTACTCGCTACGAGTATGTTTACTCTTTGTAAATCAAGATAAACATTAAATGGCCAACCTGTGATAAATTGGTTTCAGCATCGTAACATTATGTCAAGTTAGGCCCTATAAAAATTAGGGCCTAGGGCTAGGCCTAACTGTTGTTGTTGTTAGGCTTATGTCATTTGTGAGAAAATAATGAACATACATTCAGAAATTTCATATTAATCCATGTTTGGCCTATGTGGAATTTAGGAATGAGTACTCTTGTCTATCAACATACTTGTAACAATGAAACTTCCCCGAGCTATTTTTTGCTAAGAACCTTCCTGAATCTGCCAAAATCCAACACCATGCAGTAACACACTGCCACCCAACTGTTGGACTTGGCTGGAATTGGGACACCCGACTCCATGCAAAGTATCCGTCAGCCAGGGCTAAACAGTACCGAGTCCATCAAAATCCAACAAACCCAGCTGTTGGAGTTTTGGGTGGTTAGGATAAAATGACAGCACCTCTGACAGACAAAATTATTTCTAGAACTTTTATCCATCATGTAACTACTACTTGGTACTTGGTTGATTATACCTTACCAAACTTGGTACTACTACATGGTACTTGGTTGATTGTACCTTGCCAAACTTGGTAACTACTACTTGGTGCTTGGTTGATTGTACCTTACCAAACTTGGTACATTTAACTACTACTTGGTGCTTGGTTGATTGTACCTTGCCAAACTTGGCAACTACTACTTGGTGCTTGGTTGATTGTACCTTACCAAACTTGGCAACTACTACTTGGTGCTTGGTTGATTGTACCTTACCAAACTTGGTACATTTAACTATTACTTAGCACTTGGTTGATTGTACCTTACCAAACTTGGTACATTTAACTACTACTTAGTACTTGGTTGATTGTACCTTACCAAACTTGGCAACTACTACTTGGTGCTTGGTTGATTGTACCTTACCAAACTTGGTACATTTAACTACTACTTAGTACTTGGTTGATTGTACCTTACCAAACTTGGTACATTTAACTACTACTTAGTACTTGGTTGATTGTACCTTACCAAACTTGGTACATTTAACTACTACTTAGTACTTGATTGATTGTACCTTACCAAACTTGGTACATTTAACTACTACTTAGTACTTGGTTGATTGTACCTTACCAAACTTGGTACATTTAACTACTACTTAGTACTTGATTGATTGTACCTTACCAAACTTGGTACATTTAACTACTACTTAGTACTTGGTTGATTGTACCTTACCAAACTTGGTACATTTAACTACTACTTAGTACTTGGTTGATTGTACCTTACCAAACTTGGTACATTTAACTACTACTTAGTACTTGATTGATTGTACCTTACCAAACTTGGTACATTTAACTATTACTTAGTACTTGGTTGATTGTACCTTACCAAACTTGGTACATTTAACTACTACTTAGTACTTGGTTGATTGTACCTTACCAAACTTGGTACATTTAACTACTACTTAGTACTTGGTTGATTGTACCTTACCAAACTTGGTACATGTAACTACTACTTGGTGCTTGGTTGATTGTACCTTACCAAACTTGGTACATTTAACTACTACTTAGTACTTGGTTGATTGTACCTTACCAAACTTGGTACATGTAACTACTACTTGGTGCTTGGTTGATTGTACCTTGCCAAACTTGGTACATTTAACTACTACATAGTACTTGGTTGATTGTACCTTACCAAACTTGGTACATTTAACTACTACTTAGTACTTGATTGATTGTACCTTACCGAACTTGGTAACAACTACATGGTACTTGGTTGATTGTACCTTGCCAAACTTGGTAACTACTACTTGGTATTTGGTTGATTGTACCTTACCAGACTTGGTACTACTACTTGGTACTTGGTTGATTATACCTTGCCAAATTTGGTACTACTACTTGTTACTTGGTTGATTAAACCTTGCCAAACTTGGTAACTACTACTTGGTGCTTGGTTGATTGTACCTTACCAAACTTGGTAACTACTACTTGGTGCTTGGTTGATTGTACCTTACCAAACTTGGTACATTTAACTACTACTTAGTACTTGGTTGATTGTACCTTACCAAACTTGGTACATTTAACTACTACTTAGTACTTGGTTGATTGTACCTTACCAAACTTGGTACATTTAACTACTACTTAGTACTTGGTTGATTGTACCTTACCAAATTTGGTACATTTAACTACTACTTAGTACTTGGTTGATTGTACCTTACCAAACTTGGTACATTTAACTACTACTTAGTACTTGGTTGATTGTACCTTACCAAACTTGGTACATGTAACTACTACTTAGTACTTGGTTGATTGTACCTTACCAAACTTGGTACATTTAACTATTACTTAGCACTTGGTTGATTGTACCTTACCAAACTTGGTACATGTAACTACTACTTGGTGCTTGGTTGATTGTACCTTACCAAACTTGGTACATTTAACTACTACTTAGTACTTGGTTGATTGTACCTTGCCAAACTTGGTACATGTAACTACTACTTGGTGCTTGGCTGATTGTACCTTGCCAAACTTGGTAACCTAGTTGGTGCTTGGTTAATTGTATCTTGCTAAACTTGGTACTTATCGTTCTACTACTTGGTGCTTGGTTGATTGTACCTTGCCACACATTGGTACAACTCCATGTACTTTGTACTTGGTACACCTAATTGTACACCTTAGCAAACTTGGTACTTCATCATGTTTCTATTTTGGCAAGGTACAATCAACCAGGAAGAAAATGAAGATTATGAAGGCAAACTTATGCCCACTCCTGTGTTTATGTTATTGTGTGCATACGTGTCTGTATATCATCCATTTTGCTTTTGAGAAAGAACCTGCTTTGAGAAATAACTACATATAAAACTTGTAGCTTTGCATGGTGAAGAGGATAAGTAAGACTAATTGCGGTGACATCATGTGAATTTCTCTATTGAGTAGTAATTAGTTCTGAAACCTCCAGTTCATTTCAGAATTAATTACTACTCAACAGAGAATTTCACATGGTGTCACAGTGCTTTCCCTTTACTTTTTTTTTTAACTCGCCAGGCGGACTACCCAGGCAGATTTTTGGGTAGTCCGCCAGATTTTTAACTCGCCCACATGTTTAACACTAATTTTTCAATCAATTAAAATACATCAGTCGCTTATACCGTTTCCACAAAACGGCATCAAACCTTAGACGGCTTTTAATAGTGATCAGTGATCCGCCGCGGCGTGACTCGTACTCATACACACTGGTTGGCTTTAGTGATCGGCCGCGGCGTCTCTCATACATATGTAAACGCTGAATGGCTGCCGTAGCGGTGATTGGCCGCGACGTGTTCTTACATATGTATACACTGGTTGGCTGCGGCCTATCTCATACATATGTAACAGCTGGTTGGCTGCCGTAGCGGTGATTGGCCGCAGCGTGTCTCATACATATGTATACACCGGTTGGCTGCCGTCAGTGAGAGCCGCCGCACGCAGCCGCTGGTGATCATTGGATCAGGGCTCTTCAAATGAATATGCATTGCCCCAAATTCACAACATGTGGTTCTTGGCCAGCGGTTGGTATTGCTGCCCGGCCTTATACAGAGAATTTTGTCCTCTGCGCCGCGTTCGCCAGTGACATTACTGTCCCGGCATGTCTTGCAGAACATCACCCCTTCTTCCTCTAAATGGCGAGCCATTTATACTGCAATTCCCATTCTTTTCTGTACGATCTCCGTCTTTTATTTTTATCGCCCTGGGTCTCGATCTCGTTTGTTGGTCGATTTAGTCGATGTCTTATTAGCGTCGGGGTTGAAACATTGGGGAGAAATCGCCACATTTTCGAATTCACTTACGTCTTTCTCGGTCAAACAACTTGAAACAACTACGAATGTTAAGCCTTATAGTACAACAAATTATTACGCAACAAATTAATACAACTGCTTAACTGTTTAACTGCTATGAGACAAGACTAGACAATGCCACTGGGCGCCGCGTCTTGGGCAACCAAACTTGCGGTCAGGACAATTTGTTTGATTTACACCGGCCGTCAAGCATGTCAAGAGGGCTTCGAAAGACGGGTTAAAAAAAAACTTCTCCGACGGCAAGAATATACATGTAACACTGTAATTGTTTAAAAATGTACATTCCTAATTATTAGGAACGTACATTTTTAACTACAGTTTATGTCACAACAAAATTTTTGGCTCGCCCGCCGGACTACTCAGGGAAGTTTTGGGGTCGCCCGCCGATGTTTTGGCTCGCATTTGGCGACCGGGCGACCGCTAAGGTCGAGCTCTGTGTCACCGCAATTAGTCTTACTAATAACTACATGTACTGTTTTGCATAAATTTACACAGTTTGCAACAGCTAATTCTCTATTTATGAAGAATTAGAGTAATAACATAGTCATCATCTTCATGTACACGTACTTGCACGAAGGAACTTTACAATAGAAAAGCCATACATCTACAAATATTTCATAAAATGTTAGTGCTACAAACTTATACGAAATATGACAGATAATGTTAATTAAAATTTAAAAAAGGGTTATGTAGTCATTTGTTTATTTGATTTCATTTCATGTAGACGGTTGTGTGTCCATTTCACATTTTACATTTATTTTCTTTGATTGATGCTTTTTTTGTGTCGTTTTTGGTCACATAACTATAATGTATTGACTATTGAATAAAAATAAATCATAAAGAATGGAAGGCTAAATTGAAACCAAGTAAATGATCTTTAGTGAACTTGGTAAGCTATCTTATTGTTTCATTAAGTTACATTTCCAGGAAGTCAATGTTGACAATGACACACAATCCTTTGTTCACAGACAGTTGTGGTTTACAAGTCTTCCTTATTCTGTTTCCCTGTATGTTTTTTGATTGTGTTTTTTCTGCTTAATATCCTTTGTTCCATTACATTGGGGTTGCATGCTTGAACAAAAACCCAGTCAAAAAGCATTGTAGGATTTTTGAGGGTCAATATTGTTCAAACATTTTGCATAGTAAAATTTGTAGCTGGACAGCTACATATAAATGTGTGTGTGTGTAATGCTAATTTTGTATAGCAAATTTTAATTAGTGAAATAAATGGTAGCATTTTACTATGTGATACAAACAAAACATTTTCACCAGACTCTAATATAATAATATTTTAAATAATTTTTAATTGCAAAGTGGGAAAATTCATGGGAATTTATTTTATTTTATATGTGACAAATATTTCAATTGAATTGAATTAAAGTGAATGTCGGTTTCTTAAAATACACTTAATTTGACTATAGTTCCTGCCCCACCCTAAGCAACTCTGAAATCTTGGACATATGCCTAGTTTTGATTCAAGACTTGATAAGGAGCAATCTTATGTATGTAACGGAGAACAAGGCATGTAGAAAAGAGCGTTAGGACAAGGTTAACCCATAGTTGGATCCCTCAAAACGCTATGACAGACAAATGGTTTTGAGAATAGGAGGTGTTTAATCAGTCCATGGACCCTGAACATGAGTAAAGGGTCCATGATCACTGGGTTCACTTATCACCTCCAAATGTTAGCATTATGTGTGTTGAAAAAGACATGAATATACGTTTGTGTAGTACAATCATGTATTCATTCTATTGTACACTCATTGCTAGTTTTTAATTAGAAAGAAAGTAAATAAATTTGTAAGTAATTTCCTTAAATACTAGACTGAAGCATTGATAAAGAGTAATTATATGGAAGTGAACTTATTTTACATGTATATACATATATGAATGTGTCATAAATTATTTGCTGGTCATACATGTACGAATGGTGCTTCGGTCAGTATTTTGTTCAATATCTCATTAAATAAAATCTGCCCAAGTTCTACATACAAAGACAAATTGGAGTAATTATATGTAACAATTTAAAACAAAATACATGATGGTAATGACATAGCACACAATAAAATGTAAGTTTAAGCTACATGTAACATGTAGGCGTAATGCTTTGTCCTGATGTTTACAAATGGTTTTAACTGCTTATTGTTCAACAGTTTCTAGTAACACAGACGGATGTTTGAAGAGTGGAATAATAATGTCAGAATAGAACTACCCATTGACTCCATTTCCTAGAATGTTTCGGACCCTGGATGGTGAATAATCACTCATCAATATCATAATCTCAGCATGAACCCAGTACTTACTATCTCAACAACAAGGTTACACATACCTGCTGCTCAATGTCACAACAAAATGCAATCAAGTAAAGCCAGGATAAGGGCTCACCCTCCCTCCTCCCCCTCCCTCCCCTCCCCACCCCCCCCCCCCCCAAAAGTCTCCCGCATGCGTCACCTCAGACTTGTGTGTCCGGCACTTTTAGTTTTCTTCTTTTTTTTTTCAATTGCAGCCAAAATTGCTAGATCGATAGGAATTCTGCCATGCTGAGTTTTTAACGACTTTTTTCACGGCCTCTCTTTGTGTGGGGAATTTGGCCTGGTTCCGATATACATGTAGTTCTGCACATGTACATGTACATGTACATGGACATGTATCACATGTTTCACTGGTTGGCAAAAAAAAAAGAGATCAAACATACAAAAAAAGCACGTCACCACACCGATTTTGAAGCCAACCTATGACCAGAAACGGGACACTTTTTTGGGGGCCTAAATTGCATTGTCTGTCCATTTTAGGCAATTCATCACATCTTATGATAGTAAATTTATACAGATTACCAGGCTGGGGAAGTATGGTTTCCGTTGACAATCAGATGAAATAGCAGTTGTGACCATTCATTTTAATTTACCCTTTTTTTTGGTTTTTTTGTGACAACATCACACAAAAGAGTAAAACTTCGCTTCATCCTTGGGAAAATGAGAAAGTGTTTATGTATTGCTCCTGAGAATCTGAAATGATTAGCATGCAGAGGTCTCTTGTCAATGTCATGCATGGATGACAAGACTGCAAAGGGTGAATTGATGATAATAATAGCGCAAGATTCCTGGAAAAAGCCGAGTGCTCAAGGGATGTACTGTATAATGATGTGTATGTGTGTGTTTACTGAAGGGCAATATTGAATGAACTGCCTGTACATATCACAATTTTGTATTTGTACAGCTCCCATAGTTATCTTTATCATGTACAATTGAAACATACATGTACCTGTAATTATGTTTAAAACTACATGTACAAAAGAACATACAACTAGGGTTCCTTAGGGCCCCCCCCCCCCAAAAAAAAGTCTCATGTTTCTGGTCTCTGCACACGTCGGCATTTTTAGTTTTCTTTTTTATTGCTATAAAACGATGTTCAATTGCAGCCAAAATTACTGGATCGAAAAAGTCTTAAAATTGTCAACAAATTTTCGAATGAACTCCCTTAAAAATTCCCACAGCTTTGAATTGTTCAACATTATGAAAGCATTTGGAAAAAGGAGACATCAAACTATTATTTATACATGTGCATATATTTGTATATCGTTTGCTTTGAAACCGCTCGAAATACACAAGTCGCATTAAGAATACAGAGCTGCAATTTCTTATAAAATTACTCTATTATTACCTGAAAGCTACATGTAACTTGATTTGAGGTCAGCTGGTAAAGGTACCAATCAACTGATGTGCTCTCAACTTAGAGAAAACACAATCAACTATGCACATTTTACAAAAGGTTATACAAATGGTTACAAACTTTTTGCTCAGAGTCCAAACGTTTTCTGTGAAAATTGTGTGAGTTTTTTTTTATACACTTTTCTCAAGACTTAGACTCCACATTGCACTGAAACTGTTCCAAAATGATTGTTTAATACATGTATGCAGTGAATCTTGATTTCAAAGAGCCAATGTTGTACCATCCTGTTTACTTTAACCCTGACCCCCAAGGTATTCTGGCTAGAAACCTAAGTAAATCCTCCAAAATCCATCAGTGCACTTTTGAAAACATGCACCATGCATTTTCTTTGATCTTTCTTATTCAGCACTTACATGTATGGCCTGTACTTCTTACCAGGTAGTAATTTTGCCCCATTTGAAGAGGTGAAAGTACCAGTTTCTAACAGTGTTGAATTTTACCAAACAAGTGCCCCATGGAGGATTTTGCAGGATTTGGGGTGGTTAGGGTTAATGGAGATGGTATAAAATGAATTAAATATTTGTCTCGTGGGATAAAATTATTTCATTAAGGATTTGACTTAGACTCCAATCCAGACTCGAATGTTCAGGACTCAAATATAAACTTGTATACTCAACATCATCATGGACACATACACGTACTGTATGCAAAGACGTGAATAAACCCTCCTACACATGGAGGCCACTCCCAACCACTAAATGTCCAATATGTTGTACACATACCATTTGTGCATATAAGCCACACTAACCCTTTTAAGTAATCTTGAATGTAAAACTCTGAGGCCAGTTATTTTGTAAACACAGACTCTCAAGAGTAAGCCACCACCAGCCACTGAGACTGGAACATAATAGTATGCCTTGCAATGTCAATCACAAACCACTAAAACCAACAGACATGAGGTATTATGTTGGTCCCAAGCCCGGATAAATAATAATAATAATAATAATAATAATAATGTGTGGATTTATATAGCGCACGTATCCACCAACTAAGTGGTGCTCAAGGCGCATTATATTATTATCCCTGCTCATAAAGCTCATAAGGCTCATAAATCATTCCTGAAACCATCTCAGCTCCCTGGGGAGTATACAGCTCAATTGCTGCCATTTCTAGCGCATATAGAGCAAACCAACTCTGCCTTCACAGGTACCCATTTAACCCCTGGGTGGAGAGAAGCAATTATGATTAAGTGTCTTGCTCAAGGACACAAGTGTCACGGCCGTGATTCGAACCCACATTATGTTGCTAACACCAGAACTTGAATCCGGTAAGCTAGACCGCTCGGCCACGACACTCCACTAAATGGGAGGGTTGCGTCAGGAAGGGCATCCGGCGAAGGGCATCCGGCGTAAAACCTATGCCAAATCAAATATGCGGATCATGATCCGCTGTGGCGACCCCTAACGGGAGCAGCCGAAAGAGGACAACAACATGAGGTATTATGTTACTATGCAGTATAGCCATTAGGAGCCACTGCCTTCCATAGCAATGGCTTGGAGTGGCCTCAATGGTTTGTTTATAAATTTGCACTGATAGTAGGAGGATTAAGTCAGAATCTGAAAAAGCTGCCCATCTGATATGTACATGTAATTAAGTAAATAACGGGGTGTCCACATGTTAAGTCCATTTGCAAAGTAATTTAGGCATCCAAATGGTGGCCAAATAAAGACATGCTGGTTCAGACTAAGATGTACAATCAAATGAACCACAATCACTACACTGTATGGAATGTAAGATTTTAGTTCAGTGATGTCTTGTTTGGTCACTTACAAAGTTACATTACTGTACATTATTGATTTTTCTAGTTGTCCATTTTGGATGGACAGTGCTCGCAGGGACCATCTTTAATATTCTGGAAAATATGTCACCGGCTGTTCGGCAATGTTAATGAAATTCTTGCAATCCATCATATCTACATGTATGTACATACTTAACAACACATCACTTAGTGTCCGGCTCCACAAAAATGGGTATTATGGGACAAAATTTAAAAATTGTGTTACATACATAGCTGAATTGGTTACATTATAAGCTTTAATTTAGTGTAGGTTTGAACCCTGTGGCATTTTGCATTCTGGAGATATACTGATTTTTGCATATTCATATTGTACAAATTAACGGAAGTGCCTTCAGAGATACAGCCCTTTAAACACAGCAAGTGGAAAAAGAAATGAGCTAAGAAGAAACTCTTTTGAATGCCCATAGCAACAGTTATGTTCCTTTTGAGCTCCTTTAGGAATGCTTGTGCAATATAAATTTGAATTATCAACCATCTTGAAGTATTTTTTCAAATATTTTTGCTAATTTGCATAATGTGTAAAATTGAAACTGTTGTTTTTTCATCTTTACTCATCAATAATAATATTTCTGTAAATAAATTATGAAAGTATTGATATAATAGAAGCCAATAAACCCAAAAAAAAAAAATTACATTGTGAATTTTTTTTTCACCCTCTCCACATAGAACAGCCCTTTACGGGTAATAGCATAGCGTCCCTTAATACCCTTTTTCGCAGAGCGGGTCACATATAATAAATAACAATTCAGCATAAAAACAGCTCACGTCAGCCAAAAAGCTACTTAAGGGTTTTGTGTTAGTTTATAACAATTTGACAAAACAAGTATTTCCTAGAAAATGTTCACATGTACACTGAGTACATTAACATCCATCGAAATGAAGGTACATTTGATTTAAAAAAATTACATTTTAGATGATGTATTTGTGTAAGGCCAAAAAAAAAAGTCTCCAGTTTCTGGTCATCGGTCGGGTATCTTCTTTTTTTTTTTTTTGCCAACAGGGAAATACGTGATACATTGTATACGCAGGGACCAAATTTCCCATATATACAAAGTATGGTGGCTAAGAGAGGCCTCACAAATCGGGCAAACATTCATACCCCTATGTGAAAAAGTCGTTTAAAGCACAGCACGGCAGATTTCCAATCGATCCAGCAATTTTGGCTGTAATTGGGCATTGTTACATACACTGTACATGTACATGTAGCAAAAAGAAAAGAAAATTAAAAATGCTGACGCGCAGGCCTGAGGCGACGTGCGCAGAGACCGGAAACTGGAGACTGTTTTTTTTTTTTGGCCTAACATGTCACATCACTTGTTTGCAAAAGAACAAGATCATAATGTGACAGGCATGAGCTGTACAATACTCCATGGAAGACATTAAACATGTTTTATTTTGAGGAGATGTTAAAGATATATTGCCCGTGTTTATTATAATAATAATAATGGAGGCATTTTTTAAAAGCACTCTCACATGAGGTATCACAGCGCTGTACATTATTACCCCTGCTCATCAGGCAGCATAAATCATTCCTGAAATCATTTCAGCTCCCTGGGGAGTATACAGCTCAATTGCTGCCGTTTCGGCGCATATTGGCTAATCAAACACAACAACCAACTCTGCCATCACAGGTTCCTATTTACTCCTGGGTGGAGAGAAGCAATTATGGTAAAGTGTCTTGCTCAAGGACACAAGCACCACGGTCGCAGCCGGGATTCGAACCCACATTCTGACGACTCGGCCATCAGAACACAAATCCG
Organism: Zoroaster sp. YZ-2022; assembly: GCA_029582265.1. Lineage (NCBI taxonomy): Eukaryota > Metazoa > Echinodermata > Asteroidea > Forcipulatida > Zoroasteridae > Zoroaster > Zoroaster sp. YZ-2022. The sequence continues at coordinate 9,957,713 of CM055822.1, forward strand.
ATGCACTAAACCGCTTCCATGATGAGCAGGGGTAATAATATAATGCGCCTTGAGTACCAGTTTGGTGGATACGTGCGCTATATAAGTCCACGTTATTTTTATTATTATTATGTTATCTCCCCGGTATTCACATGGACACTGGTAGCATAAACATTTAACATGGTCTGTGTACATGAACAAAACAAACTCGGACAAGTATCTTTTTGAGAGAATTTCTACATGGTGTCACCGCAAACAGTCATTACATTTCACCACTTTTCATCCTTTTCACCATGCAAAGCTGCAACAAGTCTTACAAGTGTTTTTGTTTCCCACTATGTAAAAAGAAGTACATATTTAAAGGGGCAGTATCGTCACGATCAGGGCAGACTTTCAACAGGGCATGGAATCATTTATGCAGCAGCAACGGTAGCATGACCTAATCATGTGGAATATTATTTTCAGTCACTGAGTTAATCTAAAACTAGCACTCAGATTCCATGTCCTTTTGATCGTGACAATACTGTCCCTTTAAGGAAGGTTTAACTCTTTTTGGACGGCGAGCCACTTTAGAAGCCCAACGCGCACGCGACATAGGCCCGACGTCATCACCTGACATCGTTGTGTTTTGACTTGTTTTGACAACAGAATACGCAACTAACCAATAAGAATTCGAGGTCATGTACCTTCAATGCAAATTAGCTAATAAATATTGAGTATTGATGACGTTTATGACTACGAGAACAGACGAAACACTCCGATCCGAGAGCTCAGATTGTGTCAAGTTTTTGTTTACGTTAATTACACATGACCCTATGCGGTTTACCACACACGTTGAATTAAAAATGGCGGCCTCCATGGAACTCACAACAAGATGCGAAACACACGATATTTTCATGGAATTATGAAGTGGGAAGTGCTGATGAAGGTGATTATGCTGACGATGTTGACTTTGAACACCCTGACAGTGATGGATGTTTTGATTTTTAGGGAAATAACGACCGTAAAAGCTGTTAATATGAGGTCATATGTACAAAGTACAATAGTGATATAGCGATACGGTATGTTGTATCAATGTTGTAAATTATGATTTTTGTTACATAAACAGTGGGTTTCAAACCATTATGGGTAATATTATTATGCCCTGACATATTCTAACATAAACAAACCACCTTTGTTTATCATACAATGCATATTTCCAATACCTTGTAAGTTGTAGATTTATTGATATTTATTCTGCGGAACGATAAACATAAGTTTATATTTGGATGGCTGCAATGCATTATGGGTATTCCCAACATGACCCCCATCTCAATATTCACACTCAGTAAGTCATAACCTTTATTTTGATACCTTACTCTCTTCAATTGGCAAAAGATGAAAAATATTATTAATAATTTCCACACTTGACCTTGATGTTTAGAGTATCAAATTACAGTATCAAATTACACTAATTACATTAATTCCGTCCACACATGTAAAATAACTCCGGCTCGAAAGAGTTAAACAAACAAAAAACTTTATACAAAAGCATATCTGCTCTTCATTGTTCATACATATCTAATTTGCGTACATAAAATTTGACGACTATAAAAATGGAAAAATTAAAGAACTCAAGAACAATTCATTCCCTTTGGATAAAGAACACACAATAAGCATTATACATTACTAACATGATATATTGTGTAATTTGTGTTGACAGACATGACTCATAAGCTTTACTTGTTTAACGCAGGTTCCATTTCCTGCATACTGTACAAGAGAGGAAATGAACTTGTTGAAATAATTTCTTGTTTTGAAAATGGCTCTATATTTTAGGGTTAATTTTTGCAACAGAGAACATATAGTGTGTGGCCATGCTGTTCTTTGCAATTGGATTTGTGTATAGTATGTACTTTTTTGTCTTATAGGGTACCTGCATTCTGCTTGGAAAAAGGGGCTTTCCTTTTTACTATTTGACTTGTGTGGTTATTAGAATGATTTATTTGCCATATAATGAGTTTTTAAATACTTGGAAATGAAGTTCATGTGGGTACTGTTATATAAATCCAAGGTCTTCAGTAAACTTAATAAAAATCATTTGAAATCGCAGACAATTTTGTGTACATATACGGGGCAGTAAGGCACAGTCATGTACATACATGTACACGTATGCAAACGCATAGAAGCAGTTTTGCCAATATTATCAATGATCTGTTGTTCCTTTAACATTGTATAGTTTGATCCCTCAAAACAAGTGGGTTTGAGAATAGGAGGATTAAGCAGTCATCAATCATAACCGTGGCCACCACGCCTATTGCCGTGGTGCCCCTCCGAGTTGGCCCCATAATGCCCCTCCGAGTTGGCCCCGTAATGCCCCTTTGGTTGGCCTTGAAATTTTAAGGCAACCAAGGCCAAAGTGGCCGTGCCTTCAATCCTTAAGGTCGAGGCCTGCTTTAAAACCCTCCTACAATCAGTGCAATTTTTGAAACAACCCATTCAGGCCACTCCAAGCCATTAGCTGTTGCTTGTGGCCTCCTATGGTTACCCTTCTGTGCACTGCCACACCACTGAGATTACAGGGTAAGGTGGTCTTCCATTGATACATTGCAGGCCATACTAATACATGTATGTTCAAACATTTAATAATAATAATAATAATAATAATAATAATAAAGATTTTTAGCGCGCACATATCCACCCTGCTGGGCGCTCAAGGCGCGGAAACAAAGAAAAACATGAATTACAAACAATATACAATGATAGCATAGGGAAAAAAAAAAAAAAAATTATGTACCGAGATACATGTACCTACAATGCAATTACAAATATACATCATCTTTGAAGAATTGTGACATAAGATGAGTTTTAAACATCGACTTAAATCTGGTTATACTATGACAAGATTTGAGTTTAGTTGGAAGATGATTCCAGAGTCTCGGAGCTGCGACAGTGGCCTTGGGTGGCACACAGTTGATTTTGTAAGATTACTTGGAAAGGACAGCAGGCTTGTAAATGTTTGTACTGAAGGTTGCTCAAGAGCAGAATTTTGTGGATCGGAGTGGCCTCCATGTGTAGGACGGTTAAGAGCAACACATGATGACATGCCAAAAATTCAGTTGTGGAACTGAATTTCTGTCAGGAGTACATATTATATACATATACCCATGTACTTTTCCATTTGAACTTGGAGTCATGGAGTTTTCTTATGAAATTTTATATTTTTGTTCTCCCAAAACAATCAACCTTACATAAATTATTACATTGGACTCATTGTTGCTGACTTATATCCCTTATTCTTTCCAGAAAATTAGCATTGCAAGTCATCAATTTGAATATAGCACCACCGAGGCAAAGAAGGAAGTCAACAAACCATACAACAGATATAGAGATGTCAGTCCATGTAAGTATGGACTAAGAGTAATTGGATTACATGTACTTAGAGAATATTGAGTGTTTATCAAGATGGACGGAGCAGTAGTATGAAAAACCATATTGGTATTTGTGTAAGCTGGTACTCATAAAATAGTGCTGGGAGTTACCGGTTAGTTTGCTGACCATTCAAAGGGACAGTATCGTCACGATCAGAGCAGACTTTCAACAGGGCATGGAATCGGCGTCCTAGTTTAAAGATGACTGGAAATTACTGGTTCATTTATGCAGCAGCAACGGGGTATTTATTTTCAGTCACTGAGTTAATCTAAAACTACATGTAGCACTCAGGTTCCATGACCTGTTGATCGTGACGATATTGTCCCATTAATCTTTATTAATAAAGGATATACATGATTGGACCCAGGGTATTCCCCCCCCCCCCACCCTACAACACAACAAAAACAAAAACAGAAAATGTGCTCAATATTGCCTTATATACATTGGATCATGGATGTGGGGAGTGCATACAAATTACCATTTACCGGCCAAATATGGTACAGTGTGAAATGACAAATCTGAGATTTCAAACTCTCCCCCCCCCCCCAAAAAAATAGCACTCCGATTCCATGCCCTGTTGATCGTGACGATACTGTCCGTGACGATACGGGCCGAACGGGCGGTACAAAATAGGATTTTAAATATCGACCACTGGAAACGCGTTGTGTTAAATAATCGTCGCTGAGGAATGAGCATACAATGAGTAAAGTGAGGACTAATAAAAGTAAGCCTCAACTGTCGGGATAAATCGTCCCGCTCAAAAACGGATGAATTAATACTTCAAAATTATCTTCATTGAAATTTAAAGCTGGTGACGAAGAGAAACTGCGGTTTTTATTTTTGAAAACCATTGTAAAAATCACTCTGTTTGGTATCAGTTTTAAAAAAGACTAGCGTCCAAGCCTAACAGGTACTATTAACAGAGGTCAAATAACATCCCACACTGGGAAGTCATTGTGTATGAATGTTGGTAAACACTAATAATATTCTTGATCGTATCTTGGAACATTAATCAGCACAGACAAATTTTACACCGGGTTGGTCACACACATTCATAAGGTCGGTATCATATGTGGCTTGCTATGTGCAATGCATGATTTTATTGCATTTTATTCATTTGCAAAAAAATTGCTTTACTTGTTTGTTTTGCATTTTGTGAAAAATGGCTTCCATTTTGCGATGCGAATCCACTTAAAATAGAAAAGTCTAAAAGTTTTCTAATGAATTCAGCTATCTAATGCGAATCCACTTTAAATAGGAAAATGTTCTCTAATGAATGTGCGGTTGGAAATAGTTCACACCCACGATAATATCTTGTCAAATTACACTGATTCAAAAGCAGTCAGCCATTCACAATCAACCTCCAGGATAGAGTCTCTTTCTGCGGGAGGAGTGTTTTTAAACCACTTTAAATCCAAGAATTTCAGCTATCTGATGCGAATCCACTTAAAATAGAAAAGTCTAAAAGTTCTCTATTGAATTATCAAAATCCGCGATTGGAATCTGCAGGAATATTTAATTCATGTTTTTTTCACATTAAAATAACGATTTCATTCATGACTAAAATTGCTTACTTGAGTACGAAGCTGCATCCCATGGCCAGCTAGAAAACAAAAACACAGAAGCATCCTGTATGAATTTAAATGTGTTGATCAGCATTCCCAGAACCTGATTGGTATTCAAGGATGAATGCAAATTACAGTGAGCCACTGCACATGATGAGCCAGCGAGCTGCAACTTGTAATCTTAGAATAGCCTTTAGAAGTAGTTCAGCAGCGAGGCTACATCAGATTGACTTCTGTTCCAAGAAAACATGCCCAACTATAAACATCAAGTAAATTGTCCTTATTAGGTGACGGCGATGAGGTCTCGGCGAGATGTACCAATTCATTACGTGGACATTTCAAAACTGAAATTTAATACATTTTATAATGCATTGGATATGTGTATAATATAAACATGTAGTTTATGGTAAGGTTTTTTTTTATTTTAATGATGGCAGGGTTATTTTTTTCATTGATATCAACATTACCTACTATTTCGGGTTTCTTGTCAGTAATGTCACTCTTTTTCTGAATTAATTAAATTATGTGATATTTGATGTTCCTCATCATTGTTTATGTATTGGTACCTAATCAGTATATTATTGTATTCCCTTTTCCTGAAAACCAGACAACCACTCGCGTATAATTCTGTCTAATGGAACATCAGATTATATCAATGCCAGCTTGGTCAAAGATGAAAAGGCACACCGCAGATATATTCTTGCTCAGGTAAATATAACTAGAGTACATTGTATTCGCCACAATTTCTTTTGACTTTCTGGATGCGGAAATGTCTTCTTTTTTTTTTAACCCTCCTACTACAAGGGTCAAAATCAGTCAAAATGTTGATATACTTGCCAAGGTATATCTAGTGCACTTAAAAGTCAAACACGGTCAAACCTTACGTGGAGTTAAGTACACTTACAGGTCAAAATGAGTCGACCATTTTTGACTGGTAAAAGCATTGTCTGGTATTGTTGAGAGTGGTCAAATTGAAAGTAAAAACCAGTCAAAAATGCCCCTGTGTTGCACATTTGGGTCAACAGTCAAAACAGGCAGTTGACTGATTTTGACCTCTGTAGCAACTTCCCACTAAAGTGCAGCTTATAGTCGGAGGGTTAATAGAGAATTGGCTGTTGCAGACGGCTTACCAACCTGAAGGACCTGTAGTATAAATGCAAAACAGTGGTTATTGGCCTTATGTTTTGAACCCAGCAGGTTCTTTCTCAAAGGCAAAGTGAATGAAATACATACATACATACATACATAAACACAACAGTGAGCAGAAGTTAGTCAGGTGTGAAATGAACACAAGAGAAAAAAAGGTACAAAAAGCACAGTCCGGTTCTGGTCCTGGGACCGGGACAAAAAGAGGACTTACACATTTCCAGTATGATCACAGTGCTTCATCTATCAAAAATAGGCATGAGAATGCTAACAGTAAGCCAGAGCTGCCAACCAGTACGATTTTGTCATATTTTGTACGATAAAATGATTAACCCTCCTACTTCTGGTACCTTTTTCATACAAATTGATCCACCATTTGAAACCATTTGGTTTTGTGGTTTTGAATGGTGAAATAACTGTGTACAGTATTGATTCCCCCAAATGTTTTTGAATGGTAGGGTTACTAATACAAAACCTTGTTTGGATCTTTCCAAATGGTAGTACAGCTAATACAAAACCTTGTTTGGATACTTCTAAGTGGTGAATCAATGGACCCTCTATGCATTTGAATGGATTTGAATGGTAGTAAAGCTTGCTACCAACACTGTTCAAATGGTATCACCATGTGTGTACAAAACCAATGGGCATTTTGGTAAGTGGAAATTTTGAATGGTTTCAAATGGTCAAACAGTAGGAGGGTTAAAATACGACACTACGATATACATATAAAAAAATATGATTTCTTAAAAAAATACCAACTAAAAATTTATATTGCCTGGTTACTTCTTCTTTCCGTACGCGCGCACAAACCTTACGGTATTTTTCTTCACCCAAAAAGTACTGAGCCAATCTAAGGGCAAATTATGTCATGAAGTAAAGTTCAGTGACAAAGTGCTCCTCAAGTGCAGAAGGCAGCTGCTCATTTCAACAGACAATAGGTGATGGCCACCTAATCTATGCTTGTGATTTGTTTGTTTATTAAGAATATGATTTTTTGTCTGCTGGGGTTGGCAGCTCTGGTAAGCACATCACACTCAAGATGATAACGGTGTCAAATTACACTGATTCAAAAGCAATCAGAAAATCACAATCAACCTCGAGGATAGAGGCTGGAGGCAAGTCTCTTTCTGCTGGAGGAGTGTTCAAAAACCACTTAAATCCAAGAATTTCAGTGATCTGATTTATGGGAAAAACCCTGGAGGTAAATGCCATGGTCAGGCTGACATTCTTTAATCCACACATGTGGGCCAGACCATTGCCTTTGGGCAGACTGTCATTAATAGTTTTGTGTTTTTTTTATCTATCAAGCCCTTAAATACACTTAGTAGAACGTTTCTGTGATTGCAAGGATCAAAATCAGTCAAAATGTTGATATATACTTGCCAAGGTATATCTGGTGCACTGAAAGGTCGAACATAACACTGTCAAACCTTGCGTGTAGTAAACTTGTACATTTACAGGTCAAAATGAGTCGACCGTTTTTGACTGGTAAAAGCATTATCTGGTATTGTTCATCAGGGCGGTCAAAATGACAGTCAAAACCAGTCAAAAATGCCCTTGTGTGCACATTTGGGTCAACAATCAAAATGGTCAGTTGACTGATTTTAACCTCTACTTACCATTTATCCCTCTCAGTACCGAATTGTTTTGACATAAACAACCGCTGGTGACTGCATTATTTGACCACTCAAGCGTGAAGCACACATTCTTACACAACAGAAAGCTTGTGTTCAAAGGCCAATTTTACAAACTCTATTATCACCTTGAAGATATCATTTTACAGCAAAATAAATAATAACAAATATTTTACTTATTGAATTCCCTTTCATAAAATCCAAAAAACATTAAGATCGGTCAATAAATGTCCAAGTTCTTGGTCTTTGTTTCCTCAGTGTGATCTGTAAACTCAAACACTTTTTTGTACACAAACACATGGCGCTCCATAGGTGTTTGGCATTTCGGATCTTTCAACTCCAATTTGAAGGGATTGCATAATAGCAACCTTATTTTATTTCACCATCAATGGAAAGATCCGATCTTTCTCTTTCCAACCATTGTAAGCTTGAGTATGGAGGGTGAACATGGACAAAACTACAGCTTTATAACAAATGGCCTTTGTGCTCAGGCTTGAGTGCTTTTTTTGTGTAAAAGCTTGGTCGACTAAAGTCGCCTATGGTAAGGAAGAGGGGGTATGAGTGCAGTCGACTAAAGTCGCCTATGGTAAGGAAAGGGTTAACTTCAGCTACATGTACATGTATATGAAATATTTTGGCCTCAGGAGATTTCATTTCACGTAAATTTATTAAAGTTCTGAAATTTCAATATACATGTACAGGGACCAAATCTTCATGTCGTAATGAATACAATAACTATGAATGCACTTTCACTATTTGCTTGCAAACGACACAATGAAATAAGCTGAAGCTTGGTTCTTTTTAACACATAAAGGTATCTCTTGATTACGGTTGGATGCATACAGACATTTTCCCAAACGTGTATCGAGTGGCTTTTTAAACATTACTTTTTGTTTGTTCGTTTGTTTTGTTAGGTTTGTAGATTGCAACCACATGAATGAATCCTCATACATGTACATCTGTGCCTGTTTCAGTGAAACATGAGCCTTGCCATACTTTGAAATACAAACACATAAGCAAAGTTGATTCTCCTCGTCTCGGTGCTTAATGAATAGGCGGTTTCACGGTTGAATCTATGTATTGAAGTAATCAATATATATACATTCTCAGAATGGTGCATTTGATAGCCGTATACATTGACTAAGTCTTCCCTACTGTACCACATGGTTGTGTTTGTTCCCCTGCATCCATTACACCTGTCTCTGAAGCCACTTGAGACATATAGAACAGTAGACGATGAAGCCTTTCTGTTTGCCTGGCTGAGAGAATTGACCCTCTACAAGATTTGAAGAGAGACGTTTCTTGGAAACCTCTAGAGGTGTCGCTTATAATGGGATTATCTTGCATACTTGACAGTTCAGTGGCTATGCATGTCGCGGCATACGTAAGCCATTAGAGACACATGCTTTGATCAATCTAGGTGATTCTAATGTCAGTCCGCATCAGGTGCCTTACCGTATTCATTAGTCTCTTTACGAGTGGACATTTATTTGGGATAAGAATTAACCCTCACCATCCCAAATCCTTCAAAATCAACCGGAGGATTTGAATGATTTTTTTGTAGGATTGAGGTAGGATTTGAAATTCCATTGACTTAGCCTACCACAAATCAATGATGTATGATCAGTTGATTTTAAATGATTGGAAATAGTACGGGTCCTGCATGAAATCATATGGGTTGATTTTGAAGGATCGAGGTAGCAGGGATCCTCCATAAAACTCATATCGGTTGATTTTGAAGGATCGAGGTAGCAGGGATCCTCCATAAACTCATATCAGTTGATTTTGAAGGATTGAGGTAGCAGGGATCCTCCATAAACTCATATCGGTTGATTTTGAAGGATCGAGGTAGCAGGGATCCTCCATAAACTCATATCGGTTGATTTTGAAGGATCGAGGTAGCAGGGATCCTCCATAAAACTCATATCGGTTGATTTTGAAGGATCGAGGTAGCAGGGATCCTCCATAAAACTCATAATCGGTTGATTTTGAAGGATCGAGGTAGCAGGGATCCTCCATAAACTCATATCGGTTGATTTTGAAGGATCGAGGTACATGTAGCAGGGATCCTCCATAAACTCATATCGGTTGATTTTGAAGGATCGAGGTAGCAGGGATCCTCCATAAACTCATATCGGTTGATTTTGAAGGATCGAGGTAGCAGGGATCCTCCATAAAACTCATAATCGGTTGATTTTGAAGGATCGAGGTAGCAGGGATCCTCCATAAACTCATATCGGTTGATTTTGAAGGATCGAGGTAGCAGGGATCCTCCATAAACTCATATCGGTTGATTTTGAAGGATCGAGGTAGCAGGGATCCTCCATAAACTCATATCGGTTGATTTTGAAGGATCGAGGTAGCAGGGATCCTCCATAAACTCATATCGGTTGATTTTGAAGGATCGAGGTAGCAGGGATCCTCCATAAACTCATATCGGTTGATTTTGAAGGATCGGTTGAGCAGGGATCCTCCATAAACTCATATCGGTTGATTTTGAAGGATCGAGGTAGCAGGGATCCTCCATAAACTCATATCGGTTGATTTTGAAGGATCGAGGTAGCAGGGATCCTCCATAAACTCATATCGGTTGATTTTGAAGGATCGAGGTAGCAGGGATCCTCCATAAACTCATATCGGTTGATTTTGAAGGATCGAGGTAGCAGGGATCCTCCATAAACTCATATCGGTTGATTTTGAAGGATCGAGGTAGCAGGGATCCTCCATAAAACTCATATCGGTTGATTTTGAAGGATCGAGGTAGCAGGGATCCTCCATAAAACTCATATCGGTTGATTTTGAAGGATCGAGGTAGCAGGGATCCTCCATAAACTCATATCGGTTGATTTTGAAGGATCGAGGTGTATGTAGCAGGGATCCTCCATAAACTCATATCGGTTGATTTTGAAGGATCGAGGTAGCAGGGATCCTCCATAAACTCATATCGGTTGATTTTGAAGGATCGAGGTAGCAGGGATCCTCCATAAACTCATATCGGTTGATTTTGAAGGATCGAGGTAGCAGGGATCCTCCATAAACTCATATCGGTTGATTTTGAAGGATCGAGGTAGCAGGGATCCTCCATAAACTCATATCGGTTGATTTTGAAGGATCGAGGTAGCAGGGATCCTCCATAAAACTCATATCGGTTGATTTTGAAGGATCGAGGTAGCAGGGATCCTCCATAAACTCATATCGGTTGATTTTGAAGGATCGAGGTAGCAGGGATCCTCCATAAACTCATATCGGTTGATTTTGAAGGATTGAGGTAGCAGGGATCCTCCATAAACTCATATCGGTTGATTTTGAAGGATTGAGGTAGCAGGGATCCTCCATAAACTCATCGGTTGATTTTGAAGGATCGAGGTAGCAGGGATCCTCCATAAAACTCATATCGGTTGATTTTGAAGGATCGAGGTAGCAGGGATCCTCCATAAAACTCATATCGGTTGATTTTGAAGGATCGAGGTAGCAGGGATCCTCCATAAACTCATATCGGTTGATTTTGAAGGATCGAGGTAGCAGGGATCCTCCATAAACTCATATCGGTTGATTTTGAAGGATCGAGGTAGCAGGGATCCTCCATAAAACTCATATCGGTTGATTTTGAAGGATCGAGGTAGCAGGGATCCTCCATAAAACTCATATCGGTTGATTTTGAAGGATCGAGGTAGCAGGGATCCTCCATAAACTCATATCGGTTGATTTTGAAGGATTGAGGTAGCAGGGATCCTCCATAAACTCATATCGGTTGATTTTGAAGGATTGAGGTAGCAGGGATCCTCCATAAACTCATATCGGTTGATTTTGAAGGATCGAGGTAGCAGGCATCCTGCATAAACTCATCAGTTGATTTTCAAGGATTGAGGCCCATTACAGACGATCAAGGGGGTTAGGGTTAATGGAATATAATATGGGTTGCTTTACAGATTGTGGCTAGTGTTATAATGTGACCTGACTGAATTGCAGGTCAACCACACTGTCTATTCATGCTGTACAGTCAGTATAATAGACATTGGTAACCACATTCATTACAGGCACGTAATGCTAGCCAATGCTTTAATATATAAAGTTACCTGTGTGAACATTTGTGGGAATATTTGGCTTTTTGATAAAATCAAATTTAGACTGCCCCAAGACAATTGCATGGAACCTTGTACAGCATAGTGGATCTTTGTAAAAACACCATTTCAGTGTTTGATAATAACGTCTGAAGTTTACTTTAATGTTGGATTATTTATTGTTTGCATTTTGATTTTGTTTTCTTAACCTTTTCTTTGGGAACCAGGGTCCTCTACCGACCACAATCGGCCATTTTTGGCAGATGGTCTGGGAACAGGAAAGCAAAGCAGTAATAATGCTCAACAATATAATTGAGAAAGGAACGGTAAGTTAACAAAAAGCGAGTCTGATCTTTGGATTATATTCAAACCTAAATAGAGAATTAGCTGCTTGCCAAACTGCTTACCAGCATATATTCAAACCTGTTATAACCTGTACAAAAAGAAACACCACTCACTCACTCATATTTATGAAATATCCTACTGCTTTCTTGTTGTAGAGTGTTTATTTATGAATTTGAACCTTCTGTTTTGAACAGGGTCGGAAGTGAAGGTCACGTTAGGGGCATACTGTACATATATGTTTGTTTTTGCTAAAGATGTTAAACGTTTCAATCTCTCCAGGATCATGAATAAGAAATAGAATTGATTTTGTTTGATGTCACATACAGTAATAATAATAATAATGTATAGATTTATATAGCGCACGTATCCACCAACTAAGTGGCGCTCAAGGCGCATTATATTATTATCCCTGCTCATAAGGCTCATAAGGCTCATAAATCATTCCTGAAACCATCGCAGCTCCCTGGGGAGTATACAGCTCAATTGCTGCCATTTCTAGCGCATATAGAGCAAACCATCTCTGCCTTCACAGGTACCCAGTAGTAAGGTTAATGATGATGTTGCCAAGTATCAAGACTGAATTCCAAGAATGTTTCAGAGAATATTTGTGATGTGTTCTACCGAGTTGGCAAAAAAATCCAAATTGAGTTGGTTACTGATAATGAAAGTAGAGATCTTCAGCTTTACAATGATAACTTTCTTATTTTAATTTGACGTGCAATAGCGGAATTATGTCATTTTTTAGTTTGTCTTTATGAAAACCGAGTTATTAATGTTGCAAGTTTCATTCAGTATAATTTAAGTAATTAACTTCTTCCAAAGGTACTTCTAGTTCCCTAGCGACGGTTATTACAGAAGAATAATATTGCCGTATATTGCTTTATTATAAATCCCTCCTACAATCAGTGCAATTTTTTAAACAACCCATTCAGGCCACTCCAAGCCATTAGCTGTTGCCAGTGGCCTCCTATGGTTACCCTTCTGTGCACTGTCACACCACCGAGATTGCAGGGTAAAGTGGTCTCCCATTGATACATTGCAGACCATACTAATATGTTCAAACATTTACAGTCGCCTTGGCACACAGTTGATTTTGTAAGATTACTTGGAAAGGACAGCAGGCTTGTACATGTATGTACTGAAGATTGCTCAAGAACAGAATTTTGTGGATCGGAGTGGCCTCCATGTGTAGGAGAGTTAAAGGGTTTTATATGTACATGTACATGTACATGAATTTTCTTGGCTGTATCTCAGTTGAAGAATAAGAAGAAAAAAAACGGGGAAAAATGTCAAGAGCTGTTAGCTCTGTGCCCAAACACCGAAACAGAAAAAAACTTTGGGCTTACACAGTAGCTAATAAGAATCTATTAGTTTAACAGCCAAGTCATTGGCATCTTTATATTATATTTGCTATGAACATTATTTGTGTTCTCTTGTTCATTGTTTCTTGGTACATTATTGTCATGGAAATAATAAAAAACAAAACAAAGATAAGCACATTACATCATGTGCTATAAATAGAAATCATGGTATGAGATGCATTAACCTGTATGACCACTCGTTTTTGAGACTCAACCCTCGATAACATTTCCAGAGAATTATGTTAAAACAATCCTTATCTCATGTAGATGAAATGTGCACAGTATTTCCCAGTGAATCATAGTGGTCTACAGACAATACCATGTGAGGAGGCAGACCTTCAAGTTAGTCTACTGAGGGAAGATGAACATTCCGTTTATACCGTCCGAACCCTGGAGCTCAAAAACAGAAAAGTAGGAATTAAGTACACATTTAATACTAAGGCCAAAAAACAAAAGTCTCTGGTTTCTGGTCTCCGCACATGACGCCTCAGACCTGCGCATCAGCATTTTTAGGTTTCTTTATTTTTGGGTGGGGGGGGGGGGGGGGGGTGGGGGCTATGAAACGATGTCCTTTGTTTTAAATGACGATTATGAAGCCGGCCTGACCAGAAACCAGTAAATGCAGTAAGATTTTTATTGTTTTTATTTAATCAGGACTGATTTCTCAGGATTTTTCCTGATTTCAGGACTTTTCTTTAAATCTCCCTTTGCCTCAAAATTTTCTTGAAAGAAGAGAAGTAGCCACCAAGGAAAGAAAGAAGTAGCCTGTATTGTGTCCAAACCTCTAATTTCTTGTTTGTAGGATGTGGAGAGTCTGTAAATCCTCCAAAATTAAACATCCTCCAAAATTAAACATCCTCCAAAATTAAACATCCAGGAGGTTCAGGGGGCTTTGTCATCGAGACCAAAGGGAGACCCAGGCCTGCTACTTATTTTTCAGGATTCTTTACTTTTGTCAAAAGCACAGCCCTGTTAACCCTAACCATGCTAGGGTAACTTTCTTATCACCCTGCTGAATGCAACAACATGCAACAGTGGTCAATGATCGAGGCCTGCTAGGTGCAACAAAATCCATATGTGGATCTTGTTGCACCTAGCAGTGAAGGGTTCAGTAAATTGGACTGTGGTTTTTCAAGCACAGTGCTGTCTGCAACAACATACAACAAGGGGATTATTTAGCTACAAAAGCTTTGTGCTTCTCTGCTATGGTAATCATCATTGTCTTTTCCCTTTATTTACATGCTTGTTACTTTTATGTTTTCTGTTTGTTTTTTTTACTTTGTTTTCTTTATTTACATCAAAGAAACTTTCTTTATTTCCTTCTTTATTTACATGTTTTCTCTTTTCTACTGTTGACATCAAAAGTAACTTTCTTTATTTCCTTCTTTATTCACATGTTTTCTCTTTTCTGGTTATTTTTGTTTTCTGCTGTTTACATCAAAAGTACCTTTATTTATTTCCTTCTTTATTCACATGTTAAACAATGCTAAATGCAACAAGACACAACACAGACTATTTGTTATACAAACACCATCCACAGTGCTGAATGCAACAAGATACAACAGATTGAGTCATCAGTACTGGCTGCTGAATGCAGCAACGTCCACCAGAATTTTACAACTGTTGCATCCTGTTGCATTTAGCATGGTTAGGGTTAATGTGGAAGG
The DNA here is from genome assembly GCA_029582265.1 of Zoroaster sp. YZ-2022. Classification (NCBI taxonomy): domain Eukaryota; kingdom Metazoa; phylum Echinodermata; class Asteroidea; order Forcipulatida; family Zoroasteridae; genus Zoroaster; species Zoroaster sp. YZ-2022. The sequence goes on from CM055822.1 coordinate 9,972,882, forward strand.
TTCATATCATGTTCAAAGAGGCCCCTATACGGTTGGGAAATTACTTATTGTACTCAAATTATAGCACCTCAGGAATAAATATTTCAAGGAATGTTTTATATCATCCTCAAGGTAAAACCAATTAAGTTTCATGTAAAACTGTGATAGATTATATTTTGTTAGATTATCAATGGTGTGTCTTTCAAGACATTGGTAGTTGGACAATTGGAAATGATTATGGTTGCACATAAAAGTATGCATTGTGAAAGAATTTATACAACATTATATATGTACAGTGTATTTCAATATGCGTATATATCAAAATCACTCCCGTTTCCAGAAACAATTATATATTTTGTCCATAATAATAATAATAATAATGTGTGGATTTATATAGCGCACGTATCCACCAACTAAGTGGTGCTCAAGGCGCATTATATTATTATCCCTGCTCATAAGGCTCATCAGGCTCATAAATCATTCCTGAAACCATCTCAGCTCCCTGGGGAGTATACAGCTCAATTGCTGCCATTTCTAGCGCATATAGAGCAAACCAACTCTGCCTTCACAGGTACCCATTTAACCCCTGGGTGAAGAGAAGCAATTATGATTAAGTGTCTTGCTCAAGGACACAAAATCATGGGAATAATTAATTTGTTCTCAAACAAATATGATTCAGTAATTTTTTTTTTTGTATTAAACATTCATGGAAACATGAAAATTTCTTAACATACCAGTATTTCTAAATTTTCATCAGTGAACATTTACATTGCAACTCTTGAACCCTCCTGTGACTGCTACAAGGGTCAAAATCAGTCAAAATGTTGATATACTTGCCAAGGTTATATCTAGTGCACTGAAGAGTCAAACCTTACGTGTAGTAAGTACATTTACAGGTCAAAACGAGTCTACCCGTTTTGACTGGTAAAAGCATTGTCTTGTATTGTTCAGGGTGGTCAAAATGACAGTCAAAACCAGTCCAAAATGCCCCTGTGTGATTTGGTTCAATCAAAACAGGCAGTTGACTGGTTTTGACCACTATTAGCTACTTGCCACTAAAGTTCAGCTAAACTAGGAGGGTTAATCCAAATAATTATGTATATTTTCTCAGACCAACGAGACTAAAGAAGTGCTCCAGCTTCACTACACGAGGTGGCCAGATTTCGGCGTCCCAAAGTCCCCCGAGGCATTTCTGAAGTTTCTCCACCATGTCAGGCAGACGGGGACATTGGCAGATAACGTTGGTCCACCTGTCATTCATTGTAGCGCTGGTATTGGGAGATCTGGTACTTTCTGCTTAGTAGACACATGTCTGGTATTGGTGAGTATAGATCATGTGACTTGTGACATTACCTTCTCTAAAGAAGAGCGCCCATATTTGAAGGTATTTGAAGCCAGGGTACAGAAAGTCCCATGTTTCTTCCTTCCTGGATAAATCTGTAAGGACACCAGAATGATAAACAATCCTAATTCTCCTGAAGACGATCAGAGCATACTGATCGAAACATCGAGTTGTAACCTCCAGTTCTTTTCAAAACTAATTACTACTCAATTTAAGAATCTCACATGGTGTCACCGCAAACAGTCTTTACTAATCCTAATTCCCCCAACTTTTGTCATTGTCACTGTCATTGTCGGCCGATGTGGTACAAATAAGGTTTTCTGCACACGAGTTTCAAAGAATGTTGATTTATGGATTAGACACACTGAGCTAACATTAACTGGGGGATCGAGAAGGTGAAAGATCTCATCCACAATTGCAGACCTGATTATTTTCATCTTGGAAGATGTCCTTTTTTTTCTTCTATATATTCAGATAGAGAAGGCAGGACACATGGACGGTCTAAGTGTGAAGGAAATCTTACTAGAGATGAGGCGATGCAGAATGGGTTTAATACAAACGCATGATCAGCTAAGGTTTAGTTACCTCGCTATACTAGCCGGTGCTAAGGCTATACTACAAGGCAATGGCCTTGGATCATTAGCACTGGAGGTAAGTGACAAACTGGACTAGTATAGATTGATGAAATTCTTGCGTCTGGTGATAAACAATTGATTTGATTTTTACCCTTACACTGACTTGTTTTTTTTTGTTTTGTTTTTTTATAAAGTGTTAAGGTGAACAATAGCCACAATTAGGTATGACCAGGTCATGCACAGATATAGGCGATAAAGCACTATATCAGTAACCCTAATGGGCCAATCAGTGGTTCACAGCAGCTTAGGGAAATGGCAAAGAACTCTCTGCTACTTCAAGAATCTAATAGAAGATATAATAGAAGACTCTTGAAGGACTGAATACCATTATTACTGATCTCTTCAACTAACTGTCTGGGAGTCTGTTTCTTTGCGTCATCCATTTTCATCAATGAAACATCTTCCAAAATGAAACATCCGGGAGGTTCAGGGGGGTTTGTCCTCTAGCGCAAAGGGAGACACAGGCCAGCTCCCCATCTCCCAGTATTGTTTGCTATTGTCAAATCACACCCCAGATTGATGTCTGCAACAAGTACATGTGTTACCAAATCTAACAAAAGGACTTTGAAGTCCCCACAGATACTTTTTAATTGGACATCAAATATGACACAAGTCATCGGAAATGTAACTGTGTGTCATGGAGTGTCATGGCCGAGCGGTTTAGTGCATCTGATTTGTGTTCTGATGGCTGAGTCGTCAGAATGTGGGTTCGAATCCCGACCGCGACCATAGTGCTTGTGTCCTTGCGCAAGACACTTTGCCATAATTGCTTCTCTCCACCCAGGAGTAAATGGGTACCTGTGAGGGCAGAGTTGGTTGTTGTATTTGATTAGCCCATATGCTCCGAAATGGCAGCAATTGAGCTGTATACCCCCCAGGGAGCTGAGATGGTTTCAGGAATGATTTATGCGCCTGATGAGCAGGGGTAATAATGTACAGCGCTGTGATACCTGATGTAAGAGCGCTTTAAAAATGCCTCCATTATTATTATTATTATTAACTGACTCTGTTAAATCATTTTTTTTGTACAGCGCCTTGATCTAGCCGCTAGGATATGTGCACTTTATAAGAATCGTGTATTATTATTAAAATTGTTGACATACGTTTTGTTACAAATAAAGACAAACCTATCTTGTTTCACAGAGTATAAGATGCAAATCAAATAGTCGACAAATGTCCATTAGGGAGGAGGGCCAAAGTCGTGGTAGAGCCAAGCCTTTGAGAAGCCCAGCCAGGCCCAGGCTTCCTGGCCTCACAATCTGTCTTTTGTGAGTCCTAATCCTGTAACAATAGAGTACTTGCCAATCAACATCATCTGGGCTTCTGGAGGGCCTAGCCCAGCCAAGTAGAGCTCATTGTAATGGATGCAGTTGTGAACAGAAGACAGCTGAGGTGTCAGTCAAGTCTGTGTTAACAATAAGAGCTGTTTGAGATCTATTCATGAGTCAAGGGTCTTTTGTGCTCAGCTATGAGATTATATAGGCCCATAGGCCTGGGCAGAGCCTGGGCAGAGCCTGGGCAGAGCCTGGGCAGAGCCTGGGCTTGGCCTGGTTTCTCAAAAGCTTGCCTGTACCATGACTTTGACCCTCCTCCCTTAGTTGGATCAAGTTACAAATACTCATCTTTCCACTGTATTGCACCCTCTAGAGTGCATGCACAGAGCCGATGTAATAACATGTAATTTGATGGTCTCTGCTCGCTCATTGAATTAGGAAGGAGAGGAAGAGGCACCACCTCCGTTACCGAGGAAAATCAAGCGCCCTCACTCACCTGAGGAACAAGATGGCACCGTCGCCAAGACAGCAAGACAAACGGACAGTAATGACGTCAAGGCACACGGTCACGACAGTAATCCTGGTGTAAGGTAAGACCCAAAATTAAAATCATCAAATGAAAGCTGCACTGACTAATCTGCTTTATAGGGTCATTTCACAGAGCTGCTTAGCAGACCAAATTGCTTAGCAGAAAAAATTTGCTTAGCGTATTTCTTTGGTTACCAGCCAAACTTTCATACGAAATGTATGCATTTTGGCTGGCAGTCTGTTTTATATTGCTCAGCAGAAAAAATTTGCTTAGCGTATTTCTTTGGTTACCAGCCAAACTTTCATACGAAATGTATGCATTTTGGCTGGCAGTCTGTTTTATATTGCTCAGCAGAAAAAATTTGCTTAGCGTATTTCTTTGGTTACCAGCCAAACTTTCATACGAAATGTATGCATTTTGGCTGGCAGTCTGTTTTATATTGCTCAGCAGAAAAAATTTGCAAAGCGTATTTCTTTGGTTACCAGCCAAACTCATCCAAAATGTATGCATTTTGGCTGGCAGTCTGTTTTATATTGCTCAGCAGAAAAAATTTGCTTAGCGTATTTCTTTGGTTACCAGCCAAACGTTCATACAAAATGTATGCATTTTGGCTGGCAGTCTGTTTTATATTGCTCAGCAGAAAAAATTTGCTTAGCGTATTTCTTTGGTTACCAGCCAAACTTTCATACAAAATGTATGCATTTTGGCTGGCAGTCTGTTTTATATTGCTTAGCAACAATATTTGCTTAGCAAAATTCTCTGCTAAGCAGCTCTATGAAGTTGGCCCCCTGGGCTGTTCAATTTTACATGAGGAGTTTGGCTGGTTCATTGCTTTGCTTGCTTAGTATGTAAAGTGGCTAAGCATATATGATTACCCTTTTTAACACACTACATTATAGCGTGACAAGCACTGGTCTATTTCAGTCATGTTAAGCCTCATCTGATTCTTATAGACTTGTGTTAATGTGTGTCATATATAGACACTGCATGTCATATAGCGCCATCATCAGCAAGTCATTGTTTGACAGGCACATGTCTAATTTGGACACTAGTCTCATTTTGATATCCAGAGACTTAAGTATTAATACATTTAAGATGGCTACTCTAGCTGTGATGATATCATATTGGCATAGTAGCGTATGTTCTCATTCCTTCAGTAGTGTGTAATAACAATATGAGTAAATGATTTGATTACTGGAACTGACGATTTTGCAATGATGCTATGTTGCGATTGCACGCACAAGAACAAGAAACGGGTTTGCATTTCAATCTCGAATGCTGTATGGGACTGGGGCCATCCAAGATATTCCTAGCCGTCTATCACGGACCAGCCCAGCGGATCACCAGTTGCCTGAAGGTTTCGGACGCAAAGTAGCATGGCAGTCAAATGATTGAGATCAATGTTTGAAGTCATACTGGCAGTATCTTGGGGGGGGGGAAGTTACGGTTGGCTTGTGATTGTGGACAGAGATTTGGGGCTGGCCTTATGACGCTGTGTTTGAAATCTCAGTGGCATCCGTCGGTAATAACATCACACAGTACACAGCTGCCATTAAAAACATGCAAACAATATACACAGCAGGGTTCAGACCATTATTTATTTAGAAAATCGAGCTAAAAGTGATCAATGCTATAGATAATAAATAAAGCATCTTGGCACCTACATACCGTACATTTGAAATATTTAAACATTTATGACGTGTTCTGCTGAAATCAGACGGAATTGGGCAGATCTCGGAACTCAGCAATAGCCAGAAAAAATTAATGTATGTAAAACCCTTAATAAAGCAATATAATGCAATATGATTCTTCTGTAATGCACGTTGCGTGAAAGTTAATTACCTTTGTAACAAGTTAATTGCTTCAATTATACCAAATGAAACTTGTAACTTTTAAAGGGCAGTAACTCGGTATTGAGTTTTTGTAAAGACAAACTGAAAAATTGCATAATTACACTTTTGCACATCCAATTAAATTATTATTATTATTGTTTTATTTCTCTCCACAGCAATTCTGAAAACACACAGAATATAAATAAAAAACCAGAAATCATTAAAATTAATAAATGTAGAGATGACAAGACAGAGGAGGAATTGTTCAATTCCTATAACCAAAAGGTTCAGTCTTCCAAATAAAATAAAATATAGAAACATGAATTAAAATCTAAACACATTAAAAAGAATGACCAGCATTCTATTAAAAACCTTGCATGCTCCGTTTGCCTTCAGGAGAGTTCTCACGAAGACGATCATAGCGTACCAACCAAATCACTGAGCTGCAACCCCCCCAGCTCCCCCCCTCCCAGAACCAACATACATAGCTATCATTGTAAAGCTGAAGATCTCTACTTTCATTATCAAAAAAACAACTCAATTTTGTTTCTTGCCCAAATATGTCTGACTTCGGTAGAACACGTCACATTTATTATCTATATCTAGTCTGATATGCTGTTGATGTTTTGGAGTGTGTCATTTGTATATGTATGATAATTTCAATAACAATTCCTTAAGTACATGTGCTGTTTGATACCTATTTTTAAGTAAAGACTGTTTGCGGTGACACCATGTAGAAATTCTTTTTTGAGTAGTAAATAATTCTGAAAAGAACTGGTTGGTAACAACTCAACATTTCGATCAGTTTGCTCTGATTGTCTTCAGGAGATTCTGATTCTGAAGACGATCAGAGCATACTGATCGAACCGTTGAGTTGTAACCAACCAGTTCTTTTCAGAACCACTTACTACTCAAAAGAGAATTTTCATATGGTGTACATCGCAAACAGTCTTTACCTATCCTTTTCACCCTGCAAAGCTACAAGTTTTACTTATTTTTATGTATTTGTTATCCCTCAATCTGGATTAGATCGCTGATTTTTATTATTTTTTTTATCAACCCTAGAAAGTTTGTAATGTGACACATAACTCACTTTTAAAAATTGTAAGATTTCCTAAAGCAAACCAAAAGTTCATGACCTCCCCAAAACTGTTTTAAATGATGCCCATTTCATTATACTTACTAAGCCAGCAGCATTTTACCACACAGTGACCTTGCTGGTTTTCACGAGTCTGTATGGGCATCACATAGTTGTAAGCAATGGCCAAATTGTTTTGGTGTTGATATTTCACAGCGAGACAGAACTGAGACGGAGGAAGAGAGAAGAGAGAACGAGAACCATACAAGATAAACTGACAGATATGAAAAATAAACAGAAGAAGAGTGAATGGTGGAGAAAGAACCGGTCGATATTTCGCTACCTCGGCATAGGGTTAGGGCTGGGATTAGGCATTTGCACTGTCTTTTTATACCGTTGGTTCTACAGTGGGAAAACTCCTTCCGTATCATTTGATGATCCACTCGCCGTCACACTAGGGGATTAAGGAATGTCATTTTCTTATTGCCTCACCATGTTTCACCTTCAAATGTATGGTGCATTAATCTACAGCAGTGGATTTTTAGCAGTTTCCTGTCGGTGTTATAAGATTGGACTGGTTCCCCGAAGCGTACCACCATCTTCACTGGTAACATCTTTCCAGTTTTGCATTTTACCGGAAGTCTATTACCTACATGAAGTGTACCAGCTTGCACCACGGCATTGTACTCCAAATACGCACATGCACGACAAGAATTTGTTACAGGTTTTGCTCCCCTGCCGTGGGGCATCATGGGATAGGCGTTCCTATGCGAAACTAGTTCCTAGAGAACTAGACCCAATTTTAAATTAGACGCAGGCGAACCATCTGTGGGGCAAACAATGGCCGCGTTCAGTAAACGCTAAGATGCGCACGAGATACAGTTCTCTCACACGCTGTGTAAGTCTCCCAGACTGCACTGCTTCTTTTTGAGACCTTGCACGTCAGTTTGTGGAACATTATGTCACGAATAGGCCAAATTCATTGTTCTTGGAGTACTATGCCATCGACTAGGTCAGTACATGAGTGGCACACTTCATGTAGGTAATGGACTTCTGGTACTATGCCATGGACGAGGTTAGTACACAAGTGGCACACTTCATGTAGGTAATGGACTTCTGATTTTATCAACAGAAATTGATGTAAAGAATAGTTTGTATGAACTGGGAAGTGTACCAGAAGTCATCAAAGGTCATCTGTATACAGTTATCTTTAGGAATTACAAATAATGGCAGAAAAGGTTATATAATTAAACCTTTGCTGCCCACTTCAACTTCATGTCTGTCTCACCAATTATATTAGACAAGGTTCTGGGAAGAAAAGGATTCCCATTGGGGGAAAAAAAGTGACAGCAAAGTATCTTGGTTTTTACTTTGGTTCTTTTAACTTTGGCAGAATTCAAAGTGAGCAAGACTGAAGCCAAATAAACATGTTTGGCTAGGAAGTTTAAAGTGCAGATTTTCCAAACAGTGTTGACCTCTTATGAGGGCATAGTTTAACTATTATCACCTGGGCCCAATATCGTAGAGCCGCTTAACAGCTGAATTTCTGCTTACTGTGCGTTTTTCATTTCATAGCGCTGCTAACCGTTAAGGATAGAGAAAGGCACGCTTACTCACCGGCCATTATTGCTAGCAAATGAGTGACGCAACAATACAAATCCATGGTGAACGCGCACGCGCCACTCTGAATATTCTTTATTCGTTAATATTTGTTAACCTGTGAAATACGCTTATGCTTAAGCAAATTTTCGTGCTATAGTTAGCACGGAAATTTGCTTAGCGGTAAGCAGCGCTATGAAATTGGGCCTTGTATGTGTACATGGGTTATAGTACATATACTACTCAAAACAATTTAGGGAACACCGGAATAATCTCAGTTAAAGCAAGATCATTTATTTCAGATAAACACAATGTTTCACAGAATTGATGAGAAACAACTGCACAATGAAACAGATGATAAAGGATGCATGTAGTGATTACACATTTCATGACATGACTGCTGAAATAGAGAGGGGGTTGGAAATGAAAATCCTGGTTCATGGAACATTTCAATAATGGGTGTGACCACCTGATGTTAAAAATCCGGTGTTCCCTAAATTGTTTTGAGTAGTATATGACATAAAACACAATAAAGGGGGCCACTTTGCATCCGTCACGTTAGCAGTTTTTCCAATGGTTGTTATTTATTTTTAAGTACCTGAAGTCGCCCAAAAATTGTGAATGGACATGCAGGCTTATACTAGAACTAATTTGAGTTGATTTATTTAATTTTTAATTTTTTTTATTTATTTTTTTACCCTCAAATTTCCATAAATATTGGACGGAAAAAGTTACCTCACTTTTCCGTCCATTTGTTGATGGAAATTTTTGGGTAATTTAAAAAATAATAGCAATAATCAACTCAAATTATCTTTAGGATAAGCATGCATGTCTATTCAAATGTTGAAATTCTTTTTGGGTGGTTTCAGATATTAAAAAAATTTTTTACAACCATAAGAAAAACTGCTAGCGTGACGGTAGGAAAGTGGCCCCCTTTATTGTGTTTTATGTCATATATATTGCATTCTTTAGCTCAGGCTTTCAGTACATAAACGGTAGACATTTATAGAAAGTTCAAACCTCTGAAAGAATATATATGATCTTCTTTTGATATTGTTAAAAAATGATATGTTGAAATATCATTATGTAAATAATTATGTACAAATTGATAAAAGTACTAACTGTGCTATTATGGGGACACTATCATCACGATCAGAGCAGACGTTCAACAGGGCATGGAATCAGTGTCCTAGTTTCAGATGAACACAGCGACTGAAAATGCAGCAGCAACGGTAATATGACCTTATCATGTGGGGGTATTATTTTCAGTCACTGAGTTAATCTAAAACTAGCACTCTGATTCCATGCCCTGTTGATTGTGACTATATTGCCCCTTTGAGCAACCCTTTGTTTGGATGAAGTACATTCATTAGAAGTAATATTTGATGTTTTGAGTAATTTCTCCACATGCTTGGCTGTATTTCTTATTATGGTACAATGTTACAGTAGAAATGGACAATGGTCAATTGAAGTATTGCTGTTATTATTATACATTTCTGGTAATGAGACCAAGGATACCTCAAAAGCACACTTGAGCACTGTAGCTCAGAAGCCTGAGGAAAACCTGTAAACAAGGGCACTTGTTATGTGAACCAAAAACCCCTACTCTTCCATGGTAAGTGTTCTGGGTTGTTTAACATTGCATTACTTTAATAATCTAGTACACGGGACCTACGGCTTAACATCCAATCTGAAGAATGAAGCAATTATGATTAACAGTGTTCTTGCTCAAGGATACGAGTGCAGCGACACGGCCAGGCCAGGATTCAAACCCACATTTTGCTCAACGCCAGAACCTGAATCTGATGCACTAGACTGCTCGGCCAAGACACTCCACCAACTTACATACCAGTATTAGCCAGTTAAGCCTACAACACAGTTAAGCCTACAACAATACAGCACTATACATATAGTTGGGCCTGTCCCAACTCCCATATATTCGCACCATGCTTGAGCTGTTGAGGGCACATGTTGTTAGACCACTGTGGGCGAAAGGGCAGCGACAGTGCGTCGCGTTTGGCGTATTTTGCAGTTGAAGTACATACACGCAGAATATCTCAAGCTGTCATTGGCTGGTGGCAGAAGTACATGCGCGTGTAGTACCGTAACATACGCACATATAGTGTACGCACAATGCTCACACAACGCCAAAGTGGCTATCATCAAGACACTGGGTGTAAATTCACCGCTAGAGGGCTACGATGTGCACTGAGCGAATAGTTGCGTTGACATAACCATTCATAAAAACGATGGCCAATCACATGACCACATGAATCTACAACAAAGGAAGAGACTCAAGCACATTCATTTGGTTGTGTGTGTGTATACGTTCAGCTACATGCAATACACATCATGTTTAGAGATTGTCCTTTTCATCGACGGAATACAAACAGGCTTTCATTTACATGTAATTGTTTGTCTTGTACTATGTGTATAAGTTGTCTAAGGAACGTGGCTTAAGTTGCAAACTGTCATAGGTCAACAGTTTCTTCAATCGCTTTTGTTATAAATACCACAACCTGAAATGGTTTTAAAAATGTTCCCTTTATGCGGTCTTCAGCAAGTTTGTTTTTTGAAGAAACTTTTTTTAATGAAGCTAGTTGTAGGCATAAAAATCATTGTTTTTGTTGACTCAGTATTTTACAAGCTGCAAGAGTTGTTTATACATAGTAAGATACGTGTGGTTTGTCTTCTTGAATGTTAAAGTGAGCTTGAATAAACCTAAATCTGTCTTTGTTTCTATCATTAGGGTTTTTGTTGGTAGTCCTGCACTGCCTGATAGTGGTGAATTTGAAGTATTTTCTCGCAGGTATCAAACCTGATCCCAATTTTATTGAGCTGCAAACCATTAAGCGTACAGAAAGGCACACTAACTTGCTGGCCATTATTGCTAGCAACAATACAAATCCATGGTGAACGTTGCACGTGGCGCGCTCTGAATTTTCTTGCTAACCTGTGAATAGGCTTAATGCTTAAGCAGAGTTGTCTATAGTAAGCATGCTTAAGCAGAGTTGTCTATAGTAAGCATGAAAATTTGCTTACCGGTAAGCAGCACTAAGAAATTAAGCCCTGGTCCATAGTAGGCATAAGGGTAATCCCATGGTTACTCACGTTACATTTTTGAGGTATTGGGCCCACTCGTAATGCCATAATTTCCTTATTTATATATTTCACTTGTCAGTTTTTGAACAGCAGTTATACCCAGACCTTATTCAGCACAAAAAAAAAAAATTAAGGAATTTAAGAGAATAATGTTGGTTACTCACGTTACATTTTTCGAACATGCATAAAATGTTGCATTTTCTTTTTATAGTGTATATGTAACACATTTCTGAAATGTTTATTTTGTGCCGAGTAAGGTCTGGGCATAATGCAACAACTGTGTAAAAATGAAGAATGAAATATACTCACAGAACTTAAAAACGCATCATCCCAATATTTCACATATTTTTCAACAGCAGATTATTGCAGTGAGAAATAAGAACATAGGTTAACAATTTATGAGCGCAAATTTTCACATCATACTGACACAATAAAAGTGCTATGTACAATTATGGCTTCAATTTATCACTGCATATAAGTTATACATACTTATTGAGAAATATAAGTTGATGCATTTTTAAATTCCGTGAGTGTATATTATGGCATTAACAGTGGGCCCAAAACCTTAAAAATGTAACGTGAGTAACCATGGAAATGCCCGTAAGCATGCTTACTGAAAAAAACTATAATAAGACCATATAAGGTCATAGTTCCTCCAAATTTGAGTGGAGGAACTCCACTCAAATTCGATCCATAATTATGACATTGTTATGTTAGACTTCTCGTCACAGAGATACATGTATGATGTCACAGTAATTGCATACAACGTAGGTTGACTTCGGGTTTTAATGATATTAAGGAAACAAATCGATTTTAACCAGTTCGCGTCGGAGGCCGTGTATACACGCACATTTTTTGGGGGACAGCGGATCGGAGAGCGTCTAAACACGCCACAGGATTCACGGGAATATTTGTATAGATTCTCGGTCGACGTGGCAACGAGCCATAAGCATACGGTGGAAGATGCGGTCTCCCCGGTCACGCTCTGGTGAGCACCATTGTTCGTGTTTGTGCGGTAAAAATAAACCCGCCACAGGGGTTCGGAAAAACTTTTTTATTCCCGGTGCGAACTGGTTAAGTCAAGACTGTTTGCGGTGACACCTTGTAAACACTCGGTGTTTCAATCGTTTTTACATGGTGTACGAAACGTCAAGTTGTAACCAACCGTTTCTTTTCAGAACTATTCAGTATTCACCACTCAAGAGATAATTTTTACATTGGTGTCACTGCAAACAGTTTTACTTATCCTTGTCACCATGCAAAGCTACAAGTCTTACACTGTAAATTGATTTTACATGCATGTAGATGAAAACAAGTGTGATGAAACCCATTGGCCATAGCTGATAAGGGCACCCTTTAATAACAACCATATTGTACACTAAAATTAGTTGGTAGTTCCTAGAAATATCAGTTTCACTTCCTGCTTGTAATTTGCCAGCCTACAATACAAATATTTTTGGATTGATATTATATGAAAGTGTGAATATATTATATTTTCTATTTTGTATGAAAAACAAGATGTTTAAATTGCTGTTCTAAAGTTAGTTATCATTTATTTTGTATAAATGAACTTATAAATAAGCTTTTGTTTGGCAAAAAATGAAAGTAAATTTGTGTGAATACATTACCACCAAATATTAATATAATGATTTGGCAGTGAAATTATTTTTGATTAGCACTTGATTAGGCAAAACAAAACAAAAGTCTCCGGTTTCTGGTCTCTACGCGTGTCGCCTCAGACCTGCTTGTCGACATTTTTAATTTTTTTATTTTTTATTGCTATGAAACAATGTCCAATTACAGCCAAAATTGCTGGATCGATTGGAATTCTGCCGTGCTGTGCTTTAAACGACTTTTTCACATAGGGGTATGAACGTTTGCCCGATTTGTGAGGCCTCTCTTAGCCACCATACTTTGTATATATGGGAAATTTGGTCCCCGCGTATACAATGTATCACATATTTCCCTGTTGGCCCCCCAAAAAATTTGGATTTCTGCCATGCTGTGTTTTTCACCAAGGGGTACGAACGTTTTCCCGATTTATGAGGCCACTCAATAGCCACCATACTTTGTATATGGGAAAGTTGGTCCCCGCGTATACATGTATCACATATTTACAAAAAGAAAAGAAAAAAAAGCGCTTTACCGCACCAATTTTGAAGCCGACCGATGACCAGAAACTGGAGACTTATTTTTTTGGCCTTATGTAACAATACTGTACAGCGCAGCTTAAAGATGTATGCATCCATTTTTCCAATTGTTTCACCTAAGTAAGAATCCTATAGAAAGTAATTGTATAATGTACAAATGAATTATTTTCAAATATATTCCGTAAGTGCACTTAATACTTGTAACATCAAAAGACAAAGTTGTTAAGTTGAAGATAATTTCTTTGTAAACCTTTATTAATATGATCAAATAATGGCAAATGTATATAAGTTATTGTTGGAGTGACAGTATTAATTGAGGGCATGAGAGGCAAAATACCTTTGTCGTGAAACATGTAGTAAGGGATTACCTTTCTTGTTGTACTTCTATTCCAGTTTGTGGATTAACAGAATTATTATTTTTATTATTATTTCAAATGCAAAAATAAATTTAAAATCCCCAATTATTGAAATGCTTACATAATGGATCCTTTTTGGATTGTGTTCAAAACATACATGTATGTAGTTTACATACAGTGTGTACATGTTTATAGATTGATAATAGATCAAATCAGGCAAATGGCATATGTAATTTTGCCTGCCTGATTTGAATACAGGTCATCTATTTACATATAGTCACTATTTGCATATAGGTCATCTATTTGCATACGGGACATCTATTTGCATACGGGGCATCTATTTGCATATAGGGAATCTATTTGCATACAGGTCATCTATTTGCATACAGGTCATCTATTTGCATACATGTTTTATATTCAGATCAAGTGATTAGAATAATCAACTGGGCCATTAATAACTACATATACATGTGAATAAATTAATTTATGAAATGAAATATATCACTTGAAAATTATTATTGTCCCTTTTAAAAGAAAATTAGAAGTGTAGTGACTAAAAAAAATGTAATAATAAAATAATTAAGCCACCGAGTATACCGTCAATAACATTTTTGTGCACACCTATTTATTTAAAGAAATTATTTTTTACAATTGAAATTACATGTTACCATCACCATATCTTTTAATCTTCATGCCCACCAGTACTAGCATTGAAGGATCTAGGTTGTGTGAAGCCAAGTCAAAATTATGACTTGGTTACAGTTTGTAATAATAATAATTAATGAAACCACTATTGTTTCAATACAATACGTCATTGTTGGCGCCAACAATATTCTTGTAATTGTACATTTGGCGTGTTAATAAAACAATACTGATGTACATGTACATGTACAATGTTTCTGTTTTTTCAATCTAATGATTCCTATCGAGTGATTTTGAGTTCTTTTTTGTTTGTTTCTTTTCTTGTGTGTAGGGGTAAGGGAACAAATCGGAAACACAGACAAGACAAGAAGTCCCCTTCCAAATTGTAATTTGGACAAGCTCCCTAATCCATGACCTCACTAGACCTTTAGGTCAAAGTTCAACCCTAGTCAAGTAAGATGATAAGATATTTCATCCTGTGATGGTTTCTGGTGTTGTATATTTTATTATTTGGTTTATTTGGTTATGGTAAACTGTGGTGTATGTAAAATTCACTTAGATTATTATCACTTAGATTTTTTTTCTTCATACAACCAGACAGTGGTAAGATGTTTTTGGTGATTTATAACAAATAAACAGTTTGTTTTAGTGCAGGGGGTTACCGATTAGTTTCGCTAACCATTTAACCGAAACTTTTATGGTTGGTTAATCGGTTAACCAAAAGTCGGCACCCAACGGACACACAAACTACATAGGTATAGTCGGCAAATGGAACAATGTGTATACATTTTCAATCAAAAAGCATCAATAAACTTCCCGCAATAATTGTTTAATCCTAACTCTCTAGGCCCATTTGCTTACACATAACCTGAATCCTTCCTAACTCCCTAGGCCCATTTGCTTACACATAACCTGAATCCTCCCTAACTCCCTAGGCCCATTTGCTTACACATAACCTGAATCCTCCCTAACTCCCTAGGCCCATTTGCTTACACATAACCTGAATCCTTCCTAACTCCCTAGGCCCATTTGCTTACACATAACCTGAATCCTTCCTAACTCCCTAGGCCCATTTGCTTACACATAACCTGAATCCTCCAAAATCCTTCAGTAGTAAAGCAAGCACATGACATGTATGCACACATGTGTTTCTAATCTGTGATACATGTACATGGCCAGGGACCCTCCCTGCATGCATGGAGCAATAAACAGTGTCCACTGACCCAAGCACTGACCTTGCAATCACTACAACAAGCATGGATGTACACGTACCATGGAAAGGCAAGTATGCCTAATGACCTCAATTCTCCAAAATCCTTCACTTTTGCAAAGAGGATTTTGGAGGATTTGGGAAGGTTAGGGCTAGAACAACAAAATGGGTGGCAAATTCTTCCAAATTTTAAAAACTTTTAAATTTTTTTAAATTATTTTATATTATTTTTGGTTAGCTGGTTAGCAGATTTTTAAACAGTTCATGCAGTTTCAGTCAGTTAACCTGTTAACTGGTTAACTGTCCGAGCACTAATTTGTTCAATATTTTTTTTATTATTTATATTTAAAATGGAACAGTTTGAAATAGTAATGTGTTGATATTTGTTTATTGATTTGCATTGTTTACTGTATCTATTAAAAATGACATTTTTATTTAAAAGCTTAATTTCACCTACATGTATATACCTTTATTCTTGTATTCTCTTTTATCCACCTATCCACATTAGACAGTGTGTAACAAATGCACCTTTTATAAATTCACAAAATTCTGTTGTATATTGAAAAACTATCAACCAATTTGTATTTCTTTAAAACAAAATTCCAGATGATGAAAAAAGGGCAAAAAAAAAAGAAAGTCTCCGGTTTCTGGTCATAGAACAGCTTCAAATTCAGTGCGGTGATTTTTTTTTTTTTTTAATTATTTTTTTTATTGATTTTTTTTTGCCAACCAGTGAAATACATTATACATGCATGTGTGATATTGGAACCAGACCAAATTTCCCATACACAAAGTATGGTGGCTAAGAGAGGCCTCACAAATCGGGCAAACGTTCATACCCCTATGTGAAAAAGTCATTTAAAACACAGCACAGCAGAATTCCAATCGATCCAGCAATTTTGGCTGCAATTGGACATCGTTTCATAGCCAAAAAAAACAACTAAAAATGCTGATGTGCGGGGGTCTGAGGCTCTGCGCACGGGACCAGAAACCGGAAAGTTTTTTTCAAGACAAAGGAACTTGCCTTTAAAGATTAGATTAACAATTATTCATTAGTGTATAGTTACACCGTGTGGGATCAACTAAACACTAGTTATATTTTAGATAAACCACACATTATCACCACAACCTGAACCCACAACAATACTCTACCATACTTTCACTTGATTGAAAATAATTTATTTTAAAAAGTTGAGACATTATCTAAGCAGTTGTATTCAGACTCTTTTACAATCAGAGTACTCGAAAATATACTACCGGAATAAAGTAACTGTGCATCATTTGAAGTTATGCTATTTTTTAATGAAAAAAGATAATACAATGATTTGTGGTGTTCTGTTAAATCACTGTTTAACTGTTAACAGGATAATCTCGAAATTTGTATGCTTGGACACCAGGCTTCGTGACACGTCCTTGAAGAGATGTGGTGTCAAAAGTCAGTTCACAAACTCAGTATCGTGTGTGTCCACCATTGGCGTTGATGCAGGCTTGACAACGACGACGCATAGACGACACTAAGCGATTGAAGAAAGCTTGGGGAATGTTGTTCCATGTCTGAACCAACGCTTGTCCCAATTCAGCTAACGTCAATGGCTGATTCTGGGCTTGACGTAAACGTCGCTCCATTTCATCCCAAGCGTGCTCGATAGGGGGCAGGTCCGGAGAAACAGCTGGCCAGGGGAGTACCGGAATGTTCTGCTGTCTCAGGAAATCTGTCACAACACGAGCGACATGTGGACGGGCATTATCTTGCTGAAGCGTGATGTTACGTCCTTGTCTTTGAATGAACGCTTGCACATGAGGCCCAATGATCTCGTCCCTGTATCTCAGACCTGCATCAACGCCAATGGTGGACACACACGATACTGAGTTTGTGAACTGACTTTTGACACCACATCTCTTCAAGGACGTGTCACGAAGCCTAGTGTCCAAGCATACAGATTTCGAGATTATCCTGTTAACAGTTAAACAGTGATTTAACAGAACACCACAAATCATTGTATTATCTTTTTTCATTAAAAAATAGCATAACTTCAAATGATGCACAGTTACTTTATTCCGGTAGTATATAAGGGAAGCTTTTTTATTCTTATAATCATATCTTCTCGGAAATGACCTATTCCAAAAAATTAATTTAATATTCCATTTATATCTTCCCAAATATTTGTTTCCATATTTTAATGATACATAAACCATATGATTAAATGAATTGAAAATGTATTAATAATACAACACTTAAGCCCCTGTACTTGATTGGTAAATTAAAAAAACACATAAATGATCCAAATTTAATTGCAACAATTTAACTCAGAACCAGTGTTTTAGATTAACTTGGTGACTGAAAATAATACCCCACATGATAAGATCGTTTTACCGTTGCTGCTTCATAAATGAGCCAGTAATTTTCAGTCACTGTGTTCATCTTAAACTAGGACACCGATTCCATGCCCAGTTGAAAGTCTGCTCTGATCGTGACGATATTGCCCCTTTAATGTATTTTCACTATTTATTCTCATTAATCAAACGACAGGTTTGGATGTATACATATCTCTATGCTTTTAAAGTATGAATTATAAATATTTTACGAATGACATGTACAATCCCATAAAATGGCATTTCAATAATTATGAGCAATTGAGCACTCTTTATTATCATGATTTTATTAATTGATTATCAAATGTTTTCACATTGTTTACAAAGGGTTTGTAGGTTTCTTTTGTAGTTGTTTACCCTCCCTGAAAAACACCCATAAACAAAACATTCATTCAGTCTGAATGAACTGGCTAGTGAATTATTATAAATTTGAAAGAAAATAAACTGAAAAAACCTGCACTAAATTTTTTTTTAAATGCATTGTAAATTGTATGTTATTTAGAGTCGCATGATTTGTCATTGTGGTTCCAGGATTTTTTAAAGTAATCAGGGAAACAGGGAAATTGAAAATACATGTATATAAAATTTAAATCAAAGGTTACATGCTTGATTTCTGTATCTTCTGTTTTTAGAACTTTTTGCAGTTAAAGGGAGCGTATCATCACAGTCAGCAGACTTTCAACAGGGCATGGAATCGGTGTCCTGGTTTAAGATAAACACAGTGACTGAAAATTACTGGCTCGTTTATGCAGCAGCAATGCTAATAATGACCTTATCATGTGGGGTGTTATTTTCAGTCACTGAGTTAAGAGTTATTCTAAAACTAGCACTCTGATTTCATGCCCTGTTGATCATGACGATATTACCCCTTTAAGTAGGACTGCTGCAACAAATGACCTATACAACCGCCCATGACATGACTGAGCCATCCTGGTCCTGTCCGAACCTGAGCCTGGTGTGACCTGTCTTTGTTTCTTATCCAGTGAAATAGACAAAATGTCATGTATTTGTTTGAAGTGATTGAGACACTAAAAAATATTTTTAAAACATGGATACCGGTTTAAAATTGAAAGATTTATTTTACGCAGGCATTTCTTCGCTTCTTTTCTAAGGTTAAGACTGGTGTGAGTACAAATGAAAATAATTTGAAGAAACAGCATTAAACCTGGTTCCATTTACATTTACTCGATCAGCACTCGTCTTCATCCAGATATCTTATTTGTTGGTAAACCAACATTGATTTGCAGTATTGCTGAAAATCATGTGAAAAGGTGAAATATTCATCAAGTAATTTGAGTATCTTATAGTATTCAAATATGTGTTAAAATTACCTATGCAAAGTCACATATCCTGAGGCCAATTTCACAGAGCTGCTAAGCAGAGAATTTTGCTAAGCAAATATTTTTACTAAGCAATATAAAACAGACTACCAGCCAAAATGCATACATTTTGTATGAAAGTTTGGCTGGTAACCAAACAAATACGCTAAGCAAATTTTTCTGGTAAGCAATTTTATCTGCTAAGCAGCTCTATCAAATTGGGTCATGATATCAACATGGTAAGTTCTTTCAATTCTTGCATAATTCAAGAATGATTTATTTACCGGATATTTCTTTGAGGAGGTTGTGTACTTTTGTCATAATGCATATCGAGTAATAAGTAAGTGTCATCTTCATCATAATATACTACTCAAAACAATTTAGGGAACAAAACAATTTAGGGAACACCGGAATAATCTCAGTTAAAGCAAGATCATTTATTTCAGATAAACACAATGTTTCACAGAATTGATGAGAAACAACTGCACAATGAAACAGATGATAAAGGATGCATGTAGTGATTACACATTTCATGACATGACTATTGAAAGAGAGAGGGGGTTGCAAATGAAAATCCCGGTTCATGGAACATTTCAATAACGGGTGTGACCACCTCTTGCAGTAAATCCGGTGTTCCCTAAATTGTTTTGATCCCTAAATTGTTTTGAGTAGTATATTATCATCATAATTGTAATTTATATATTTTACCATCCGATTGCATTATGTACAGTTTTAGAGGATTTGCAGCCATTATCTTAGAAAATAAATCATTCTTAAATAAATCATTCTGTTCAAAAGAGTGCGATTTAGTTAATAATAATAATAATAATAATAATGTGTGGATTTATATAGCGCACGTATCCACCAACTAAGTGGTGCTCAAGGCGCATTATATTATTATCCCTGCTCATAAGGCTCATAAATCATTCCTGAAACCATCTCAGTTCCCTGGGGAGTATACAGCTCAATTGCTGCCATTTCTAGCGCATATAGAGCAAACCAACTCTGCCTTCACAGGAACCCATTTAACCCCTGGGTGGAGAGAAGCAATTATGATTAAGTGTCTTGCTCAAGGACACAAGTGTCACGGCCGTGATTCGAACCCACATTATGTTGCTAACACCAGAACTTGAATCCGGTAAGCTAGACCGCTCGGCCACGACACCCCAAGTTCTGCAAACTTAAGCAATAAATTTATATTACCGAATCACCTTGATATCGCATGTATCTGGTATAATACAAGTATGTTGTGGTCACATTGTACCAAACTGCATCAATTCTTTGAAAAGCAGGATCAATTAATTGAATTGTACGCAGACAGTTGAAGACGTGGTTCTATCATCTTGATTTGCTTTCATAAAAACGTTTTTTTTCACATTTGGTTATTTCCCCTTTTCTTCTTATTTTGAAAAGCTAGTGCGAATGAACGGAATCCGCACTCAAGATGAGCCCTCTGTAAATAATGGTATATGCCTATATACCCAATGCACTCACTAACCATCCATTTAGGACGCAGTATTTTGAACGCGCCCACATTCATTGTCAATTCCCCCCCCCCCCCCGTCACCCACCAAAGTGCAAACTAATGTTCTATCAATATTTATCGGATCCTCCAATTTAAAATAATTAAGGTGGGGTGAGGGTGACGAAACAGGGAGCTAGCCAACTACCCGTACCGCTGTCTCGAATCCCGCTCTTGGCTGAAGATAGATGTCAACATGGCTGTAATACAATACATTGTACGGTCAAGGGAGATTGCTAATTAAACAGCAATATTTTTTTTCAGCAATACATTGTGAGAATGAATACTTACGGGTGTTTTTTGTTTGTAATAATGTGGCGGGTTTCCCAGGCTCAACCTAAGTTCGATAGGTCAAGTCAGACACCAATTGCGGTGACAACAATTCCCCCAAACTAAGATTCTTTCCTAGACGAGATACCACTCGGAGCGATCTCTGGGCCAGGGGTATGAGTCCGTTTTGATGGAAATCTACCACCAATTGTGATTGATTGTTAAGTCTATGCTAGCACACAGTTACTCAGAGAAACAAGGCACCTGAAAACAGAATTGTCGGTACAACAATATAATTTATTCAAGTTATAATTAGCAACATTACTGTGACTGGGTTGGGATTGATTCTTTTATTAACACCTGCATGGGTCCTCTTTCTTTTCAATCTCAATGTATAATTGACAGGTAAGATTACAATGAAAAGTACTCAGCTCGCATCAGCATTACACTACTACATCAGCAATGCCCACTAGCATCAGCCTTAAACAACAGCGTCAACAATGCACACTAGCGTCAGCATTAAACGACAGCGTCAACAATGCACACTAGCATCAGCACTAAACAACAGCGTCAATAATGCACAATAGCATCAGCACTAAACAACAGCGTCAATAATGCACACTAGCATCAGCATTAAATAAGAATGCACACTAGCGTCAGCACTACACGAGAACATTAGCCGTATACAGTTGGTATAGCTTTGTACTCATCAGCAATGCACGCCAGCGTTAGCTATGTACAGCTTCCAAAGCTTTGTACCAGCTACGCATCAGCTATGCACGCTAGCATACAACGTACAGCTAATACAACTTATAATTATTCACTTTGCAGCTAATGCACCGCGCGCTAGTCAGCGACATACATGCAGAGCTAAGACAATAACTTACGTCTTGCAGCTATCGCTCTCTTTCGCGCTATGGCATACCGCAGGCAACCACGACCGGCGCAGCCCACGGCCACATATGCATGCCATCGCATCGCTACGCGCCTGTCCAATCAGCGCGCGCAACATAAGGTCACCCACAATCTAAATATTAGACTGGTATAGTCTTTCACTTTCCGTTACAAAGGCCCGAGCATGGCCGAGAATGCCCCCATACTCGTCAGCCATAAATACAACAAAAATAGGAAAGTGTGTTATTTCTTAACTTTTTCTTCATAAAACAATATAACACTTAAGGGGGGGGGGGCAATTTTCAAGAAAATTAGTTATTCACAAGAGTTTATACACAGTTAAATGGGGCCATCTTGTGCAAAGTTTACAATTTAAAGTCTAAGATCTGGTTGATTAAATATTCACAAAATGTACACTAGATTTTTATACAGGAAATTTGCTCATTAAATATTCACAGGAAATTTACATTGATTTTTAAGACGCACAGTGTTTCGTTTTAAATGAACTGTTCTAAGCGCACTTTTATCTCCTAGAAAAAATGCACACAATTTATTTTATACAAAATTTTAAAGTCTGATTCGTGGCTCATTAAAAGTTTGCACCGATTTCTAAGAGAATAAATTGATACAGAATAAACAGAAATTTTGCTAATTAAATATTCGCAAGATTTTTACACTGATTTAGAGGTTCAATTTATACAGAATAAATATAAATTTTTGCTAATTAAATATTCGCAAGATTTTTACACTGATTTAGAGGTTCAATTTATACAGAATAAATAAAAAAATTTGCTAATTAAATATTCACAAGATTTTTACACTGATTTAGAGGTTCAATTTATACAGAATAAATATAAATTTTTGCTAATTAAATATTCACAAATTTTTACACTGATTTAGAGGTTCAATTTATACAGAATAAATATAAATTGTTGCTAATTAAATATTCACAAATGTTTACACTGATTTAGAGGTTCAATTTATACAGAATAAATATAAATTTTTGCTAATTAAATATTCACAAATTTTTACACTGATTTAAGAGGTTCAATTTATACAGAATTTATATAAGAATTTACTCATAATTTAACAAAATGTATACACAATTATTAGACTGATTTTTATATAATAGCAGTTTGTTCTACCGACTTTATAAAACGAATTCTGCTCATTACTCACCAGAGCTCCATCTGGAATTGTTTGTGAAGAGGTGAACTTCTTCACGGTCGCCATTTTCATCCGTTTGGGTGGGGGAGGGACTTCTTCAGCCGGCGCGGCTTCAAGGACCACTTCATCATCTGGACCCTCCAAGGAAGGAAGTGACGATGGCGGGGAGGAGGGGGCAGGGGACTCAGCTTTCTCCTGCATCATCTGCAGCATTCCTCGTGGCTTGCCTCCTCTATGCCCGTAAGGCGGGACCACGGCCCTCGGCGAAACAGAGAGCTTCTGCAGGGGGGACATAGGGGTTGGGGACAACGACAAGACTGCCGCATCACCAACTTCCCTCTCTGACGCAATACAACCAAGTATCCTAACGATACCGCATGGGTAATTTGTGGGCCCTCTTTGGGTACCGCCTTTGCGGCGTCTCGCCAGGTGATTCTGGCTGACTACCCTGACCCTCTACTTCTTCTGTGATGTCAACATCCATCACAGGGGCTGCATTATTAGCCTTAGGCGAAACCTCATCAACACGAACCTCTAACTCTGGTTCTTCCACCTGGTCAAGGGGAGGGCTTTCTACCGCCTCACCGTTTGACCGGTAACCCCAAGGTTGAATCGCCTCACCGACATACGGTTTCAATCTGTCCACATGGACGACCTTTGGTTTGCTTCCTCGCCTCAGCTGGATGCGAACCGTCACATCTGACAACCGCTTGACAATGAGCCATGGTCCTTCCCACCTCAATTGCAATTTTTGGGGAGAGGTGCTTTTTCTTTGCTGGGTTAAACAGCCAAACCAACTGACCCTCTTTGAGACCATGCTCAGAGGCACGCCTGTCATAGTTTCTCTTCTGCCTCCGGGCACTTTTCTCGAGCCCTATCATGGGCTTGCTGCATGTCACTTCGCAGCTTTTCTGCAAAGTCCGTGTGGGTGCTATTTTGCACCCCTGGACACTCTGTCACCAAGTCTACCGGGAGACTGACCTCTCTACCCAACATCATCATATTGGGGGACTCCCCGGTCGAGTCATGGGGTGTGCATCGATATGCAAAGGTGGCATAGGGGAGAACCTCATCCCAGTCTTTTTGCCTCCTCACTGGATCGATCAACACTGACACCATATGGACCAATGTCTTGTTAAATCTCTCGACCATGCCATCCGACTTGGGATTATAGGCGGTCGTTCGGGTTTTTGACACGCCGAGAATTCGGCATACCTCACTGAAAACTTCCGATTCAAAGTTTGTGCCCTGATCAGAATGAAGTTCTTGGGGCACCCCAAATCGACAAACAAACTCATTCAAAAACTTTAATGCAACCGTAGTTGCAGTTGCATCGGGTAGTGGGTAGGCTTCTATCCACTTGGTGCAATAATCACCAACCACCAAAACCCACAGGTTACCACTGTCCGACTTCGGCAGTGGCCCGAGCAAATCTATGGCCACCCTTTCCATGGGAACGCCAACCTGATACTGCTGTAGAGGGGCAACCCTCTTCTTAGCAGCCGACTTCCTCCTTGCACAGAGGTCACAACCCCTCAAGAAAGACCGTACATCCGCAGACATACCTGGCCAGAAATACCTGAACTTCACTTTGGCCAGCGTCTTGCTGACACCCAAGTGGCCACTGAGTTTCCCACCATGCAACTCAGCCAGTATTTCCTTCCTGAACTTCAGGGGTAAGACCAACAACCACTTGACCGATTTCCCGTCATCCGACTCCCAACGTCTGGACAATAGCCCTTCACGAACCTCCAACTGGTCCCACTGTGACCAATAGGTCTTACAGCTGGCTGTCAAATGAGACACTACCTTCCATTCAGGACGACCACCGCCGTCCTCCTTAAACTTAATGACCCAACTCATTGTCTTATCCTGTAACTGGGCTTCCCTTAAAGCCTCAGTGGACAGGAGTGATTGGGCTGTAACGCCCCTAGCTACAGACTCGTCACCTTGAGGTACTACCTCGGGGTCCTCTTGAGTCACCTCATCACTAACCACCTCCTCACGGCCGCACTGTTTGCACTGCCGCCTCGACATCCCATCAGCATTACCA
Organism: Zoroaster sp. YZ-2022; assembly: GCA_029582265.1. Classification (NCBI taxonomy): domain Eukaryota; kingdom Metazoa; phylum Echinodermata; class Asteroidea; order Forcipulatida; family Zoroasteridae; genus Zoroaster; species Zoroaster sp. YZ-2022. Next base: position 9,998,208 of record CM055822.1, read on the forward strand.
TGCTTCTTACCAGGCCTATGCTCAATGTCCAAGTCGTACTGTGATATGACCTCTATCCGCCTCGCCAGCTGACCCTCGGGGTTCTTAAAATTAAGTACCCACCGCAAGGCAGCATGGTCAGTTCTGACCGTCACCTTCTGACCATACAGGTACTGCTTGAAATATTTCAAGTAAACCACGACTGCCAATAACTCCCGGCGAGTCACACAATAATTTCGCTCGGGTCTGCTGAGCTTACGGCTCGCATAAGCCAGGACTTTCTCATCGCCATCTTGGATCTGCGACAAAACCGCCCCGATACCATCGCCACTGGCATCGGTGTCCAAGATAAAGTCACCATCGGGGATTGGATACGACAGAATTGGGGCAGTCTGGAGCCTGCCCTTCAACTCGTCAAACGCCACCTGACAAGACTCAGACCAGACAAATTCTCTTGATTTCTCGGTCAAAGCGTGGAGTGGGCTCGCAATCTCTGCGAAACCTTGAATGAACTTCCGGTAGTACGATGCAAGGCCCAAAAAGCTTCTTACATCACGCACACATCCCGGAACTGGCCAATTTGCTACCGCCTGGACCTTCTGAGGGTCTGTGGCCACTCCCTCTGCGGACACAATGTGCCCCAGGTACGCCACTGACCTTTGGAACAAGTGGCACTTGCTGGGCTTTAATTTAAGTCCAGCGTTCCTCAGCCTGTCCAACACCACTTGGAGCCGCTCTAGGGTCTCCATCACCGTCTCACCAAAGACAATAATGTCGTCCAAATAAATCAACAAGATTTCCCACTGCAAGCCGGCCATGACTTTTTCCATGAGCCGCTCGAAAGTCGCCGGGGCATTGCACAGCCCGAAAGGCATGCACTTCCACTGGTACAATCCATTCCTAACGATAAATGCGGACTTCTGGCTAGCGTCCTCATCCAGAGCGACCTGCCAGTACCCTGACGCCAAGTCAAGGGTACAAAACCACTTTGCCCCTCTCAATGCATCAAATGTTTCATCAATGCGAGGCACGGGATAAGCATCTTTGATGGTAACCGCATTCAACTTCCTGTAATCAACACAGAAGCGCTTGGTTCCATCCTTCTTGTTGACCAGAACAACATTTGCCGCCCACGGACTATCGGAGGGCTCAATTACCCCCCTCTTTTCAAGGTCACTGACTTGCCTCTGAATCTCTTGTCGATGACAATAAGGATGGCGTCTCGGCCGTTCTTTAACTGGCCTGGCCTCCCCTGTCTTGATCTGATGTTTGACCACTTCGGTGTGACCAATGTCATGGTCCCCACTCGAAAATACATCCTTGAAGTCGGTCAAACACTTCCGGACTTCACCATGGTACTTGGCCTCAACATTGGCTGTACCCCTACCATACAAATCCCTCAAGTGCATGGGAAGTTCATGCCCAGCATTCTCCACCTCGATTGAATTGAGAAAAATTGAATCTTCTCCTACCTGGGAAATGACCCCTACGGTCATTCCCTCACGAGCCACTCTCTTTTCCCGACCAGGGTTGAATATCCGCAACGGAATAACTTCCGACTCAGTCTCTACCAGGGATCTGGCTAAAATCAAACCCTTCTGGGCCAAGTCACCTCCACCTTCGACTGGTTCAACAATAGCTGGCCCAACCAAGCCAGCACTCCTCCGGGCGTCCATACCCGGGACTACGGCCTCATGACCGGATGGAACCACTGTAGTTCTAGAAACTACGACTCGGCCAACAAATGGCTCACCTGCACTGCCTGTGCATCTGATCTTCTCTCCATTCAGCTTCCACTCTTTGGCCTGGAAATCTAAATTTCCACCAGTGGGCACCAGGAAATCCATACCAAGAATACCAGGATAATTCATGTCAGTGAAGATTGCCTTCACCAGGTGCGTGGTCCGGCCAACTTGCACCTCTACCCAAGCAATGCCAAGCACCGCTAATGGGCTACCATCGACCTGCCGAACCTGAACACCCTCCGTCTCCAAGACGGGCCTCTGTTCCTTCGGTATCTGGTAATACACCGAACTACTAATCAAAGTATCGGTGGACCCTGTATCGATTAAAAATCGACACTTGGTTGCCCTTACCGTTCCATCAACAAACAGACCATACCGAGGGCCAAGACTTGAACCAGGCAGAGTTATGACTCTTTGCTCTTCCCCTGACTTTTGTCTCTTTCCTCCTTCACCACCCCCGTCACTACGATATCGTTTGGACCCTCTGCACAATCCAGCCTGCCCGCGGGCCCTACGTGAGGCTGGTTGGCGTTTCCCTGCATTCGGGGAGGTCTCCTTCGGGGATTCTTGCACTGCCGTGCAAAATGCCCCTCTTGTCCACAATTGAAACACCTCCAGGTATTACCCTCTACTTTTGGAGGTTGCTGCGTCTCTTTAGACTGCACACCACTCTGGCTTGGAACCGGACTTGTTAATTTTTCCAACAACCCAGTTACAATTTCCAAAGTCCGTTTTTGCTCACTAAGACTTCTCTCAACCGTCCCTAATCTCTGCTCCACTCCGGAGTCAGTTGCCCTTGCCAACTTGGCAGGCTTACAGTCCAGCATTCTTTGCTGTTCGACCATCTCAAAATTTTCTGTCTCCAGGACAGCCTGGATTGCCTCATCCAAATTGCTTGGACGGGCTCTATTGATTCCCTCTCGGACAGAATGGCTATTTACAGCGTCCAGAAAATGGTTCCTTGCCAATCTATCTCGGGCATCTTCCACTATCTCAGGGTATGCCCGAACTGTCAATTCATGAATTGCTTGCCCTAGTTCTTGTAGGGTTTCCTTTGGCTTTTGGCGTCGATACCTTGGTTCGACAAGGTAATTCTCACTCTGTCGACCAGACCCAAAACGCCTCTCTAGCAACTTGACAAGCACACCATATGTGTACTGTTGCCCTGAGTCACCCAACAACCGAAGAGCGTCCCCTTGCAAGCTTGCGGCTAAATACCTTACGGCTTGCTCATCATTCCACTGGTTGACCTCTCGGCAAGACTCGAAATGGCGGTAATACTCCTTCCAGAGTACCTTACCACTGTACCTGTCAGGGGTTATATTCGGGCGACGACTTGGTCGCTCCAAACTTTCCCTCCGACCATCATCACTACAAACCTGTGACTCCCTTCTCAGTGGCCAAGGACCCACTGAAGAGCTGTCTACTTCCCCAGCTAAACTGTCGCCTCTTGCCTCGACTGGTCGAGTCGCGAAGCCTAACAGTTCGCTGCGCACCTGCTTAGGTGTAACTACCTCCCTCTCTTGCAGGAAGGGGTTAGTACTCCTCTGAACCTGTCCCATGCCACCTTGCCCCGAAAAGAACAACGTCAAGTCGTCATTGACTTGACCGTCATTTTCACTGACAATGGGCGTCAACTTTGCTCGGGAGAACATCCCTGAGCCTTGTTGTTTCAGAGGTGTACTCTCAACAAAACTAACCTTTCCCAACTTGGGAACCGTCTCAGGCACCATGCCTGGACTCGACACCTGCCCTGTTGCACCAGAGACATACCCAGAAGTCTCCTCCGGCAATAGACACTCAACATCCGAATCAACCTGTTGGTGCACACGCCGACCTTCATCTGGCATGTTTTTGTTTCCTCCCCTTGGGAAAACTTCCAACTGTGAATCGGACATTGCTTCCAACTTCTTTGTCAGGAGATCTTTCTCCCAACGCAGAAATTGGGCCTCCATCCGCAGTTGATGCACCTCATTATCACCACCAGCACCCGAGGTGCCCTTTCGACCCATTGAGCCTGTGCTCATACTGCCGTCTCGTACTCGTTCGTGGGGGTATCCCTTAGGGCCTCCAACCAATGAATAGTACGTCTCTGTTGTTGGATGATTGTCCAAACGTAACAGAGAATTAGCAGCACAACCAAAACCAAGCAGACTAGACTCAAAGTAAAGATAATTATTGACCACACCTGCATTAGGTTTGCCTTCTTCACAGGGTTTCCAAACTTGGCCACTGCCCACTTGGTGACTCAGTCACATCAAGCTCGGCTGCCACCGTAGGAATCCTTTGTTGTCTCAAACCTTGCAAGACCACTGCTCCGTGCGTTCGAATAGCCAGGCTATCGATTCGCAATAATGTCACCGTGTGATCCCTTGCGACCCGGCGCAAGCGTCTCAACTCCAAACGAGTCTTAGCCAAAACCCAAACAATCACCAATCCAATAACCACAAAAATCAACAACACAACGACAATCCACAACTGCATTTATACCAGACTTGTAACTTGTGTATCTTTAGCAAAGGCCAACTTAATCAATCACAATCATCCCACTTCTGACACCATTTGTGGCGGGTTTCCCAGGCTCAACCTAAGTTCGATAGGGTCAAGTCAGACACCAATTGCGGTGACAACAATTCCCCCAAACTAAGATTCTTTCCTAGACGAGATACCACTCGGAGCGATCTCTGGGCCAGGGGTATGAGTCCGTTTTGATGGAAATCTACCACCAATTGTGATTGATTGTTAAGTCTATGCTAGCACACATGTAGTTACTCAGAGAAACAAGGCACCTGAAAACAGAATTGTCGGTACAAAAATATAATTTATTCAAGTTATAATTAGCAACATTACTGTGACTGGGTTGGGATTGATTCTTTTATTAACACCTGCATGGGTCCTCTTTCTTTTCAATCTCAATGTATAATTGACAGGTAAGATTACAATGAAAAGTACTCAGCTCGCATCAGCATTACACTACTACATCAGCAATGCCCACTAGCATCAGCCTTAAACAACAGCGTCAACAATGCACACTAGCGTCAGCATTAAACGACAGCGTCAACAATGCACACTAGCATCAGCACTAAACAACAGCGTCAATAATGCACACTAGCATCAGCATTACATAAGAATGCACACTAGCGTCAGCACTACGCGAGAACATTAGCCGTATACAGTTGGTATAGCTTTGTACTCATCAGCAATGCACGCCAGCGCTAGCTATGTACAGCTTCCAAAGCTTTGTACCAGCTACGCATCAGCTATGTACGCTAGCATACAACGTACAGCTCATACAACTTATATTCACTTTGCAGCTAATGCACCGCGCGCTAGTCAGCGACGTACACGCAGAGCTAAGACAATGGGCCGGATAAATAAAAGTTAGCAATTGCTTATCTAGTAAAAGCTCAAGCAATAGCAATTGCTTAACAAGTAAAAGCTCAAGGTTAAGCAATTGCTTAAAAATGTATAAATAACCTTCTTCTTTGACTAGCACCTGTTGCTTGGGTGGGTTAGCAATTGCTTATGGGTATAACAATGATGGGAGGTCAGTTCCGATTAGCCTAGTGGTTGTATATGAGGCATGTGTTAGCAACATGGATGCTGCCGAAGAATTGGGGAGTGGTACAAATAGTGAGCAATCTTTGAACGAACTGTTCGTTAGTATAATCAAAGAGTACCCTGTTCTAATCGAGAAAAGTCAGTTGCCGGGGTAAAAGACATGAAGGCAAATGCACTTAAAAAGCACAAATGTCAATTGCTACCAACACAGGTAAAGCCATGGATGAGAAGCAAATTTTGAAAAGATAGCAAACATGAAAAGTCAAGTGAAGAAGAAAACAGATGGAATGCAAACAGGAAATAGGAAGATTGTTTTGGTTCCATGGGAACAAGATCTGTACAACATCTTCAAAGGGGATGAAAACCCGACTATTACGAAGATGCCATGCGCCATTTCTGCTGGTTTCAAACCAAGTACTTCGACTGCTGCTAGCCACTCCAAATTTTCAAAATTGAACCGAAATAATTTCCGGTATCTGGTAGGATTGACTTCATCACGATTTATTCTTTCATTGTACACCTTTTCATGTTCCCTTACATGCATAAACTCGGCCATGATGGAGTAATGCAACATGCAAGTGTTAGCAAATGCGTAAGCTCCTCATTTAGTATCTTGTAAAATATTAGCAAGTGCTACAAGTCATTAGTAAAAGGTCTGGTTTATTTATATGCTTCCAAGCAAGTGCTAATCTCTAGTAATTGCTTAAAAATCATAGCAATTGCTTTTGCTAACTACTGGAAGCAATTACTTGCAAGTAATTGCTCACTTTTATTAATGAAGATTTAAGAAAATGACTAGTAAAAGCAATTGCTACTTTTTATTTATCCGGCCCAGTAACTTACATCTTTCTACGCTGGCAGCTATCGCTCTCTTTCGCGCTATGGCATACCGCAGGCAACCACGACCGGCGCAGCCCACGGCCACATGCATGCCATCGCATCGCTACGCGCCTGTCCAATCAGCGCGCGCAACATAAGGTCACCCACAATCTAAATATTAGACCGGTATAGTCTTTCACTTTCCGTTACAATAATATTGACACCCATATCCATGTAGGGGTAATTAAAGGTGTTGGGTCAGGGAAATATTTTATCATCATGATATTTGTTGCCTGGTCGGACTTGAGTCAAATGTATAGTCCGTATAAGAAAGCAATAAAAAATCATGAATGATTCATTTTATTATTAAAATAAGGTTTCTGAAATTCATAATAGTACGCCTGGTTTGTGGCGTTTTCGTTTCGAACCATTATTAGTAGGATTTTTCTCAGGCAAAGTCAGTATGTAATGTCATTATCTTTTAAAAATGTAAGAAAACTTATATATTGCTATATTCCTTACAGGGCCTATAAATTATGTCATTTCTCTGTTGAAGCGCAGTCGGCCATGTAGCATAATTTATTCCTGACATCACGTGCCTTATCTCAGGGACAGTGACTTCTGTCCTCCAGCGGCGTAGCCAGGACTTTTTCAGTGGGGGGGGGGCACAGGGGGAACATTGCTTTTCAGTGGGGGGGGGGCCCAGGGGTATGGTTTTTTTTCCTTTTCTTTATCTTTTCTGTTTTTGGGGCACTATGAGGATTGTTCGTGGGGGGGGGGGGGCACTGGAAATTTGTGGGGGGCACGTGCTCCCCCAGGCCCCCCCGTGGCTACGCCGCTGCTGTCCTCATTGATATATTATCTGCAACAATGAGGCCAAAAAAGTCGGTGCGGTGACGCGCTTTTTTCGGCCATCTTTTTTTTCTTTCTTTTTTTTTTTGGTTGTTGCCAACAGTGAAAGATGTGATACACTGTATACCCGAGGAACAAATTTCCCATAGGCCTACACAAAGTATGGTGGCTAAGAGAGACCTCACTACACATGTAGTTTTCTGTAAGAACTCAGTTATGGAGAATAATTGAGGACCAATTCCATATTAAACTCTTGCTCTACCATGTTGCATGTTGCTCTTTGAATATTCTTTTCTTATTGTGAAACAGCCATCAATACCATTGTTATTGATGCATGAGTTCTTACAGAAAACTACATGTGTAATAATAATAATAATAATGTGTGGATTTATATAGCGCACGTATCCACCAACTAAGTGGTGCTCAAGGCGCATTATATTATTATCCCTGCTCATAAGGCTCATAAATCATTCCTGAAACCATCTCAGCTCCCTGGGGAGTATACAGCTCAATTGCTGCCATTTCTAGCGAATATAGAGCAAACCAACTCTGCCTTCACAGGTACCCATTTAACCCCTGGGTGGAGAGAAGCAATTATGATTAAGTGTCTTGATCAAGGACACAAGTGTCACGGCCGTGATTCGAACCCACATTCTGTTGCTAACACCAGAACTTGAATCCGGTAAGCTAGACCGCTCGGCCACGACACCTACATGTAGTAACATGTGTAACATGCCATTGAAGCAATGCTTTGTACTGCAACTTTTCTCAGCTGAATTTTCATTCAAATCACTGTCAATTGTGCATGCATGATTGAATTTCAACCATTTCATTACGAGCTGTATAGAACATGTCATTCTGTCATTTGCTTTTTGAATATTTAAAATTCATGCAATACTTGTTGAGATATTCGAAAAAATATTAGGGGGAACTTAGAAGTTGTGATGGGTGTATCAACTCTATGGAAGGCACACAACAGCGCGGATTCAGAAATGTGAGGGGCTTCATCAGTGGCCCTGAAATGACTTTAAAAAATTGAACACCGTTTAAATCGTTCGAGGGGGGGATTCAGAAATTTGGAAATTCGGATGGAGCTGAAGCAGCATCCCCACCACCCTCGCCCCTGGATGGACGCGCCACTTCATTTAAAAGAACCAGGTTTATAAAGTGAAACTGTATAACAGGCCTACGTGTGAGATTATTTCATTCATCAGAAATACGTGTACGACGTGTACGACGTGTATGTACGTGCAGTGTGCATGGTAAAGGTCGTGACCTTGCTTATAATATATTCAACAATACACTGGCTGTTTTGTATTGTGGTATTAATTACGCTTGTCTGATACACATGCTGGATGTATACACAAGTCGTGGAAAAATGACTTTGGCTTGCTGCGCATACACTTAAAGCAAAAGTTTATGCATTAACCTGTGCCCCTTCAGAAGTTCAAGGTTTATAAATTACGTGCAAAACAGTCACATTTGTGGTGAGCAACACTTGAAAGGTAGGACGTGGATCTCTGCTATTCTCTGACGGTAATTTGGGTAAGTTTCTCTTTAAATTGTTGTTTTTCACAGGTCTATAGTATAGGGCTAATTACAAAATGATAATATTTTAGGCCCTATACCGGTACCAGTACCGGTATTTATTCCGTATCGGATTCAACCGTTTACGGTTGTAGTCCGACTTGGAACGCAACGACAGGCGTTTAATTTTTGCAGTTTGTTGTAGTATTGAGGATTTGAGATATTATAATATCTTCCACCTGAAAAGAACAAAAATACTGCAGAGAATAATACTACTACTAATCTATCTAGTAATATCTTACATGAATTGAAATTTTATGACTCAGTTTTACTTATCTTCAAACTTTTATTCGGCAATAGGCCTTGGCGCACAGGCCTGGAATTATTTATTTCACTTTTTGCTGAACTCTTGGATACAAACAACTGGGGATCCACCGTTTACGGCTTGTCAAGTCGGCGTTGTGTGTTCGTACAGCCAAGAATTTGCTCGTTTAATAACTTAGGAAATATTAAAGGTAAATTGGTACAACAATTAGTGGTAATGTTGACGAATGACTGTTTTTACGAGTTGGCCATATGTTTACCTGCTTTGGAATCAAGAATAACTCACGAAAATATTCGGCTTAATGCGTACGTTATGTCTTTTGAAATAGTGAAAAGGCACAGCAATGATGCTTAATTAACTCGGCAAACACGGTCCTTCGTACTCATTGTTACATGGATTTTTTGATCAATTCAGTTGGAAAATGATTTCAATATTTTTATATGATAGTACTAGGGTTTTCAGGTGAAAAATTTTTCCTAAACCAATATGCTCAATATTTATATGAAATTAAAGGTCTTGATGAAAGAAATACAATGGTTTTTAAATCAAGAAAATCGGACGAGTAGTTTTGAGGAATCCTGTTTTATTTAATCAAATATACAGCATTCGATGAAGCGAGACTGTCCATACACTGTGTACATCCCTAATGACACCAAAACCGTTGAATCAGCCTACACACACCGTGATACACATGCACAGCGTTCGTGCTCGTTTCCCGGTCCCTCATAAGAGCTTTTGAAAGGGTGTAAAAAATACACGCTCCGCTCACAACTAAACACAATTACGGCTCAAAACTTTCACCTCGAAAAAATGGTGTTTACTTTTTATCTCTTCGTAACTTCGGTTGTAGAGTAGTTATGGAGATCGAGCAAGTATGGGTATGTAAAGGAGCCCTTTGACTCAATATGGAAATCCATTTCCATGTCAATCACAATGTACTCGGGCGCGGAGCTCGAGACAGCTTCGAAGTGGATGCCCTCAGCAGAGCGCGGCAAATTTTACGCGCCGAATGCGCCCGATCTCGGAACACTTCGCGAAAGGCTGGGCGGGACGAGAGTGGTTCATTCATAAAAACCTAGGCTTTCGCACGTACTTCCGATTGCTATTTTATGTACATTGTTGGATAGCTGAAACTATAAGCTTTCCAATGAGCTATTACATGTAAGATTTTGACAGGTAAAAGTAGTAAAAAAAATTGATTTAATTTTTTTAATGTTTTTTGTTGCGGGCGATGCGCTGTACGTGTGGCGGGCTTCGGTCAAGCATGTACAAACTGAAAACCCTAATGATAGCCTAGCAACTTAGAATATTTCAAGGCAGACAATGTTTGATACAATCATCAGTTTTCTTCCTCCATGGTTTAACCATGGAGGAAGGAACAACACCAATGGTTTCAACCTGTTTCTGGATGATGGCAACTTATAAATTCAAATGTTTGGAACTAACAATTATGATGAATCCGCCGCCGTGTTTTCCGTTATTTAATTTACTGCCAGTTTTGGATTTAATCGGATCATTGATAATTAATTTCCTTTTAGAAAGGATAACACATTTTTTGTGTAGTTCAGTCGCGGTGTATAGGGTTAGTTCAGTACGGACGGGAGGACTTGCGGAAACAACGATTTTACTGAAGGGGCATCAAATTAATGAAGCTCTTGTTTACAGGCCCTAGTTGTGTTCAGTTTCTTAAGGGATCGGGATGAGCGGGGGGCAACCCGGGTGGCACAGCGGGCGCTAGGCCTGAAGACAGAATGCATTTGGGAAATTATTTAACACATTTTACTAAAACAATAACACATATGTCAGAAATATTTCAAGAGATGGTCAACTTTACACAAAATACTATTCTATGTAAAACTGATTTTTCGAGATAGGCCTAAACCTAAAGTACGTCGTTAGTGGCTTTAAAAATTGCCTTTTTTCTCTACGATGAAACACTTCAAACGGAATAAATATTTGTATGATTATTGATACCAACTTGACATCAAGTAGGTTTTTATATACAACTTTTATCATTTATGTTTTATAAGAATGCCAATTGCTGTGCCTTTAAGTTCAAAATAATACGTTTTGGAACTATTGTGGGTAGGCTATAGTATTATGAGTTCGCCATAGTGAATGTCACGTTCAGCACGTAGCGCCGCGTCTCTGGTAAACATCCGCGATTACTACTAATACAAAAGAGGGTGTGTGGGACAGAAATACAAGAAGTGTTGTCTAAATAAGGTCAGCTTGCTAGAGCCTGAACAGTTAGGTTATAGAGCCTAAATAGTACAGGTTTGGAGACTGAGCGATCCAGAGACATTATTTAAGATCTAGACTAGCCTGCATTTTGTTCAAACTCAAAGTATAACCTTGTAATAGTCTGTGGTATCGGCAGGTAAGTTTAATACTGAAACTCAAACAAAAACGCCTGATGTGTTGACTCACATGCAGTGGACTATGAGACCATGGACAGAGGATTCGATCGTTTCTTATTAATTTATGAAGGATAGGATGTTTTATTTAGATTTTTTTACGGAGCTGATTAACGCTTCGGGAAGAATGTCGTATCCGACCGCCACTTTTCTCATTCAATATAGCCAATAAAAATCACAGTGAAATTGTATGATTTACTGGAAAGTTAGTGCTTGTGAAAGTGGACAAAGTTGTTTAACAATTGATTTTACTAGATACAAATAGTATTATATACTTTTAGTAAGGGATTTTCATGACCTCAATTTCTTTTCACGAACTTCTGTGATTTTATTTTTCTGTGCCGTCAACGAGCTATTGTCTGTGGAAACCAAAAGATATGAATGCTTTGCATTTACAATGATTTTTTAAAGAAATACTGATCCTCAAAATGGACACATTCCTTATAGAAGAAGTGAACGAAGACTACTTAATTCGTTGGTGTTTATTTCGTCGGCAGTGGAAAATTATTGAGAAAATAAAACATTAATATCATGGTTATGAAAAGAAATCTTTTATTTGACAAAATGTTAACAGAATTTTTACACATTTCAAAGTTTTAAAGTACTTTTTGCAAAAATTTTAACCACCTTCCATTTTATTGGTCTTTCAAGAATATTGATTAAAAGTTTTGAGAGCTTCTCCAAATTATACCATTTTATTTTAAAAATCTAAAACAATATTTTTATTTTCAAGATTAAAAACAATTTTACAAGCCATCTGGAATAAGATGAAACATGATTCAACTGTTTTTCTTCTTGGGTACATTTTCTGTGCCCTCATCAACTTTAACAGTTTGGGGGTGAGTCATTATACCAACATAAATTTTTTGATGACCACAATTCTGTGCGTCTCAAAAAACGGCGCTCAAGACGTCCACACATATGATCATGCATTGAAATTCAGCATTTTACAAGAGAATCCTTCACTGAAACAAACTGAAACACCAAACTGCTAATTTCATTTGTAAGTTACTGTCCAGTTGATTATATAACCTTAGGTGCGTCAATTAGGGTAAATTGAGGATGTATTAAATAATCTGAAATGTTTTCAAAATTCCAGGATATTTATTTCATGAAAAATCAGGCATTTTTGGTATACAATGACTTCCTCAGTCATGTCAGTCTGATCTTGTCAACTCACCCATTAGTGACCAACATTAGTCTTACTTATCATTCTCACCATGCAAAGCTACAAGTTTTACGGTCATTGTACATGCGCAATGGCAACTATAATAGGATCCTTCTATTTTCTGAAGGGAAGGAGTTTTTTTAAAGGGAAATAAAGTCCGAAAACCATCATAAAAGTGTATTTTAAAGATAATTTTCACTTTCTGTACTCCCAAAAATCGATAGAATCATTTTTTTAACTGGTTAGTGGTTGCAAAAAAAATTCCAAGAAAACCTTTAAAAAGTGGCGGTCGGATACGACATTCTTTCCTTGATTTTTATTTTACGAAGCTGACTAATGATTCATCAACCAATGAATTTTGAAATGAGTGACTCTACTGTGTGGATGTACATGTTATCGAAAAGTGTACGCAGTACATGTACATCATTATCAAGTATAATTCGACTTTTGTCGAAATCATCACGGATGTAAATAATGAAGTGGGTCCACCCCCAAGGTTGGGGGAGGGGTCCACCCCCAAGGTTGGGGAGGGGGCCCACCCCATAGGTTGGGGGAGGGGGTCCACCCCATAGGTTGGGGGAGGGGGTCCACCCCATAGGTTGGGGGAGGGGTCCACCCCATAGGTTGGGGGAGGGGGTCCACCCCATTTGAGGACCCATAGTTTGTCTTTCCACAGACGAACAGCTAGCAGACAGCATAGCACAATGCAATCACAGATGCTCATGAAAAACATCTTTCAAAAGTACTAACTTTCCAGTAAATCATACAGAATTACAGCTTTCTTATGATTGTTCTGTTTGCAACAAACATGACCCAGAATTTTTTTTGTGCAACCAGTAATACGCCACAGTTTTGCAAATTTTCTGAGAAATACAGGAAGTGTGACATTTCACAAGTGCGGCGAATAACTTGGACATGTATATTAATATAATGTTTGAATGTGGTATCCAACCGCCACTTTTTCTCGTTCATTATAACTAATAATGTAATTTTACCTACCCAGTAAGGTGGAGAACATTATAGATGATGATGGACATATACTTCAAATTATTCCAGGATAGTTATTTCATGAAAAATCAGGCATTTGTGGTCATACAATAACTTCCTCAGTCATGAGGTATGATCTTGTCAACTCCCCCGTTTAGTGACCAACACGGTCATTGTACATGCTTCTATTTTCTGAAGGGGAGGATTTATTTTAGAAGGGAAATAAACTCTGAAAACCATCGTAAAAGTGGATTTTAAAGATATTTTTTGCTTTCTGTCCCCCCCAAAAAATCGATAGAATCATTTTTTGACTGGTTAGTGGTTGCAATTTTTTTTTATAAAAACCCCTTAAGGTCGGATACAACATTCTTTCCTAAAAGGGCCTATGAAATGCAATTTTATGTTGATACATATTTTACCAAATATCCATACTTCTGGACAGTTTAAAAAATGGGAAGTCTAGTTTTGACGTAAAGTGAAGATGAAGTATCCTGTTTAAATTTGTAAAACAAAAATTAGTGCTTTTCCTTGACACATGAGGGCACTGTTTATGAGAATGCAACAGGAACTTAGGGGTGCACCCCACTAAATAAACTCCCATAGTAAACAGTGCTAAACACAAAATATTCAAAAATCGTTAAAAAATACTTAGAAGTCCCACAGTTTTTAAAACCAAAAGAAAAAATATTGATCGATATATAACCTTTTATTTTCTTCTCTATTTACTGTCTAAAGTCCAGGTTTCCAGGAAGTTATCCTCATCCCAATGAAAACCACCCTCTACAGTAGTGAAAACGTCCACACTGAAATACAGCCATTTTGGAAAAAGGCCTTACGCTTGAAATCAAATTAGGACCACTTTTTCAGGGCCTAGTGTATCCAAAATATTCACAGTTGGAAGTCAAGGATCCCAGGTTATGATATTGGGCCATTTTTACACAATCCATCAAATGTATGGGCCTCAAATCTTTGTTTTTCAGAAAGATTTCAGGGTTTACACTTTATGATAAACAGCTTGGCGCATGAATTCCTCACTATTTAGTGGGGTGTATGTACCCTTAGTGTCACAGCAGCACTGAATCATGTCTAAACCTTGCCCAAGAAAACAATGGTTACCTCAATAAGTGTATCGATTGGTAGCCAAACACTCCAGAGAACTTACACTTGAAAAGACCAGAAATTCGGTCATATTTTATTTTATTACCTCTGCCGCCGATGTAAGTCGCGGCGGAGGTAATGTTTTCACCCCGGTGGGCACACAGGAGACCACTTGTGGGGTACTTTCTGAATGGGGACAATGATACCCCAGAAGTCGGTCTTTGTTTCCGTGTACCCCACAAGAGAAATTCTAAAGAAAGGGAGGACAGTTAATGGTGGTTCCCCACAAACCTGTCCGCAAGGTTGTTTTGTGTGATGTGAGTAAGCGTACCATTCATTGTGTGGACCTGAGAACAAAAGAGGTCCACACAACGTATGGAGTCACGTGTTTGCGCTGTGTGGACTTACACACGTCCACACAATGTTGTTGGACTTTGGAAAAGTACGAATATCTCGGAAATTAGAGATTTGTCTAGGCAGGTTCTTTGACTTAAATCGAAGGATATTATTAAAAGGGAAAAATAGAACGAAAACCGCTCTCAAAACACTCTTCTGTGTGAAATGGGAACGATTTTAAGAATTTCCTATCCTTAAGTACACGAGAACAAATTTGGAATGTCCACACAACGATAGCTACGCTTACCTGTGTGTGTGTGTGTGTGTGTGTGTGTGGGTGTACTTTTGTACTTCTGTACAAGATATCTCAAAAAGTTCTCCACGGATTCAGATGAAATTTGCTGAATATGTTGAGTTTGCTACACGGACCAATCGAACAGATTTTGATGAAGATCCGATTTCAGGAAAGTGTATTTTTAGGACCATATCTAACGTTAACGTTATCGCAGATCAGTGAGCTTAACTGATACTTAGTGATAGGGGGGGTTCACTAATGACCTGTTTACTTATAACCTAATGTTTTCATCTCGTTTCAAGAATCATTGGTGGCTCAGTGGGTTAGATATATGATCCTGGTTTAAATTCTGGGGATTTTTTTAATTTAAAATAATTTTTTTTTTTACATAATTTATCTTCGTGTACAGCATAATCAAATACGGTAATTGACGACATCTGGGAGTTTTTTTCTCTGAAAAAGCTCTACTTGGCGGAAGTATGCGCTCCAAGAGTGCTTTTCTAGTTTCTTTATTATTTTATTGAACATGATGGGGCTTGAAAGACAGATGACATTGTTGACCGTTTTCCCCCCATATTTTCCCCTCATAGTGGAGTGTCGTGGCCGAGCGGTCTAGCTTACCGGACTCAAGTTCTGGTGTTAGCAGCAGAATGTGGGTTCGAATCCCGGCCGTGACACTTGTGTCCTTGAGCAAGACACTTAACCATAATTGCTTCTCTCCACCCAGGGGTTAAATGGGTACCTGTGAGGGCGGAATTGGTTGATTAGCCCTATATGCGCTGTAATGGCAGCAATTGAGCTGTATACTCCCCAGGGAGCTGAGATGGTTTCAGGAATGATTTATGAGCCTTATGAGCAGGGGTAATAATATGCGCCTTGAGCACCACTCAGTTGGTGGATACATGCGCTATATAAGTCCACATATTATTATCATTATTATTATCATCCAACAGCTTGGTATCACTTAGTATTTACTGACCATCATGGCAACCCCCCACGTTCCAAAGATAGTCTATGGCAACCTGGATGATCTTCATGACCATGTGAAGAAGTTCGTCTTGAGGAAGGTAGAACTCTGCAAACCTGACAACATCCACATCTGTGATGGATCGGATGAGGAGAATAATGCCATGTTGAAAAAGATGGAGGCCGAAGGATGGATCAAACAGCTCACCCATTACGAAAATTGGTAAGTATACTTGAAATGGAAAAGACAGTGTTAGTTACATAAGGCCTCAACAAAATTATTGTATTTGTTTTTAATTTATTTTATTTTATCCCGAGGTAATTTCAAATAAATGCAAACTTAAAGGGTCAATATCGTCACGATCAACAGGGCATGGAATCGGAGTGCTAGTTTTAGATTAACTCATTGACTGCAAATAATACCCCACATGATAAGGTCATACTACCATTGCTGCTGCATAAATGAGCCAGTAATCATTATTCACTGTGTTCATCTTTTAACTAGGACACCGATTCAATGCCCTGTTGAAAGTCTGCTCAAGTTCTGGTGTTGCCAGCAGCAGGGTGTGGGTTCGAGCCCCGGTCGTGACACTTGTGTCCTTGAGCAAGGTACTTAACCATAATTGCTTCGTCCTTCGGATGGGACGTAAAGCCGTAGGTCCCGTGTGTTGTATAATGCACGTAAAATGGATTGTCGTGCGGTTCAGCGCACTGAACTCAAGTTCTGGTGTTGCCAGCAGCAGAGTGTGGGTTCGAGCCCCGGCCGTGACACCTGTGTCCTTGAGCAAGACACTTAACCATAATTGCTTCTCTCCACCCAGGGGTTAAATGGGTACCTGTGAAGGCAGAGATGGTTTGCTCTATATGCGCTAGAAATGGCAGCAATTGAGCTGTATACTCCCCAGGGAGCTGAGATGGTTTCAGGAATGATTTATGAGCCTTATGAGCCTTATGAGCAGGGATAATAATATAATGCGCCTTGAGCGCCACTTAGTTGGTGGATACGTGCGCTATATAAATCTATACATTATTATTATTATTATTGGTTGATTTGTTTACATTAGCTGGTTGGCAAGGACTGACCCCAAAGATGTCGCTCGTGTGGAGAGTAAGACACTCATCTCAACTCCAAAGAAACGAGACACCATCCCGACACCCAGGGAGGGTGTCAAAGGGATGGTGGGGAAGTGGCTGGCCCCCGAAGATCTTCAGAAGGCTCTAAACGAACGTTTCCCTGGATGCATGAAGGGTTAGTATATGTCATTTGGAAAGATTATGAAAACAAAAACAGTTTTTAATTTGATGTATAAAACACAAAAATTACAAATTTCCCCATGTGAAGGGTTTTCCCAGATCACCTCACACAACATTTTGATTTATTAACCCATCTGTGACTGCAAGGGTCAAAAATCAGTCAAAATGTTGATATACTTGCCAAGGTATATCTAGTGCACTGAAAAATTGAACACTGTCGAACCTTACGTGTAAATGAGTCGACCATTTTTGACTGGTAAAAGCATTGTCTGGTATTGTTCAGGGTGGTCAAAATGATGGTAAAAACCAGTCAATAATGTCCCTGTGTGCACATTTGGGTCAACAGTCAAAAACAGTCAGTTGACTGATTTTGACCTCTGTAGCTACTTGCCACTAAAAGTGCAGCTACAGTAGGAGGTTAAAAAAATAAAAAGAAAATTTTTACAGTTTGTAAATGTTGGTATGTATTGTTGAATTGTTTGAACATATCATTCATCATCAGGGAGAACCATGTACGTGGTTCCATTCTGTATGGGACCTTTAGGATCACCTCTGTCTAAGATCGGTATTGAGCTGACTGACTCGATGTACGTAGTGGCCTGCATGCGTATAATGACTCGTATGGGTAAGAAGGCACTGGACGTTCTTGGGGATGAGGATTTTGTCAAGTGTCTCCACTCCGTTGGACAGCCGTTGCCCATGAAGTGTAAGTCATGTTTTATTCTTATGTTTCCAGCATTTGTATGAGAAAGTGCAGAGTTTTTAGTTGGTGGGTTGAAATGAAGCTTAATAAGTGCAGTAACTCATCTGTATCACTAAGTGCATGAGCTTCATCATAGTTTTATTTATAGATTGATGAAATTCTTGCATCTGGTGATAAACAATTGATTTGATTGGTACGGAGTGCCATGGTCGAGCGGTTTAGTGCATTGGATTTGTGTTCTGATGGCTGAGTCGTCAGAATGTGGGTTCGAATCCCAGCCGCGACCAGGGTGCTTGTGTCCTTGAGCAAGACACTTTACCATAATTGCTTCTTTCTACCCAGGGGTAATTGAGTACCTGGTGAGGGCAGAGTTGATTGTTGTGTTTGATACGCGCTGTAATGGCAGCAATTGAGCTGTATACTCCCCAGGGAGCTGAGATGGTTTTAGGAATGATTTATGAGCCTGATGAGCAGGAGTAATAATATAATGCCCCTTGAGCATTAGTCCACATTATTATTATTATTATTATTATTATTATTATTATTATTGATTTTTACCCTAACACTGACGTGTGTATGAAGCATTGTATGCTCAGTGCTTTCCGAGTGTCTATGAAAAAAAACTCAAGTGATTCATGCATTTGTCAGTGTTAGGGAAAAATCAAACCAATTGTGTACCACCCGACGCAAGAATTTCATCGATCTATAAATATTGCTGAACCCACTGCTTTATAGGATTCTAGCCGGCTAATCGTCATCGAGCAAGCTCGGTAGGCGAGAGGTTAAGATGTCTGCACTAGAAAGCAGGAGGTCGTGGGTTCGAATCCCGCATGTAGAGTATTCGAAGGCCGCTGATTGTAAATTGCGCTACCTGATAAAATGAGCACGCACGATGTGGTGGGGCTAAAAAATGTACTAAACATAATGTCACCCGGACTAGGATGGACTTGCTAGGTGGCGACCAAATGTAGACGAGAGGATGATTGGGGGGGGGGGGGGGGATAATAATGAAAGCACCAATATTAAAAAAAATACAAATTCAACAAAAACTTAATTTCTTTCTTTAAATATTTGAACTGGAAAAAACAACCGGATATTCAAACCATCGATCGAATATTTGAATTATTCGGTTATTCGGCACAGCCCTATTGGAAAGCACTGAGTATGCAGTGCTTTTACGTACATCGGTGTAAGGGCAAATGTATTAAAATTAATTTGTTGGTTACACTGTGCTGGGAGGAGTTGACTCCCTTCCACCTTCCAGTTTCTAGGACTGGGGTATGTAAAATGTGAGCCAAAACTTACTTTAAAAAAAAAAATTGTCCAATTTGTCCTCAATATCAGCTCCCCCAATCCAGCATTGGCCTTGTAATCCAGAGAAGACGTTGATCACCCACGTCCCAGACGAGAAAAAGATTATATCGTACGGCAGTGACTACGGCGGAAACTCTCTGCTTGGCAAGAAGTGTTTTGCCCTTCGTATCGCCTCAAGGATCGCCAAAGATGAGGGGTGGATGGCCGAACATATGCTGGTGAGTACTGGGCACAAGGGGGAATCAGCTTGCTTGATGGAGTGGTACTTAACTCTTTCACCGCTGTGGTCCTGGGATTGAACCCCACATGTGCTTGAACCTAAACCAACAAGTGGGTTAGGTTTTCATGATAAGTCCCAACCTGACGATGTGGGTTTTTCCCAAGAATATTTTCGTCTGGAGTTTATCTCCTACATCTTAAACGGAGGAGTATTTCATCGTCTTCTCTTCATAGGATTTGTTCAGTCTTACGAGCTTATAGAGTGATGTAGGCGCTTTCTGAGCAATCCTTGGTTTCATTCCTAGAAAGTTATTTAATGATATTAAAGGGACGATATCACCATGATCAACAGGGCATGGAATCAGAGTGCTAGTTTTAGATCAACAGGGCATGGAATCAGAGTGCTAGTTTTAGATTAACTCAAGTGACTGGAAATAATACCTCACATGATAAGGTCATATTACCGTTGCTGCTGCATAAATAAGCCAGTATGCAGCCCATGCTGCCAAATGTGTAGCGCAACGAGCTTAATCAAACACGGTTACCATATCTACCCTCACAGATCTCCATTTATACTCCTGCTTGAAGAGAAGCAATTATAGTTAAGTGTCTTGCTCAGGGACACAAGCACCACGGTCATGGCCAGGTTTCAAACCCACATGCTGATGAGTCGGCCGTCAGAACGCAAGTCTGATGCACTAAACCACTCGGCCATGGCACCCCAGGATACCATTCCAACATACCTGCATATGAACAAAACAAAGCAAGCCAAAATCATATATGTTATGATGATATAATATGTTCTCAATCCTCCAATCTTATCATAATAATCACCATTATTTATAGCTGTATTTCCTATGATTTTTGTCAGATCCTCGGGATTACAAATCCCGAAGGTGAGAAGAAGTACATAGCCGCGGCTTTCCCCAGCGCCTGCGGCAAGACGAACCTCGCCATGATCACCCCGTCCCTGCCCGGCTGGAAGGCAGAGTGTGTCGGCGATGACATCGCATGGATGAAGTTTGACAAGGAAGGGCGTCTGCGTGCCATCAACCCGGAGGCTGGGTACTTTGGAGTGGCTCCGGGTACATCTCATAAGACCAACCCCAACGCCATGGAGACCATCCAGAAGAACACGCTGTTTACTAATGTAGCAGAGACAAGTGACGGAAGATTCTACTGGGAGGGTCTTGAGGATGAAACACCCAAGGTGAAAAGAAAATATGTTCATGATCATTTATTTTTAACAAGTGGAAATTCTCCAAGGTTGGTTTTTATACATATCTCTTAATTCTTAAAAAGTACGGGATGCATTAACCGACATTTTACCAATGGAGTATACCAGAATTGGAGTACTCGTACTCATACTGAGTACACTTACTTCTAAAAAGTTCTTGACTAAAAGTCTTTTAAATTTGAGAAATTCATTAAACGATAAAACATTTCCTCAGCAGAAAGTCGGAAGTGCTTAAACCACTTGGCCATGACACTCTAATGACAAACAAGGATAATATATTATTAATAATATACTGAACAGCAAAAGAAACGCAAGTCCGAGGACAGCAAAAGAAACGCAAGTCCGAGGTCTTGTCAAGTTTTCAAACAGAAGACAAACCATTTTGATTCTAATTACTCATTTAATGAAAAATGTTTTCAATTTGTGAGCTGAAAGTGACTGTTGAAATTGCATTGCAAGATTTTCACATTCAACAGTCACTTTCAACTCACAAATTGAAAGCATTTTTCATTAAATGAGTGATTAGAATCAAAATGGTTTGTCTTCTGTTTGAAAACTTGACAAGACCTCGGACTTGCGTTTCTTTTGCTGTCCTCGGACTTGCATTTCTTTTGCTGTTCAGTATATTATGTGCATAATATCCAAGCCTTCTAATCTATTGTACATAACAAGCAAAAGCCTATATTAACTTATGCCTGTAATTTTTTTCTGGATTTTTCCTGATTTCAGATGATTTTTTTTATTTTTTTCAAATCTCCCTTTGCCTCAACATTTCCTTGAAAGAAGAGAAGTAGGCACCAAGGAAAGAAAGAAGTAGCCTGTATTGTGTCCAAACCTCTAATTTCTTGTTTATGGGGATGTGGAGAGTCTGTAAATCCTCCAAAATTAAACATCCAGGAGGTTCAGGGGCTTTATTTGTCCTCTAGACCAACAGGCCTGCTGCTCATCTTTTCATTTTTTTACTTTTGTCAAATTACACCCCTGATTGACCATGACTTTTGAGTTCCATCTCCATGTTATATCTCTTTCAGGATGTGAAGATCACCAGCTGGTTAAGTGAAGAGAACTGGACCAAAGCGAGCGGTAAACCAGCCGCCCATCCCAACTCTCGATTCTGTACCCCGGCATCTCAGTGTCCGACCCTTGACCCCACATGGGAGAATCCTGAGGGTGTACCAATTGATGCCATCCTGTTTGGAAGCAGGAGGCCAAAGGGTAAGGAATAAATGGAAGCAGAGGGATCTTAGGGGGAATATGAGGCCCGTCCATAAAACCCCCCCCCAAAAAAAAAGTGTAACAGTAACTTTCCCAACTTGACCATAGATCTGAATAATTTTGTCTCTTTTATCCATCACCATCATCATCCTTCGGCCGCAGCCGAGATGTTTTTAACAACATTACGCCGGGTGGGTGTGTCTGTCATGACTCTGCCTACGTTCTTCATATAGCAGTCCCTTTTGTGTCTCTAGTAACAACGTCTGGGAGTGTCACGGGATATCTTCCCCTCCTTGTGTATGGGAGCCTCCGTCGTATTAGATCCGATATAATTTTGATCATTTGCCCGATGACAGTGTTCTGCAAAGCGTACTCTCTTCATTGTGCTTTATCCAGTCTAAGGCTGTGTGTGTTTTCGCTTATTCCGGGAACCGGATATCCGAAATTGGAAATCTTTGGATACCTGTAAACAAATTTGTAATAATACGTCAATACCGAATGTATAAAATAACCAATATGACCACAAGATTCTCTTGTTTTATTAGTCATAATAAATGTGGACTTACTGTAATAATTTCCTGTCTGTATCATAAAAACAACTCGTAGCATCCCCATTCCCCACACACAGAAAAGTTAACAAATAGCTTAAATGTTCAGTAAAAATTTTCAAAAGTCATACGGGTAATTGGAACCGAAAAGTGGAACCGGGTAATGACAGTTTCGTTTGGGTATCCGGGTACCCGGGTATCCGGGTATCCGGGTATCCGGGTATCCGGGTATCTGGGTATCCGGGTACCCGAATACCCGGCACAGCCTTAATCCAGTCAAACCTTTTCAACAACTAGGCAGCATTTCGTGGTGTGATTATTTCTAAACAAATTTCAAAATACGACTGACTACAACTAAAATTAGTTTATTTGGCTGTAAATACAAACAGGAAACTAGAAATTCAGAGTTTGTGAACAAACTCAAGGTGTTCGGAAGTGACGGTAATTGATGTCCTCATCAATTGGGATCATTGTTAAAATGTGACTTAAGATTGTTTTCAAAAGTAAGTTGCCTTACTCATTTCAAAGAAATAGCTTTTCGGTATTGGCTTTTTCAACAGCCCTTTCCATTCGTACAAAAATGACACTGCAGTATTAAGTTAATACGATCTATGGTTTTAGAAATATTGTAGCGCATCCGTTATTGGCTTAAACGCCCAACCACACATCTATAAAATATATTTTATCCTGCAAGAGCTTTAGCCTGTGACACATAAGCGTCCCGTGAAGACCGCCAGCTGTTTTCCAGTAGATAACGATCTCAGTCTCTGCGGTTTGTAAACAATGGGCCCCAGAACCACGAGTGTCTGGTGTGTGTTAAGTCAATGGGATTTTGGCCCAGAAAAGGAATTTTGAAGAAAAAAACAAATCAAAACTTTGACCTTCGATGCGACCGGAAGCAAATGTCAGACGATTTTGACGTTAACTTTTCAAATGTTGCCTAAGCCTTGATCTGTCAGATCCCAGATTATGAACATCATAGCTTTAGTATATTTTGATATACAGTCGATAGCAAATGGTCATTTTTAAAACTTAAATGGCTTGTAATTTGATACCTGATGACGTTATCACGACGTAACTAGATTCATCTACATGATAAGGTCTTTATATGTGTGAAGTTTCAAGGTTGTGTGAAATTGTTAACTTGCACTTTCGATGTAGAGAAGAGTTAAGGAGAAGAAGAAGAAGGAGAAGTAAAAAAAAACAAAAACGGAACAATAACAATAGTTGTTCGGCTGAAAAGCCGAACACCTAAATAGCATTATTAACAATATTTGTTAAGTTTTGACAATAGTAATAATAATTTTCTCCATTATGAATGAACCTTATGATTGATGTTTGTCATTTTTTAGGAGTTCCTCTTGTGTATGAGGCATTTGACTGGAAGCATGGTGTCTTCATAGCTGCTGCTATGAGGTCAGAGACCACTGCTGCTGCAGAGTTCAAAGGTGAGAGGTCATCTTAGGTCAATATGCCAGAATTTGAATCATACAAGTGTGTATATTTTCTCCTGTAAATATTTTCTCTGTAATAAACTGCGTCTAATTGTTACAAAGCTAATAAGATTGGTCTGTTAAGTTTGTTTTGTTATAAAAGAAGTTATATCTATCAGAATTATTTATACAATTTGTTTACATAATTTTTTTATTTTTAAGGATGGAACAAACATTACATTTTTTTTTAACCAGTTCGCGTCGGAGGCCGTGTATACACGCAATTTTTTTTTTGGACAGCGGATCGGAGAGCGTCTAAACACGCCACAGGATTCTCGGGAATTTTGTATAGATTCCCGGTCGACGTGGCAATGAGCCATAAGCATACGGTGGAAGACGCGGTCTCCCCGGTCACGCTCTGGTGAGCACCATTGTTCGTGTTTGTGCGGTAAAAATAAACCCGCCACGGGGGTTCGGAAAAACTTTTTTATTCCCGGCGCGAACTGGTTAATAAAGTGGTTAATACATTTTTAATAAAGTGCTTCCAAAGTATCTAGAAGAGAAGGAATATTCTATTATTCAAATGATTTCATTTTTTTAGGCAAAGCAGTGATGCATGATCCCTTTGCTATGCGTCCATTCTTCGGCTACAATGTTGGTGACTACTTCCAGCATTGGCTAGACTTCCAGAAGACACCGGGTCTTAAGCTTCCCAAGATCTTTCATGTCAACTGGTTCCGTACCGACGACCAGGGTGAGTTCCTCTGGCCAGGGTTTGGGGAGAACACCAGGGTGCTCGACTGGGTGTTGAAGCGCTGCGACGGAGACGACGTAGCGCAGATGTCACCGATTGGACTCATCCCGAAGGAAGGAAGCCTCAAACTTGATGGATTAGAGAAACCGGTTGACACGAAAGCCCTGTTTGACATACCAAAAGATTTCTGGTTGGAGGAAGTTGCAGATATTAGGAAGTACTTTGATGATCAGATTAACGATGACTTGCCGCCGGATGTAGCGTCAGAGCTAGATGCTCTAGAAGAGCGTATCAGAGCTATGTAAGTAACCTGTGTCTAGATAACAGGGTCTTGTCTGTCAGAGTCATTTGTAAAAGTAAGACAGAAATATTATTTCAGTATGCAATCAGATGTGTATTAGGATTTGAAGTCATAAACTACTGAATACTCAAAGTGAAAAGAGAACAATTTAAAAATGTAATTGATCAAATGCATATGACATAAAACACAATAAAGGGGGCCACTTTGCATCCGTCACGTTAGCAGTTTTTCCAATGGTTGTACCTGAAACCAACCAAAAAGTGTTTCAACATGTGAATGGACATGCAGGCTTATACTAGAACTAATTTGAGTTGATTTATTTTATTTATTTATTTTTTTATTGATTTTTTCACCCTCAAATTTCCATAAAAATTGGACGGAAAAAATTACCTCACTTTCCCGTCCATTTGTTGATGGAAATTTTAGGGTAATTAAAAAAATAATAGTAATAATCAACTCGTATTATCTTTAGGATAAGCATGCATGTTTATTCAAATGTTGAAAGTCTTTTTGGGTGGTTTCAGATATTAAAAAAAAAATTACAACCATTAGAAAAACTGCTAACGTGACGGTAGGAAAGTGGCCCCCTTTATTGTGTTTATGTCATATGTTTGAAAGAAATCATATATAATATTTCCGACTGTGGATAGACACAATTCCAAGGAATAAAATAAATATAAGGAAAATATTAGTATATTTGAAAAAAAAAATTGAAATACAAATTTACAAGAAAGTCCAAGTCGGATAAATTGCTAAAAAGGGGGAAAACAACTAAAAAAAACTTGTAGCTTGGACTGTAAGAAAAAAAAGTTTGTTTGATACCTTGAAATAAATTGTAACTGTATAACAAGAAAGTGTGCGGTATGAAGAACTGTCGTTTGCAAGACAATTTAACGAAAATTAGAAACATGATTGAATCATGTTTATCCTTTTTTAATTCTGGATAACATCCTTACCCACCTAGGGCCAGTTTCACAGAGCTGCTTATTTAGCTGATGAAATTTGCTTAGCAGAAAAATTTGCTTAGCGGAATTCTTTGGCTACCAGCCAAACTCTCATACAAAATGTACGCATTTTGGCTGTTAGTCTGTTTTATGTTGCTTAGCAACAATAGTTGATTAGCAAATTTCTCTGCTAAGCAGCTGTATGACATTGGCCCACTGGTTCTTTAAAGCTGAACTACAAGGCGGGGGGGCAGACTTATTTAACTTAATATGGAGCCAAGGTAAAACAATTTTATGCTATGTCTGCTTATATCTATGTAACTTTAACCTGTAGAGGGAGCTGTTTTGGCTGGCGGTGTTGGTGACAACCAACCTGATGACCATGGTCCAGCATGATCCAGTAGTGTCGTGTGTTCCTAAATTCTTCTATTTACAGACTAATCCGGCGAGCTCTGCTTTCCGCCATTACTGCGGTGGTACACGCGCGTTACACGCATTCTTAAATATGCGGCGCGCTAGCGTTTCATCAAATACAGTGCACAGATTGGTCAAAGAAGCACTGGACTGCGTAGAAAACGAACACTTGACGCAGAATGTAGGTACCACCACAGTTATGGGGCGACGCCCAGTGAAAGGGTCGACGGATTAGTCCATATCTTTCATTCAGCTGTAGAATTTGAAGTTGGTTGTCAATAATATTTGGGCCAAAGTTAATGTTTATAATCACAATGACCAAAGCATTACATACAGTGAACTGCAGTATCATTTCAGAATCTTTATCCTGACACTGCAGGAGCAAGTACTTGTGGTATATATATAAATAGCCCCGAGTGACTTTGATACACATAATATATGCATAGATATATATTTTCAAACGGATGTAATGTGTGTACCCCGATGCTGAGAGAAACCTCATTGGCTAACCTCATCCGGAATGTCATGAATTGCTGTGTTTCAACTATTATTATATACTTTGTGGTGCCTTTAGTTAGAGAGTATACTATTTGTTATTGAGAAATGCATCTTATGTTTTATCTGAACTTTTGGTTAAGACGTAAAGCGCTAATCATATTAGTGTGATTTGATTTGATTGATCATCATGAAAGGCAAATTATCGATAAGAATATAAATGCAGCATTAGTAAGATATAACCAGGGCCATCTTAAGAATATTTGAGGCCCCCGGGCAAAGCAATGTACTGGGGCCCCTAACCCCCTCGCCCCCCCCAACTCGGTCCAAAGATCAATTAAACGCCAGATGGCCCATATCCAACATTCATTTTGCATACAAGGAGGCCCCGATTTCACATTAACGCCACTGCTATTTAATAATATGAACCTTAATTTTTATTTTTCAAATTGAATCTCGGGGCCCCTAAAATCACGGGGCCCCCGGGCAACTGCCCAGTGTGCCCATGCGATAAGACGGCACTGGATATAACTGTGGTACCTAAGTCTGCATAAGGCTTGTATGATCTAGAAAACCATTATTGGTTCGGACCTAGATGAAGGTATTGTTTAACAGATGATTGTATAGGATATATCTATGTTTCAGGCCTCCCAGCGAAACCTATGTAAAACCTATAAAAACCTATATTTCAAAATGGGAACCTTTATTTCCCCCCAAAAACCTATATTAACCTATAAAAACCTATATCTCCTGCAACACATTTTCAACTTCCTCATAAAATCCTCATGGCTTTGAAAAAAATTACTTCCTAAGTATAAAGAGGTAAAGCCAAAACAGTAGCCAAACTGTAACATATGTTCCCGTCTCTTAGATTTTCTGACGGACATGGTATGGGGTAATGTTCTTTGTTGCAAAAAGTGCTCAGAAGGTAGGCAATTTACCAAAAAAATGTTACTTAACACTGCATCTGTCTGTCTGCATAACCTAACCTATAAAAGCCTATATTTTGGCATTTGGTAAACCTATAATAACCTATATTTTTCTTTAAAAACCTATTTAAAAAAATATATATTTGGTAGATAAGGCACTGGGAGGCCCGATGTTTGTATCTGTTGATGTGTCCATTCACATAATAGTGGTGTGTAAGAAGAACAATATGGGTTTTTTCATCCTCAACCCCCCCCCTCCCCTCTTTCTTCAGGAAGAGATAGTTAAAATGATGCAACCATTATCGTACTTTATAATACTTCACCATGCACAGTATTACTTTTGAAGGTTATACATTGAGATATCTACAGATCAGACCTGTGATCTCTGGATTTTTCCTGTTTTCAGGATTTTTTTTGCAAATCTTCACTTGCCTCAAAATTGTCTTGAAAGAGAAGTAGCCACCAAGGAAAGAAAGAAGTAGCTTGTATTATGTACAAACCTCTAGTTTCTTGTTTGTGGATATGTGGAGAGTCTATAAATCCTTCAAAATTAAACATCCAGGAGGTTCAGGGGGCTTTGTCCTCTAGACCAAAGGGAGACCCAGGCCTGCTACCCACAGGAGGTTCAGGGGGCTCTGTCCTCTAGACCAAAGGGAGACCCAGGCCTGCTACCCACAGGAGATTCAGGGGGCTCTGTCCTCTAGACCAAAGGGAGACCCAGGCCTGCTACCCACAGGAGGTTCAGGGGGGCTCTGTCCTCTAGACCAAAGGGAGACCCAGGCCTGCTACCCACAGGAGGTTCAGGGGGCTCTGTCCTCTAGACCAAAGGGAGACCCAGGCCTGCTACCCATTTATAGGGATTGTTTACTTAAATCAAATCAAAACCCTGATAGATACAGAATCAAGTTGCTCATAATTTTATAATAATATTCTGTAACGTGTTAAACATTTGATGGCAAATTGTAGTTTGTCTCTTCGTGTCACAACTGTAATCATCAGTTTTATTTTGTCCCATTCGTGTTATAAAAAGCGTTGTATTATAAATGATACTAAAAGGTATATGTTTTAAACATAAAACAGAAGGCATCTGATGTTCAGAATATGGAGAACATTGCCATTAACAGAATCCATAACAGAGTTGATTAGTCATTACTTCTGTGGGTAGATCTTCTAGTGTATCCAAACATTTATTTGATAATCAGTATTGGGTTACAAAAAAATACAAATAATAATAATAATAATCTACGCCCAAAAATGCTGGGTGAAAAACACTAGTTTTTCAGTAATGTCCACTGCTAAATCAATCATTTGTAATATTATTAGTTAAAAATTAATTGTGGTTTGGTGAACTTTCAAAGATAATGTTTGGTAACAGTATTATGCTCAAACAATTGACTGTATTGACTGACATCAAATAGAAATTTGTTTACGTTTTGCGAAGCTGAAAGTGTCTGAATAAAACAACCATGTCAGTTTAGTTCCGGTGTATTCTTTTGTTTATTAATTAAGGTGCCAGGCCAGCTGTTTACGATCGATATTATTCATGAGCCGAGCCCCTCAAAAGAACCAATCAGATGAGATTATTAAGCCGCGCCTATAACCATGTGTTTATATTTAATATCGATTACTGGATAGCACAGCCTGTACAACTTTGGTAGCTGGCCGAAACGACATTGCCATATTCTTTTATTCCATCAAAAAAAAAATTGCTTCTAAAATAGCTTATCGTTTAGTGGGAAATAAAATGTCGGTTGGACAGGATGGATACTTGCTGGTACCAGTAATTTTGTCATAACCTTGCTTGAAACAATCTCAGTAAAGGGGCCGATTTGGTTACATCAAAGAGCAAGGTATAGATGACGTGACGAATGACATCACATGTTTACAAAACGGCCCCAAATGTCAAACTGCACTGGGCACAAAATGTACACTGGTCTATGACAAGAAACTATAACATTTGATAGTTTGATATATCGGCAAAAAAATCTTTACTTTTGATTTATCTTTTAATAAGGCACTAACATTATACCTCAATTCTAAAAATGAAAACAAATTCTTATGTGACGCAGTGCAAAATGTACAAACTCTGCATACAAATACACACACTTTTTCCCCGTGTGAAATCACCCTGGTACTCTAAAGGTCACACAAAGTGCAAACAAGTCACATGGTCTATACTTTGTCTACGACACGACAATTGAATATCATTACTTTAATTTCAACCACAACAATGATAACCATTTATGATATTTCCAGCTTCTAGGAAAAAAACAACAATAAACAAAAAGACACCACGTCAAAACATTTAGACATATCTAGATGGATAGACCTACTAAGTGGTATGAAAGGGCCCAAAAGAATTTGTATATTCACGGTCGCCCACCCAAGCATCTGCACGTATACCACATCATCTCGCTGCACATAACCTACTCGCAGCTATAGCCAGCTGAGGTTGGATGGAACCTGGTTTGTTATAGTGTAGTGAAAACAACGAGCAATGAAATGCCATTGGATATGCAGCCAACGCCCCTTGAATGAATGCCTTCAGCACAAAGTGGACTAGAGCCTCCTCCTGCTGTTGGCTTTAAAGGAACTATTGTACACCATTATTGTAGACCAACTTGTCCGTAAATGCATCTATACTAGAATCAAGAAAAATGTTTTAAAAAAATTTTAAAAAATCTGTGATAGTTTCAGCTCATTGCATTATGTGATCAACGAGAAAGTAACGAAAATTCAATGAATGTTTTTCATTCCTTATGTGAAAAATGGATCACTGCATGACGTGATCTATTTCAAAGCGTAATACATTCGCGTTTTCTCAACAAATGACAACAATTATTACTTGAAGCAGAGTAATTTCTTGAGTTATTTTGTACGATCACCAACTGCACATCAATTAGGTTTGTAGATTATACTTTTGTAATCAGGTAACTACCAAAGATGGACACTCCCTTTAAGTATAGGATTGTTTACCATTACTGTTGAACTGGAAATACGTCATCACAAAAACGAACAGTGAAGAATTATAGCTGGTTTTAGAAGGCCGGGGCCGTAACCCTGTCTCAATAACGGTATATTCCTAGCCCTGAAACCAACCATTCAGAATGTAGAAATTGGAACACACCCACAATATGCCCCGTACATGCCCACGCTGCGTGTTTATCTCCTGTGACTACTATTAGCTGGTGTACTGTTCATGTAGTTTGAAATACTTGTACATTATTTGTATAGTTTTGTACAATGGTGTATTTTTATTTGGCACTATTTGCACGGAAGGGATGAGGCTAGGTTTAGTATTAAATTTTTTACCCTAAAAATTCCTTTCTGGCGAATTCCATGTCTACACATGTTGACGTACCGGTATGCAAGGGCGCAACCACGTGTTGAAAGTTGGGGGGGTCCCAAGCAGCCAATAGCAACGTCATCTGCGGGCGAGCGAAGCGAGCATGCACGTGCACGCCACTAGCTGCTGGGGTCTTGGTTCAATATTACGTATTTCAGCGTGTTGATGGAAGTGTTGCATAATTGTGATGTCATGAATGACATTACTAGGATCATGTATACATAAAATACCAAAATGTTCCAGAAGTTGGGGAGGTCCACATAAAAGTAGGGGGGGGGGTCGTGACCCCGACCCCCCAGTGGTTGCGCCCTTGCCGGTATGTTGGGAAACGTAAGGGACATCCTGGTAATAGGATGAATTCTTATAATAATGTTAGAGCGGGTCTCCAAACTGATTTGTACAAATGTTAAATGAGTTGAAGTTGACATTTTGTGTCTACGTTGATACATGCATGCTCTGGTGAGGTCAGTCATGGTTAGAACGTTGACCATGACGTCTGAACAAACACTCGTGGCCTATATGTCTGTGTTACATTCTGACGGGGTTTGGATATGAACAGACAGAAGTATAGCTCATACCCGTAACCGTGATTCAGCGTGAAGATTTTCTGTGTATAAAGATAGCCCATGTTTTCTGCTGTTTTAGTTTTCTGTTTTCATCGATATTTTCCTTATAGACAGGAAAACAAACACCTTGGTATTAAATATTTCACTTAATAATAGTCCGAAGATTACGGTAATTTAACTGTAAATAAATGCCTAAATGAATTTATGATTTGAAATAAATTTTAGGACACATTTGCTGTAAAACCTTGTTTCTCGTGATAATGTTGAAAAATGTGTTATTTGTTACGCTTTCCATTGCATAGGATCAAGGAATGTTCAGATAAAAAAGAAAATTATCAAAACTTATCGGCAAAATGGCGAAAAACACGAGCGACACAGCTTTAATAATAATAATTTAAAAAACTGGATGACAGGATCGCCACATAAGTACACGGGGTCAACTGGGACAGGATGATGAAATATCTGGTGATTTGCAAAATCGTCTCCTCCCGTCATGAATATGTAGATCGGACACCGGCCTTGATCCACTACACAATACTTTTCTGTATACCCATATAGGTGTTATTGGCAATGCATGACAGAGCATTCGAGCTGGTTGAGTTCTTTAGAAAGCCGCTGACGTCATGCAGAATAGTATACATATAAAGACACTGCACGTCAGATCACCACTACACACTGTTTAAACATTCTAGCGCGCTGTGGCAGTATATACAAGCAAAGAATACTGCAGTGTAACACCAAGGAGAAGATTGAACAGAAGCCGAAGCGACTTGACTCGTCATTTTTGGTAAGTTTTTATTTTGCTTTTTGTTTAATTGTTCAATCTTTTTAGATTTTTCTTAACTCTATCAGACCTGTTTTTATTTTATTTTATTTATTTTATTTTTGCGTTCTCAAGCCTGGGGATTGAGGGGGACATTCCGTATTTTCTTTTATCTTCAGCCAATTTTTATAAAACTATCAGTCATAAAAAAAAATTTAAATTAAAAAAAAATAATCCATGGGTCGATTAATGTTAGAGGCCTCTAAGGCTCTATACCTTTTTTGTAATTTTTTGAATATTTGGTCAAAAATTGTATTTCAGTGTTGGAAGAGCACTGAGGGTTTATAGGGTTTATTTGTAAACCCAAGGCAAACATAACTTGGCGTTATTAATCATGTAAATGGAGCCAAGTGCCACGGGGAACTGAATCCAGTCTGTACTAAAATGAAGTTTTCTCAAATATTCTGCAATTTGTCCAGTCTTACTTCAACCTTATGTGGGTATTTACCGGGAAAGATGTTAAATTTCTCCACTAAACATGCAGTGAATAAAGAGTTTGTTTTGGTTTCTAATCTCTCCAATGCTTGTGAGTTATAGACAAATATCATTTAATTTGGAGTTATTTAGATTACTTGGAATACAGAATCAGAATGAACAAAAAAAATCAACTAAAAAACAAACAATAACACAAAATTACAATCTAAAATAAATAAAATAATAATCTTGAATTAAACAAATTCACGGTGATAAAACGACCCACTGAAATAGGAGAATGAATATTCCACTCGGGTCATTCATCAGTGAGTATCGAAATAATTTATTTATAATTTATTATTATTTTATGTTTTGAGTGTTAGCCTGTTGGAGATATTGAAGATGGTTCTACCTGTAAATGAGAATGCAAACGAGTTCATGCAATAATGTTAATATGCTCTGTGTATCGCATTTAATTTTAACCTTGAGTATGACAACAAATCTCAGTCATGATCATTGCATGTGATTCTTAAAAGATTGTTGTATTCAATGCTGATAATAAATTAATATCATCCAGAATTTAACCCGACATTTTGGACATGTGAATTAAATTATATATAATTCCTACTGCATTCTTTTTTTAAAACTTAATGTCGGATGAAGACGATATTGCGAAACGGCCATCATCATGCCACATGAGGACAAAACCGGATATTGGACGTAGACCAAATCAGCTGATAGAACTCATTATTATGAGCCGAGCCCCCTCAGAAGAGCCAATCAAATCACGCAATACAGCCACACCTTTTAAATCGTCTACGTCATCATGCTTTCGCTTTTCTTTCAACTGGACAATGTGTACAAAATAACAAAAAATTTGTAGATATTATTAAACGACAACGAACCTTTAATTTATTTGGTTGTTCTAGGATAATTATTCTCTTATTAAGAGATTCATTTTGGGGCTGATGAAAGTGTTATTTTGTATGCAAATGAATGGAAAAACCCCAAACCAAACCGCCAGCACAAGATTAATTGTCATTTCTAAAAAAGTCTGGCTACCCAGGTCTCGCTTCTTAAACAGCACTATAAATTGATTGCTGAACAGGGTTTCAGATAATGTACATATTATGATAATGAATGGGCGGTCTCTCGCGATGCTGCATCACACCCACGTACATGTACAGTACAGCGCCCTCGATCGCATGCGCACGCCAGGCATCTGTAGCATGAACAACATGCATGACACGTAAAACACGCGTGCGTAAGCTAGCTAGCTACATGTGTGTGGCGCGACCCCGATTATTATCGACTTATTACGAAACTGCAGAAGGTCGGGTCCACTGAAAATCTACCTTTTTACTGAAATTTTGTGGGTTTTCAACAGTTAAATTCGTTCGTCTCATCTCGGATCGGTGTGAACACCATTATCAAGATGGCAGCAATATTACGTGGGTTTTTAATACGGTAAGTAATTAGTATGAATTCGATTAATTGCCTGATCTTATACAGAAGTTGAGAACACTCGGTGATCCTACCGTGCGTTGACTTTCATAATATCACTGGGCCTATATCAGATCAGATTAGATGATCAGTTATTCGGTCGTGTGTGTCGACTCGTAACGTGTTAATTGGAGTGTATGTCAGACAAGTGGTATTTTTTTTCCCCCAACTTATCTGGCATTCATTACTCGTTATGACTTAAATGTAACTCGACAGTTAATTTTTCTGTTAAAATGAAGAAAATATTGGAAAAAATGTCATGTCCAACCGCCACTTTTTAAGTTTTTTTTTTTAGAATTTGTTTGTAGCCACTAACCAGTTACAAAATGATTCTATCGATATTTTTAAAATCCACTTTATTTCCCTTCTAAAATATTAATCCCTTTCATAAAATAGAAGGATCTTATTATAGTTGCCACTGCGCATGTACAATGACCGTGTTGGTCTCTAACGGGGGAGTTGACAAGATCAGACTGACATGACTGAGGAAGTCATCGTATACCAAAATGCCTGATTTTTCATGAAATAAATATCCTGGAATAATTTGAAGTATATGTCCGTCATCATCCATATGTTCTCCACCTTACTAGGTAGGTAAGATTACGTTATTGGTTATATTGAATGAGAAAGTGGCGGTCGGATACAACATTCTTCCCAAAATATTAACGTTTGATTTGAGAGGGGTAAAAAAACAAAAACGTCGTGTTGTATGTTGCTACTTCCTTGTTTAATGTGTCCCAATCATTAATTAAGAAAACACTTTCGTACAGATTGTCCTCTATTACAGTGTGTATGTGACAACCCCATTAGGAGTGGGGTTTGTAAAGAAAAAGTTTAAGCAAGTTAATCACCCTTCAATTTGCACCTTCACTCAAGGTTTGTTTGAAGGCGAATTAGTTTGAATCTCACTGGGTAGCCAACACAGCGTGAGGTCACTGCCTGTAATCTAATGTGTGTGTGTGTAATTTGGTTTTGTGTATGAGTGTGCAGTGTATATGTAAGGGGTTTAGTCATGTGCATCCTGTAGGAAAGAAAGAACAGTGAACCCATCCCGGATCCTGTTATACTGTTAAAATAATCTAATCACAAATCAATCCTTGAAAAGAAAACTAACATAATTACATTCAATTTATCATGGAGGAATGTTCTCTTCCTTCCGTGTTTTTATAGTGTATATTGTTCCAGATAAGTACATGTAGCGGGGTAAGCTGCACAGATTTGTTTTGGCCGCATTCAAAGGAAACGGTGAATTTGCGGAAAAGGGGTTCAGAGAAAAAGAAAGATTTCCCTAAAGTTTGAAGACTAAAAGCGATTTCACTTAATTTGTTTCATGGTTTCCTATAAGTTTCCTTTTTTGATTATTTATATTTTAAAGAAAGTTACAGTTGCTTTAGAACCCATCTATTAAAGCGCTGGCTCTTACTTGGCTGTGAACACACATTTTTATGGGGTATACTATAGACGCATATTTTGGAAATGCAACACAAACATGTAGGCGTGAAAGAAAAAAAGTGCAGATCCTTTCTAGTATTTTAGTCATATGAAACGTATTGAAATAAGTCACAATGAGGGTTGCACTTGGATGATTTGCAAAAAGCATAGCAAGCTTTCAAACTGCAACTGGACGGATGGACTGGACGGATGAATAACTTTGAATATGTCACTTGTCAGTTTTTTTAATGTAATTGGTAAATAATGTCATCAGAATTATTAGTATTTCCCAGTGTAGTTGATGTAGGAATTGTATCCATGTCAGTCCCGTTACAGCTAATATATATTACTTCGTCCATTTGGAGGTGTCATAGGGATTCTCCTTAGGAAAGGATACTGTTAGTAATAGCCATCATTGCAACATTGCCAAATAGCCTCTGGTGTGCAATGGATTTACTTGTTGAAGCACCCATAGTACTAATTCCATGAATTAACTATAATTGAAAGGATGTGGGTTATGCATGATTGTTATTGAGGATTTGCATGGAGTTCCTGATAATCGACATCCTTCCAGCAGGCCTGTGAATTCTCAGGATTTTTTTTACTGATTTCAGGATTTTTCACAAATCTCCCTTTGCTTCAAAATTTTCATGAAAGAGAAGTAGCCACCAAGGAAAGAAAGAAGTAGCCTGTATTGTGTCCAAACCTCTAGTTTCTTGTTTGTGGGGATGTGGAGAGTCTGTAAATCCAAAATTAAACATCCAGGAGGTTCAGGGGGCTTTGTCCTCTAGGCTCTAGACTAAAGGGAGACCCAAGCCCACTATGCATTTTTCAGGATTTTTTTTACTTTTGTCAACTCACACCCCTGTTTCAGAAAATCAAAGCAATAATTGATAGGGTGTCATGGCCGAGCGGTCTAGTGCATCGGTGTTGTCAGAATGTGGGTTCAATTCCCGGCCAGGCCGGTCGTGGCGCTTGTGTCCTTGAGCAAGACACGTAACCATAATAGCTTTGTCCTTCAGATGGGATGTTAAGCCGTAGGTCCCGTGTATTAGATTATTAAAGTAATGCACGTAAAAGAACCCAGAACACTTATCGTGGAAGAGTAGGGGGTTACCCCGGTGTTTCTGGTTCACATAGCAAGCGTCCCTTGTTTTACAGGTTTCCTGGGCACCTTTTGAAAGTGTTTCACTGAAAGGTCTCCCCAGGTTTAAATAAAAAATAGTTTTGGCAGAAATGATCATATTAATTGAAATTTGACTTATAAATAAATAAACATTACAATTACTGAATTGTAAATGCTGAATTTATCTCAGAATGGACAAAAATGCTATATACCATGCTCGATATGCGGCAGAGTGCCACAACCCCCCGCAATGTCCCTATACACTATCCAAAACCCACCCCAGACTGAGGGATCTCCAATATCCTAAGTCAACCACCCTCCATCCCCCTGTGATTGTTAACTGATTCAGTTCAGTGAGCACACACTCCTATCCCCCACCCCCTAGGATCCAAGTCCCACCAGTTTCCCGCCTGCACGCCTCACCGATGGTCGAGCGGTTTAGTGCATCGGATTTGTGTTCTGATGGCTGAGTCACCAGAATGTGGGTCCCAGCCAGGACCATGGTGCTTGTGTCCTTGAGCAAGACACTTTACCATAATTGCTTCTCTCCACCCAGGAGTAAATGGGTACCTGTGAGGGCAGAGTTGGTTGTTGTGTTTGATTAGCCCATATGCGCTGAGATGGTTTCAGAAATGATTAATGAGCCTGATGAGCAGGGGTAATAATGTAATGCGCCTTGAGCACAAGTTTGATGGATACGTGCGTCATATAAGTCCACATTATTATCCAGCCATCGCGTGATCCTCCAGCAGCTTACTTAAGCAGCAGCATTTCCCAGAGTCTGGCATTCTCCCGAGGATGATCAGAGCATACTGATTGAAACGTCGAGTCGTAACCTCCAGTTCTTTTCAGAACTAATTACTAATCAATAGAGAATTTCACATGGTGTCACCGCAATTAGTCTTACTTATCCTCTTCACCATGCAAAGCTACAAGTTTTACACTAACGCATTGTTATTCTATTAACGGACCCTCTTCTCCCCCCCCCCCCCACCATATCGAGCATTGTATGAAAAATGCTGGTATTTCCTATTTAGCTTTTCAGATAGTACACATTATACTTTATGAATTTGTGGACTTTGAATCTAAATCATTATTGTAAGGCCATCGGTCCTTATAGGGCCCATTAACCATAACTCCCTAGACAACAAAGGCAGTTGGAGGATTTTGAAGGATTTTTATTGTTCAGTAACAATGCTTAGGGAGGTAGGGTTAAGCAATCATTGAACTATTGAAAGATGATTAAATGCACCCAGACCAACTGGACTTCCTTGGTCAGACAAAAGGGCTATTAAGGGTTGATTGTCTATTGTGTAGGAAGGATTAGTGAAGGATAAGCAGTGTCATTGATTTTAATTTTGTCCTACACTGACATGTATATAGCGCTGCATACTCTGTGCTTTCCGAGTGTCTGTGAAAAAACTACAGTCGACTCGGGCGGGATTCAAACCCACGACCTCCTGCTTACTAGTGCAGATGTCTTAACCTCTCAACCACCGAGCTTGTCATTGTCCAATTATCCCTTTTGTCTGCTTCCAGAAGCTGTTCCACACCGAACAGTTGCTTTCCAATCTGGGGAACAATGAAGCAAGCTAAATGAATAGTTTCAGCCAATAGTTTAATGATTGCCCCTCAATGGGGCCCTCCCTCAGAGGACCATAGGCCTAGCTGCAAATGTAATTGTTTAACCCTAACCTTCCCAAAGCCTCCAAAATCCTCTTTGCTAAAGTAAAGGATTTTGAAGGATTGAGGTTATTAGGCATACTTGCCTTTCCATGGTACATGTACATCCGTGTTTGTTGTAGGGTCAGTGCTTGGGTCAATGGACACTGTTTATTGCTCCATGCATGCAGGGAGGGTCCCTGGCCGCGTACATGTATCACAGATTAGAAACACATGTGTGCATACATGTCATGTGCTTGCTTTACTAAAGGATTTGAGGATTCAGGTTATGTGTAAGCAAATGGGCCTAGGGAGTTGATACTGCTCTTGACAGAGGAATATCAGTTCTTTGACAGGGAAAAGGTGCTTTATTGGTTAATGAATGTCCAATGGGCCCTCAGAGGACCTTATGCTTAACTGCAAATGTAATTGTTTAATACTGGTAATCTCATCCAGGGTTGTAACTATTAGCACATATCTTGAACCTGTTATTTGCAATTGTTTGATATAGCTCAACTTAATGTTCATTGGACCTGTGCAGCTATCAATCACTATCTCCATATCTTTGCCGTAGTTGAATATCATATCTTCACGAATATAAAATAACACATACTAGATGTCTGTTACTTTCCTACACAATGTAATGAATAATGATCTTATCTCATCTTATCATATGAGCTGGGTGTATAGTTCAGTGAAATATTTCAGAATGCAAATATACAATATTGTGGACTATGCCCCACCAATGTCGTAAAATTTTTACTTGCAAACGAGTGAATTCATAAAATACAACATGCGTAAATTCAACTTAGTCCCCCCCCAAAAAAAATAAAAGTTTGACATTAACATTACATTTGATATCAAGAGTGAAATAAATGTTGTTTAACATTTTTTTAAAGATTAGTAACATCACACCGACAGAGAAAAACCATTTTCCAAAAATTTTTCATTAGTAACCGAACATTTAGTGCACATATATTGTTGGAAATTGTCTTGAAAGAAAATATAATTTGAATTGACCGCTGTCACACTTTTGACCAATTCTGGTTCAAATTCCAAAAATTGTACATATTCACGTTGTACCACATGTGCTTGAGAGATTTACATGTATATTCTATGTTTCGCTTCTATTTTCCTTATAAATTTCTTTAACCCTAACTCCCTAGCCTTAATTACCAGGTACCTTCCTCAATCCTTCATAATCCTCCGAAATGTGTTTGTGCATGAAGCTCACTGCCTCAATCCTTCACTAATCAAATAATCTTACACTATCAAATGCATGACCCTCCTCCATCCTCCATAATCCTCCAATTGGTGATTTCGAACGTGCCTCATTCCTCCAAAATCCTCCAAATCCTACGGAGTATACAAGATTATGTTTCTGTCGATCCATAGTCCTCTACATTCATCCAAAGTAAATTTCCATTATGCCCTCAATCCTCCACAATCCTCCAGGATCTCTTTGAACCATGCTTCCACAATCCTCCACTATCAAATGCACGACCCTCCTCAATCCTCCAATTGGTGATTTTTGAATGTGCCTCATTCCTCCAAAATCCTCCAAATCCTCCGGAGGATTATAGAGGATTTAGGAGGGTTAGGGTTAAATACGAGTTATTTCACAAAATAATTTAGTTACTGCAATACACTGATCCAGCCTGTCATTCAAACAGCATGGATTAACCAGTAATGAGATTAACCAAAAGGGGACAACTGTTACTACATGTATGTCAGTCAAGTACTAGTACTTGGCTTTTATGAAGGTGGCATGACTGAGTGTTCAGCATGGCTGAGACCATGACCATATCTAGATGGGTGTATTAATATTCATGAGACATTATTTGAACAGCAATGAATTTGTCACACTGTTGCATCTATTCACCCCAGGCATTTTTGCAAGGAACCATCCAAAATCCACCAACATGCAAAAGATACCCCAATTGGTTGGACTTTGATGGAATCGGTACATTAGCAAATGCAAAGCGTCCATGGCTTGGCTATACACAGTACTGAATCCATCAAAAGCAGCCAGTGGAGTTTGATGGATTTGGTACACATGGATATGCTCTATTTGCTGGGCTATACTGTGGAGTACTGAATCCAACAAAAGCAGCCGGTGGAGTTTGATGGATTTGGTACACATGGTTACATGCTCTATTCACTAGGCTATACTGTGGAGTACTGAATCCAACAAAAGCAGCCAGTGGAGTTTGATGGATTTGGTACACATGGCTATATGCTCTATTCGCTGGGCTATACTGTGGAGTACTGAATCCAACAAAAGCAGCCAGTGGAGTTTGATGGATTTGGTACACATGGCTTCATGCTCTATTCGCTGGGCTACATGTATACTGTCAGTGTGGAGTACTGAATCCACCAAAATCAAGCAAAACTGGGTGGTAGATTTTGATGTAGTTGGGGTTAAGCTATTTTGTGAAATAAATTATTTTTCTTTCTTTCAGTATGCAAAGATTAACCCAAAAATGATAAACAAAAACTCACATGTTTTCCAGTGTCTCACAATCAAAAGATGTACACAAATGTACACTTGGTTTTAATAACAAATCTCCTTTTTTCTCTTTTTCAGCCAAGTGTATAACTGCAGTAAGTCACTGGTAGCCAGTATGCCAGCTTGCAACCTAACCACACAGACCATCCCGCTACCTAAGGTTGTCAACGGTAATCTAGATGACCTCAAACCTCATATCAGAGAGTACATCTTAGAGAAGGCAGACATATGCCAACCAGACAGCATCCACATATGCGATGGATCTGAAGAGGAGAATAAATTCATGCTGAATCAGATGGAAAAAGAAGGAATGCTCAAAAGACTCACAAAGTACCCAAATTGGTGAGTGTTTATGAGTTCTGGCGAGTGTCGGAAGGCAAAAGGCCATTAGAAGGCAAAAGTGGAAGAACGAACACTCTTCAGGCATTACTTGAACTAAGCTATACAAAATTTGTAATCATGGCCAATTAATATAAGTATAGAATTTTGCTAAGCAATGTGAAACAGACAACCAAACTACATGTACATTCTGTATAGAAAAATGGCTAGTAACCATTTCAGCTAAGCAAGATTTTCAGCGAGGCAGCTCTACAAAATTAGCCAAGATGTTTGATAAAGGGCATTGGATGCTTGCCCTATGATATG
Organism: Zoroaster sp. YZ-2022; assembly: GCA_029582265.1. Lineage (NCBI taxonomy): Eukaryota > Metazoa > Echinodermata > Asteroidea > Forcipulatida > Zoroasteridae > Zoroaster > Zoroaster sp. YZ-2022. Next base: position 10,040,068 of record CM055822.1, read on the forward strand.
ACACTGAGCCTGGGCGATAATTGACATTCTGTACAATAGTATAATACGTTGCTATGTGACAGACTGAAAGGAAGTGTTCTCTTTATCCGTTGCTATGCAAGAATTAAGGCTCATTGTTAATACATTATTTATTTTACAAAATGGTACATGTAAATTTATACCACACATACACTGTGCAATATATGTCGGTGATATTAATGCCAATATTCAGCCTTATGCATTTGGTTTTATGTTCTATGAAATTAAATGTCTGTTTTGAAGGTATGAGACGAGCTTTTCAAAGACTGTATGTGGCCGTGACTAAAATTCTGTACGTGATAAAATTTGATAATCGGTTCCAACTGAAAACGTCACCAGAAACTTTGAAATGTGCCATATGTTCCGTATCTAAGCAAAAAAATTAAAAATTAACAATTCTGAGGTCAGGATTGGAGTCGTCTGTTTAGTGCATGCCGCGCACAGGTGCAGAAACAATATCAATAAAATATCAATATGATTTGTCTTCACGATTAGCTGGTTGGCAAGGACAGATCCCAAGGATGTCGCTCGAGTTGAAAGCAAGACTGTCATCTCAACTCCTAATAAACGAGACACTGTTCCTATTCCAAGGGAGGGTGTAGAAGGAACCATTGGGAAATGGATGTCACCTGAAGACTTGCAGAAGGCCCTTGGAGAGCGCTTCCCTGGCTGCATGAAGGGTAAGCAAGACTGTTGGACTTAACTATACTAGTATCCTGATTAGAAAAGGCTTTCAGGCCCCCTAAAAAAAAGTCCAGTTTCTGGTCGAAGGTCGGCTTCAAAATCGGTGTGGTTTTCGATGCATTTCTCGTTATTTTTGGTAATTTTTTTTTTTTTTGCCAACCAGTGAAATACATGTTTACACGGTTATTGGAACCAGACCAAATTTCCCATACACAAAGTATGGTGGCTAAGAGGCCGCACAAATTGGAAAAATATTCATACCCCAACATGTATGTGAAAAAAAGGCTCATTTAAAACAGCACAGCAGAATTTAAATCGATCAAGCCATTTTGGCTGCAATTGGAACAAAAAAATGTTATAACCAAAAAAAAAAGAAAACTAAAAATGCCAACGTGCGGGTCTGAGACCAGAAACCAGAGACTTTTTTGGGGGAGCCTTATCCTGATTTGAACCCAATAAGCCCTATAGGGGATTATTGATGATACCTTGTACACTTGTACACCTTGTACACTAGTGACCAGCTTGGATGAGAACTAATTATATATTTGTTCAATTGAGTTATGCGAACCATGTTAAAATCACAAAAACTTGTAGCTTTGCATGGTGAAGAGGATAAGCAAGACTAATTGCGGTGACACCATGTGAAAATCTCTATTGAGTAGTAAGTAGTTCTGAAAAGAACTGGAGGTTACAACTCGACGTTTCGATCAGTATACATTTATTTTCACTTTTGATCGTAACACTTGCATGAATTAAATTCACAGATAACTCTACTTCAAATGAAAACGCTGAAAACTTGGACTAAAAACAAGTATTTTCTGTTCTGAACACCGGATTTATTTTAAACCACAGAGGAAGTCACACCATGAACAGTCATATAGGATCTGTGAGGCTGGTTTACATAAAACCTAGCTACCTCATTGTTGTCTGATTCAGTGGCACAAATCTGCCATTTATTATGTGTGTGGGGGGGGGGGGGAACACACCATCTACACATGAAAGATCAAATAAAGGTCAGTGCAGATGGATTCTTTAACCCTCCTATAGGTTTAACACTCAAAGACACTCAAAATTTGTATGTCACTCTTAACCCATTGACTTTGTGCAGTGCACTCAAATACATGCAAACACATGTGGCTGTGTGATAGGAGGTCAAACCCAAAGACACTCAATTTGTATGTAACTCCCAACCCATTGACTGTGCAGTGCACTCATACACAGCTGTGTGTGACTCTGTGGTTTGACCTACCAATTGGCAATGCACACAAAAATACTCAAGTGACTGTTTGTGAGTGCCGTGCTGACTGGGCCAAATTTCAGCCTGGGCATAGGAGGGTTAATGCATGAAGCAAATATATCTAAAAGTGACCTTTCATAGGAAGTACATGTACATGAATTGACAGATATGGCATACCACGCAATTGATCATGATGCAATTACTCATTGTCATGGAGTGCCGTTTCCTGTGGTACGCAGGCATTTCAATATGATATAAATAGGCTGTATATGTACGGTACTTCCTGACTGACAATGTTACATCACGAACCGTTAATCTGAAATGAACAGGGGTCCATTGTTACATAGAGTAATTTACATATGTACTCATGTAGGTCCTTATTCAGTGGTTTGATTCTATACTGAGACGCAATAGTAACTTACCACTTTTTCGACCTTAAATTATCAGTAATCACAATGCACAAATGTAATATGTGCACTCACGGTGAAGTGGATACAGATGGGATCGAGTACAGTGGACAAAACGTGGACATTTCCTCAATAAAATGCCAACATTTCTAATCCAAATTGTTTTATTTTGAACCATTACAATTTTATGCTATTCCAAAACAAGTGGTAAGTTTCTATTGCGTCTCAGTATAGTTCTATGAACTAGAAATATTGCAATGATCCGATATTCAATCTAGAAATAAGATCACAGCCGTCTGAAGACGATCGAAACGTTGAGTTGTTGTAACCAGCCGGTTCTTTACTACTCAAACGGGAATTTCTACGTGGTGTCACCGCAAACGGTCTTTACTTAGAAATAAGAGCCACATTGTCGTACCTTTTAGTAGGTACATGTATTCTATCCAAGTGATTGCCAGGAATTTAAAAGTACCCAAAATGAGTTTGAGCACAAAGCTTATTTTGACCAAATTGATAGGAATTGTCAGTGTTAGATTTGTATTATAAAATCCCCTTCAGCCTTCATTTTCTCAATCAGGAATTTACAAAAAGACTGCAATATTCCGTGATTTTACAGAGCACAAATAGTAAGAAATAAAAAATAAAAAAACTTGATTTCCTGTTCAAGTGGTTAACTCGGACAGCTGCAATAAAAGAAAGACGGTTTAAAGAATAATTTGGTATCAGTATAACTCCCTTGCCATTTGCCTCAAATGTGAAAAGTTAAGTCACTTGTTATTCATTTTAAGAGATTAAGAATGACTTAATACACACTCAATCATCATCCTATGATTTTTGTATTTTTTTCCATCACCTTTTTAAAAGCACGTATAGACTGTTCATGTCAGATAGCCTCTTAGAGTGTCACGGCCAAGTAGTTTAGTGCATTGGATTTGTGTTCTGATAGCCGAGTCGTCAGAATGTGGGTTCGAATTGTGGCAGCCACCATGGTGCTTGTGTTCTCGAGCAACACACTTTTACCATAATTGCTTCTCTCCACCCAGGAGTAAATGGGTACCTGTGAGGGCAGAGTTGGTGGTTGTTTGATTAGCCCTATGTGCGCCGAAATGGCAGCAATTGAGCTGTGTACTCCCCAGGGAGCTGAAATGGTTTTCAGGAATGATTTATGCGCCTGATGAGCAGGGGTAATAATGTAATGCGCCTTGAGCACCAGTTTGATGGATACGTGCGTCGTATAAGTCCACATTATTATTATTATCCAGCCATAGCATGATCCTCCAGCAGCCTACTTTAGCAGCAGCATTTCCCAGAGTCTGGCATTCTCCCGAGGACGATCAGAGCATACTGATTGAAACGTCGAGTCGTAACCTCCAGTGCTTGTGTCCTTGAGCAAGACACTTTTACCATAATTGCTTCTCTCCACCCAGGAGTAAATGGGTACCTGTGAGGGCAGAGTTGGTGGTTGTTTGATTAGCCCTATGTGCGCCGAAATGGCAGCAATTGAGCTGTGTACTCCCCAGGGAGCTGAAATGGTTTTCAGGAATGATTTATGCGCCTTGAGCACCAGTTTGATGGATACGTGCGTCATATAAGTCCACATTATTATTATTATCCAGCCATCGCATAATCCTCCAGCAGCCTACTTAAGCAGCAGCATTTCCCAGAGTCTGGCATTCTCCCGAGGACGATCAGAGCATACTGACTGAAACGTCGAGTCATAACCTCCAGTGCTTGTGTCCTTGAGCAAGACACTTTTACCATAATTGCTTCTCTCCACCCAGGAGTAAATGGGTACCTGTGAGGGCAGAGTTGTTTGTTGTGTTTGATTAGCCCTATATGCGCTGTAATGGCAGCAATTGAGCTGTATGCTCCCCAAGGAGCTGAGATGGTTTCAGGAATGATTTATGAGCCTGATGAGCAGGGGTAATAATGTAATGCGCCTTGAGCACCAGTTTGGTGGTTACATGCGCTATATAAGTCCATATTATTATTAGAACTTGAGAAGTCGGGGGCCTCTTTTTTTTTTTCTTTTTTTTTTGCAACACAACTTGAATCATTTAATTTTTGAAATGTAAAGATGCCTATGAATTATAATTCGTTCAGTTTACCAGTAGATTTGACCTGATGATCCCATACAGGTAGGACCATGTACGTGATACCGTTCAGCATGGGACCATATGGGTCGCCCCTCTCCAAGATTGGCATTCAGCTAACAGATTCTATGTACGTCGTGGCCAGCATGCGAATAATGGCCCGTATGGGTAAGAAGGCGCTGGACGTTCTTGGGGATGACGCATTTGTCAAGTGTCTCCACTCCGTTGGACAGCCGTTGCCCATGAAGAGTAAGTTGATGTCAACAGAACGATCTGCTTAAAGGGACAATATCGTCACATTCAGAGCAGACTTTCAACATGGCATGGAATCGGTGTCCTAGTTTAAGACGAACACAGTGACTGAAAATCACTGGCTTAGTATTTTCAGTCACTGAGCTAAAATCTAAAACTAGCACTCCAATTCCATACCCTGTTGATTGTGACGATACTGTCCCTTTTAAAGTCAAAGTAGACTTTTGGTTAAAGGTCATTATAAGGTCAAATAATATAGCAAGATACCAACCTTTTGAATTATTCCAGTTCTGAGAAAATTCCACTCATTTATTTACAATTCTAGCACTGATTAATTAAACCAGAATAAGTTGTAGAATTTCAATCGACCTTCAGATTATAATTTAGGTTTGACTATGAATTCTACTCAGACGAAAGCCCCATGAGCAGAAAAGTTCAAGGGATGTTTGATATGAAACCTCCTTGAACAGAAAGAATTCAAGGGATGTTCGATACGAAACCTTGAACAGAAAGAATTCAAGGGATGTTTGATACGAAACCTTGAACAGAAAGAATTCAAGGGATGTTCAATACGAAACCTTGAACAGAAAGAGTTCAAGGGATGTTCAATACGAAACCTTGAACAGAAAGAGTTCAAGGGATGTTTGATACGAAAGCTCCTTGAACAGAAAGAATTCAAGGGATGTTTGGTACGAAAGCTTGAACAGAAAGAATTCAAGGGATGTTCGATACGAAAGCTCCTTGAACAGAAAGAGTTCAAGGGATGTTCGATACGAAAGCTCCTTGAACAGAAAGAATTCAAGGGATGTTCGATACGAAAGCTCCTTGAACAGAAAGAATTCAAGGATGTTTAGACGAAGCTTGAACAAAAGAATTCAAGGGATGTTCGATACGAAACCTCCTTGAACAGAAAGAATTCAAGGGATGTTTGATATGAAAGTTCCTTGAACAGAAAGAATTCAAGGGATGTTTGATATGAAAGTTCCTTGAACAGAAAGAATTCAAGGGATGTTCGATACGAAAGCTCCTTGAACAGAAAGAATTCAAGGGATGTTCGATACGAAAGCTCCTTGAACAGAAAGAATTCAAGGGATGTTCGATACGAAAGCTCCTTGAACAGAAAGAATTCAAGGGATGTTTGATATGAAACCTTGAACAGAAAGAATTCAAGGGATGTTCGATACGAAACCTTGAACAGAAAGAATTCAAGGGATGTTCGATACGAAACCTTGAACAGAAAGAATTCAAGGGATGTTCGATACGAAAGCTCCTTGAACAGAAAGAATTCAAGGGATGTTCGATACGAAACCTTGAACAGAAAGAATTCAAGGGATGTTTGATACCATCAACTTCACACCAACTATGTTTTAGATAAAACTTTGATCAGTAATATTTGTGTCCAATTACCAATGTTGTTCAGGGGAGTTAAGTTAACGATTGTAGTTGGGTCATTCCACCAGGTTGAGGCAAGCTTTGTGATAGGTGTCCCTCATTAACATTATTCTCCAAACCTGGTGGAATGGCCCAAGAAGGTGCACTCATAATAAGGATAATGAATGGTACATCTACCTACGTAACAAGGACACCATGTCACAAAGCTTGGCCCCAACCTGGTGGAATGACCCAAGAATGTGCACTCATAAGGATAATGAATGGTACATCTGATGGCTAGAGCGCGCTAGTCGAAACGTTGAGAACAAACCAACCGGCTCTTCTCAGAGCCATCACTTCTTCCGAGAAGAGATTATTACATGGTGTCACCCGAAAGAACTCTATAACATCTATAACAATGGTACATCTACCTACGTAACAAGGACCCACGTCACAAATCTTGCCCTAATCTGGTGGAATGACCCAATTACATCAGATTGTGTTTTAAAAAAAAAATTGATAAGACCTTTCTCCCTCCTTCACTCCCTACCAGCACCCCCTGTCAACAACTGGCCATGCAATCCAGAGAAGACGCTGGTTACACACATACCAGACAGAAGAGAAATACAGTCTTACGGCAGTGGCTACGGTGGAAACTCTCTCCTTGGCAAGAAGTGTTTTGCCCTTCGTATCGCCTCGAGGATCGCCAAAGATGAGGGGTGGATGGCTGAACATATGCTGGTGAGTAAAGTGAAAGATGCAACTAATATAATAAGTCATCTTGCCTCTTGTTGCCCTCAGCAGAGAACAAAAGAACCATTGTTTCTAGCTGGTGGATCTTGTTGCATTGAGCAGCCTGCACACTTTTCTGTCGTTGCATTTTGTTGCATTTAGCAGGGTGTCTGTGAAATGCCTGTAGAGGGGTTATAGGCTCATAATGAACCCTAACCACCCCCAAATCCATCTTCGGCAAAATTACTACCAGGCAAGAAGTACAGGCCATAAGTGCTGAATATGAAAGATCAACGGAAAATGCATGGTGCATTTTGAACATAAGGACACGTTTCCTAAAGTGCACTGATGGATTTTGGAGGATTCAGGAAGGTTCCTAGCCAGAATGCCTAGGGGTTAGGGTTAATAGCCAAAATCCTGAGAGGATCTTTTATTCATTGTTGGTTTTGTCGGGGGATGAATTGTGTGCCTAGTGCTTGCGAGGTCGGTGTGCACAAATCAGATTCAGTGTTTAGACTACTGGTGTGTGATTCATGATCATCAGCATTTAACCTTTGACCCTCTCTTCTCAAGAATGCTCTAATGTATTTCATTGTTGACAATTTCAGATCGTCGGGTTGACAAACCCACAGGGACAGAAGAGATACATAGCTGCATGTTTCCCCAGTGCCTGCGGCAAGACGAACCTCGCCATGATCACCCCGTCCCTGCCCGGCTGGAAGGCAGAGTGTGTCGGCGATGACATCGCATGGATGAAGTTTGACAAGGAAGGGCGTCTGCGTGCCATCAACCCGGAGGCTGGCTTCTTCGGCGTGGCCCCGGGTACGTCAGACAAGACGAACCCCAACGCGATGAGGACTGTAGAGAGTAACACGGTGTTCACCAATGTAGCCGAGACGAGTGAAGGCGGGTTCTACTGGGAGGGACTAGAAGGCGAGACACCCAAGGTGAAAACACTGGAACATCCATATTGGTTTGCTGATACACAAGTTTATGGGAATGAAAATGAAGCTCGTGTTCAGAACAGACACGTATCTTTGGAAATAATGAATTTATTGATTGATGAAAGTCTTGAAATTCAAACTATGACAGGAGTCAGAGAACCAAACAAATTTGTTTTATTCCATTAATAATACAAGTATATGGAAAATAAAAAATATTCAAAATAGTCTGGTGCTTTGTAGTCTATAAATTTGTCCATGTTGATTTTAAAAGGGCAGTCAGGAATCCAAACAAACATGAGCGTGTTTGATAAGTTTCAACTATTCACAGGCAGACCTAAGTGATTTTTCAAAACTGCCAAAAACTAGCTTCTTCATGATTTCTTTTTCTTCAATTCTGTCGATTTTCAAAATTCAAACTACTTATCTCTCTTTCAGGATGTGAAGATCACCAGCTGGTTAGGTGAAGAGAACTGGACCAAAGCGAGCGGTAAACCAGCCGCCCATCCTAACTCTCGATTCTGTACCCCGGCATCTCAGTGTCCGAACCTTGACCCCACATGGGAGGATCCAGAAGGTGTACCAATTGATGCTATAGTATTTGGTGGAAGAAGACCCAAAGGTGAATAAGGGATTTTGTATATACCATAATTGTGATTTGGTTTTACAAACAAACTTTTCAGATTTGATGTTGCGAATCCAGTCCAATAAAGCACCTTTTCCCTGTCAAAGAACTGATATTCCTCTGTCAAGAGCAGTATCAATTGACGTCAATTTCAATCAATAAAATATTAAAAGCCACATAGAAATCTCAATTTTTCAAATTTGCTACTTGTGACTCATTTTCACAGAGCGGGTCACATATGTGACGCCGTATGTCAAAACCAGGAACAATTGGGCAAGAGGTCAATTTTGAGTTATTGAAATATTAGTAAAATATAGACCTTGCACTTTACAATGCCGCTTTCTTTTTTCAAATCGGATATTCCATAGCGAAGTTATTAAGATTTAAAATCGGACTGTTCGAAACTGAGATAATAGCCCTTTAAGGTTTGAGTTTAAACAAAACAAGTAGGTCAACAATGTTACCTTAGCAACGGGCATGCAGGAGCAAAGAAACTGGTCTATAGTTGATTTTCAAACTTTTTTCAGATATGAAATTGCATTATTTACCAAAGAAAGTAAGATTTTATTTTGTGAAATTATAATGCCTCTCTATTTAAAAAGTATTTAAAAAATAATTTGTCAATGAAATTTCAGTTAGAAACTTTTACAGAACATTTTAAACATTTGTAGCATAAATTTCCAAAAATCTCAAAATTGCAAAAAATCCCCCCGCCCCCCCAAGGCATTTTGCAGCTGTTCCTCCGTTCGTAGCTCTGCCCAATTCCACCTGGTTTTGACATACCGCATCACATATGTGAAATTAACATGGATGCGAGTAGGATTTCTTGCAATGTGTACTTTTTGTTCGTTTGTTTAATTGATATCTTCTTAAAGGTTGTGAAGGGAAAGTCTTTACAGGCCTGTGATTTCTCAGGAGTTTTTCCGATTTCAGGATTTTTTACAAGTTTCCTTTCACCTATCGTTTCGGTTTGCGGTAACACCATGTGTTTATCTCAACTAACGTGAAGCTGAGGTACACGTTCTGAAAAGAACCGTATCGCAACCTTCGTTAAGTGAGAACCAATTTCGGGCAACTCGTTTTTCTCTACTGTTGCTAAGTGAGAAATATGGTTCAGGGAGAACCATGGGGACTTCACGGGTTATACTCAGAGAAAAACGAGTTGCCCGAAATTGGTTCTCCCTTGAACCTTTCTCACTTAACGAAGGTTGAGATACGAGTTGTGCGATACGGTTCTTTTCAGAACCTGTACCTCAGTTTCACGTTGAGATAAACACATGGTGTTACCGCAAACCGAAACGATATTCCACCATGCAAAGCCTCAACTTATATTTCCTTTCACCTCAAAATTTTCTTGAAAGAGAAGTAGCCATCAAACCTATAGTTTCTTGTTTGTGGGGAATCTGTACATCCTCAAATTAAACATCCAGGCGGTTTAGGGGGCTTTATCCTCTAGACCAAAGGGAGACCCAGGCTCGTTATCCATTTTTTCCCCAGGATTTTTCACTTTTGTCAAATCACACCCCCTGTGTTTATTGTCATCTGCTGAGTACTGGTAAACCTCTATTGATAAGGAGTTATGGTTCTCCATTATGAATGAACCTTATGATTGATGTTTGTAATTTTTAGGAGTTCCTCTTGTGTATGAGGCATTTGACTGGAAGCATGGTGTCTTCGTAGCTGCTGCTATGAGGTCAGAGGCCACTGCTGCTGCAGAGTTCAAAGGTGAGAGGTCATCTCAGGTCAATGTGGAAATGAGGCCCAGATTTTAAAGCCAGTATTCTTTTTTTGGGGGTAAAATGTCTGTAAATGCATCTATAACTGATAAGAACCAAGAATTACATGTACTTGTGTGCATAAAAAAACCAACCTGTGAAAGTTTGCATTTGTGGAATGTCTGTCTTCAGGACAACAGAAATTCATTTTGGAAATTATTCCTTAACCCTAACTCCCTAGGCCCATTTGCTTACACATAACCTGAATCCTTCCTAACTCCCTAGGCCCATTTGATTACACATAACCTGAATCCTTCCTAACTCCCTAGGCCCATTTGCTTACACATAACCTGAATCCTTCCTAACTCCCTAGGCCCATTTGCTTACACATAACCTGAATCCTTCCTAACTCCCTAGGCCCATTTGCTTACACATAACCTGAATCCTTCCTAACTCCCTAGGCCCATTTGCTTACACATAACCTGAATCCTTCCTAACTCCCTAGGCCCATTTGCTTGCACATAACCTGAATCCTTCCTAACTCCCTAGGCCCATTTGCTTGCACATAACCTGAATCCTTCCTAACTCCCTAGGACCATTTGCTTGCACATAACCTGAATCCTTCCTAACTCCCTAGGCCCATTTGCTTACACATAACCTGAATCCTTCCTAACTCCCTAGGCCCATTTGCTTGCACATAACCTGAATCCTTCCTAACTCCCTAGGCCCATTTGCTTGCACATAACCTGAATCCTTCCTAACTCCCTAGGACCATTTGCTTGCACATAACCTGAATCCTTCCTAACTCCCTAGGCCCATTTGCTTGCACATAACCTGAATCCTTCCTAACTCCCTAGGACCATTTGCTTGCACATAACCTGAATCCTTCCTAACTCCCTAGGACCATTTGCTTACACATAACCTGAATCCTTCCTAACTCCCTAGGCCCATTTGCTTACACATAACCTGAATCCTCCAAAATCCTTCATAAGTAAAGCACATGACATGTATGCACACATGTTTCTAATCTGTGATACATGTACATGGCCAGGGACCCTCCCTGCATGCATGGAGCAATAAACAGTGTCCACTGACCTTGCAATCACTACAACAAACATGGATGTACATGTACCATGGAAAGGCAAGTATGCCTAATAACCTAAATCCTTCACTTTAGCAAAGATGATTTTGAAGGATTTGGGAAGGTTAGGGTTAAACTGTACTTGAGAAATAATTATTTAAAATTTATATTTGATACCTACGGAAGCCCAATCGTGCCAGATTTTTGTGAGGTAATTTTATTATTATTGCGTTATAACGCAATACAATTGCGTTAAAACACAATGCAATTGCGTTTAAACGCAATGCTCAATAATCACCGTGACAACCCGACTGTCTCTGTCTAAAAAGCCCGGCACTGTCGATTTCACAGATGTACAATGTACATTCTCCATGGCGCTCCACACAATATAGAGGGCGTTCTATAAAGTATTGAGCATTGCGTTTAAACGCAATTGCATTGCATTTTAATGCAATTGTATTGCGTTTTAATGCAATTGTATTGCGTTATAATGCAATTGTATTGCGTTTTAACGCAATTGTACTGCGTTATAATGCAATAAAAAAAAAATTACCTCACAGAAATCTGGCACGATTGGGCTTCCGTAGATACCATAATTAATTTTACATCAAGTAAATTTTAGAATTTTCTTTGATCAGTTATGATTTTCCCAAATGTGGTATGAGGGGTTTTAAGTTGATAATTGCAATAGATCCATATACATCAGTAAGTTTTCTGTAAAACTGGTCATTTTTTGAGATTACCAATAGTGTAGAGTGGTTTTAAAGCAAGACAAAATCTTACTCGGAAATATTTGAACGTCATATTGATGCCACTAGTTTATATTTCAATTATTAAACCAGTTGTCACCACCAGTTCTTTTCAGAACTATTTACTTCTCAAAAATAGAATTTTCACATGGTCTTTACTTACAATTATTTAGTATTTAAATTTTGACTGTTTGTCTGTCCATTGCATGACTTTGTGTGTCATACCTATTGTTTTAGCATGTGCTCTGTTCATTGGCGGATCCAGAGGGGGGGGGGGGCGGCTTTGGCCCCCTAAAATCGTAAAAAAAAATTAAAAATTAAAAAAAAGGGAGAGGAGAGAACGCACTCTCATTCCCACAGTGTGTGGGATAAATATAAGGTGACCTACTTAGTACTGTACTAACCGTTGCGCATAGGAAGTGTCGGCACCCTTTGTTCCCAGCTAACATGCATATGTTGGGCCAACGTTGGCCAACGTAAGAATTTACAGTTGGCTCAACGTCGGCAGTTGACGTCGCCTTGACGTTATTTTTTCCATCGGGCCAACGTCGAAGACATTAGGCCAACGTTGTAACGACGACAGGTCAACCCCGCCACAACGTTGGCACACGTTGGGCCAACGTATGCATGCTAGACTGGGTAGACCTACACTGTAAATTTTTTTTTTTAATATTTCCATATATTCACGGGTACCGTATTTTCATAACTGGAAATGAATCTATGGTTAACGTATTATTTACGGTATTTAAGCAGTTAAGGTTGAAACGTCCACGGGATGCTGCATTTACTATGGGATGTATCTGTAGATATTAATTGGGGTTAATCGATGCAATTTATTTTACACAAAGTCTTTCACTTACCTATACGTACGCGTAGTCTGGTTCCTATTTCAACGACTCCTCTCCAGTTACTAATGTTTAGAACATGTATCCTTTATACTGTCTTTTCAAATCTCTTTTCAAATCATGGTGTCATGCAATTATAATCTATATTTCAATATTTTAAATTTTGAATGTACTTTTTTTTTACATCAAAATAGAAGAGAACACCAAAATCTTTTTTTTTTCATAAAGTTAACGGTAAATATTTGAAAATGGCTTAAAATGACCCATTTTCACATATTTAAACCTTGGAAATGATTCGAGCACAAAGCTAGGTCAAATTAAGGTCAGATGATTTACATATTGGATATATCCCAGAGTGCAATGGGAGCGGCCGTAATACGCGTTTCGGCCGTAAAACACTGAAAAAGGGATGATACGGTAATTCACCGTGGAATTTACACACTTTTCGCCGTAAAATTACGATATTTTACAATGCTCTGCTTCTTCGGAAATTAAAACACAATTGGATTTTGACGTCGGCACAACGTATGATGCGCCGTAGTTAGGTTTTACACATTTTAACTACATTGTGCCAATGTTGAAAATTGACCTGTTATACTGTACATTTGCCCACACTATACTTACGTTGTGCCAACGTTGAAAATCAACCTGTTGTACTGCACAACCTTAGTACGCCAACGTTACATTGCCCACACTATATTTACGTTGTGCCAACGTTGAAAATCAACCTGTTGTACTGCACAACCTTAGTACGCCAACGTTACATTGCCCACACTATACTTACGTTGTGCCAACGTTGAAAATCAACCTGTTGTACTGCACAACCTTAGTACGCCGACGTTACATTGCCCACACTATACTTACGTTGTGCCAACGTTGAAAATCAACCTGTTGTACTGCACAACCTTAGTACGCCGACGTTACATTGCCCACACTATACTTACGTTGTGCCAACGTTGAAAATCGACCTGTTGTACTGCACAACCTTAGTACGCCGACATTACATTGCCCACACTATACTTACGTTGTGCCAACGTTGAAAATCAACCTGTTGTACTGCACAACCTTAGTACGCCGACATTACATTGCCCACACTATACTTACGTTGTGCCAACGTTGAAAATCAACCTGTTGTACTGCACAACCTTAGTACGCCGACATTACATTGCCCACACTATACTTACGTTGTGCCAACGTTGAAAATCAACCTGTTGTACTGCACAACCTTAGTACGCCGACGTTACATTGCCCACACTATACTTACGTTGTGCCAACGTTGAAAATCAACCTGTTGTACTGCACAACCTTAGTACGCCGACGTTACATTGCCCACACTATACTTACGTTGTGCCAACGTTGAAAATCAACCTGTTGTACTTCAAATCCTTTGTTCTCTTACTTTACATTGCCCACACTATACTTACGTTGTGCCAACGTTGAATATCAACCCGTTGTACTGCACAACCTTAGCAATGCCGGCCATTGCCCACACTATACTGTGCCAACGCTGAAAATCGACCTGTTGTACCGCACAACCTTAGCACGCGGCACATTGCCCACACTATACTTACGTTGTGCCAACGTTGAAAATCGAACTGATGTGCAGCACAAACTACGAACGACGACGTTGCAGTGCCCACACTATACTTACGTTGTGCCAACGTTGAAAATCAACCTGTTGTACTGCACAACCTTGTACGCCAACGTTACATTGCCCACACTATATTTACGTTGTGCCAACGCTGAAAATCAACCTGTTGTACTGCACAACCTTAGTACGCCAACGCGTTACATTGCCCACTATCATACTTACGCAGCCAACGCGTTGAAAATCAACCTGTTGTACTGCACAACCTTAGTACCGACGTTACATTGCCCACACTATACTTACGCCAGCCAACGTTGAAAATCGACCTGTTGTACTGCACAACCTTAGTACCGACGTGCTACATTGCCCACACTATACTTACGTTGTGCCAACGCTGAAAATCGACCTGTTGTACTGCACAACCTTAGTACCGACGCCATATTGCCCACACTATACTCTACGCCAGCCAACGCTTGAAAATCGACCTGTTGTACTGCACAACCTTAGTACCGACATTACATTGCCCACACTATACTTACGTTGTGCCAACGCTGAAAATCAACCTGTTGTACTGCACAACCTTAGTACGCCAACGCGTATACATTGCCCACACTATATTTACGTTGTGCCAGCCAACGCTGAAAATCAACCTGTTGTACTGCACAACCTTAGTACGCCAACGTTACATTGCCCAATACTATATTTACGTTGTGCCAACGCGTTGAAAATCAACCTGTTGTACTGCACAACCTTAGTACGCCAACGCTACATTGCCCACACTATACTTACGCCAGCCAACGCTGAAAATCAACCTGTTGTACTGCACAACCTTAGTACGCCGACGTTACATTGCCCACTATACTTACCAGTTGTGCCAACGCTGAAAATCGACCTGTTGTACCGCACAACCCAGTACGCGCCATTGCCCACTATACTTACGTTGTGCCAACGCTGAAAATCGACCTGTTGTACTGCACAACCTTAGCGACATTACATTGCCCACACTATACTTACGCCAGCCAACTTTGAAAATCAACCTGTTGTACTGCACAACCTTAGTACGCCGACGTTACATTGCCTACACTATACTTACGCCAGCCAACGCTGAAAATCAACCTGTTGTACTGCACAACCTTAGCACGACCGACGTTACATTGCCCACACTATACTTACGCCAGCCAACGCTGAAAATCAACCTGTTGTACTGCACAACCTTAGTACGCCGACGTTACATTGCCCACACTATACTTACGTTGTGCCAACGTTGAAAATCAACCTGTTGTACTGCACAACCTTAGTACGCCGACGTTACATTGCCCACACTATACTTACGTTGTGCCAACGTTGAAAATCAACCTGTTGTACTGCACAACCTTAGTACGCCGACGTTACATTGCCCACACTATACTTACGTTGTGCCAACGTTGAAAATCGACCTTGTATACTGCACATTTCCCGACGTTGGCACAACCTTAGGACGCTGACGTTACGTTGTCCGTATTATAACTACGTTGTGCCAACGTTGAAAATCGACATGGTGTACTTCATACTGTTCGCCAACGTCCGTACGTACGTTTAGAAAGTGACTCCGACCTTCCCGACGTCCGTACAACGTCTGTTTTTTGACGCCGACCCAACGTATGCGTGTTAGCTGGGTTGTACTGAACAAAAATTGTTTTTGATTCTCAGCCCCCCTAAAAAATGTTCTGGATCCGCCCATGCTGTTTAAGTGGGTTTTTATTAGCTATAGATCTTGCCTATACTTTTATGATATATTTTGTATAAATTTTCAATTGTTTACATTTACTAATAGTTTCATAGATTTGTTTACCTTGTATTATATTTTTTAGAGGTTTTTATATTTCTGTGAAGCGCCTTGAGTCAAAATTTTGGCATTATATAATGCTTGCTTATTATATGTATAATACACTTTTCTGTGTTTATGTCGCAACACAAAATCACAAAATTTCCTGCTTTGACTGATGTGAGTTTTTAAGGGAGTGTTCACCTGTGGTCATTACCTGATCACAAAATTACTGAATTATAATCTAAAAACCTTACTTGATGGTAACCAAACATCCCGAGAAATGGATCCATCTTAGATGCTGTCACTTTTGACATGTTACAAACTGTAAATGTGTTACAAATCCATTTTCCCACATGAGTGCAGGCAAATCTGAATGCATGTTTGTACTATTTTCTTTATTTGTGATGTCATGAAATGAGCCGAACCTTTCACAGGTTGGTTTCTTCTGAACACATCTCTTGGTTCTCAGAAAGAATAGATGCATGTACAATTCCTTGAAAACGTTTCTCTTATTGAACATTTCAGGTAAAGTCGTGATGCATGACCCCTTCGCAATGCGTCCGTTCTTCGGTTACAACGCTGGTCATTACTTCCAGCACTGGCTAAACTTCCAGCAAAAGCCGGGTCTCAAACTGCCCAAGATCTTTCACGTCAACTGGTTCCGAACCAGCAGCGAGGGCAAGTTCCTCTGGCCCGGGTTCGGTGAGAACACAAGGGTGCTCGACTGGATATTGAAGCGCTGTGACGGAGACGACGTAGCGCAGACATCACCGATCGGACTCATCCCGAAGGAAGGAACCCTCAATACTGAAGGGTTGGATAAACCAGTGGATATGAAGGCGCTGTTTGACATCCCCAAAGATTTCTGGACGGAAGAAGTTCAACATATCAGAAAGTACTTTGACGATCAAATCAATGATGATTTGCCTAAAGACATTACCACTGAACTGAACTCGTTAGAAGAACGTGTGAAGTCCATGTAAGGAGGAAATCTATGTAAGAGTATGTTTGCATGGAAGATTGTGAATTTGTTTTATTGAGCTGTTCAAATTCACTGCAGTTGTACAATTATTCATCATTTGATCTTAACATTAAGTGATGGTGTTTTAGATATTAATGTAAACTGAAAATGAAATTGGTTTATTTTTGAAAAATCATGAAGAGTCGAACATAGTGTTGCTGTAAACGAAAGTTTAGTCTTGATATAAGATGTTATTTAATGGATATTTTGTACATTGGTTCTAATTTATATTAGTTGATTGCTTCAAGATGCAGATTCTGTGTTTTGCAATGTAATTTTAATCGTTACACTTCTATTTTCCTTGTAAAAGGAAAGTAAATTAGTTGCATTTCACTTAATAATTGACCAAAGTATTGTTAAACAGTTCTGACTGTGTGCAGGTGCTATCATTTGACCAGCAATGATTTTCATGTTGCCGTTTCATAAATGTATTCACTTTATCAATTTTTTATCCCTGGTCAATTATTTTGTGAAATATCTGTTTAAGTTATATACTTTGATTGTAATAATAGGAAAAGAGCAAAGTTCAGAATTGAACGCAAATATTTTGGGGAAAATATGGGATTCGCATAGATTATGCATCTTTCAGGGGTAAGTGTTTTGAAGGTGTTTTGTTTTATATTGGAAACGGGCCTCCCAGCGAAACCTATAAAACACATTTCGCCCCTCCTGCAACACATTTTCAACTACCTCATAAAATCCTCATGGCATTTGAAGAAAAATTACTTCCTAAGTATAAAGAGATGAAGCTAAAACAGTAGTCGAACTGTAACATGTGTACCGCTCTTAGATTTTCTGCCAGAGTATGGGGTGATGTACTTTTTTGCAAAAAGTACTCTGATGGTAAGCAATTTACCAAAAACTGCATAATCACAGGAATTAACCTATAAAAAGCATATACTTTTATTTAAAAAACCCTATATTTGGTAGATTAGGCACTGGGAGGCCTATGGAAATTATATACAAGTATTTACTAATCAAATGATTTCATTTAGGAAATAACGTCCTATATTAGGACAGGTTAGTTCACTTTTTACTTATTTACAGTAGAATCCTGCTACCTGTATGACGTGTACTAACCAACCAACCAACCTTTTTCAGATTTCATTTTTGTATTAAGGTCAGTTCATGTTGTCAAACAGTGGTGAAAGAACATGATTTTATCGTCAACAATCACAGTTATTTGTTTCACTTTCGACTGAAGTTTGAAGGAGACTTAAAGAGACAGTATCGTCACTTTCAACAGGGCATGGAATCGGTGTTCTAGTTCAAGAACACCGCGACTGAAATTTACTGGCTCATTCATGCAGCAGCAACAGTAATATGACCTCATGTTGGGGTATTAGTTTCAGTCAAGTAAAACTAGCGCTCCGATTCCATGCCGGTAGTGTCAATTTAAGTCATTCTAACTACTGCTACACAAACTGAAAATCTTCTGCGGAACTCATTATTTGTTTTTATGTAAACTAAAATGTTACACATTAACAGACTTATTTTCAAGTCGGAAAGTGTTGAGTCACAAGTCTGTCATTTAACCCTCCTAGTGTTTGACCATTCAAAATTTCCAATTACCAAAATGGCCATTGGTTTTGTACACACATGGTGATACCATTTGAAAAGTGTTGGTAGCAAGCTTTACTATCATTCAAATACAGAGGGTCCATTGATTCACCACTTAGAAGTATCCAAACAAGGTTTTGTATTAGCTGTACTACCATTCAAAACCATTTGGGGAAATCAATACTGTACAGTTATTTCACCATTCAAAACCACAAAAGCGAATGGTTTCAAATGGTGCATCAACTTGTCTGAAAAAGGTACCAGAACTAGGAGGGTTAATAATGCCAAAACATACAAGTGAAGTTTTAGCAAGCCTAGAACTTGTTAACATCCACATGCAAACGGCTCTGAAATAGTCAAGTTTAATTGGTAAAGCAATATTTTGAATGTTTCACAGATACGTCTCATACTAATATGTAACAAGGCAATAAGGTTTATTCTCAATGCTCGAATTTACTTGGATTTTGATTTTATTGATTTATTTTTTTCAAATTCTGTTTGGACAACGAGAAATGCTTTAGGTTACAATGAAGCATGTTGCTATTGTGCATTAACAGCATACATGTACATATACTTTGGTTTTGAGGATCTTGATGTTGCTAAATTCCTCATTCAATTTAAGTATTATTAAAAAAAGTATGTCTAACCATAGTATCAGCCAGAGGGTTGTCTGGGTGTCTTTTAGACACCCAGTTTCATCTGTCATTTACATGTAAAAGTATTATTTATAAGTGAACAATTTGGACACCCTATTTCTAAATCCCATATGCCCCATTACATATTAGGACCTTCAGGGTTAGACAGAAATAAATATTCAGCAGTTTCGATGTTTTGATTAATTAAATTTATATATAAATATGGCTTTGCAAATCCTTAAGTGCCCTTAAAACATTTACCAGTAAGTTATACATTTAGGAAATGTCAGCCTAGGTTGTTATTAGTAATTCATGTATTAATACCACTCAGATCAGTGACGTACATTGTGTCATAAATCACTTATTAACCCCAACTCCCTACACATAACCTGAATCCTCCCTAGGCCCATTTGCTTACACATAACCTGAATCCTCCCTAAGCCCATTTGCTTACACATAACCTGAATCCTTCATAACTCCCTAGGCCCATTTGCTTACACATAACCTGAATCCTCCCTAACTCCCTAGGCCCATTTGCTTACACATAACCTGAATCCTTCCTAACTCCCTAGGCCCATTTGCTTACACATAACCTGAATCCTCCCTAACTCCCTAGGCCCATTTGATTACACATAACCTGAATCCTTACTAACTCCCTAGGCCCATTTGCTTACACATAACCTGAATCCTTCCTAACTCCCTAGGCCCATTTGCTTACACATAACCTGAATCCTTCCTAACTCCCTAGGCCCATTTGCTTACACATAACCTGAATCCTTCCTAACTCCCTAGGCCCATTTGCTTACACATAACCTGAATCCTTCCTAACTCCCTAGGCCCATTTGCTTACACATAACCTGAATTCCTCCCTAACTCCCTACGCCCATTTGCTTACACATCACCTGAATCCTTCCTAACTCCCTAGGCCCATTTTCTTACGCATAACCAGAATCCTTCCTAACTCCCTAGGCCCATTTGCTTACACATAACCTGAATCCTTCCTAACTCCCTAGGACCATTTGCTTACACATAACCTGAATCCTTCCTAACTCCCTAGGACCATTTGCTTACACATAACCTGAATCCTTCCTAACTCCCTAGGCCCATTTGCTTACACATAACCTGAATCCTCCCTAACTCCCTAGGCCCATTTGCTTACACATAACCTGAATCCTTCCTAACTCCCTAGGCCCATTTGCTTACACATAACCTGAATCCTTCCTAACTCCCTAGGCCCATTTGCTTACACATAACCTGAATCCTTCCTAACTCCCTAGGCCCATGCTTACACATAACCCAAAATCCTTCAGTAGTAAAGCAAGCACATGACATGTATACGTGTTTCTAATCTGTGATACATGGCCAGGGACCCTGCATGGAGCAATAAACGGTGTCCACTGACCCAAGCACTACAACAAACATGGATGTAAATGTACCATGGAAAGTATGCCTAATAACCTCCAAAATCCTTCACTTTAGGGGTTAGTACACTACATTTAACCATCAACTCGGCAAGCTTTTTCAAACATAAAATCATTTATGATTCTTTGAAGGGTTACAGGAGAGCTGCTACAGTTTTGATGCTTGGTCCTTACCGCGCATCAAACTTTCATTTCCATTCATAAATGCCTATCAATTTCAAAATGTAAAAAAACAAAACTTATTTTTGTTGAATAAAGCCAAATAGAAATGGGCAAATTTCACACAAACACTTTCAAAGTACACGAGTCAGGTGCGTGATGCCAATCTATGTCACTCTGGTTGAAATCTGCGTTGCGTGTCTCACAACACAGCTGACACATGCCCAGATTTTGATAAGCCATGTCTTTACCATCCATTAATACACCCCCATGTGATTATGTTTTATCCAATCGACTTGACTAAACTGTCTTGGGCATTTATGATTGGTTATGAAAGTTGAGTGTACTAGCAGATTTTAATCATATATATTTAACTTACACAACAATGTACGCCACTGATGTGACATTGTTCATTTTTTATTTGGAAGCAAATAAAATATATTTCATGAAAAATAATGGTTATTCGCCTTACGTTTTGAACCTAGCAGATTATTTCTCACAGGCAAAATGGGGCGAAATACAAAATGAACACAAAAGAAAATATATTCAAATGCAGAGCTAATTGTAGACGTCCGTTATTGTTCAAGTGAACCTACTCTTGTATAGGTTGGTCAAAACTGATGACCATTTACTCCCCTGTAAGCAAGGATCATCCTTGGTATTCTGGCTAGAAACCTTCCTGAATCCTCCAGTGCACTTATCTTCAAAATGCATTTTCGTTGATCTTTCATATTCAGCACTTATGGCCTGTACTTCTTGCCAGGTAGTAATTTTTTCCCCATTTGAAGAGGTGAAAGTACCAGTTTCCAACAGTGCCCCCTTGGAGGATATGGCCGGGGTGGTTGGGACTGGTGTATGGCTATTTTCTGGACCTCAAAGATCGATGGATCAAACTGTCGATCCATCTTGGTGCACTTCCAACTATTTTCCGTTAACTTTTGTAGAAAAACTCACCAGTGGATCTACTTGGAACTTATTTGGTTAAAGGTTGGCATCAAGTATTAAAACTTGCTGTTTTAAAATCATCCAGGAAGGATATTAATATCACAAAATTCGAAACGACAACATCTGCAAATTGGTTAAAAACTTGCTGGAGTGAAATGTTGTGAAGTACCATAACAAAGTTATAGTAGGGGTAGAATTTTTTTTTCTCTTATTTTGCTCGCAGTTTAAAATGTTTTCCCCCAATTTTCAATTATATCAACAAAAGCTTATACAAATCTTGATTCCTTTGCAATTTTGTGTAGAGATACACGTATATGGAGTAGTGGCTGGTTATTCTTAGTAGATAGATGGGTCAAACTGATGACCACATAACATATTCCATGAGCTGGGTATCTAACATGTAGTGTCTGGTTATTCACTGGATCCTAGTAGATAGATGGGTCAAACTGTTGACCATATAACATACTCCATGAACTAGGTATCTTCCATGGACTAGGACCTGGTTTCTGGCTACTCACTGGTTCCTAGGAAGAAAAAAATATCACAGTATTTGTTAACTATTTTTTTTACAAAGGTTACTCAAGTACTTTTAGTGACTTGTCTTGACAAACTCAGCGACAACAGAAAATTGGAAAATTACTTCCATCCAGGCACACAGAACCAGTCAACTGAGCTTTGTGAATGTTCTGGTGTCACATTATTCGCTGAATGGAGGTATGATTTGGTAATTAAGTCACTGAAAGGCAAACTTTGTATTTGTTTG
Organism: Zoroaster sp. YZ-2022; assembly: GCA_029582265.1. Taxonomy (NCBI): domain Eukaryota; kingdom Metazoa; phylum Echinodermata; class Asteroidea; order Forcipulatida; family Zoroasteridae; genus Zoroaster; species Zoroaster sp. YZ-2022. The sequence goes on from CM055822.1 coordinate 10,062,717, forward strand.
ATATGCAGTACCACTGTTAACTACAGGGGCCAACTTCATAGAGCCAATAAGCAGGGAATATTTCTAAGCAAATGTATCGGACATAAAACACAATAAAGGGGGCCACTTTGCATCCGTCACATTAGCAGTTTTTCCAATGGTTGTTATTTATTTTTAAGTACCCGAAACCGACCAAAAAGTGTTTCAACATGTGAATGGACATGCAGGCTTATACTAGAACTAATTTGAGTTGATTTATTTTATTTTTTAATTTATTTTTTCACCCTCAAATTTCCATAAAAATTGGACGGAAAAAGTTACCTCACTTTTCCGTCCAATTGTTGATGGAAATTTTAGGGTAATTAAACAAATAATAGTAATAATCAACTCAAATTATCTTTAGGATAAGCATGCATGTCTATTCAAATGTTGAAAGTCTTTTTGGGTGGTTTCAGATATTAAAAAAAAAAATTACAACCATTAGAAAAACTGCTAACGTGACGGTAGGAAAGTGGCCCCCTTTATTGTGTTTTATGTCATCTGCTTAGGCGAAAAATGCATTCCGTTTGTTTTGCAGCATGTCAGAATCATCTCTCAGACTGTTTACTACCATCAACTCACATGAAGTAAGTTTCTAGATTACATATAATTCAGTCATTTTTTAAAAATTGAGTTCTTGTCCTTTAACCGTAACCATGTTCAATGCAACAAAATGCAACAAGATGCAACAAAAGTCAAAAGTTGTTGTGTCTTGTTGCCTTCGGCAGTGAACAAAAGAAGCATTGTTTCTAGCTGGTGCGTTTAGCGGGCTGCCTGCACACTTTTCTGTCGTTGGATTGTGTTGCATTCAGCAGGGTGTATGTGAAATGCCTGTAGAGGGGGTTAGGGTTAAGATGTGATAAAACGAATGGTTTCCGTCCACAGAATTTGATCTTTCCAGTACAAGAAACCATCATTTTGAAAATCATCATACACTCTTACGTGTGTCTAGTAGCTTAGAAGCCCATTTTTGTAATAATTAAGACCATCGTACCTGCACCAAATGAAGCCACTTGGTGAGATAGGTCACCATCGTCAGCGCATCTGGAATGTTATCACCTTCAGAGCAGAATAAGAGGAGTATGGCAAGAGGGACATCTTGTAGACAACTGATGACAAAGACACCAACATGAATGACCAAAGATCTTTGATTAATTGATTGACCCAAACAAATAAAGACATCTACGCCCCCCCCCCCCCCCAAAAAAAGTCATCGGTTTCTGGTCATTGGTCGGCTTCAAAATCGGTGCGGTGACACTTTTTTTTTCGGCCATTTTTTTTTTTTGCCAACAGGGAAATATGTGATACATTGTATACTACTCAAAACAATTTAGGGAACACCGGATTTTTAACATCAAATAGGTTTGAAATGTTCCATGAACACGGATTTTCATTTGCAACCCCCTCTCTCTTTCAGTAGTCATGTCATGAAACGTGTAATCACTACATGCATCCTTTATCATCTGTTTCATTGTGCAGTTGTTTCTCATCAATTCTGTGAAACATTGTGTTTATCTGAAATAAATGATCTTGTTCCCTAAATTGTTTTGAGTAGTATATATGCAAATTTCCCATATACAAAGTATGGTGGCTAAGCGAGGCCTCACAAATGCGAAAAAGTCGTTTAAAGCACAGCACAGAATTCCAATCGATCCAGCAATTTTGGCTGCAGTTGGACATTGTTTCATTGCAAAAAAAAAAGAAAATTAAATATGCCGACGCGCGAGTCTGAGGCAACGCACACGGAGACCAGAAACCGGAGACTTTTTTTTTTTGGCCTAAAGGCTTTTGTGTTTATATTCTCTTGAAGATATTCTCTTGTGGAGTGTCGTGGCCGAGCGGTCTAGCTTACCGGACTCAGGTTGTGGTGTTAGCAGCAGAATGTGGGTTCGAATCCCGGCCGTGACACTTGTGTCCTTGAGCAAGACACTTAACCATAATTGCTTATAGGGGCAGAGGCAGTTAATCAACTGCCTTGTTCTGGACTAGTTACCCCTCCCAGTCCTATTCGCACCGTGAAGAGGATGGTTATTAACTTGTCTTGTTTCGGTGAGAGGGGCTGGTTTCTTCAGTGTGGAGTCGTTGTAACAACTCAATGACTTAGTAGCCCCCACCTTGGAGTGGCCATTGGCCTTGTGTGGGGCGAATTTACGTTAAAATTTTTTTTAAAAAAGCATACTGATCGAAACGTTGAGTTGTAACCACCAGTTCTTTTCAGAACTAATTACTACTCGAAAGAGAATTGTTCACATGGTGTCACCGCAAACAGTCTTTACTTATCCTTTTCACCATGCAAGGCTACAAATGTTATTACTATACCTCATACATATTCATGATCGAGAGCCGAATTCTCACTGGTCCATTCACCGTCACGTGCCAGATGCTATTTTTGCTGTTTCCCTCGCGTCCGCGAGTATTCACGCACAGGGTAAATACGCATGCGCAGTAGTGCGTAGTAGACTGTCGCATCGGGGAACAGTCTCGGCAGGGAAATAGTCCCAACGATCTGTTCCTGCATCCGGAACATGCCAGCGGGGAACAGTAGTACGCACGCGCGAACATCGCCTTAGCTCGCTAGCTAGCTACGCATATACATGAAAAAATGGCTGCACACGAAATGTAAATTCGCGTTTATTTCACAGTGGTTATATTGCCTTTCCCTGCTTCTTATTGTAATGGCAACTGAATATGTATGAGGTAGTAAAACAGATATAACATGGTTTATTGGACAGTCGATATTAGCCTCGGTATTGAAGTTGAGAAACTAGTTCCCTTGGCTTCGCCTTGGGAACTAGTTTCTCAACTTCCAATACCTCGGGGAGCTAATATCGACTGTCCACCCTCAAACCATGTTATATCTGTATACTGTTTATCAAGAAAAATAAATAGCAAATACAGCTTAGGCTGCATGCATATACAACCCAGCCCCACAGCTGATGTATATATGTAAGAATTCCTTTTTGAATGACCCGCTGAAAAACTCACCAATCATCAAAGAGCCTTTTTGCGATTCCCCCTCCTGGGATGTAGATTCCCTTTGCACAATCTGGCCTCCCCTCTTCATTAGCCAGTGGTGGAGCCCACTGGTTCTCTCTCTTCTCCAGCCTGTTCCATTGCAGCTGCTCTGAAAGGACTGTACCAAGTTGTTCATCGAGCTTAGGGGTGGTCAGGTATCTGAACTGGCTCCTGCAGAAATGCAAATAGAACTGGTGATTCCTCTAGTGAGAATATTTTCTTCTCTAAGTAACTAGACAAGAAAACTGTCCACAATGCTTCAGTCATGCACAGGCGTGTTCATCCCCCCCCAAAAAAAAAAATAAATAAATAAATAAAATAAAACTAAAAAAATAAATAAATAAATAAAAGCACTGAGAAAACAGCGCTGAGACATGCCAATGAAGGTCAATGTTCGGCACTATTTATAAAATAATGTATCTGACCCTAAAATTTACCTAGTTGGAAACTTCAGAGATAGATTAATTTTAACACCAAATATATATAACAAGCTACGAAGCCCGGGAAGGGACAGTGGTAAGAATAAAAATTCAATGGAGTAATCCGTGCGCACGGTTTAGTAATCCGTTCGCACGGTTTAGCAATCTGCCACACGCATGCGTTACACACGAACGTTAGTTGATTCAAGATGGCGGAGGTCAATGGAAGTAGTTGTTCTGATGATGACCTTATTGGTAAGTTTATCAATCCGCGAAGAACGGATTGCTAAACCGTGCAAACGGATTACTAAACCGTGTGAACGGATTACTAAACAGTGCGCACGTATTCCTAAATTGTGCGAACGGATTGTTAAACCGTGCGCACGGATTACTCCATTTAAATTTTTTTCTTATCACTGTCCCTTCCCGGGCTTCGTAACAAGCTAACTTACCCGATCATGATCGGGTTTCTAATAGCATGTAAACATAGGAAGTAGGTTATGATTATGTGGGAAAAAAATATAGTTGATAATGAGGTTTGTGGGTGAGCACTTTTGGGCATTCTCTTTGTAGAAACATTTATAAGGAGTTTGGGATGTGAGTCTTGAGCACGCAAAATAAAAGTGTCCATGGGAGAAGTCATATATGTGACTGGCTCTAGCAAAACCCTAAAACTTGGACCCAACAGCACCCCTACCTCAACCCTAATGATTGAAAGGTGATAGGTTTGCAGACGGGTGCATCTCTTCATCAAACTAACCATCTGGGACAAATTTGACACCCCTATCTTCTCTAGCTACAATGTTGTTGAATTTGAATTCATTCAATGGAATCCGCATTTACTGATCACATTATAACACAACCAGAATGTGGTTAATTCCCACATCCTGCATACATACAGGAAACAATCTGCTGATGTGGCAACATTGTATAGGGGAGATTGAGGGAATGTCCCTACGAGTTTTATGTAGGGTTGCGCCGATAGAGAAAGTAACACCCAATCTGCACATCTCAATTCAATGATTCATTTCACAACTCACATATGTGACTGGCTCTGGCAAAACCATCAACTTGGTCCCAATTTTCAAAAGTGACCTCCCAAATTTATCGTGAAAATTAACAATGTTCCCAACAACGTTTCAGGATTTTTCTTTTTCCATCAAAATCTAGAGAAAATGCTCTATATGGTGACATGAAAATCTCAAACTGGTCCCTGGGGTCAGTTTTTGACCTTTTCATGGCTGTTGCTCATTATGGTAAATGCCAAGAAGTTTCAGGTTTTACAAGAGAGGGTCACATATAATTGTTTTTCCCCTCGAAAAAAAAAGCCTTCCATCCTGCACTGCCTACCCAATGAGTTGAGAGTCCGTTCTCTCATGCGAGTGGCTACTACTCAGTAAGATGACTCTTGAAAACTTGGAGTCTTTGATCCAAGCCAGAAGCTTCCTTCTGAAGTCAGCTTGTCTTCCCTGAACAGATTCAAATAGTTTCTGATCAAATACCAAGCTATGTTGTTTTAAACACAAATCATCATCAAACTTAATACTTAAAAATATACAATAGTTTACTGATATAGGCATTCAAAGATGAAAAAGATCTAACATTTGATCCCAGAAAAAATCATTCTAAAGGTAACGTTTTTCCTGCAAGGATCCATTAACCCTAACCCCCTAGCTATTTTGGCTAAGAACCTTCCTGAATCTGCCAAAATCCAACACCATGCAGTAACACTACCACGCAACTGTTGGACTTAGCTGGAATTGGGACACCCAGCCCCATGTAAAGTATCCCTGTCTGGGCTATACAGTACTGAGTCCATCAAACCCTGCTGTTGGAGTTTGAATGGTTTGGGGGTGGTTAGGGTTAAGCCTGTTTCAACCTCACGAGCCAAAATCAGATAAATATAATTTTAACCCTAACCCCATTGGTATTCTGGCTAGGAACCTTCCCGAATCCTCCAAAATCCATCAGTGCACTTTTGGAAACATACCCTTATCGTCAAAATGCACCATGCATGTTCGTTGATCTTTCATATTCAGCACTTATGGCCTGTACTTCTTGACAGGTAGTAATTTTGTCCCATTTGAAGAGGTGAAAGTACCAGTTCCCAACAGTGGTGAATTTTTCCCAAAAAGTGCCCCTTGGAGGATTTTGGAGGATGTGGGGTAGTTTGGATTAAAACTAAACTGGGTGAATACGTTTGAAAAGAAACCATAGTTTGGTCTTTGTAAAAATTCCAGAACTTTACCTTAACTAATGGTGTGCGCTGTTGAACAATGACGAGTTTCTTTTGTTTGGATTCATACACTGTATAACAAATGTGAAAAGGAAAACAATTATTGATGATTCATTAATTAAATTTCATATTAAATGTTATTTATAAGTATGCTGACACTATGCATATCATTCTATTTATCAACACTGTTTTATTACATTAACCATTCTGTGACTGCAAGGGTCAAAATCAGTCCAAATGTTGATATACTTGCCAAGGTATATCTAGTGCATTTAAAAGTCAAACACTGTCAAACCTTACGTGTAGTAAGTAGATTTGCAAGTCAAAATGAGTCAACAGTTTTTAACTGGTAAAATCATTGTCTGGTATTGTTGAGAATGGTCAAAATGACAGTAAAAACCAGTAAAAAATGCCAGTGTGTCCACATTTGGGTCAACAGTCAAAACAGGCAGTTGACCGATTTTGACCTCTATAGCAACTTGCTATAGTAGAAGGGTTAATGGGTTATTTACAGAATTGGTTTCGATACTATATAAAAATGTAAAAAAAGTTGTTGCATCTTGTTACCCTCAGTAAAGAACAATCTTGTTGTATTGAGCAACCTGCACACTTTTCTGTTGTCACATTGTGTTGCATTCAGCACGGTGTCTGTGAAATGCCTGTGGGGGGGGGGGGTTAGGGTTAATACGCAAGTGCAGCCTTCACAGCATTTTAAAATATTTGTGTGTATGCTTAGAACTACGTTTTGTCAAATGAGATTTGGTGTCAGTCTGCCATCACATGTGTCCCATTGACTAGTGAGTTCAACAGAATTGATATCAAAACTATCAAAATGGTTTTAAATGAAGGAAAGAATGTAGAATACAACCGCCACTTTTCTGTCCAAATATGACAAAATATCACAGATTTTCCTTTAAAAGATGATAGAGGACACACTTAAGGAGAGGAAAGTGTAGTCAAGTGACGTTTGGAAACGATGTTTTGGGAGATTTTGAGCAATGAATGTATGCACATCCAGTGAGATGTCGGCCATTTTGTTGTCTGCTAAAAACGTAGGCTTTGACAATGTGCACAAGTGGAGGTTGGGTTCGACATTCAATCCTATATATGAATTATATCAGACATTTGGATACATTTGGAGACTCACCCTCAGCACTTGTGACCAAGGACCCCTCTGTCGTTCCCGATCTCCCAAAGGGATCATTACCACACAGAGGTAGAATGCTTGCATCATGGAGGTAGCCAGACTGAGTCAAGTCTAGCGTAGAGATCAGCAGATCTATTGATAACTGGCCAACATTGCCTGCTGACACAGCTGGCTGTGTGAGGTTAAAATAAGAATGTTTGTGGGTTCAATAATATTCAAAAATGAATACTAATGTATGCAATTAACATGACAATTGGTAAAAATTTCATCTCGTAATGGTGGCGGGGGAGGGGGGGGGGAGAGGGAGGTGGGTAATTATTTTTCTTACGACGAACGTTGATAAACATTAAACAAATTTCTACTTCATTTTGGGGTTGAAAAACGAAACATTTCTTTAAATGTAAATTTTATTTATTATATTATGTAAAAATTACTCACATTCATGGGTTTCCTGGGGAATACTACTATAAAGGGGTTGTGTTTATTTTTTTATTTCTTGTTAGGCCTATATCATTACTAGTTATAGGCACAACATAGGGCTGTGGTCACCACAGCTCGGCCCAACACTAACTGCATTTTTATTCATTATTACCCCCACCTAGGGCTGGGAATGCACCATGTAATCATGGGGGAATGTCTATTTTCCTTCCTCCACGGTAAATGGTTGGAAAGACTGATTCCTTATCTTTCTAATGGTATAGCCCAACCTACATGTTGCTATTAGAAATCAGACATAATACAAGTCAATCCTTTCAATGGCCATTTGTGCTATGGAACGCCATACACGTGTGTACAAAATGCTCTCTGTAGTCTGTGTACGTTTGTGAACGAAGTCAGGAGAAGTAAAATAAATAACCCGACCATTTTATATATTTTTATTTATTTTTTATTTCAGCTTTCTTTATTCAGGGTAGCACCATTCAGTGAAAAACACTGCTTTCCAAGGTGGCCCTGACATAAGTACAATGTTTACAGTAATGAATATAATTATACATACACAAAATACATGTACATGTACATGTAGGTGGCAAAACAATTTAACCATAACATAATACAAACTACTGGTACATACATAACAATATAAATAACAATGGATGACATGTAATTTTAGTGTAAAAGTGTAAGAGCGTTATTCCTAAACTGGTTTAATGACATGGTCTGATAATTAATACGAATATCTTGTGGTAAGTTGTTCCATATTTGGGAAGATCTACTAGTGAACATACGTCTACCAGAATTTGAGTTACACTGTGGAATAATAAGGGAATTTGAAATCTGACCTCTAGTTGAATAATTATGTACAGAATGAGTAAATATAAATTTAGAAGACAAGTAATTAGGAGAAGTACCATTTAAACATTTAAAAATCATTATGAGCATTTGGTTAGTCCATCTGTCATCTAATTTAAGCCAGTTAAGAGAAGTCATCATGCTATTAATTGAGTCCTAATATCAGCAGATAAAATAATTCTAGCCAGTTTGTTCTGATGTTTTGCAACCTTGTTTTAGTTCATTGTTACAGTTTGACCATACAGGCTACAATAATCAAAATTAGGAATTATCATTGCTTCAGCGAGCATTTTTAAAGTACAGTTTGGTAAATTATATTTAACACGATTTAAAAACACCACAACGTTTTGAAATATTAGCTGATACATGATTAATATGATCAAGCCATGTCATTTGGTTATCAAAAATTACTCCAAGGTACTTAAAATGGTCAACACGTTCAATTATATCATTGTTATAGTTTAAGGAAATCCTTTGAACTTATCCAGATTCTTATTCGCATCGAAGATCATTAACTTTGTTTTGTTAATGTTTAATGTTAAATTATTTTCTAAGAACCATTTTTCCAATATTAAGCTAAAGTTGTTATTAAGATCCTCCTGAAGACTATTTGGATGTGATGAACGAAATAACAAGGTAGTATCATCGGCATACATTACAGTTTTACAATTTACACAATTTGGAAGATTATTTACATATATAAGGAACAACAATGGTCCCAGTATGGATCCCTGAGGAACACCAATATTAATATTTTGAAATGAGGATAAAACTACTTCCAATTTTAACGGCTTGCTTTCTGTTGTCAAGATATGACATGAACCAGCATAGCTCATCCCCACTTACACCATATATTAAGTTTATTTATAAGCAATCTATGTTTTACAGTATCAAAAGCCTTCTTGAGGTCAAGAAATACAGCAGCAGTAATACAACCATTATCAATGTTATTTAAAATGTAATCCTGAACATCCAATAGTGTGGTAGTAGTAGAGTGGTGTTTCAAAACCCGATTGACAATCATTCAGTATAATATTGGACATTAAATGTGAATACAGCTGGTCGTGAACAGACCGCTCAATAATTTAGAAACAATAGGCAATACAGATATAGGGACGATAATTATCAACATTTGATTTGTCACCAGACTTATAAATTGGAGTAACTTTTGCTGCTTTCCAGTCATTTGGAAATACTGATGTACATAGAGATATATTACAAATATGAGCAAGAGAAGAACAAATGAGAGGTGCAGCAATTTTAGTAATTTCTGGCAAATACAATCAATTCCAGGAGATTTACTATTGGACATTTTACAGATTTGTTTATAAACATAGCTAGAGGATATTTCAGAAAATACAAATTGATTATCATTATTATTAACAGAGGGTAACTATATGACACTTGCATCACTCATACCAGGGTTTACACTATTATCATTTGTTACATTATCATTCTCATCATGATCAGTTTGAAATTTACTGGCCAGTTTAAGTCCAATAGATGTAAAATAATCGTTGAATTTATTTGCAGCATCAGTGTCAGAAGTTGTAAACCCTTATCATTAGTCTTTATATTTCCAATGCTAGTGTGTTTGTTCGGGTATAACTTTCTTAATAGATTTCCATAATTTATTGGAGTCCTTGATGTTATTTTTAATTTCTCTCTGAAAGAATTCACTTTAAGAGATTTATTCAGATTATTAGCCTTATTTCTTAGTGCTTTAGCTTTGGCCCAATCCTGTACATTATTTGTTCTGTGTGCTTTAGCATAACAATAGTCCCTGTCTTTACTTAATTGTAGGAAATCACTAGTAACCCATTCTGGCAAGAAACCTTTCACCCTCTTTTGTTTGATTGGTGCATGCTTATTGCATGCGCATTGAACATGGTAACCCAACAAGACCAAGCCTCATTGACATTGTTGTAAGTGGTAACCTTCCCCAGTTTTATTGTTTACAGTATTCAAGAATTCTAAAGCATTAAATTTTTTATATGAGCGTGACTTTGTGATCCTTGGTGGCCGTTTAGTTTGTTTATGTTTTTTAACTAAGTAAATAAGTGAATGGTAACTCAAACCAAGACTATGAACCCCTGACTCGGAAATAGTTTCAGGACGAGTAACAAAAGCAAGATCTATTATGGTTTTAATTAGTTCTATCAGTAACTCTAGTAAAGTCATGTATAAGTTGATGTAAGCTACAGCTTCTGGCAAAATCGTTGATCTTCTTGGAATTACTGGTCTTTGATATATCTAGATTAAAATCCCCGACAATAATTATATCAGTATAAAGAGTAAGACAGTTCTGAAACAGATCATCAATATTATTTAGATATTCAGTATTCGCATCTGTAACTCTATATACTGTAGATAAAAGCAAAGGTTTAGTATTAGGTAATACTATTTCAACTAGAAGAACTTCAAGTGCATTATTATTTGAGATACTGGTTCTATCTATGTAATTAATACCATTTCTTATGTAATTAATGATCCCACCATGTCCCCGTTTAAATTATCTCTGTCAATATGGCATAGATACTATACCCTGGTATAGAGATTTCACTATCGCCAATTTCATTTGTAAGCCAAGTTTCTGTTATGCAGAGTATGTCAATATTATTATCATGTAAGAGAATATTTAAATGATCAATTTTATTACGAAGACTTTGAATATTTAGATGTGCAATTTTCAGGCCTTTGCTGAGATGTTGGTATCATATGAAACTGAAAGGGAATTTCATAAGCAACAATAATTTCATTGAATGTATCTTTCTCCAACAAATTCATGATAAAAAACGAGTTTAGAAAAAGTGCCTGTAAATGTGTGCATACTGTTGTGCAATAATGTGTGAATTCATGCATGACTGGGCAAACAATTTGGTAACCAGTAGACAGTAGTGGGACATCCTGTTGAAACAAGTCGGTAATTGAAACTGAAAGGGTTAAACAATTCTACTAACGTTAAACTAAATTTGGGGAAAAACAAATTACCAAAATGAGAGTGAATCCACTCCAATCATTTGAAGATGAAGTAGAACTGATAAACATTTTGACAATGATCGAAATACAGTGTTTCTGGTTCTAACAACAACCAATGTCCCCCTCGTTCACTGCATCCCCATGTACATGTACATATTGCCAGTCACTACACGTGCATTCACTGCATGCAAGTAATTCGTTGTTGTGTTTATTATAGCGCCACCAAGTGTTCACAGCATTTGGTTTGGTATCCTGTCGTCCATATCAATTGAATAGTTGACATTGGCAGGACAACCTAACAAGTTGCAACTTTTTCCACCAACCATGGCAGAGTTGGATATCGGAAAACATTGCAGCGTAAAATCTTGCAAACAACTTGGTAATTTATACTAGGGAAGATTTCCAAATGGGATTGCTAGTATTTGCTACCTGCACCTGTAATTTTCATAAATAAGTCAACATGGTTTATGTTTGGTTAAAATTCAGTATGGTTCTAATTGTTACACTACAGTTGAGTTGTTTATAACAGGCCTATTGCCATTTTCCGGAAAAATGCAATGTGACTTTCCAGTCATTGGGTACCATTGGCTGCCGTTACCCCTATCGCATTTAAATTGTCCAAAAATGCAAAATAATACGTTAATAGAATCATAATTATATGCATTTGTACATTGTACTTTCATGAGTATTAATGTTTTAGGAAAGAATGTCGAACACAACCGCCACAAATTGTAAATTTATCTAGACTATGCAGCCCATTTACTGCATTTACAGCAATATATTTTCTGTAAATATTAGTCTTTCTTTTTGTTATACTTATAGATTTCTTGCCGTTCCAGTGCAATGGCTGTTCAGGCATATTCTGGTAAGCTTCAAGTAGTTTTCCCAACATATTTCTGAAAAGTGCCAGTTTGTTGAGTGTATCAATGCAAGAGTAGTCTTGGTTCAAGACTGTGTTTGTATGTTTTTGATACATGATCCATCGCTGCACGATAACACGACACAAACCACTACAATCACGAACTGCTACAATCACGAACTGCTACAATCGAATCACGAACTGCTACTATGAACCACTATAAAACAGAGTCTTGGGAATTTCGTAGAATCGCCCCCCTCCCCCGCCCCCCCCCCCCGAAAACGGGGGAAACCACTACGCTTGTGTTAATTTGAAATGATAGCATGGCTTACATTTTTGGTGCTCACGTGCTTAAACAACAACGGACTGCCGTGAAGTTGTCGATCAGTTAACACGGCAGTCCGTTGTTGTTTATGCTCGTGCGCACCAAAAATGTGGGCCGCGCTAGCATTTCAAATTGACGCATGCATAGTGGTTTCTCCCCGTGGGTAGAATGTCGTATCCGACCGCCACTTTTTCTCATTCAATATAACCAATAATATAATCTTACCTACCCAGTAAGGTGGAGAACATATGGATGATGATGGACATATACTTCAAATTATTCCAGAATATTTATTTCATGAAAAATCAGGCATTTTTGGTATACGATGACTTCCTCAGTCATGTCAGTCTGATCTTGTCAACTCCCCCATTAGTGACCAACACAGTCATTGTACATGCGCAGTGGCAACTATAATAGGATCCTTTTGTTTTGTGAAGGGGAGGATTTTTTTAGGGAAATAAAGTCCAAAAACCATCATAAAAGTGGATTTTAAAGATAGTTTTCGCTTCCTGTACCCCCAAATATCGATAGAAACATTTTTAACTGGTTAGTGGTTGCAAAAAAATTCCAAAAACTCCTTAAAAAGTGGCAGTCGGATACGACATTCTTTCCCTCCCCGTTTTCGGGGGGACATTCTACGAAATTCCTAAGACTGGTAGCGGTTCGTGATTGTAGCGTTCGTGTAGCGCCGTCGGATCGTGTATCAAAAACATACAGACACAGTTTTGAACCAAGACTATGAAAGAGAGTTCCAGGATTTAGTTTCAATACATGTATAATACATGAGATTACAAGAAAGCCAACTAAAAAAAGAATAAAAAATAAAGCTTTAATATCAATTTCATAAGATCTACATTTAACCCTCCTATTGCTGCACTTTAGTGGGAAGTTGCTATAGAGGTCAAAACCAGTCAACTGCCTGTTTTGACCGTTGACCCAAATCTGCACACAGGGGCATTTTTGACTGGTTTTTACTGTCATTTTGTCATACCGCCCTGAACAATATCAGACAATGCTTTTACCAGTCGACTCATTTTAACCTGTAAATGTACTTACAACATGTAAGGTTTGACAGTGTTCGACTTTTAAGTGCACTTGATATACCTTGACAAATCTATCAATATTTTTACTGATTTTGACCCTTGTAGTAGTAGGAGGGTTAATGATAACAAATAATCAGACCTGAACAACAAATTCAATCCATTTGATGAATCATTATACCACAACCAAGACGGAAACGGATGAACACAGGATATTCTTTAATCATAGTCAAAAACCTTTCATTCGGGTGACTAAAATGTTTGGCTACATTTAAAGGGACAATATCGTCACGATCAACAGGGCATGGAATTTGGAGTGCTACTTTTAGATTAACTCAGTCTCTGCAAATAATACCCCACATGATAAGGTCATATTACCGTTGCTTCTGCATAAATGAACCAGTAATTGTCAGTCACTGTGTTCATCTTAAATTAAGACACTGATTCTATGCTCTGATCGTGACGATACTGTCCGTTTAATAATAATAATAATAATGAACATTTGTAATGCGCCGGTATCCGTCAAAAGAGACGCTCATGGCGCAGTGATACAATAAAACAAAATACATGGTAAGAACAATGCAATATAAAATTACAAGGAACAATGATTGTAAAAAGGCTGACTGACCCTGGTCAGGATATGCTAGGCAAAGACGATATTCTGACAACAAGGAAAAACCCTGCATACACAACCATGCAAACAAGGTTGATTTGCAAAAAATATAAACACCGTAGCGATACTCTTGACATATTAAACAAAAACAAAAGGTATAAATACATCATCATAAAAGTCAATAGTTAAACATAAGTAAATTATACATTAAATTTTCATCAAATGAGTTTTGAGAGCAGTTTTAAATGAAGCAAGAGATGGACATTGTTTGACATGCTCAGGTAAATCATTCCACAAAGAAGGAGCAGCAGCAGCAAAAGAGCGTTTTCCCCAGGATCTCTTTGTCAATTTCTTACTCAGAAGAAGTTTATGATGTGATCTCATGAAATCACGATTTGAGTGATACAGTTGAAGTAATTCTGATAAATATGATGGTGATATTTAAGGCAATGAATTACATTTGTCTTTATTTTCAGCCTGGACCACAGGAGCTTTGATGGACACAATTGCTCACAGGTAAAAAATAAATACTTAAAGGGGCAGTATCATCACGATCAGAGCAGACTTTCAACAGGGCATGGAATCGGTGGTCTAGTTTAAGATGGAACACAGTGACTGAAAATTACAGGCTCATTTATGCAGCAGCAACGGTAATATGACCTTATCATGTGGGGTATTATTTTCAGTCACTGAGTTAATCTAAAACGAGCACTCTGATTCCATGCCCTGTTGATCGTGACAATATTGTGCCTTTAAAGGGAAGATACAATGCTTGTAATTACCAGATTATTAAATTAACAAATTCAAAACTTACTTGGTGTAAAGTTAGCACACATCTAGATCAATCATCATGAGAAATTATTTTGAATTTACACAAAGCATTTAAAGGGACAGTATCGTCATGATCAACAGGGCATGGAATCGGAAGGCTAGTTTTAGTTTAACTCGGTGACTGCCCTAACACCCCCACATGATAAGGTCATATTACCGACGTTGCTGCTGCAAAAATGATCCAGTAATTTCCAGTCACCATGTTCATCTTAAACTAGGACATCGATTCCATGCCCTGTCCAAAGTCTGCTCTGATCTTGACGATACTGCCCCTTTAACCCTAATTCTCTAGACAACAAAGGCAGTTGGAGGATTTTGAAGGATTTTTTATTGTTCACTAACAATGCTTAGGGAGTTAGGGTTAATACAAATATTTTTGGATTTTTTTCCAAATCCGTGAGCACCTATTGTGATGAAGTTTTCACATGTTAGTTTTATGATATATTTCTTGAAAACTAGAGGGTTGAAATAAACGTACATTAACCCTAACCCTCCAGGGTATTTTGGCAAGAAACCCTGCCAGACGCATCAGATTGCATCGTTTGTCAAACTGACTTGACTGCCCAGTGCAGCAAAATCCATCAGGTCACAAATCTCAAGGCCGAACTGCCTCAGAGTCTGTGGTCACCAAACGCAGCAGGATACAACTCTGGCATTGTTCAATGGGACCAGCTCTCAATAGCCTCAGACTTGGCTGCTTATGCACTGGTGTTGACAGCTGAATGCATCAAAGTGCACCAGACTTTTCCACCTGATGCACTGTGCTGCGTCTGGCAGGGTTAGGGTTATAATACCAATATACCAATATTGTACATTCTCTTTAACCCTCCTATGCCCAGGCTGAAATTTGGCCCAGTCAGCACGGCACTCACAGACAGTCACTTGAGTATTTTTGGTTGCATTGCCAATTGGTAGGTCAAACCACAGAGTCACACACAGCTGTGTATGAGTGCACTGCACAAAGTCAATGGGTTGGGAGTTACATACAAATTTTGAGTGTCTTTGGGTTTGACCTCCTATCACACAGCCACATGTGTTTGCATGTATTTGAGTGCACTGCACAAAGTCAATGGGTTAAGAGAGACATATAAATTTTGAGTGTCTTTGAGTGTTAAACCTATAGGAGGGTTAACCCTCCTACTGATTGACCATTTGAAACCATTCAAAATTTCCACTTTCAAAAATGCCCATTGGTTTTGTACACACATGGTGATACCATTTGAACAGTGTTGGTAGCAAGCTTTACTACCATTCAAATCCATTCAAATGCATAGAGGGTCCATTGATTCACCACTTAGAAGTATCCAAACAAGGTTTTGTATTAGCTGACCTACCATTCAAAACCATTTGGGGGAATCAATACTGTACACAATTATTTCACCATTCAAAACCACAAAAGCGAATGGTTTCAAATGGTGGATCAACTTGTATGAAAAAGGTACCAAAAGTAGGAGGGTTAATGCTCTAACGAATTTGCATTATGTAATTGTTTAGGATACAATGATTTAGGACAATCAATAGTTTCTTTATTTATACAATTTTTCAGATTTTAAAAAAAATGGTTTGTAAAGATGAAGACTTGAAGCCACAGGGGCAAATTGGGTTCACATTTCATTAAAACATTTATAGTAACTAACATCTACATTCTGTTTAAATTTTATAGTGTAATATTTTCACCTTGTCAGGCAGCATGTACAAAATACAAAAATATTAAATGTTAAGTTTCTAATTTGCAAAAAGTTTATAAGAAATTGTTTTTATCAAGTTCCAATGGTACATCCAAAATATTACAGATGAATCAAAAATATTCCTGTGTAAAGTTGTACAAAAATAGCTAATTATTGTTTTATTGAACTGAAATAGTTTATTTTTAAAAAGTCATCGCTGCCATCGGCCGAATATAGACAGTTTTACATTAATAACCCTTCTACACATTGAAGCCACTCCCAACCACTAAATTGTGTTCTTTAGCAACCTTCAGTACATACATGTACAAGCCTGCTGTCCTTTCCAAGTAATCTTACAAAATCAACTGTGTGCCACCCAAGGACACTGTAAATGTTTGAACATATTA
Organism: Zoroaster sp. YZ-2022; assembly: GCA_029582265.1. NCBI lineage: Eukaryota > Metazoa > Echinodermata > Asteroidea > Forcipulatida > Zoroasteridae > Zoroaster > Zoroaster sp. YZ-2022. Next base: position 10,079,563 of record CM055822.1, read on the forward strand.
GTATGGCCTGCAATGTATCAATGGGAGACCACCTTACCCTGCAATCTCAGTGGTGTGACAGTGCACAGAAGGGTAACCATAGGAGGCCACTGGCAACAGTTAATGGCTTGGAGTGGCCTGAATGGGTTGTTTCAAAAATTGCACTGATTGTAGAAATAGTTAAACAAAATATAAATAAGTATAGATTAACCCTCCTACTACTACAAGGGTCAAAATATTGATATACTTGCCATGGTATATCCAATGCACTTAAAAGTCAAACAATGTCAAACCTTTACATGTCAAAATGAGTCAACCGTTTTTGACTGGTAAAAGCATTATCTGGTGTTGTTCAGGGTGGTCAAAATGACAGTAAAAACCAGTCAAAAATGCCCCCTGTATGTGTGCACAGTTGGGTCAACAGTCAAAACAGGCAGTTGACTGATTTTGACCTCTAATAGCAACTTTCCACTGAAGTGCAACAATAGTAGGAGGGTTAAAATAAGTGATGAAAAATTGTGATTTTTTTTCAAAGTAATGACATTTGTGATATAATTTGACAGGTGAACGTAACCCATGAGTATAATGAATTAGAAGCGCCTACTAGCTATGGATGCAGCTTCCATGAATGTAAAGAGAGAGAACTTATCCCAGTTGCCTGTCAGCATTGTGGCTATAACTACTGCCTCAGGTATGAGATATAACTGTTTAAGTAAAACTGTCAATATTTTATGCTTTTTGAGAATGCCTTTTGCAAAATGCTGAGGCTAGTGTTACAATAAACTGACTGGAATGAATATCGAACCCAACCGCCACTTGTGCATTTGTATTATTGCATCACTCATTTGCGAGCAATAACGGTCATCAAGTTAGCGTGCCTTTCCCTATGGCAGAATTAAACAGAACTATTTCTCAGAGAGTTTGGTATCATCACCAACTTCACATCAAATAAGTTTTTTGTTTATAATTCAGTAATACCAAAGGACTCCCTTTAAGTATACAAAAATAAGCTCTCAGCTGAAGTAAAACCTGTTTTTTTTCTTCTATTCAGCCATCGCCATCAACAGGATCATGAATGTATCAAGATGGAAGAGAAGACAGCAAGGATGGCTAAAACCGCTGAACTTGTGGAGAAAATACAAGGTACAATCATTAGTCATATTATCCCTTAAAGGGGCAGAGCAGGGCATGGAATCGGTGTGCCTAGCAGGTTCTTTCTCAAAGGCAAATAAAGACAGAATACAGACATACATTCATACCTGAACACAAGACTGAGCAGAAGTTCGTCAGGTGTGAAATGAACACATAAGAAAAAGGCACAAAAAGCAGAGTCGGGTTCTGGTCCTGGGACCGGACTAAAGAGGGATTACACATGAATAAGACCTTATGCATATGATGTCACAAACTGAATATCACCCTCTAACCCTCCTATGGTTTGACCTTTCAAAACCTTTCAAAATCTGCTTACGGGCCAAAATGGCTATCAATAATTATGAACCCTTTAAAACCCTCCAGAATTTGTTGCTACTGAACAACCACACCTTTCAATACCCTTTGAAAGGTATTGAAACATTTCAACACCAGTTTGTTCAGAGAGTTGTTACACCTTTCGAAACCTTTCATAGGTCCCTTTTGTCAGACAGTTTTCTCACCTTTCAAAACCCTTCAGTACAGCAAACTTGAAAGGTTTTGAAAGGTCTGACAATTCTATGGCAAACTGCACTGTACATAGGAGGGTTAATTCAGAGGCTAGAGAAGGTCACTCATTGGTTCATGTATGCGCACTGTGCGTGCGTATACGCAAAGAGAATGAACCTGGTAGGTTCGAAACGTAAGGCCAATAACATTTATTGTACACTGATAGATAATATCAGTTAATATAGATGAGTTGTGACCCCAGGGATAGCATAGTTAAGCATATACGCAGGAACTAAATGCTAAGCAAACATTTGAGCTAAGCATAAATGTCATTATGTGTAATGTTAACTTTACCAGTATATGTAATTTGTAAATAGAAATAAATTTGTGTGTAACTGAATTGAAATTGAAATTGATTGTAAATTGCATTGCATTCATACATTTGTAATACCTTAGTTGCATCTCTGACAATCATGATTTAACCCTAATTCCCTAGGCCTATTTGCTTACACATAACCTGAATCCTCCAAAATCCTTCAGTAGTAAAGCAAGCACATGACATGTATGCACACATGTGTTTCTAATCTGTGATACATGGCCAGGGACATTCCCTGCATGCATGGAGCAATAAACAGTGTCCACTGACCCAAGCACTGACCTTGCAATCACTACAACAAACATGGATGTATATGTACCATGGAAAGGCAAGTATGCCTAATAACCTCAATCCTTCAAAATCCTTCACTTTGACAAAGAGGATTTTGGAGGATTTGGGAAGGTTAGGGATAATAAGACATTCTTGTTGAAGTATTAACCTTTTTCATTTTAGAAACCTACAAATCTAAGGGAGCATCTGTAACTAGGAAGAAGATTGGTGCTAAGTCGCAGAAGACGGCCGCTAAGGTGGCTTTGATGAAGATGAAGATGAACGCACTAGGTGACAAGAGTATACCGCAGGTTACATAATCATTTGTCTGCTCTTGGTAAATATATCGATTTCAGAAAAGAAAAATGAAGTTCAGAAATGACAACTTCACAGAGTGAGACAGCTATAGACGCTTGTCCCAAAAGCTAACTTACTAAAGTTTTAATATTTGTTTTCTTTTCCCAATATACTCAGATATGTTATTCATGTAATACTCAGCACTGCTCCCTTAACTCAAACAACTTATATTAGCCCCCCCCCCTAAAAAAAAGTCTCCTATTTCTGATCTTTGCATGCATCGCCTCAGACTCGTGCGTCAGCATTTTTAGTTTTTTGTTGTTGTTGTTGTTGCTATGAAACGGTCTAATTGCAGCCAAAATTGCTGGATCGATTGGAATTCTGCCGTGCGATGTTTTAAACAACTTTTTCACATAGGGGTATGAACGTTTGTCTGATTTGTGAAGCCTCTCTTAGCCACCATATACTTTGTGTATGGGAAATTTGATATGGTTCTAGAAACCGTGTATATATATCGTTTCTATGGTATACATATCATTTCTATGGTTGGCAAAAAATAATAATAAATTAAAAAAAATTGAAGACGATCTATGACCAGAAACCGGAGACTTTTTTGGGGGCCTTAGTTTCATTACCTTCATATATATTTTTGTTTCAAGGAAATATAAAATGTGAATAGTATGACTCTTGGTCAAATGTTTCTGGTTAGAAATGAAATCCATGTCTTGAAAAACCTTCACAGCTGTAAGCTTGTCCCCAAATTTGTAAGGGCGTTTTATAATCTGCCTGATATACTGAGGCTGTGCGTTTTCGGTTATTTCGGGAACCAAATACCAGAAATTGGTAACAATTTTGTAAAAACACGTAACTACTATCCCGAATGTATAAAATAACCAATATGAACACAAGTTTCTCTTGTTTTATTAGAGTCATAATAAATGTGGACTTACTGTAATAATTTCCTGCCTCTGTATTAAAAACGACTCGCAGCAGCCCCATTCCCCACACTCGCACTAACCCAATAACTGCAAACGATAGGCACAAATACCAACTCGTGAAACTGGCACGACAGCCGTCAGCTGAAAACAAACTAGATACATCAAACAAATGCCGGCAAGTCTTTGAAAGGCTGTCAGCAAAATGTTACTTCTAAAGCCTTTATCCATGAAGTTATCTTCATTTCGTAAACAAAAAATCTGAGACTTCCATTTGTGTGGCTTAAATGTTCAGTCGGAATTTTGAAAAGTTGTTTACGGGTAATTGGAACCGAAAAATAGAACCGGGTCATAATAATAATAATAATAATAATAATGTGTGGACTTATATAGCGCACGTATCCACCAACTAAGTGGTGCTCAAGGCGCATTCTTTTTTACGTGCATTACACAACACACGAAGCAATTATGGTTAAGTACCTTGCTCAAGGACACAAGTGTCACGACCGGGGCTCGAACTCACACCCTGCTGCTGGCAACACCAGAACTTGAGTTCGGTGCGCTAGACCGCTCGGCCACGACACTCCATGACAGTTTTGGTTGGGTATCCCGATACCCAACACATCCTTATGATATACCTTTCACAATCAAAGATAACAGATAACTGTGTTGTGTGTTGAATGTGTTCACGTTTCATTCTTTTCAGTCCGAGAGACTATATCTCAAGGTACTTCTTCCTCTCAGTGTGACCTCTGACCTTAAGAGCCAGCCAATGTACTTCTCCACTACGTGGAGTGTAGGAAGAGCAGTTGATAAAGTAGCTACGACCATCAAACTAAGAAACGACAATAACATAGCAACTGCTAAGGTATGTTAATAGCATCAGGACTTGTCATCCTACAAGATAACACAAGTTTAGTACAATAACCCTCCTATGACTGCAAGGGTCAAAATCAGTCAAAATGTTGATGTACTTGCCAATTAAGGTATATCTATGATGTAGAATTTGAGGCTTTGCATGGTGGAGATAGATGTTATTTGAGTTCTTTCGAGTGACACTATGTAATGATCTCTTCTTGGAAGAAGTGATGGCTCTGAGATGACGACTTGAGCAGACTAGTCGAAACGTTGAGAACAAACCAACCGGCTCTTCTCTGAGCCATCACTTCTTCCAAGAAGAGATCATTACATGGTGTCACCTGCAAGAACTTGAGTATATAAGGTATATCTAGTGCACTGAAAAGTCGAACACTGTCAAACCTTACGTGTAGTGAGTACATTTACAGGTCAACATGAGTCAACCATTTTTGACTGGTAAAAGTCTTGTATTGTTTGAGGGTGGTCAAAATGACAGTAAAAACCAATCAAAAATGCCCCTGTGTGCACATTTGTGTCAACAGTCAAAACAGTCAGTTGACTGATTTTGACCACTCTAGCTACTTGCCACTAAAGTTCAGCTATAGTAGGACAGTCAAAACAGTCATTTGACTGGTTTTGACCACTCTAGGTACTTGCCACTTAAGTTCAGCTATAGTAGGACAGTCTAAACAGTCAGTTGACCACTCTAACTACTTCCCACTAAAGTTCAGCTATAGTAGGACAGTCAAAACAGGCAGTTAACTGATTTTGACCATTCTAGCTACTTCCCACTAAAGTTCAACTATAGTAGGACAGTCAAAACAGGCAGTTGACTGATTTTGACCACTCTAGCTACTTCCCACTAAAGTTCAGCTATAGTAGGACAGTCAAAACAGGCAGTTGACTGATTTTGACCACTCTAGCTACTTCCCACTAAAGTTCAGCTATAGTAGGACAGTCAAAACAGGCAGTTGACTGATTTTGACCACTCTAGCTACTTCCCACTAAAGTTCAGCTATAGTAGGACAGTCAAAACAGGCAGTTGACTGGTTTTGACCACTCTAGCTACTTGCCACTTAAGTTCAGCTATAGTAGGACAGTCAAAACAGTCAGTTGACTGGTTTTGACCACTCTAGGTACTTCCCACTAAAGTTCAGCTATAGTAGGACAGTCAAAACAGGCAGTTGACTGATTTTGACCACTCTAGGTACTTCCCACTAAAGTTCAGCTATAGTAGGACAGTCAAAACAGTCAGTTGACTGGTTTTGACCACTCTAGGTACTCGCCACTTAAGTTCAGCTATAGTAGGACAGTCTAAACAGTCAGTTGACCACTCTAGCTACTTCCCACTAAAGTTCAGCTATAGTAGGACAGTCAAAACAGGCAGTTAACTGATTTTGACCACTCTAGCTACTTCCCACTAAAGTTCAGCTATAGTAGGACAGTCAAAACAGGCAGTTGACTGATTTTGACCACTCTAGCTACTTCCCACTAAAGTTCAGCTATAGTAGGACAGTCAAAACAGGCAGTTGACTGGTTTTGACCACTCTAGCTACTTCCCACTAAATTGCAGCTATAGTAGGACAGTCTAAACAGTCAGTTGACTGATTTTGACTACTCTAGCTATTTCCCACTAAAGTGCAGCTATAGCAGGAGGGTTAATAAGTATTTACATATATTACCTCAGTGATTCCAAAGGTAAATAAACAGACTATCATTCAAGTATGTATAGCCAGTTTGAAGTAGCAAAGTGTGCTGTCTAGTCAAATGTCTCAAAGTTTTCCATGTTTTGCGAGCAACCAAATTAACTAGGGACAATTGGTGGTTTCTCTTGGGCAAATAGTTTATAGTATTCTAAATTTCGTATCCAGGCGTTTCAGAAATAAGATTGAGATTACATTCTTGTTAACCAGTTCTCGTCGGAGGCCGTGTATACACGCAATTTTTATTTGGACAGCGGATCGGAGAGCGTCTAAACACGCCACAGGATTCTCGGAATATTTGTATAGATTCCCGGTCGACGTGGCAACGAGCCATAAGCATACGGTGGAAGACGCGGTCTCCCTGGTCACGCTCTGGTGAGCACCATTGGTCGTGTTTGTGCGGTAAAAATAAACCTGCCACGGGGTTCGGAAATTTTTTTTTATTCCCGGTGCGAACTGGTTAAGGGTCATTCCACCAGGTTGGAGCAAGCTTTGTGATAGATGTCCCAAATTGATACGTTGGTAAATTTATTATCATTTATTATGACTCCTAATTAACATTATTGTAACTTCCTATTCAAGGCAAAGAGATTGATTTCATTCTAATTTGAAGAAGAACTGAGAATGTGCACTCATAATAAGGATAATGAATGGTACATATACCTATGTAAAAAGGACACCATGTCACAAAGCTTGCCCCAACCTGGTGGAATGACCCAAGAATGTGCACTCATAATAAGGATAATGAATGGTGCATCTACCTACGTAACAAGGACACCATGTCACAAAGCTTGCCCCAACCTGGTGGAATGACCCAAGAATGTGCACTCATAATAAGGGTAATGAATGGTACATCTACCTACGTAACAAGGACACCATGTCACAAAGCTTGCCCCAACCTGGTGAAATGACCCAACAATGTGCACTCATAATAAGGATAATGAATGGTACATCTACCTACGTAACAAGGACACCATGTCACAAAGCTTGCCCCAATCTGGTGAAATGACCCAACAATGTGCACTCATAATAAGGATAATGAATGGTACATCTACCTACGTAACAAGGACACCATGTCACAAAGCTTGCCCCAACCTGGTGGAATGACCCAAGAATGTGCACTCATAATAAGGATAATGAACATGGTACATCTACCTGCGTAACAAGGACACCATGTCACAAAGCTTGCCCCAACCTGGTGAAATGACCCAAGAATGTGCACTCATAATAAGGATAATGAATGGTACATCTACCTACGTAACAAGGACACCGTGTCACAAAGCTTGCCCCAACCTGGTGAAATGACCCAAGAATGTGCACTCATAATAAGGATAATGAATGGTACATCTACCTACGTAACAAGGACACCATGTCACAAAGCTTGCCCCAACCTGGTGGAATGACCCAAGAATGAGCACTCATAATAAGGATAATGAACATGGTACATCTACCTACGTAACAAGGACACCATGTCACAAAGCTTGCCCCAACCTGGTGGAATGACCCAAGAATGTGCACTCATAATAAGGATAATGAACATGGTACATCTACCTGCGTAACAAGGACACCATGTCACAAAGCTTGCCCCAACCTGGTGGAATGACCCAAGAATGTGCACTCATAATAAGGATAATGAACATGGTACATCTACCTGCGTAACAAGGACACCATGTCACAAAGCTTGGAATGACCCAAAACATGCACAGGACTGGACAGACGCCATATTTCAAGTTTCAAATGTTTAAGATATTTTCCCCAAAAGTTTTGATTTAACGTAACCCAGTCACTCAATTTGTTATTCGGTTGATATGACTTGCATCAGAATATATTGATATGTTGTAAATACTTGTTACATATGGTGTTACCCGTAAACTTAATCTTTCTTATCTAACCCCACCATGCAAAGCTTCAAATTATTAACATTTAATATTTAACTTTCCATTGACAGAAGCTAAGGCTGTTCCATCCTGAAACAGGGGAGGTTCTAGCTATGGATACCAAGCTGAATACCCTCTTGCAGGGTGAGAACCCCCTATACAATGGAGGAGTCGTCATTCTAGAGTACGTAGAGGATACCTGCGCCGTGTTGGACAACGTTGACGATTATTTATAACAAAGCGGCAAAGTCAACGACGCTTTAAAATGACGTGCAGTCTTGTCAAGGGTAAGTATTTGGATTCAGGCCAGACGAAGAATTCAGTTTCTAGTCAAGCTCAGCTTTAGCACTGGTGCATTTTTGGATAGTTCCACTTCTGTTAATGCAACCATGTGAGTGGAATCAGGTCTTGTCCATACGCATAAGTATTAGATCATTTTGTAAATCAAAGACGACACAAGAATGGACAATGTCGTCACGATCAACAATTGTAGTGCTAGTTTTTTAGATTAACTCATCAGTGACTGCAAATACTACCCCACATGATAAGGTCATATTACTGCTGCTGCTGCTGCATGAATGAGCCAGTAATTTTCGGTCACTGTGTTCATCTTAACCCTAACTCCCTAGACAACGAAGCCAGTTGGAGGATTTTGAAGGATTTTTATTGTTTTAGTACAATGCCTAGGGAGTTAGGGTTAAACTAGGACACCGATTTTCCCCACCCAGTTGAAAGTCTGCTCTGATCGTGACGACATTGTCCCTTTTGCATGTTTTTCCAAAATCAAAGCATTGACCATAAACTGGAGGTTTGTTTTGGCTGAGCAATATTCATTTGAAATCATGTGAGTAGGATGACTAACTCTTGTATACGACAACATTTGTGATAGTGATAATATTTCGAATAAAGCAACAAGATAAGATCATTATACATTGTTTCTATTAGGGATGTAAACACTGCCCACCCAATGAAACAAGATTCACATGCATATATGGCCCCCCCAAAAAAAGTCTCCGGTTTCTGGTCATAGGTCGGCATCAAAATCGATTTTTAATTTATTTTTTTTGGTAATCTTTTTTTTTTCAACCAGTGAAATATGTGATACATGTATACGTGGTTAATGGAACCAGACCAAATTTCCCATACACAAAGTATGGTGGCTAAGAGAGTCCTCACAAATCTGGCAAATGTTCATACCCCTATGTGAAAAAGTCAATTAAAACACAGCACTGTAGAATTCCAATCGATCCAGCAATTTTCATAGCAAATAAAAAGAAGAAAATTAAAAATGCTGACGCGCGGCTCTGAGGCGAAGTGCACGGAGACCAGAA